>CM020505.1:13203128-13873128 GCA_009823395.1 Thamnaconus septentrionalis | reverse complement strand
TGAGGGTAAATCAGGAAAAGCTCAGCTGCCGGCGGCTCGGCAGAAAAAAAAGGTGCAGAGCCTGCATGCAGTTCCACTCTCAACCTGCACGCTCGCTGTAGAGCTAAACTGAACTGAGAAAGGAGCGAATCAGTTGGGAAGGTGATCCTGTTCAGTTCGTTCACTAGAAAGATTTGTTCTTCTCGAACAAATCGTTCACGAACAATACAACACTACTTTAATTTAATGCCAAGCGTGGGGGCAAGATAGCCCCAAACACCACCTGCACTCAATAGTAAACTGATACAAGTGTGTGATATTGGACTGGGTTGATGAGTCAAAGAAGAAAAGTGGAAACTGAGTTAAAGGCACAAATAAACGTGAACGCATGCAGTGAAAAAGGTTGCATTTGTTTGATGTGCTTTTATTCTGGAGGGAGGAAGTCTGGACAGCAGTTCACTGCAGAACCAAAGGAACAAAAAACTTCAAACCTCCTCTGCTATCCCAGTTTTATTACGTCGAGGTATTTTTATGACCGGCACTTTGACTCACTCCATATTTTAAAAAACACAATGTTAATAATAAAAGAGGACAAAAGTGTCAGAAGGGTCGAGAAGGCTCTGCAGCGGTAGGAATTCCTGGTGGTGGCTCCGGTTTCTGCTGCTGTGGAGTTCAGACGTCTGACAAAGGAAATGTTTAAAAAAGAAAAGAAAAAAAAGATCAACTGAGATGTTCGATGGATGAAAGTTTTTTTGTTTTTTTTTAGAGCAGGACGTGGAGGATTTTTTTCTTTTTGTCACAGCAAGAGCAAACGCAACAAGGAATTCTGGAGAGAAATTCCTTTATGTCGGCGCCTTCCAAGGGTGTGACTGAATGTGTTCTGTCACAGTCTGCCGCCGCATGTACACGGAGCAGCCGCAGCCCGATTTATCATTTCCTTCACCGCTTCTGCATTTCCAGTCTTCATTTGCCGTCTCCGCTGCGGTGACGCCTCGCGAGCGAACGCTAACAGAACAGAATCGGAGCAAACTCGACGTCTCGGCGCCGCCAACGCAGGATTGGACGGTGGCCTTTTAAGGGGAGGGGCTTCGTGAAAGGCCAGTTATGTTGCTGGAGGCTTCCTGCGACCTGCTGCAGGGATTCTGTTTTTTTAATCCGGTGAATCAAATCAGTCTGAGTGACTAAAATGATAAGAATGCATATTTAAAAAACAAACAAAAATTTGTTTGCTAATGGTTCTGACATATACAAGGCGACTCCTGCTTTGCTTTTGTGAAATATTTAGCTCACCTAAAAGTTGTTTTTCTGTTTCTGTCTGGTGGTGAGTCACTCTGACATTTCCTCCGATCAAAACTATTTTCAACCCGGTGACATCGGAATTCGTCAAGATCAGCACGTCCGGTCCACTTCGGTCCTTGAGAGGAGATGAAAGCGTCTTGTTTGACGTGTGTGCTTTTACAGCAGCAGTGAGCATTTCTCACCGCTACCCGTTGCTGTGAAAATCACCCCGACAAAGGACGCACACGGGAGGGAGGAGAGGAAGTGTTTAGTGGCTCAATTGAATTTGTTTTTCTGCGCGCCCAGCAGCAGCAGCAGCAGCAGCAGCAGCAGCAGCAGCAGCAGCCGTGAAATTTGACTGATGACGGGAGACTTTGTTTGGTGAGGAAGTTGCACTCTCCGACAAAACGCGTGTTACCTTTTTAATTACCAATTCCGCCCGGCTGCCAAGCGGCTGGCCACGCAATGCTTGTTTGTCATCTCGCTGGCATTTCCAATTAGGAGTCCGCCGCGCGCCGGCTCGTCACGTGAGCCTCGACCGCGGGAGCTCCAGGAGAACCGGAGAAGAAGGTGTCTGAGGGGGTCTGCTGTTCACGTCGTCGTGTGCTCGCTCAGCAACAGCAGGCAGGAAAGATGTTTATTATCAGTGAATTCCCCGGTCAGGAGGCAGCAAACAGCCCCGGGGTTCCTGTTTACACAATCACTTCCCAAACTGCACAATTCTGACCAGGTTTTATTTTTGTTTTCAGTTTTGCACAAGAACGTTCCTTTTTTTTTTTTTTATATCTCTCTTGACTTCGTTACGCACAGGCTAGATTGCACGTTTACCTAAAGCCCATGAAGGACCATCGCACAAGAGCCAAGGATTTAACGGTCGCACACCGGTTGCCAAACAAAGACTGCGGCGTGCAAAGCAGATGCCAGCTGAGTGCAATGGAATGTGAATCCATTTCAACTGGTTTGGCTGTAGCCAAAAACGGCAGGTGCTGCAGGGACTTCGACTCCTCGGTTAACTGCAACCTTCCACTATCTTTTTTTTTTTTCTTAGATGAGAATATGTTCCGCACAACCTTCCCTTGAGCAAACCTCTTAGGGACTAAGAAAGATTTAAAAAAGTTTGACAGTCAAAAATATTGGTTGAGAGAAATTACAAATGTTTGTTTATTAGGTTTGACAAAACATTCACATTTTGTGAATTTTGAAGAAGATTTGATTTTTTTTTCTTGTTGTTCCTAAAAATGTTCAAATGCAATATTCTTCAAAATGTGCAATCAAAGCTTGTATGGAAATGCTAAGTAATTCAATTAATTTCCCACTGAGCTCATACGTGTTCAGATGTGTCAAAAACGAAGAAATGGGATCAATATCAAATCAATATATTTGGCCTTGTGGACAACATGCCCTTTCAAAGCTCAGGACCAGCTGAGTCCAACTTGCTAGCCTTAAAACAAGCCACTCCAAACCATTTCTTTTTTCTTTTTTTTAAATTCAACATTGTGTTAATAAAAAAACACACACCCAGTCAAGTCTAAAAAAAAATTGACTTCACCTTAGTTTGGTTTTCATTGAAGGTTAAAAAGAAAAAAAAATAATAAAGTTGGTTCAAGAAGGACTAAATGATGAATAAAACAACCAGTTCACCTTGGCTGTCACATGAAAGGAGCGCAGCCCTCACATGAAAATATCTCCACGGGCGCACAATTTGCTCTCAAGCACAACTCCTTGTGGGGAAGAAAACCTTCTGTCCAGCCTTCAGCTGTTCACACTCGGACTCAATATCTGTCCAGAGCGGAACTGATCACTGCTCACAGGCGATCAATAACCAGACTCTGAATGTAGGTAAAATTACTTCATTAATAAACATGTAAAAGGCTCAGAGCATCTCGCTGCTGCAGCCCAAAAAAACAAAAATAAAAGCCTATACGGACGTTTGTCTGAGGGTAATGCTCTCTGTTCAGCACAATCCACAGACACCTATGTCTATCGTTCCCTGAGAGGCTTTCCGAGTATATCTTTGTGCACTTTTTCAGCCATCATTAAGGTAATAATGTGACTTTAAAAATTTGGCTTTTGACTAAAAGGAGAATGGAGAAAACACTTGAGGATTAGCAGTGAATTACTTAAATTGCAAAAAAAAAAAAAAACAAAACAAATAAATAAATAAACAACATTAATGACTGTAAATATACAAATACCTAATTTATCCCTGAGATTAACTGGGATCAGTTTTCTTTTGCCCCGTCAGAGCCAAGGAGTTATCACACTTGGCTTCACGTGACCCTCATTAGCCGAGACACACTAAGTGTCTGGATGAAGGGATTTTTATGAAGATAAAACACAAGGAAGGTTTTTCTTGGCTAAAGTCAGCTGGCACACAGACCACGCTGCAGCCCATGTGGCCTCCCAAGCTTTGCCATGTCCTTCAGTGACGGAGGGGAAAAAGAATTGGAGGTTGATCCATCTATCCAACCTCTGTTCCTGGGCTCAGGTTGGTGGAGGAGCTGCAGCCTACCCCAGTGGTCTCGGGTGAAGCCAGAGTTAAACCCTGGACACAGAAACTGAACCCACAGCATTCTTGCTGTGCACCACCAAAGTTTTGTGTATGAGAAAGAACTAAGTGATTGCGACTGTAAGAGAATTGGGCGACTGATGGTGATGCCGACTTTTATTCCCTTTCCTATTGACAAAGTATTTGAACCAGCAAATCTGGAGTTTGCAAGGTTGGTTTCCACGGCTTCCTCCTGCCGGTCGAAAACGTCAATGTGAGGCAAACTGTCTACCCTGCCTCCGCCCAAATAGAATACGGAGGATAGCAACCTGAAAATCCAAAAACAAGTCCAGGGGCAGAGCGGGACGCGTCCTATTCTCGGAAAATCGAACATAACTTCAAACAAAGCCACTGGCACTTCGACCTGCCCTCAACCCAAGTCTCTAAAACTACGAGAAGATTCATTGTGCACAACCCACTCCCGTTCACTCATTAACTCCTTCAGCTTTATGATCAGTTGGAAGATTTGTCCCAAACAAGGAGGATTATATCGACGACTCAATGCAGATTGAGTGGGAAGAAAGTGCTGAAACAAACATATGTACATATGAAACAAACATATATACAGTATATGTATATGTACATATACATATACACACACATATATATATATATATATATATATATATATATATATATATATATATATATATCCCTTCTTTGAATCTTTCTAACCCTTTCCTCTGATTTAACGCAGTGGGAAGAGAAGTGGGTCTCTGAGTCATGAAATATATCAAAACCAACAACCTTTCTACCTGATCACAGGGGTATAACCATTAAAGCAGATTTGAGGATGGGAATCTTTTCTCTCTACATAAACTGAAAAAATGATTTGGACATCAAAGCTCCACACAGGAAATAAAACATGAAGCAGGTGATACGGAGTCATCGCTGCTTGATGTAAAAACCTTTTTTCCCCCCTTGACTTTTCTCCTCCCTATTCCCAACCTTTTTTCTTTTTTTTTCTGTATAAGGTTAGGTTAAAACCTTTTTCATACGTGACATTGCCAGGGTGGAACCTTTGAATCGTCACACATTATGTGGAGACGGTGAGTGTTTGTTCTACCTGTCAGGCATTTCTGGGGTTTGTTTTGGTGCCCTCTCTGGAAGTTAATGGATAGTTCAAGTACCAACAGGAAGTACCAACAGGAAGGATCAACAGGAAGTCCCCAGGAAGCTATAAAAGTTGGAAGGGCTCAGGCCTTCGTGTCCTTTCACTGTCCAAACTGCCAGAGGTTGATTGCTGCCTGTAAGTTTGAATCATTACTGAATCAGATTCAGTGAATCTGTATTTTTCACATGAGGTTGCTGCTCTTGGGTGTGTCGCTTTTACCAAGTGGCATCTAGCCTCCATGTTTATGAAATATGAGGTTTTTTTTTGGCATCATTTGCATTTTTGATGATAGCTTTAACTCAGTTGAGCTGCTGACGCTATGCTAATGTGATTGTTTCTAATTAAACTAAAGCTGCACTTGCTCATGTTATGCTAACATGCATGCTTGGAATATACACACTTGTTTGCTGATGCTAGCATGCTAATACTAATTGAACTTAAACAAATTCCAAACTTTTTTATGGAGATGTATGGTGTTCCAATATTTATTAGGTATTGTGTTTTCAGTTTCACTCTATGTCCATTGTGTTGAGTCTGCACCAAATTACCTTGAATGCTTCTTCTTGACTCATGTTCTATGTGAATAGAGTTTGGCTTGCTGTCAAATTGTAGTCACTACACCTCAAGATGGACAGTAGAATGTTCCTTTAAAGAATGAACGTAAACGTGGACAGATTATACGGAAAATCATCAAACATCTTTCTCATGTGAGCAGAAATGAACGCCATAGTTCCAATAAGAAGCGTTTGGAGGAAAAGTAAAAACTCGACAAGACATTTCTATTGTGGAGTCTGCTGCCCAACATCCTGCGACTGAGCACTAGGGAAAACAATGGCGTGAGTAAAAGTCAATTACTATTCTGTCACTTTCTTCCCAGATCAAAAGTGGAGGATTAGGGAAGCGTGAAAACCGTGAAATCTTTGCTCAACGTGGTCGCACTGTCCCCTGCCTGATCCTGACAAACCTCCAGTGTGAGGCAGATTTCATTGAGGCTTTCTGCTGCTGCTGCAGCTGCAGCAACTATTATTATATATGCGCACGCTGCTGCCATTCTTTCTGGGGCTTGATGCCAAAATGTGAAGGCCTTTTCTAGTTTTAACTGCACGGCAGACAGAATAATTCCTCATGCGTAGGATCTGTGACCCTCCGCGTGCAGCTGCCGACGTCTTGTGTAATTAGCAGCCATCAGGGTTTCCATGGCTGATTGCTAATTTTCAACACGGTCAGTGTCGCTGCAGAATTACACCCCTCGTCGCCGTGCCCTCCCCTCCAATCACCTCCGAGAACCCCCTCCAGCAGCAATCCTTCACTCCGCTCGCTGCTCATTAGAAGCAACACTCTGCGCTGCAGTATCAAGGTCTGCCTTGTGTGATGGCGAGCCAAACACTCCCAGTTTGCCACCTGCAGAACTCCGAACGCTACCTTGCTGCACGATGCCTCACGAGTACTATTGATTTTTGTTTTCTTTTTTTCTTACCCCACCTACCTTACCCTACTTCCAGCTCTGGAGCTTTTTTTTTTAAATAACATCTTGGGTTATAACTGGAAACCGAAAGAACACAAAGCTTGGGGTGGGCGGCCAGAGGAGGGCAACAAACCCGAGGCCTGTCAGTCTCTCTGCGCTCTGGGAGTCCTTTCCAGTGGCTCTACTATATGGCATTAGTGTTTTTTTTTTTTTTTTTTTTAATGACGTGCATCATTAATGCGACAGCTGCCCTGCAGCGCCCCTGTTGCTCATCCCCTCCTATGGCTCCTAACAAAAAAATAAGACACTTGAAGATCAAATGCCGCATTTTCCCAGTTCAGGTCTAATCCCGAACATGTGTGAATGTTGCAACTATACAATATTTTCACCTCAATAATCCAGCTCCTGAGCAGTTGTGATAGTTAAATAATGTGTTACAGAGAGAATGAGCCTCTTTGCGCAACAGCGCCTCCTGGCCCAGCTAACTATATGAGAAACACAGTGTTTCTGAGCGTTGCCTGTATTTTTTAACAAGGCAACAACTGCAAGTCTCTAGGGCAGGAGTTACCGGCCTTTTTGGCACTGAGAGCTGCTTAATGGGTCCCGAGTCATATGAAGGGCTACCAGTTTGCTACACTCTCCTGAAAGAACAAACTCTCTGAGTTATATATTACTAGTAATGATACTCATCTATGTGAAGACACTTATCAAGTTAATGAGTTCTCAATATTTATCAACAATGACTGAACAAGTTTGGATAAAATTGAATTTTTAGATGCAGCTCAACAAGTTGTGCAATTTTTCAAACAGGCCTGCGGGCAACTCATGTGGTCCTTGGGGGCTACCCACGTTGGTGACCCCTGCTCCGGGGGGGCGAGCGAGCAACCAGCATAATTCTCCTTTAAGCAATCGCACAGTCACACATCATCTGTGCAACACAATCTTGCGTCAGCACAACGTTGTTTAATTTCATGTATCGGGGTTTGGCTTTAAGAGTGAAGTTGACGACTCTTGGACTGAAAAAGGTCTCGACTGGCGGCTGGTGTCGTAGCATTTTGTTTTTTTAATCTTAGGATTTTTGAAGTCCCAGCGAGCGACAGTGAGCGCTTCCTCCCAAGAAACTCTGAAAGGCTTCAGAAAGTTGCCGCCAAGGAACCTTCCAAACTGGTCGCGTTTCCACTTTGGTTCTCCGCGGCTTAAGCCAAGGAGGTGCGGCATATTCATTACAGAGCTCTGGAGACGCTGCTCGGTGGACCGACGAGCCAAGCTAATAGTTTAGCCTGGATTAGGTTTATTTCGAAATTGTTGGAATGATGCAAATTCATGTACATGTTGAGTATTTACTCAGAAGAAGATGGGATTCCTTTCGATGGTCGGCTACTTGGAAGCTCAGTTTTGTTTTGTTTTTCGCTTTGCTTTTTCTTTTCTTATCCTGCTGCTTTCATCGTCCAAACCCTGACGCCGTCGTCCTGACGTTTCTAAGTGTCCCTGTGCTTCCCTCTCTCCCCTGCAGCTGGGCGGATGTGGCATCCTGGGCGTGGGAGTGTGGCTCTCGGTGACCCAGGGGAACTTTGCCACCCTGTCATCATCGCTCCCCTCGCTGTCTGCAGCCAACCTGCTCATCGCGGTGGGAGCCATCATCATGGTGATTGGCTGCCTCGGCTGTGTCGGAGCTGTCAAAGAGAGTCGTCCTCTGCTGCTGACGGTAAATCATTTTGAGGGAGGGGTTCTTGACCTTGACACACCTCCGCGCTGGCGGCGGGGAGGCGTAACGCCCTCGTACTGATGGTTGCTTTTTTTGTGTGCGTAACAAAAAAAAAAATCAATTGTGTCTGACATTCTGTTGAGAGAGAGAGAGAGAGAGAGAGAGAGAGAGAACGACAGTTTGCCCATTCAGAGGGTTGATTGAGACTTTACAGGCATTTTCATTCATTCCTTTTAAGAATTGTAGCCATCGTTCCAAATGATCCCATGCCACAGCACAGGTGACCTTATTTAGGCCACCTATGTCAAATGTTTACTTTTTCGAGCTACATCCTCATCTTTCATTTTCAATCATTCACATTTGTCACATGACTGATATTTCATAATGTGATTCAGTATGATTCGTGTGAATGCTTCGCGAATGTGCAGTGTGTTAACGGTTCAGGCGGCCGGCAGGGAAAATGTACAAGGTAACATGTTTTTTCAAAAACACATCCCTGTTACTGGCTGCATTTCAAGGGCAGGTAATAATAATGAGTAAGGATTTTTTTTTTTTATTTTTTTTTTTTAGAACTAGACAGTCTCTGATAATGAGGCTTCACCATCTGAATTTTTTTATTTTGAAAATCCCCTCCAGACAAGATAGGCCGAGGCTGGAGAGCGTCTAGGCCGAGCTGATGACCGAGGCCACGTAAAAATGCTCTCGAGGTCGATCTCGAGTACTACAAGCCTGCGTTCTCTCACAGCCTGACTTGATGTCTTGGTGGCTGACTGTCTGACTGACTCAGAAACTCAGAAATTAAGGCGACTCATTTGGGTGGTTTCTTCGTCTCCGTTGTTCAGAGATGAGAACTGAAGAGTTGTTTGGCAACAACTGGTGGAAGGTGGAAATCATAAGTCTTTCAAGTTGTGCGCTTTGGTGTGTGAACGCAGGCTGCACGCATGATATTCTATAAATAGGAATAAACCAGGGGCACCACTCCATTAGGTTAACAACAGATTTTTTCTTTTGAGCAACTTCTTCCAGAAGAAGGGAATAAACTTCCCCTTAATGTCAGTAAAGGGGAGCTTGCAGTGCTTTTCTTTCTCCCGGTGGCCTTTTGGTAACAGGCATTTTTTATTTGTTCTTCTGTTATAATAATTGATATCCAGGGGCAAACAAGTTTTCTCTCAACAGACAGATTAAACATTAAAAGTGGCTGCGTCCAAATACAAGAGATCAGGTGCTGTCAGTGGCCACGCAACCTATAAAAAGCTAAAATAACAGCGCAAAAAAACAAAATGTAAATGTCGCTGTCAAGTTTGTTTTTCTAAGAAGAAGAAAAAAAAAATGCAGAGCACCGGCAAGAGCTGAACACAAACAGCTGCAACAAATGTTATTTTGTTTTCTCATTGTCTGCGACCGCTTTCCAACTGCCTGCCTTCAGTCCGGGATTGATCTGACTGATTTCAATCATCAGAGCGGAGCAGCTCTCCGTGGCGTTGAAACAATGTTGTAAAAGGGGAGGCAAAAAAACAAACAAATAAAAAGCAGCGGCACCCTTTATAGAAAATCTTTTCGGCATAGAAAGAATCTGAGTGACGACCGACTTTGATGAAGTTTTGTGGCGGCGGTGGTGGCGGCAGGCGCCTCCATCATCACAGTCATCACATCAAGTGCGGCAACAGAAAACAGGCGCAGATGCTCGACTGTCTGGCCCAGCGGTGATGAGAGCAATGACCTGTTTTGTCCCGGAGTTCCCTCATTTTTCTTAGATAATTGTATTTCAAGTCATCGGTTCTCCTCCATTTACATTTAGAATCATGTCTAATGCTTAGTTTCGGGGCTAAATTAGTTCTGTAAATGTTGGACTTTCAATTATTTTGCATTTAACCACTGATGAAGCACATCTAGAGGCCTCCATTAAGTTTGGTAAATGGTGCCTCGATCCCCGGGGGCCCTGTGGAATCCATCCTAGTTTTTTTGTCCACCTTCCACTTCTTCATTACCCAGCCCCATTCCATTTTTCTTTTCTCTTGTCATTTGTTAGCTGTCTGCTGTTTGCTGTTTGTTTTAAACGTCCACGCGAATTTTACCTGCAGAGTGAAACAAAGTGTTAGACTTCAGTGCTTTGACATTATTGCACACATGCAATTCCCCCTTTTGGAAAATATAAAAAATGATTAACATGCATGCATGTCTACATAGATTTATTATCACTGACTGACTGTAATGAGTCTACATGAGTGACTGATCTGACCGGCCTTGAGAAAGCAGCTTACATACACAACAAAGTGAAACATCCTTCTGTGCTCTATTAATACAATTATCAGCCAACCTGGGATTTTCTGCCGAGCTCCCCCGACAAAGGGCCACCGCAGTGATAAATATTGCGACGAAACAAACACGCTTTACGCAATCAACCACTGACGACGTGTGACGCTAACACAAACCGCTCGTCGCTGGAACGGAAAACCGCATTAATCACGTTTAAAAACGTCACAGCAGGAGTGGAGTAATTACCAACTGCGTGGGACTCGGCCCACGTGCTGATCATTAGCGTGATGCGCGACAATTTCCCCCACAGTGACTGGACAAATTGTGGTGCGTGTCAAGGTAATGACACGGGGGAGGGAGGGGTGGATTAGAAGTGTGCTCTAATGAGTGACGCAGCAGCCTGTTCTTGGAGGGGATCAGACCTTCAGACCTGGCCGCTAATTAGGGACGTTGATCACCGTCAGGGGAAGCAGAGTGCTGGGACGCCGCTGTCGGACGTTTGAGGAGCCGCTGTTGCGCCGCTGTTGCGCCGCCGTCAGTGCGTCTCGTCATTCTCAGCAACATCAAAGTTCAGTTTTTTTTTAAGGGTGATCTGGATGACTTCAAAGCCTGTTTTTTTTTTTTTTTCCGCAATACTTAAACATCTCAGAAAACAGTCAATCAGTTCTGGGTGAGCTGTCTTCTTGCTGCTCAGCTGCCCCACCCATTGGTCAAAATCACAGTAAAGGAGATAGAAATGTAAAATAAACATACCAAACATCATTGATTAATTAATCATTATCAGGTGAAACTGGAATATTCTGCTTTCATTCAATGAGTAGAACCGAAAACCAAATCTCTTTCCGCCAGGCAAGAATTCAGAGGTGCTAAAGTCAAGGAAGAGCTGCAATGTTTTTTTTTTTTTTTTTTTTTAATCAGATCTTTACTGTGTCCAGATCTAACAAATCAATTTCGGTGGTCTACTTCCAGCAATAAACAAGGTTTGTTTGATTTGAGCTGCACAAAACAAGCGTTTTTCACTCCAGAGGCATTACTATGACAATCAGGTCAACTTGTCATGTAAAAAGTGCAGGTGAATCCAAACGCCTCACTTCAGCTCAGCAACACGGAAATAGCCAGCCCATCTAGAAATATACAGTTTCTCATTTTTCATACCCGGTGTGTTAGTTTGCAAGCCAGTAACACTAATAGACATGTTAAAGAGCTGAAAAAGTCAGTTTTTCATGATAGGAGCCCTTTAACGTGACATAACGTCACAATAAAGATCAGTTGGAGGACATGGACATTCACGGAAAAATAAATAAATAAATAAATCCCATTTCTACCAAGAAATAATGGGGCAGTGGGTAATTAAAGTGTCCACTGGTGGCTCCAGACAGTCAATACTGAAGCGAGTTCAAGGTGCACAGCAGCGCATGACCTCATCTCCCCAAAGCTTCGTCGGGGGCTGAGTTCCCGTCCCCTGTGGAAATGGACGCAGGCTGTTTATAGAGGCCAGCCTTAACACAGCTCCTACACCTATAGAGCCTTAGAAAACTGATTAGAGCCGGCGTATTAAGCCAACACGGACATCTCCTCAAAGACTTCCATTGGCACCAGCCTGATCTCCAAAGATATTGATTTGGAAGGCGCCTGAAGGACGGGGAGCCTGACGTGGTTGAGCCACTGTAGCCTTAATATTGCTGAAGAAAATCATGGCACGGCCACGACGTCAGGGGAATCGATCCCCACACCCGGACTCTTGATTGCGGTTCTCATCCCAAAGCCCGGCTAAGGCATCGATTTCTGCTAAGCAAGGGTATCAGCGCGGCAGCCCGAACAAGACGCGACGTAATTAACAGCAGGCATCTGGAGTGTCTCATGCAAGTCCCCATCATGTGTGCTGTCTGTTTTGATTGCGCTGGCAGAGTGAAGCCTGTCTGCCTCAAATGAGAGCAGGACTGACGGTAAACTGCAGACTGACTCAGCTTGGCGGCGCCGCTTTTCTCTGGTGTGAACGGTTCCACTGCGATGAAAAAAAAGAAGATACAATTAAAAAATATCCTTCAAAGAGCTTGGAAGCTTAAACCCACAGGAGCTCTAATCTGTTTGCCTGAGACGTCTGCGTCCTGCAGATTCCGAAGCGAGCCAGCTGTGGCTCAGCAACTCTCGAGGGATGAAAACCTGTGACAAAGCAGGAAGCCACCGCTGAGACAGGACAACCACGCCATCTCAAGTGTCTCTCCGGTGGACGTCACACCGTCAGACGCGTTTGTGCAAAGTGGCACCTGCTCCCAGGAATCTTCCACAGGAAATGCAGGAACAAGGACAAAAATAGTAATTACAAAATGATTTTCTGAAGGAAGGAAGGATTGAAACAGGAAGAGACGCGCTGCTGAAACTTCTGAAACTATTGGCAAGTGTGATGGCTCATCAATGAAAATGTCATCCTGTGTACTGCGTGCTGGGAAACGTCACTTCTTTCTTCATTTTTGCTCCAACCCCACAGACGTGACTGTTGAGAACAACTGACTGCACCAGAAAAGTGACTGGCTGGCTGGCTGAGTGCTTGTTCAGCAGCAGCAGCCGCTCCAACCAGTGTTGTCCGTATTCAGTTTGAATGGTGACAATCAAAGATTTTAAAACCGCAACAAAAAACAACAAAAACATTGAGCTTCTTTAAGTGTTTTTTAATTGGATTTGCATCCCTGTAGCAGAAAAACAGCAGACCGTGCGCCCATACAAAATAAAGCCCTCCAAATTTAGATTTCAACTGAAATTTCCTACATTTGCAAGAATTTACAACGAAATGCGTTACAGACATTAAGCAGATACAAAAGTAGTTCTGCTGCCCTTCCTCCTGAAAGCAGAATTCATGATTGTTTTTGTTTCGGGTCTCAGATCAGTTCATTTGAATTCAAACTGTTCCCTCCTGTGTGGACAACTGGGAGTTTGCATGCGCCAGTGTTTGCCAGTGTGTTCTAATCTTCATTTTCAATGGAGAGAGCAAACGCTTTGGAATGGCTCCTCTATATATAATTTCATCTTTTTTTTTATTATTGTTATTAGCCTTTCTGGCAGTCCACAAATAGCTCCTCATCACCCCCCTTCATTTCCAGTCATTTGATAATATTGCCTTCATTCAATGCAGCAATTTATTCATTTTATCCTCGCTAATTCAAGAGCTTCCTTGCGGTATATTAGAGAGACAAAATGCCGTCTTACGTCGTCAAATGATCCCACTGAGTGCGACTACTGCTGCTGGCCTGCCGAAGAGGAGTCATATCCCCCATTAAGGGCAGATGAATGAGGAAATATTCAGAGAGCCGCAGGGGAAAGGCTCTGTTTGTTTTCCAAGTGCTGCTGAATATCCCTTTCTCTCACCCTTAACGATGTCCCTTCGCTCCCTGCTGTGATTTCACGATGACCACAGTGCGCAGCCAAGTCCGGAGCCTCCGAAGATGTTTATTCTCTCCTTCGAAAATGTCTTTAAGTTTTCCACTCTGTGAGCAAAAGGTCAACCACAGTTCAGTGGCCACAGGTTAGAGCCACATGAATTATTAATGATCGGATTTGACAGCAAAGTAACAACACAAGTTGTTTTTAAAAAGCACAGCAACAAAAAAAAAAAAAGGTGTGCAAAATGGAGCCAAATGTCCACACATTTTTTTTTTTTTCTAATTCCTGGTTTCCATTTAACATCAGACACGAAGCAGTTTTTCATTTTCCGTATTAAATTCTTGAAACAAAAGAAAATGAAAACCGGCTGTTTCCCAGGTTCCAAGTTCTAATCGGGAAGTCGCTCCACATGGTCAGTTTTCTCATTGCTAAACAAACATCTGTTGGCCGCCAAGAACTCTGGCCGATCAATTTCTGCGTTTTGTTGCATGTTACAGATATTAACCTTCGAGTGACACATTTTGCCCAAGGAGAAACATTGATTTTGAATATGCCTGAACACTGCCAAGTTTCAACAGTTCTCTAGTTTAGCTCCTCCATAACAAAGGAAAAAAACAAACTGTTGCACCGTTTTTGTGACCAAAGCACATTCTAAGGAGTTCTCTGCAACATTGCTGACTGTGTGTAAATATAGACCACACTCAGCATGGAAATTTAAAAAGTATACTCATAGAAAGGGGTTGTTTTCCAAGGCTTTATGAGTGAGGACGGATTCAGGATTATGTTTGCTCGTGGAGGATTTTTTTTCTGACCTCGAGTGGCCTGAGAACTGCTACTCTGTGCTGAGAAACATCATCCAAGAGGAAGCTGTTTGTGAGCTCTGCAGCAAGAAGCTGCTCATGAATGAAGATGCTACTCATCTTTGACAAACACCCTTTTTCAAAATAAGACTCAAGTGTTTTGAAGTTTTGTATTGTTTCAAACTTTGTCCCTCTTGTCTTGGATCGTCGCATATGTTGCGTTTTTTTTGTGTCAATTTTATTGACAAAGTTGATTTAGTATGTAACTTTCCAGTAAATAGTATTAATATCTAGAAATTGAAGCCTGGTAGAGCTTAAGAAAAAAAAAATCAATTCGAATCAGTCAAAGACACCCCAAGTCAGGCATTTCAGTCTCTGACTTTACAGTGTTGTCGCGCTCAGTGACTCAGACGAGGGTGACGCCAGAGACCCCAAGCTTCACGCACTCTTCCACCAGTCACTGTCAGGCAAAAAGTCTGGAAAACACTCAAGACAGATGAGTATCTTGTGAAAAAAAAAAAAACATAAAAAAAAAACACCTGAGCTTCAGACCCTCTGAGATGGTCTTATGTTGTGACTCACTCCCCAAAACTTAAAAACAACACCAAAATACTTCTCGGCAGAAGCAAGTGATTCTCCTGTGTCTTGAATTCAATGAAAGTACAGAAATACATGGGGAGAGACACACAATAAAGACATTTTAATAGCAGTCACAGTAGTAAAGTCTGTAAAAGTAAAATAAACTGTTACACTTTTGGGTCAGATATCAAAATAAAGCATTTCTTACTCTCTGTGAAACCAGGTCAGAAAAATGAGACCTGTGACTGAATACTGCAATGCCAATTTTTCTCTTTTCTTAAGAACTGGGGCCATCTTGTCTAATCAAATTATAGGAGATAAGTTAGCTCATTGTGTTCACCGGTGTCAGATGTTGACTTACTTCTTGCTTTTACCAAACGATCGGTGTCCTTCTCTTTGGATTATCGTCAGAGGTGCACGCTTCTTCTTCTTCTTCTTCTTCTTGTTTTTTTGTTTAATGGCAGTTTACTCCTTAGTGTCCGGAGCATTAGTTCTTTCCACCTCCCATAAAGCTCTAGGGTTAGTAAGGCTTATTTCCTCTTGTTCTTTTTTTTTTTTTTGTTTAAACTAAAGACCTAACTACAGTACTGCTCATATCTGGTTTCCCAATGGTTTCCCTGAGACTTGAGTTCCTTCATGGAGTTCCTGAGTGAGTAAGCCCAGTAGAGGTCCTGTGACTCTACAGATGCAAAAGCAACCATTATTAAAGTCAGTTAAGAAAGGAAAGTATGACACTGTGATGGCGAAATCTCCTGACAAAAATGGAAAAGTTCCCCTGCGCAACGTCCGGTTTCATTTAACTGATTTGGTTTGATTTTTATTTATCTCAAACAACCACAAGTAAAACAGCCAATATGTGCCACAAAACAAACGACAACAGAAGAAAAAGATAAAGTGCAAGTTCGAGAAGGAGCTGAAAGTGTCTTCACATCAGTCAGTCACAAGCCATCCTCCCCTTCTTGGCTGGGATATAGGTATGTTGGAGACGGAGCGACGTCCTAGCAGATAGATTGATGGCAAGCCTGTTTTTTAGCATTCACGAGCGTCCACAGGCGGATTAATCAGCCCAAACTGCGGTGGTTCTTCAGAGTGGAGTACAGGCCGTGGACTGACTGGAATAAAATGTGGCTTTTTAAAACTATTTTAAAAGTTAATAGCGGGGAACAGTAGCTCGTTTTGGCTGTGTGGGTGTCTTGACCCGTCAGTTGGGACAAGTGTGGCTGAACAATCTGTATCTCTCAGATTGATCGTCCCCGCGGTCGACCGCCGGTTGTTTCTGTTCCTCCCTCTCTGCTCCCTGTTCACTTACTCCCTCCTCACTGTGGTATCTCAGGTCCTTTTCTTTCTCCTCAATTTGTTCTTCATAGACACCAGAGCGACAGTTTTTTTTTTTATTTCTCCCTGGTAAATGTTGTCTTCAGTCGCTCAGCCGCCTTCTTCTCTTCCCTTTGTGTCTCCACAGTTCTTCATTTTGCTCCTGCTCATCTTCTTCCTGGAGATTCTGGCCATCATGCTTTTCTTCATCTACCAAGATGAGGTAAGACGCCTGGATGGCTCACACTGTGTGACATCATCCTGTTACTCTCCCCGGCGGACTATGTTGAAATGTGATTCTGTGAGGGTGCGTCTCTGCTTTAGGGCCGTTTTCATGTCTGTAAATGATATAGTGTGTTGGTTTAGTATTGAGCACATTCACTGACATTTTTTCCTTGAACACTGGTTTAGTACAATACACATTTATTTTTTTCTCTTGGCTGGGATCTCTGGATTTGGGTCTCGGAAACTGAAAACATGATCAAGTTCCTGTGTAGTTGAAACCTCTTACTGAACTAGCATTTTGGATATTTCCACATCAGTCCACATACCTATTGAATAGCAATTGTTTCACACTTCTACGAGGTTGAGGAGATTTTGGATTTATTATGAAATGTCGATCACATTACCCAGTTGTTGAACTCCAGCGCAATACGGAAACATGTTTACTTGACTCTGTATTTTTGCACGTTCTCAACGGACACTAAACTGATTTCCACGAGGCTGCATTTATGCGCATTTTTGATTTGCGCTTCTTAATTTCAGTGTGTGTGTTTGTGTGTGGCCAACACCCTTCGCTAAAAGCAAAACAGTTAATGACTTACACCAACTCAACTACGGTTTGAATGTTGAAACTTCCTACAGCACGAGAGCAATAATGTATCAGTGTCATAAAATACTTTACATGTTGTAATTGTCTGTTATTGTTGTTTCTTTTTTTATTTTTAACCTTTCGGTTGAACAAAAATTTCTAGTTTTAGGAGGAAAATCTAAAAAAAAAAGATGACATATCAGGACTAAGAAGAAACACTGGTGTTCATTGTAATAAAGTCAGTCAGTCAATCAACTTTTATACATGAAACGCTACATCACCTCCAAAGACAGTCAAGGAGAAACCGACTGATCAAAAGCAAAACGAGCAGCAAAAGAGGCGTTCACTTCATTCAGAAATGGCAGAGAGAGAGAGAGAGAGAGAGAGAGAGAGAGAGAGAGAGAGAGAGAGAGAGAGAGAGAGAGAGAGAGAGAGAGAGAGAGAGAGAGAGAGAGAGAGAGAGAGAGAGAGATGCAGTGTCCAGCTTTAATTTTGCTGGTGTATGTTGTGCTGAAACTGCTCAAAGTCCATATCCTTGTCATAACTCACTTGCCATGTTCAACCCCCCTGCGTTCCATTATTCATGTGTTGGTGCGGAGAGCGTTATCCCTCAAGACAGCCAAGGCAGACGCTGTTGTATACTACAGTAAAATAACATTTTAATAGTTGCCAGTGTTGGACACCGCACTTGCTATGAATATAAACTGAAGAGGAATATTTGTTACAGAGATTTGGAGCGCTGGACTTGGAGTTGAGCGATAATGTACAATTTTGTGGAAGGCAGAATGTGGCACTGTGGCGTGACGGGAAGAGGACGACTTGGGGTGCTCATTGCGGTGGTGCACCTTTATCACGTGATCACTGGGACGTGTGATTAGAGGAAATCAAACAAACAAACGGTGACTTTGAGGGAGTCGAGCGTCTTCCTGGACAAACTTTTGCTGAGCTACACCAGCAATACATCGCAGCACCAATTTGCTGGGTTTCCAATGGATGTCTTTGTTGTTAGGAATCACCTTTTTCTCTCAGGATCTGCTCCCCGATGCGAGTGCATCTCATTATTAAGTCTCTGAATTATTCAGTTTTGCCATCCCAAGAGGCGATTAGCGAGAAAGGGGTGAAAAAGTTATTGATGGTCAGGATGTTCAGCCGAGCTGGTGGTGGTGGTGGTGGTGGTGGGTGAGAGGCTTGAAAGGGAGGGTGGGTGGTGGCGTGGGCGGCGGTGGAATTACTGATGCCAACAGGGAAGTTGCTGCCGCCAAAACTGCCCGAGATTTACAACAGCGAGGGATTTGTTTTCTCTGCAAATAGTTTGATGAAATCGATTTGCCCTCTAAACCAAATCTGTGCTGTATAACAACACAAAGTGTACTTCACAGCCCGGGTCTATTTATTATTTAAAAAACAAGAGAACCTCTGAAAACAGTCCCACACTTGAAAATATAGGTGGTATTTATTTATTTATTTTTTATAGACAGCTATATGTTTAAACATCACTGTGTATAGCAGTGGCTTTGGCAGAAACTGTATTTTGGGTAGTAAAAAAAATCGATTGCGTATCTCCTTCGAAGAACAAACAAAAGTAGAATAGATTAAAGGAAAATGCACAGACAAGCTGAGGAAAACAGACTTCATACTTGTGTAAGAGTCTGCATCATGAACAATATAACGTCAAAGCAAAAGTCAGGAAAGGTCAGGAACGGGGCTGATTTGGCTGCTGGAGCCGCTGGTGTTTTCCTCTTTGAGGCGGTTGCTCGCAGACAATTGGACAGTGACAATCTAAAGGCTGAGCAAAGGGCTACTTATGTTTCCAGATCTGATTTAACCAGAAACACCTGTAACATGTAAATAATCAACACACTTTTTTTAGTTAGAAAAAAAAAAATGCTGAAACAGCAGCCATTACTGGCTACATGCCTAGTTAGTGTGAAGTAATAAGAGTGCTCAAAAAGGATGACGCCACCGTGCCCATACAGCAAAGAGTAAAGCACTGAAGAATCATGCTAATATGCATTTCTTGCACTTGCAGTTTGCAATCTGCCGCTTGCACGTCTCGATGCACGTGCTGGAGGTGGCAGCGTCACGCCTCAGTGTTAGTGCAGCCGGGGACTTGTGTAATTCCACAAAGTATGGAATTCTTTAGAATATGGGAAAGTGAAACATCACTGCCTCCACTTCAAAATGTTGTTCAGCTAAAATTGAGGCAATCTTATAAGCCAAAGTTCTTAATTGGCTCATCTTCCGGGCACAGAAACACGTCTTCGGGAATGAGCCTCTTCTGCTGATATGTTCAGCATTCACCTCATTAATCTCGAAATCTAAAGGTGGAATGACCACTTATAAGGCATATATGATTTAAATGTTTGGAGCAAAAAAAACAAAAACAAAAAAATTCCTATCACTGATGCACCATTTATAGCCCAGTTAGCTCACAGTCTCCTCCATAATTATACCTTCTGCCCCCCCGAGTTTGCTTGTTTCATGGTTTTAATGGTAGAAAACCGGGTGCTGTCAAAATTATACTCAAGTTAATAGCAGGCGTGTGTGTGTGCGTTGAATGGTTGATAACTAACTGCCAGTATCCGACAACTCAGGCTGCTCATTAAGCAAAGATCAAAAGATATTAAAATTATTTTTCGAGTTCAAGTCACATTTTGTGGTAAATTTGGGGGTTTTCCACTCGCTTATTACAGTGAACTATTTCACAGATTTAAAAAAAACTTTAAATCCTTTTTTTTTTTAGCTTTTGGACTTTTCCACCATCACCTTCTTGGCTCTACTTGAGTTTTGTTTTTTTTTTCACTCGGTGGTAGTTCTTGGTTACAGGTGCTATTTTTAGCACCTACTCGGCCACGGTTCCGAGCGAAACGAGCCAAGCCAAAAATGCAACGTCAACTAAGTGCAGGCTGCTGATTGAACAAGGAGCAACGGGACAGAAATCTTCTGTGCTTAATGGCACACCAAAAAATTGAAAGGCAGAGATCGACTGGCAACGAGAAGGTCTTTCAAGTCTGGTGTCAAGCTGATGGTCACTGCACCAGCAGACATTAAAACAGTGTTGAGAGAAGCTGGAAAAAATGAAATATGAAAAAACTAAAAAAAAAATGATGACTGTTACACAACAAACATGGTACCGTGACATATGTCAATGGACTTTTGGGTTGCTTTACTGTGACAACTCCACCCATGTTGAGGTCTTTCTTAATTGTTCTGGAAACCAACCGCAGATGAGTCCAATGGAGTTGTCCTAAAACTGTCAGATGGATAGAACGCCATTTATCTCGTCTTTTGGATCTGGTCACAAAGCGCGCTGCGGTAACAGAGCACGTCGATGAAGTCCATCCCATGCTGCTGGCGTGGTCACGCTCACTGGCTCAGTTTATTACGCCTGCTTGAGACCTGATAAAGAGCTCCGCGACGCGGCTGGAAGCGACTTCTAACAGCTCACAGATCTTCTGCGCAGCTTAAACGACCGCCGTTTGTTTCACTTTGTTGGTTCCTGAGAATGATAGAAAGGTGCCTGCGGGTTAACTTCAGAGGAGCCTGTATGGCTCCAGGTGCCAGAGGGAATAAAGACCAGTCAGACTCAGCTGCATGATATGGAAAATTGATATATAGGTATTTTATATATTTGCCCCATGAGTTTACAACCCTGTCTGCTTGCCTTTATTGTAACCACAAGGGAAACTGATCCCGACTGACTAACACAGGAGTAGCTATAAGACACAAAGACCACCTGCACAGTGGACTGCATTTTGATGTCTCTGTTAAATGGCCTCTCAAATTGCTTCGATGGAAGTATTTGGTCTTTTGATTTGTCTTTTTTCTCTGAGGCAAATTCTTTTGCCGTCAATCCACTTTGTGCCAAAGTTCTCCCACTTCTTTGCTAGTCGAAAAGACACTGAGAGCATGCAGCTATTTAATGATGGGGAAGCCATAACTCAAATCTGTTTGTTTTATTTTGAGTTTCCCAACACAAGTATTGTCACTAAGTCTTTGCAAAAGAAAAGAAAAGAATTGTTTCAAAGTATCACAGGATACGATCGATATTTTGTTGGTGGGCTAATGGACCATTTCAAAACAAACTTGCCCTAGTTATAATTGGGTGGAAAATGTTCAGAAAACCCATCCACCAAACTGTTGGTGATTTGGAGTTCAGCAGATGAAATCATTCTGTGGTGTTGAAAACTCTTAAGCTGTGAGGACGGATCAGGTTGGTGACAAACTGCAGGTCAGGATAGTTTGGCTGAAGCCCCCTGCTGGTCGAGGTTAATAATGTTGGCTTAAGGTAACGTCTACCTAAGTACCGTCGACTTATAATACCCTTTATAGGTTCTGCCTTTTAATGGGAAATGAGACTTTTTTTTTTCTTTTTTCTTTTTTTTTAAATGTGTTCATTAAATACCCTGCAGGGATTGTAAAAGGTCTCAGCAGAAATGGAAACAGCGAAATGAAGCCATCCAAGCAAAAACGTTGACACTCGCTGGGTACAACGTCGGTTTTCGAAATGATTTGCTCTCCTTGCCTGGGTTCCTGCGATCTGCCTGAGGTGAATACAAAGTCGGCGTGCCGCGGTATTAATAGGATATGGTGCCTGGCGTGTAAGTAATGTGCAACCCGATCAATGAGAAGCAGCGCGTCTGTTTACACAGATTCATACAGACTCGTTCCGTCACCGTTTTCATTTACATTTCAGAAGAAATAAACAGTAACTACTACTGCCCTCTTTGAGCTTTAATGGTTCTATTGTTGAATGAAGCCAGACGCTAACATTTTCACGTGGTCCCCTGAGGCCCCGGGAGCCGACCACGAGCGGCTGATAAGATGCGTCAATCGAACGGTGACATCCATGGACTGCCTCTTTGATATCTGGATTCAAATCCAATACCCGCTTGACACCGGGCTGGGTTGCACCGCAGACGCCTCCGACTTCAACCGCTCCTCGCCACGAAATGCCCAGTGGCAGCGAGGTTTCTTCTTGACGCTGATGGTTTGAAATTAGTGAAGGGAAAAAAAAAAGAAAAAAGATTTCCCCCTAAACTGCTCCAGGTCATCACTTTGTGAGTTACACTGTATATATATATATATATATTGACTTGAGCCAAACGTGTTTCATCATGAGCCTTTAAAGCCGGTGATTGTGAAAGTCACGGGAACAGCTTCTGACAAGCGTGTGGTCCCACGCTGGCTGTGGCATTTACACTTAGCGGTCATCACTCTCCTGATGGAGCTTCAACAGCCAAGAGCTCTGCATAAAAAAGGAACAAGTAACTTGGTTTGAGGCGGTTACATTTTATTCCTTGGTATATTTTTCTAAAAGTGTGTTTTTAAAAGAAGCCATTTTGTTCTTAAGAAATGTCAGCTGCATTTTCAAGTCCTAACTTTTTTTTCTCCATAACTGTTATATTTTCAAGGGGACCTGACACAGAATTGTGCTTCTGTACGTGAGACATTTTCATTCATTCATTCATCTTCTATACCCGCTTATTCCTGTTCAGGGTCACGGGGGTCTGCTGGAGCCTATCCCAGCTGTCTTAGGGCGAAGGCAGGGTACACCCTGGACAAGTCGCCAATTCATCGCAGGGCCACATAGAAACAGACAACCATTCACACTCACATGCACACCTACGGACAATTTACAGTGTTCAATTGACCTCACATGCATGTTTTTGGACTGTGGGAGGAAGCCGGAGAACCCGGAGAGAACCCACGCAGACACAGGGAGAACATGCAAACTCCACACAGAAAGGTCCCAGGCCCGGACCCCGGAATCGAACCCACGACCTTCTTGCTGTGAGGCGGCAGCGCTAACCACTGCGCCACCGTGGTGAGACATTTTGTTTAGTCACTCAAAAGAAAAATTAAACTGCATGCGTATTTGATCAGTCGAGTTCTTTGCCTGAGGCTGGTCCGTCACTAATAGCTGTCCCCTTGGAAACTGGATATAGTAACAGTTCAGGCAAGAGAAGGTGACTCTCCACATTTCATTCATGCGATTTCCATGTCTTTCTTGAGGTTTCACAGAAAATTCTCAAAGTCTCAAAAAAGTCTCAATTCTTTAATTAACATTGATACGAAAAAATATGAGCAAGAGGCATCATTATTAAGGTTTTAGAGAGGATGACTGGCTAGTTTTAGCATTTTTTGCCACAGTAATTTGATGCCAGGTGTCGACCAAAACTAGGCACATGCACTCTGCTGTGCTGCTATGTTATCTGAAGATGAGCACTGTGCACAGGACATTACAGCAGTAAGGTGCACACAGCCAGATTAGCCACTCAGTGCTGCTGTCTCCTTGTCTGCTTGTCGCGGTGCAGTGCTGGCAGTGATTTCCTACCTGCTTGTGTGCTTTGGGACAAGTCAAGGTGAGGTAATGCCGCTGTAAAAAGGGAGTCGTGAAGAGCGATGGCCCGGTTGCCTCCCAAAAGACCTCGTCCAGTGACCCGAAGGGCAGCTCAACCATTAAAGTGAGTCATGACCAGCAACTATCTTCAACACCAAACGTGGCGTTTCATGTGTTTCATTGGGATGGTGTCATTTGTAAAAGTTTCGAAATGTCTTCCGAAGCAATAAACGCTTTTTTTTTTAAAAAAAAAAAAAAGGTTGTAGGCTATTATATATAGGCCATATAGGTTGTTTTGTACCATTAAAAATTGCAATCCAGTCAGCTGCAAATACAGGTGTCTTGTCTTGATGCCATGCATAAATACATGAGAATTTCACTATATGTTTTTTTGTTCATTTTGATCAAAAAAAAGAAACCTCAACGTTTCAGTGATTTAAAAAAAATTACAATTTAAGTCACTTGACTAAAAATTATAAATTCTTCATTTATTCCTAGAGTTCCACAAGAACAGGTCCAGCGGTAAGCAACCAATCATATCGCAGCTAGCCTTGGAAAATGAATTTGAAGCGTTATCTTGACAAGCAAACTCAAGTGGGAGGTAAAAAAAACATCAAATGTAGCTGTGCATGTACATAAACCTGCCTGCCTGATCGCAGTTCATGATTTGATAGTAATCACTAATGCTAGAGCATGAGCACGGAAATACTGCTGTACATCTTAAATAAACAGGTATTAATGTGTTTGTAAAGTTTTTCTTTAAGTAAAACTTAAAGAAATATGCAACTCGAGCCATCTTTCAGGTTTCAAGACTTTTGGGCCTTTCTGGTAAAATCCTCACATATTTAATAACTCAGGAGAGTATTTGTCAATAGCTCTAATTAAAACAAGTTATTTTCTGAACTCACGTGTGACACCAGCAATGAAGTGTTAATTGTAAAAAAACAAAAACAGTCTGAAAATACATTAATTTATCTGCTGATTTCTACTGTTTCTCCATCTCTTCTCACATCTCTGAATGCTCACATTAGCCTTGTCCCACATAAATGGGTGATCATTATAACAGGGAATTGTACATTCAATTGTGTGAACAGCTGAATTGCAATCAGTCATGCAGCAAAGCAAACTGCAAGCGCAAACCGCATCTAAACCCGGGGCCAGTTCCCCCTGATTAGCTTCTCTTTTTCCGCATCATTACTGTTCGGCTTTAGCCGTCAAAACATTTTTGCTTGTCAAGGTATCAATATGCAGCGCTCCAGACAGAATACATTTCAAGCCTCAGAAATTCTAATTTGAAGAAACGCAATTAGACAAACAACCCCGGCTAATCGCACGCCCACGCCGGTGCCACGTTAATACGGCACACAAATATGAGGTGATCAACATCTGACGCTTTATTTGTTTTGCGAAGTCCTGAAATATGTGTGTGACGAGGGACCGCGCGGGTTGGAGCGCCGAGCTGTTGCTAAGAGATAATTCTTAATGATTGGAACTGCAACTCAGCCGGGATCCTCAAAGTGGGGAAAAAAACCCAAAACAAATCAAGAGAGCAAAGCTGTTGCCTGTGGAGGCAAACTGCAATATGCAGCCTCTGCAACTCCAACAGAGAGGCATGAAACTGAGTCAGTATAAATACACTCTGCCGGCCGGCAAGACGCAGGTAAAGACTGACGACTAATGAATAATGCAGCAGTTGATGTTGTTGTTTGAACTGTAGACCCGTGTCAGGATGCTCAGCCAAGAGAGATGAATCGTAAAAAAAATCAATAATGCATCACTAGTGTGTACAGTCAATAACTATATTTCAATAATTTCTGCTCTGACCTCCCCTTTGGTGGCTTTATGCCAAATATGAATGTGTTTGGTCTTCCATCAGAACCAATAACCTGCCTGACACCAGCCAAAGAGTTGAGTTAGCTGTTCAGTTCACTGGACTTGTGCAAATACACAATAAGGGGAATCTCTGAGTTGCGCTGAGCAGAGTTCCTTCAAAAACTGTCACATTTGCCTCGTCTGTTTCATATTTTATTCGAATAACGTTCACTTGACATAACAGATGAACCAGGCGAGGGCAAGCACTTGACTCACCGCGAGCCACAACACTCAGGAGGAAACCGCCAGTGTGCGTCTAACGCGCCGTGAAGCGCTCGCTCATTGGCCACCACCCACGTTGACCTAGCTGTGCTGTCCAGACAACACTACTTGAGAAGTTTGGCAGCAGGGCCCTCAAACTTGGTCCCTCACAGGAGCAGGGGGAGCAGAGTGCAGCTAGCTAGCTGCCGGAGTGATGACGTCCGAGACCAGGCAGGAACCCTGCTACACACTGGTAATCAGAATGAAACCTACTTTAGACATCCGCAAGGGGAAATTACTTTTTGCTGCAAATTTCAACTCAAATTGTGCGAGAACAAGAGTCGGCAATAAGGCAACAAGAAATAGCAACAAGGGGAATCGAGTATCAAGTCGAAACAAAATAGATCAAAGAAAAAAATAAATGGAATTAACAAATATAAAATGTATATTATATATAGCTAGAAAGATAGATAGATACTTTATTAATGCTACGCAGGAAATTAAATACATATGCTGTTACAGCAGCATTCATTCAGTCCCTCAACGCTCTTAGGTAACAAAAATAATTACAGATCCCTCCACAAATTAAAATGGCTTATATCATTAAAAATATACACATGCATGATAAAAGTAAGAAAAAGTAACTGGCCCGTGACAAAAACGTTTGGAACGTTGCCATAGCTGCTATGTTGCACTATATTCGAGTGATCCAATTTCTCACATAACCGTGGTTTCATACGGAACCTTTGTTCTCTGCAGGTGGAAGATGGGACAAGAAGCTCAAGGTTGCCTGCGTTTAAAAAAAAAAAAAAAATTGAGTTTACAATTAACTTAAATCGTTGAAGGCCTTCTTTAAAGCCTCAGGAATCTCGTGTCGGAGCCTCAGCACGCGCCTCAAATCCGCCGGCTGTTTGGGAGTTACGCCCTGTAACTACCATCCCTCCCACTAATCGCATTGATTTTCCTCCGTCACATGGTCTGCCAGGTGTTAATCAGAGGCTGATTAGAGGCAGCGCAGAGAAATTGTAATTGATCTCCCTGAACCGTGCTTCTAATTGCTTCGCCAGAGCTACAGACCAGTAGCATGAAGGGGAATTCACAAAGTTTAAATAATTGAAGCCTCTTCTTGCGCCGGGGGAACAAAATGCCAAAAGTTAAATACGAAAGCCTTGAATTTGTGACTCGGCTATCAAGTTCATTATCTGAAAGGTGAATTAGAATGTAGAAACTCAAAAGCCAAGTCTGGGCTTTATTGCTTCATAGTACAGCTTCTCAAGAGTGGACTGAGCCGTGCTTAAGGTCCGGGAATATCGTGTTTCTTCTAAGAAAGGCACAGCGTCTTCTCCGAGTCCTGCCACACCTTCAAAGATTGAACCTTCTGTCACAGGCCAGAGGTTCTAAATGGTGTAGCAGCGGTATGGAATGGTGTGTCTGCGGTCTAAATAATTACCCTATAAAGCCCTTCACTTTGATCCAAATGCTCCCAGAAAATGTAATCTGGGCTCAGTGGAGGGAAGACGTCTTGGCTGAAAAGTGACCCGTTCAGTTTGGGGACCACGTGGGTGAAGGGAGAAGAAACCCTGCGAGGCTTTTACTGAAAGTAATAAATAGACCGATCGATCGATCGATCGAAATCACGTCACAATCATCACTTCATAAGATAAAACATCCCTGAGAACACGAAGCCGAGAAAACGTATTTGATCTTGTTGGATGCCTCGCGCTGACGTTCTACAGCCACAAAAAGCCAACAGGAAACATTATCCCAAACCTTTTATCTTTCTGTAATGTCTTTACTTTATCATGCCACTGTCTTACTCTTCCTATTACGTCTATGACACAGGTAATGGATGTCTCCCGTGTGAAGTAAATGGAGCTATTTTTTTCCTTTTATGATGTCGCGTCTGGGTGGAAATTCCTTTCTTGTGTCTCTTTGAAACATGGCGTCCCTTCCCCTCTAAATGGAACGCTTCCTTCCGCTCGGAGTTATCAGGACTCCCGGCTCACTTCGTTTGTGGTGTGCCGTTCTCTTCTCTTTTTTTGTCTGTGTTTGTTTCTTTGTATGTCTGTTTGTCTTTACCTTTTTTCATCCGCTTCTCGCGACACCTCCGTCCCTCCTTTTTCAAATTCACGTATCTCTGTCTGATTCCGCCTCTGCACACTTTTCTCAAATCTCTCCGCTTGTATCCCTGCCATGTAAATAATTGATGGCCCGTCTTTGACTGGTCCGCTATAGCTAAAGGATGGCCAGAGTCCTGGGGACAACATCAATGCCGAGTTAAAAGAACAACTGCGACTTGCGCGCCGCCTGCTTGCCGCACTTGCAGGAGACACTCTTTACTAATGACCTACTTCTATTTGAATGAGATTCCTCTCGTCCCTGCTGCTTTCCCCAAGACTGTGGGCTTTATCTAGTCCACCCAAAAGGCGCACAAGAGTTCTCTTTTCTTGCATCAGCTCTGACGCAGCTCATGCATGGCTAATGGACTTGACTGCATTCAGACGTTCCATCAACAGTTTGTTGCGAGAAATTACGGCCCGTCTTGTTTCTCTTGTCATCCGAAATTCTCTTTTATCGCTCCCTGGCCAACTTGGAAGCAGCCCGGTGATGATGTAATTGTGTTTTCAGATAATGCAGCGACATCATTCTAAACTGAGCTCTCATGGTGTGACGGGAAAAGACAGATCCCACCAGTGCGGACGACATTGACGAGTTTTCTGGCCAATTCCGATTCTCATTCATTCATTCATCTTCTATACCCGCTTATTCCTATTCAGGGTGATGGGGGTCTGCTGGAGCCTATCCCAGCTGTCTTAGGGCGAAGGCAGGGTGACACCCTGGACAAGTCGCCAGTTCATCGCAGGGCCACATAGAAACAAACAACCATTCACACTCCCATGCACACCTACGGACAATTCAGAATGTTCAATTGACCTCACATGCATGTTTTTGGAGTGTGGGAGGAAGCCGGAGAACCCGGAGAGAACCCACGCAGACACAGGGAGAACATGCAAACTCCACATAGAAAGGTCCCAGGCCCGGGCCCCGGAATCGAACCCACGACTTTCTTGCTGTGAGGCGGCAGCGCTAACCACTGCGCCACCGTGTTGCCCCCAATTCCGATTCTTTAAAAAAAAAAAAAAAAAAAAAATTAAGTATTGGAGTATTAACAATTCCTAATTGATAGTAAAAGAGAACAGTTGTTTTTTTTTTTTGAATGAAGTGGAAGAGGATGTGATAAGAGTGGACGCAGATGCTAGTGTTAGATGGAAGCAGATGATTGGCTGTGGTGACAGCACAGAAGGAAATGGTAGATGGTAAATAGGCTGCACTTTTATAGCGCTTTTCCAGCACCTTCACGGTACCCCAAAGCACTTTATAAAGGCCTCTCATTCACCCATTAACACACCAATGGGTGGTTGCTGCAAGGCACTGCCTAGCCCCATTGGGAGCAATTTAGGGTTAAGTGTCTTGCCCAAGGACACAAGGACGGACTAGGATGGAGCGGGATTTGAACTGCCAACCTTTCGGTCATTGGACAACCCACTCTACCTCCAGAACCACAGTCGCAAAGTAGCAAAAGACACAAAAGATGATCCGCTTTTTCAGATTGTGGGGTCGGTCCAGGTCTGGTGTGGCCCTGGACCTCGCAGCCCTGCAGACAGCTTGCAGGCACTCCCACTGCTCCAGCTCGCCCCCCGACACTGACTCGGGGGTTCTGAATCAAAGATGTGTCCTTGGGCTTTGACATCGGCAGACAAGAAAAAGGTGCGATCTGGAGTCCCAGCGCCTCACAGGGCACCTTCAGGTGCCCCGCACTGCATCAGTTTGAACGCTAACCCGTTTCTCTGACTATAATTTTGATGTTTTTTATCAATTTGATTGAATTCACACTTTGGTGTGAATTATATCGATGCGAATTTTAACGTTCCAGGTCCGTCCGTTCGCCACCTTCGTCACCCTTCATGTTTCACACACGTGCAGTAAATCCATCCGTCGTCACGAGCTGATCATGACCGGTCACAGCATCAGCTACCGGATGCGTCTGGCTGTGTTTCTCGAGGATTTGTTGGGATACCGATTGTCAGCGGATGGCTAAGGGGGGGAATCAAGCCCACAAGGAGACAGAAAGAGACGTCCGTCATGCGAGCGACGTCTCAATCCAATCCAGAGTGTTAATGTGGCGGTGAAGATGACACTTTGATTAATGGCCTCTCGTGAAGTGACTCATGCTTCCTGGAAATGTCAGATTACAGTGAGGAAACCAGGCAGCAACTGATCCTTGTTCGTTCCTTGGAACAGTTTCACAAAGGCGGCGAGACTCACTCAGCGCGCTCCTCTGATAAGCGTGGCCCATATGTCCCGTGGGGAGAATGGGGGGGGGGAGATACAACAAGGTGGCTCCTATGGGTACGTAGCGTGGCAAAAAAAAAACCAACAAAACAAAAAGCAAACAGCTCAATCAGGTCTGCAGAGGAGAAGAGGAGAGAGGAGAGGAAGGTCAGCGAGGAGGAGCGGCGCCACTGATGTCTGATAAGACTGACCAGCCCAATGTGTAAACACAGCCGTGCTGTTTGTGTGCGTGCGCGGCCGGGGCTTGTGTTTGCTCTGCTTTGGTTGTGCGCTCGCGCCGTGTCCCTCAGGTCTTTGACTGCGCTGCTGGGTTTAAATGAATGTCACCGCAAAAGCTCCAGTGTGTTTAAGATTGTTTATCTCTGCCGCCGTGTTTGCACGCAGGCTTTGCTAGCGTCGATTGAAAGCTCGTGGAAAAAAAGCTGATTTTGTTGCTTTGTCGTTTCGTGTGTGTGTGTGTGCGTGTGTGTTTTTGTTTTAAATCACGTTTGTTTAGGTTCGCACCGCTGAACCGCAGCCTCAGGAACTAAACCCGCATGGACCCGAGTGTTAGCATGCGCGTTGCAGTGCACTGCAGCAGCGAAGTACCCTGCCGTCCAGCGGTGTGTTTCCACAGCCGAAGAACGTCAAACTCACCCTCTTCGCTTTTGTCGCCGCTTTGAAAAGCCTGGAATGCTCACTTTGGTCAGAAAATGAAAACGTTGCCCAGGGAGACTCTGTGCTGTCATGGCCACAGTGAAGTGAGATGCTGTGCGTTCTCTTATACAACTTAAACAAAAAGAGACATTTCAAATCCGAAGCAGGAGCCTGTCCCTGCCTGCAGTCCACTGGAGGATTTTTTTTTATGCATTTCAAAGCGGTTTTACACAGTGGTCCCTGAAGCACGAGCGCAACACAAGCTCTGTTTACATAGCGTGTATGCTGGAGTCGTTCCTTTTTCCAATATATAGTGCGCATGTTTGGTGTTCTGTCTTTAAATTTTAGGTTGAAACCAGGACCAGGATCCAGTTTCGAAACGGTTCCGTGTGCAAATGTGGAATAGCCTGACAACAAAGATCGTTTGACCTTTGACCTTTGCCCAGAAACAGCAAATCACAAAGCACAACGCGAACTTCCACAGCGTCGGTGCCACTGGGCAACACCAGCCAGGCACGGCTGATTTTACGAGTCGTTTGAGGCAGCAGTGGTTGCAGCAGCTGCGTTTAGGGAAGTCGTGACAGAGATCTCAGCGCCGTGAGCTGGCCGAGCTGTGGCGACGAGGCTGACGAGGAGTAACGACCAGCCTTCAGAGTCGACCCTGACAAGAAGTCGCTCACGCTTTGAAAATCGCGCGAAAGCAGCAGGACTCTGTTCAATCAGCGGCGACTCACTGCTGGAATCTGCCCTGTCTGGTAGAAGTTGATGCTGATGTTGATGTAGTGTATGAAGATAGCGCATGCACTTAATGTATTCCGTGATTTTGTGTTCTCCAATTGTCTTTTCCTGGATAAGTTCAACATCTTCACATCTTTTGTTCGTCTATAATGGCTGCCATCGTCTTAGAGATGCAAAGCTATTCCTGTTTTCCTTTTCTATTTCTTCGTGTTTTTTTTTTGTTTTCCTTTTTTGCCAGATGGTTGACATGAAGCATTCATTTGCAGTTCTCTTCAAAGAGAATCAGGATTCTATGTTTGCTGCCTCCACAGCTGTTCTCACGAGATGAAAATCAAACTAAGACGCAAAAGGATGATGAAGACGCTGATATTTGATGTTTAAAAATACAACATCATCTATCCCACACACACACACACACACACACACACACACACACACACACGCACACACCACCACCACATTTCCATCTTCCCTGTCTATTAAAGGCTTCTCCCTGCTTGTTGTTCCAGATCGATCACTACGCTCAGCGGGATCTCAAGAAGGGGCTGCAGCTCTTCGGCACCGAGGGCAACGTGGGTTTGACCAACGCCTGGATGATCGTTCAGACCGATGTGAGCACTGCACTGCCTGCATCTCATTGCTGTCTTCTCACGTTTGAGAAATTCTTTATTTTATTTACATATTTGTTTGATTTATTTTCGGGCGTGAAAGAAATCTCCCAAAATTGCGCGGAGAGGTTAACTATCTAGCCAGAAATATCCAGTCTTGGCGAGTAATCTATTACTAAGTAATCCACTATTGTAATTAAACAGCTTTTTTTTTAGTAACAGAGTAATGTAACGGGATTACGCTGGCAAAACTGGTAATTATATCATAATTACTTGAACAAGTAACGATTCCATTACTTTTCTGAAATATTTTGCAAGATTTTTCGCGCTCGTTGTACGTGATGTGCAGGAAACAAGACGTTCTCAACTGTTACATTATCTTTTTTACCTAAAGTAATTAGTAATTAGTGATTGATTACTTATAAAACAAAGTAGTTATAGTAATAATTGGATTCCTTTTTAAGGGGTAATCGGTAATCAGTAGTTGGATTACTTTTATGGAATAATCCCAACAGCACTGGAAATATAAATATAAGACTTTTACTCTTTGGAAGGTACCGCTGTCTTCAAACTGAAATGAAAAAACAACAAACAAAAAAAACCGATAGTGACCGTTGAGGGGCAATCCCATTCCACATTCTGTTAGTTTGACTCAGTGTAATCTGGTCATTTCTAAGGAGGAGGTTAAAGGGTGAACATAACACAAAATAACATTTGTGTAAAAAGATTCTTCCCGCAAGCATCAGCCAGTCGCTATTGGTTAATTTTCACTTCTCAATCCTGTGCTGCTGTTGTTGCCGCTGTTTAAATTCCACCGGAGAGATGATCATTGGTAAGGACGCTGGGACGCACTGCGACGAGAGAAACCACGATTGCCGACACGAAATGCAAACGTGTCTGTAAGCGTGTTCGCTAGTGCGCAGAGGTTAGAGTGCAGTGACAGGACTGCAGCCTGCAAGTGCAGTCACCATTTGGAAACCCCTCTCTTGTGATGATCGCGGTGTAACAATAGCGATGCACAAGGTTTCTAAAAGTTTGATGCCATTGATGAGTCACTGGCGAGATAACGCGGCAGCAGCCCCAGGGTTCATCCTGAATATGAAACATTAAAATTAAATAGTGCACATGAATAAAAAAGATGAATCCAAAAAGAAACCAATCACTATGGGGTTGAATGGAAGCGCAGTACATTGTGTGTGGTGATGTGATGTACTGGTTAACATATCCAGGTGGCGGTATTGAAATATTCAGACTGATGCAGCTTTTATGTTTGATTTTTCTTGTGTGAATATAAAAAAGTTCCCTGGCAATTCAAGTTATTGCACAGTTCATGATAAACCGCAAGTTTTTTTTTTTTTTTTTTTTTTTTTTTTTTTAAGTGAGAAAGTTTTGAATGAACTCTATCTTAAATTCAGCGCAGGCATTGCCTGGAGGGTCGTCTCAGGCGTGATTCCAGTGTGAAATGCGAGTCCACCAAATGAGGAAAACAACAGGGGCACTTTATCTCTCCAGCAGGAAGCTACACAGATAAAGTGCGGAAAAAGCAGAGGCCCCTTATCAGAAATCTATTCCATTCCCAAAGGGGCAAATATGTGGATAAAAAACATTTATCTGAGTTGGAAAACTATTATTATTTTTTTTCGGATGAGACAATGGAATGTGAACATAATTAGCTCGGCAGTTCAATATCATTTTTATGCGCCCCTCATTTCTATGTTTTGTCCGCACCTTTGGCAGGGACACATTTTTATTTCTTTTCATATCATGCCAGCCAATAATGGCCCCCAACCGCTTTTGTCTCTTCTCTTGTTTCCGATGCAGTTCCGATGCTGCGGAGTAACCAACCACACGGACTGGTTCGAGGTCTACAACGCCACCCGAGTACCAGATTCCTGTTGCCTGGAGTACAGCGACAACTGTGGTCAGGATAACCCAGGAACGTGGTGGACGGCAGTGAGTTTCTGCAACATTTTCATCTCACTTGTTGGGTTTTTCCTTTCGTCACGCAGCATTAAGGCGTTGGCATTCCAGGCCTGTAAACTCTCAGCTCTCTTATGGTGCTGACTCAAGATTTGAGTCAGCACCATATATTGGATCCTCGTAAATTATTCAATTGAAAGATATGAAGAAAATGAATGCATATTTATTTTGTTTTATTTAGCGCTTATTTAACCAGGTAAACAACCAGTTCTCATTTTACAAAATCAAACTGTGCATCAAACATTCAAAGGGCAGAAATCAATACCGGGTTTGAAAGGCGCGGCTGCCTATTTGCCGCTGATGTTTTTGCATATTTTTTTTCAGGATACAAAGTTTACTTCCCGACTGATTTGATTTTTCATTTTCTTATTTTGGATACGCAAGAACCAAAAACACACAAAAAGTAAAGTTTATTGTTCCAGCAATGAACAACAGAACATCATAGTGTACATAATGAAAAAAAAAAAAAAAAAGCCAGGGGCTCTGACAAGTCAAGAGAATACAGCTGGGTGTTTTGCAAACACAGCTGTTTGCCATTTAAATGCAAATTTGAGGCATGGAGTGGCAAAACATCCAATAACATCACCTCGTCGATGGACCGTCATTAACATGACCTTTAAAACCACCTTTCTCCATTCATCAAGAGAGGTTTAAAATCTGATTGAAATCGACGCAACACGACATAACAGAGCAAGTGGAGCGACGAGCTGGAACGCCGCTCTGAGTCTCGGGTCAGAACAAGTGACGTCGCTGTTGTTGCCAACCGCCAACAGCATCAGACTATCACTCTGTTTTGCCAGGAAAAGTAAATGTCAAGCTGTTGTCAAGGTGAATCAGTCTTTATTGTTGATTTATTTATTTATTTGAATGAAAAAGGTAACTTTTGAAAAAAAACAAAAAACAAAAAAAACGAATGCCATCACATGACCTGAAAGTGCAGCGCCGTGCACACATTAAACATTTAAATATTTGCTAAGGACGGAATAATATTCACCATTCACAAACCAAATCCAACCCAGTCAAACTACCACCAAGGGCAGTTTGTCGACCAGACTTTTGAGGGGAAGAGCAGTTGTTGGACAACCAGAGCCACGCCCCTCTCATGCTTTCCTCCAATCACATTCTCTCACTGGTAACTAATCACTCCACCAACCTGATATCTGCTGGTGGCAGAACAGTTTTTCGGCCACAAATAACGCAGACATTTTAAGAAATCGCTGCCCCGTTTCTTCTCGTAAAATACGAATGTGACTTTTCCACTGCTTTTGGTCAGATGTAATTAAACATGTTTCCGTAAGAAGAGCTCGGAAGGGTTCAGCTAATGCAATAAACCTTTGTCCACAGGGCTCAGTCACATATTCATGGATGAGGGAGCATTATTAAGTAGCGGCAGCACTTATTTCAACATTAGCTGTGGTGGTGGTGACAGAGCAGCATGTTTTTACATATGTATAAGGAGAGGGAGAGAACAGAAAACACCCTGGAGCCGGCTAATGCACTCGGTGTGTGATACATTTTGAAAGCAATTTACATTCTGTTGTCAAAGTGGAATAATGAAGGGCTGACCTTTCATTTAAATGCCACGGATGCAAAGGAGAATTGTTATTATTAACAATAATAATAATAATTACAATGTTGCCGACAGCCGGTGGAGATGCTAAGTGCAAACATAGTCACTTAGCACTTTAAACGTTTTTGAAAAATGAAAACCTAATTGTTGGATTTTATTATTTTTTTATATATTGGAGCTATGGGCTCATTATATTTATACAGCTAATGGCTTATGATGTGAACTTTATAGAAAGTTCTCAGCTTTGCGTGCGTTGCAACCCTCACTTCAAGCAAAAACAGAAGTTTTGGCGCTCACTTGACAAACCCGCTCCAGCTATAGTTCCTCGCCGGTGCCAAGCACAGGCATTTGCAAAGCTTCACTCTCAGTGGCTTCACTGAGGCAGCCATGAACATGAAACATGTGTCGGCCTGTGCCAGCCCATTCAAGCCGTGTTTCACATCAGCAAATAGACAAATTTCAATAAACTACGGCAAGTCGAGGAGGTAAAAACAAAGCAAGATGTGGGACGCCATATGCCGCAGCGTTCCCTTCCACGCTGCAAATCACACGTAGGGCCACGTTGGCAAACCGCCCGCCAGCTCCAAAGATTTGCGTCACAGTGAGTGTTTCCATGGGTGACATAAGGGAGGAAAGAAATGACAGACAGAGAACTGCAGCATCAGAACTGATCCCACTGAAGTCAGCTTCACAACTCAACAACCTAAAAACTGCGACTTTTTATGTTAATGAACCTTATCTTGAAGTCAGTTGAAACCCAACCACCGATGCAACTCAAAGTAAGTGCACGTGTGAGTAGAAATCACCTACAGTCCATCCAAGTCCACTGGTCGGAGGCCTTAAACTGAAAAAAAAAAAAAAAAAATCTTAAAGAGCTCCCAGGTGGCAGATGCAGACTCAAAAAGGAACCGTTGTATTTAGAAGCTCCCATCTCCTGTAATTTCTCCCCCGGCCGTTCGGCTCGCACGCCGCGGTGGGATTGCAGCAGCGGCTGCTGTGGTCAGCAGGACTGCTGCAGATAATGAAGCAGAGATAAAAGGTCACTTTCAGCGAACTGTGGAGCTTCTTCTCTGCAGTCATTTGATAGCATTTCGCTTTCAAGGTTGAGCGTGTGTACGTGTGTAGGTCCGCGTGCGTGCGTGCGTGCGCGTGCGTGTAGTTCAGGAGGTCGGTAATGGCTCACAGATAGGAGTCGAGGGACCCACTGGTGTTCGACGCTTCGTTCGTGCCTCCACAGCCGGAACTTCACCGACGCTTGCTGAAAACTGTCGACGATTTACAATAACTCCCAAAGCAAAGCCGCCAATGTTACCAGTCCGACACCTGCGTATTGACCAGTAGCTGGTCTCAACCACTGACTGCATATAAAGAACCCTTTGAACCTGTTCAAAGAGGAGGCCAACGTTTGACAAGATGCAGAAAGACTAAAAATTAGTGGCTGGTTGAAATTTTCTGCTGGTTTAAAAAAAGAAAGAAAAGTACCAATGTTCAATTTGTCAAACTTGGCCAAACATGGCCATAGTTGTGGGTGTGGCTATAGTTTGGTAGTAATAATTTGCTGAACTTTGCGCCTCAGTACCTGGACTGCTCGTGTGAAACTGTTAGCCGATATGCTAATCGCTGATGATAAAATCGAATCACTACTGCACTGGGGCGAGGAGGCAGCCTGGTTTCTCTTTAGGTTCGGCTCCTGGTTTAATGACTCAACACTGAGCTCGTCCGGCCGTAAAAAATATGGATTTATGTATTTTAATATGCAGCCCTGTGTTCCAGGTGGGTTCCAGTTTGGTAGCGGTTTGAGAAAAGTGCTGAAGCTGCTCTAAGTTTTGACAGGCTGCTTGACTTTCCATACTGACCTGGGCACGAATCTTTCTCCCTTGTGCAGAGGAAAATAGTTTTTCTTTTTTCTGGCTCCCAGGAAGCTCCAAAACACAGAGTAGTTTCTATCGATTTATACTATATTTAAATTCCTCAACTCCAACTTAACACGGATATATTTTTAAGAAAAAGCAGCACAGTCACAGTTTTGAGGTGGCACAACAGTTTCGCCTTCACATCAATAAACCTACTCTTTTGCAGAGGCAGAGGCTCCAGATACAGGATAGTAGCTCTGACAGAAGGTTCATTAGCAGCACGAGTGCTGAAGTGGACTAAAAATACCCTCAGCTTAACTATTCACTTAAATAGAAAGGGCCACCAGAGAATAGCACTTTTGGAAGCACATATATAGAAAATGTACCGGCTATGAATAATTACAATGTGGAACATGTAACAAAGGCTGCATTAGCTGTATTAATAGAGAACGTTACAGCGTTAACTACCTTCCTCTTTCTCAGGCTGTTTTGCAGTTGCAGGCGGTGCAGGTGCCCTTAAAGTCTTAGAAGTAGAAAATATAAATTTTTTTTGTATAAAGTTGACATAAAAAGACCAAATTTTGTGAATAAAGTAGAAATTTAATGAATAAAGTCGATTCAAATAAAGTGGAAATTGGTGAGTAGACTAGATGGATGGTGGATTAATACCAGTTAGCCACAGTTAAAAGTAAACTGCCGAAAACAGGCATATCCCACAAGGTTCACACACTGGAATCAGGAAACTGGCGAAAACGGAAGTACTCCATTAGACTTGCGCGCAGAGCCTTTCGACTTAATTCTCGACATTTTGACTCACTTCGGTTTTATTCACTACATTTTCGTCTTTTTTACGTCAACTGTATTCGACTTTAATATCGAAATTTCAACTTTATTCTGGAATTGGAAACTTCAAAAAAAAAAATCTATCTTAATTTTATTTCTCTTCTTGCGGCCCTAATCGTCTTCTGTAGAATACACAAAACCATGGTTGGAACAAAAATGAAATAATGTGAACTTAACCAGAATCAAAGCACACCTTTGCTAAAATGTAAGTCTCTCGCAGCAGAATTGTTTTTGAATAAATTATACCTTTAAAGGTCTTGTGGACAAGGTTCACTGCAATCTCAATAAAGGAAGTGCACCCTGCTCCTTAAGCAAGAAATCCTCATATAACCGGAATGTTTTTAAAATAAATGTCCTTATAAAATGCACCCGGGCAGTGTCGGGCATTTAATATTCAGGCCAATTTGCCAAAGCAAATCACAGCTGGAATGTTGGGTCGCAGTGCTGCTCCCGCATTCACACCACTGAGTGTTTGTACAGCTGAGGGGGGAGAGAGGACGGCGGGGATTTGTTGAATTTTGAAAAGTTTCCCCCAAAGAATAGTAGGTCAGAGAAGGGGAGAGGGGCGGGGAGGGGAGATAAGGACGTTGCCTTGGGGGATCTTTTAAGTAAAAGAACAATTTTTCTCTTTACTGTTTTGAGATACGACGGAAGAAGCCTCGCTGGAAACGGAACGTTGTCGGATTGAAAATGGAACGAGGCACATGTGCAAGAGCTAACATTTGTCTCTGTGTGTGTGTGTGTGTGTGTGTGTGTGTATTTCCATCCACAGCCATGCTACGAGCGAGTGAAGGACTGGCTTAATGAGAACCTGGTGGCACTTTGGATCTTTGCTCTATGCACGGCACTCACCCAGGTAATTATAGCTGATATTTTTTTTCCTTTTGGACAGCGTAATTGTCCCGCCCTCTAGGATCTCGAGGCTCAGACAGAAGCGCTCACGTTGTGAAAGGGATCTTGAACACCGAAAGCATTCTTTTGCATTAAGCGGCGAGCGCAGGGACGACATGAGCCTGGTGCGTTCAGAGCCCGACTACCCAAACTGTTTTTTTTTCCTCTTCCTCGTCTTCCTCCTCTGCAGACGTGTTAAATGATATGCTTCCGCAATCCGAGAGGGGCCACGTCGTACGATACCTGCAGACTCGTTTTCAGTCAACCTTGATTCCTTGTGCTAATTTTAGTGCTGCCAAGAAAAAAAGAAAAGAAAGCCAGACCGATGTAATCGCTGCCAGATGAAAAATCAGACGTCGGTGACATTTGCCAGCTGTCGCACTGCATTACATAACACAAAAACAACGAGACAAACGTGATCCGCGCTCGCGCAAATTAGAACCTGTTACCGTCTGACGCCGTCTCACCTGCCTGGTTCCTACTGACAGGCATGACTGAGTGCTACCGCTGGCTCTGTTGTATTTGTCTGGGACGTGCGAACGTCCAGTGGGCAGGATGGTGCGACATCAAGTCTTGCTGTTGCCATGTGACAATGACTTTCAGCCCTCGGGCTAAACTACCCAAAACACCGGCTTTTAATTGCTAAAACTTGAATATCTAACGATGGTTAGCCTTTGTTTTCTATATACTGTACAGAAAACTGGAACAAACACACACAATGTATGCATGTAATGTGGACTTGCACAGCTTCTACAACTCTGATATTCTGTGTCAGAGACACCCAGAAGTCTAGGCTCTTCTGAACATGCCATAGAGGGATTTCATACGGCGGCGCGAGCCACGTCGTCCCCTTCCCAGCTCGTAAACTCTGAGAGTTTAGAGCTTCTCTCATCCACATTAGAGACATTGTGGTTCAGCAAAAGCCCAGTGGTTTCTCCCTGACATTGAGATTCATAAGGCTGCTGTTGCGCCATGCGAATAAAGACCCCAGCAGTACCTGCATATATTACACCAGGACAGACTTGACTGGCGCGCAGAGGAAGCCGACCCTGAGGCAGTAAATGTGGATGGGAATTTTTAAAAGGAGGCTTGATGGTTTATACATAAGTTCCCGCGCAACTTTTCTAAATGGCGTTAGACACAGCGCGCCGGGAGCGGAGTCACTGGGAACTTGTTGAAAGACAACCCGCGCACTGGAAGCGAAAACAGCGTCTCGTCATTCTCTTCTGAACAATATACGACAGGAATTGGGCATCGCGCCAACATCCATCCAACCAAGATTTCACTAGCTGGATCACTGTGTGTGCGTGCGTGTGTGTGTGTGTGTGTTTGTGTGTGTTCGTGTGCGTTTGTGTGTGTTCGTGTATGTTTGTGTGTGTTCGTGCCTGTTCATTTCATGAAAAAATTAAAAAGCCTCTCAGCTTTATCCAGGATCGTTTGCAGCGGGGGTAGAAACGAAGTTCCCTGTCGGCCAGTTTATGAAAGATTCAGTTCCCTCCAAAAAATGACCATCATCATGCCGCCACCGCAATCCAAGGTGCCGGCGACAAACCCTGTCATTTCTGGAAACACTGCAGCAGCCTGAAGTCAAAAGTGCAAGACATACATATATTTTTTGAGAAATGCTGGAGTTCAGGAGTATGTGGTGACAGGCTTCATGCTGTTCATCAAACCCCTGAACTATCCTTATTCTTTTCCTTTGGGCTGTTTCTCTCCAGGGGTGGCCAGAGCCACTCATCTGCCTCCATCTGACCCTCTAATCCTCCAACCCTGTCCTCTCACGTCAAATAACTCTGTGTTCCTCTTTCACAGCACCCACCACAGCCTCCTGCCGACCACTTTCAACCTCAGCATCCTCCCACCCAGATATTCACTGTCCCTCTGGACACATCCATACTGCCTCAGTCTGGCCAGTTTTAGGGATTGACCATACTCCAAGACAACAATCGGTGTTTGACAATGTTAATGCTTGCCTGACCTGTTTTCTTTTCTTTTTTTTTAAGATATTTGTTCAGAATTTAACACACCTTTTAAGTACTTTTTGACCATGACAGTCTGTCATCTAAGGTGACTCCCAGGAGCTTTGTCTCCTTGGCTTGGTTTACTTAAACATCCTTGGTCAAAAATATTTAACACTGGTTTATCTGTAAGTGCAAGATTCGAAACATTAAAAAAAGATTCAAAACCTATCTCTCCATTCAACCATAGCTATAGCTTAATAGCTTCATAAAATATAGCTTAATGAAGACAGTAAACATTTAGCGGTCCAAGGTAACCTCCCTGTGGAACGCCATATTTCACCATTTTAAACCATTCCATTAAAGAAAACAGTCTGTGATCTATTCTTTAGGTAGCACTATACCCACTTTAAAGCCGATACAGAAAAGCCATGTCAATACAATTTGTCAAGTAATATGTTTTGTTCAATTAAAATTCAAATGCTGCTGTGAAATCAAGCATCACTGCGCCCACAATTTGCTTTTCATCAATAGCTCTTAGCCACTCATCTGTCTTATGAGTCAGCTCTTACAGTTGAGTGGACTTTTCTGTATGCATGTTGGAAAGCAGTGGTTAAGTTATTTAAAGGAAAATAGTCTTGGATTTGCGCACATACTACTACTCTCTCCATCAATTTATTTAGAGAGCAAGTACATTGAAACATTATTTAAAAATGTGACAGATCGCAGGAGCTAAAACACCCGAAACCATCCTTAAAAGTTTACTTTCAAGGCCGTCTAAGCTCACAGGTTTGTCTTTCCAAGTTGAGATCAGTTTTTCTATGTAAGTCAAACTTACATTCCCAAATTTTTTCCCCCCAATTTTTCCCTCCGACTCACTCGAACTTACTGCAGTTCGACAAGTTATTTTTTCGATTTGTCATCTGACGTTGCAGCCATGATGAATCTCAGAGTCACCACGAATGGATTCCCACTCTGAACCTTGTCGTCTCTTGTCTTTTAATTCTGCAGATCCTCGGCCTGGTCTTCTCCATGACAATGTTCTGCCAGTCAGTGAAAGTGGAGACCTTCTACGCCTAGGAAATCGACCTCTGTGGTCTTTAGGACATTTGGATTGTTTCTCATAAAGAAGGACAAATATAGTCCATGTTCCCGCTCCTCCTCCTCCTTCTCATACAGACTCTTCTTTCCAACGCTTGTCCTTTCGGTGACATTCCTGCTCAGATGTCACAAGTTCACAGTGTCCCCCCGCTAACTAGCAACAAGCACAGTGTCAGTGTAATACCTGAGTTCTATGGTTTGCTCTATGTCTAAAGCTAATTTTTTGTGATATATTTTATCAAGCAGTATTACGAACATGTAAACAGAAAGTGTAACTTTTTTTTTAAATCGTGTTTTCTTTTAAGTTATTTTACGGTTTGTATGTGTTATAAAAAGAAAAAGAAAAGAGAAAGTACGCGCTACGGAGGGAAAGTGCACAATGTGAAGTGCTGCAAGTGCATGTCTCCTGCAACGGTGTGTATTAAATGTTTTGGCTCCACTCAAAATCTCATCTCGTCTTTGGCGAAAGCAGAAACGCTCCACCGCGCCGCTGATAAACACATGAGGTTTGGCCAGGAAATGGTGTGTAAAGTGGCTGATGTTTACACCCTCTACTGAGACGTGCTGGACTTAGTTTTTTTTATTTTTTTTCTTTAGCACTCAACTTAATCAGGCCTTCATTATATAAATGGAATGAAGCTAACAACCCCAGCGAGTGGCTGCAGCTTTTCAGAGGGAGGATTTTTACAAAGGACATGAGGATAACAGCCACGACAATGAGACCATTCATCAGAGGAAGTTTTAATGAACAGGAAGCATGCGTATTTTTAAACAGATTGATTAAACAAACCCACAGGAAAGACCTTGAAGTGTTACTTCCCCAGCTGCACGTGGATTTCTGAGCACCACAGGTGCACCAAGTCAAGCAGAGAAGGGTTTTTTCCCCCTCCTTCATTTCCTTCCCATTTGTGGTTCAGCCACCAATATTTTTTGACTAAAGTGGCCAAAAATCTCAGCAATCAGGTGTCGGTGGAAATATTAACACGCCACCCTGGGAAGTAAATAGATTTCACAAATTGGTCAGGTGTTTTGCGCCATGGCGGGCACATTTCATTTTACTTTCTGGCAGAGGAAAAGGAGGAATCACTGGCTGTTCTTTAGACCAGGCCACGCCAATACATTCAAAGGTCCACAACCTTCATTTTCCTTCCAAAGATTGCAGTGGAGAATAAAAAAACAAAACTATATACATCCCGAATAAAGCCTGTTTAGCCCTCTGTTTGGAGCAGGGGTTGGCAACAAAATGTAATTTTATTTCCTGGTAAAATTGCCTCCACAGTTAGTTTATGCAGAGAGGATTTTTTTCTCTTTTTTTTTTCCTCTCTTTTTACTTTGTTCTGGACGTGTCTGCAGATCAACCAGTGGCCAATCCGAGTGTTGCCTCCAGCCAGAGGTGCAGTTTGCGAGAACTCGAGTTCTAATCTGGCAACCGCAGCCAAGAGACCAGACAACATTTCTGGTGCTAACTGAGCCGCAGGGACGAGGGACGAGGCTGACATTTGCTTCCTGCGCTGCCTCACAAAGACCCACCATAATCCCAGATGCTGGACGGTCATCGGAAGCTGCCAAAACAGTTGCCAACTATTCTCCTAACCACCCCCACCTCCACCAACTGAACTACTTGATGACTTCTAAAGGTTTGCCGTGCAGCAAACTAGTCCAGTCTCAAACGACAAAGCAGTGCCTGTATTGTGATGGAAGAGATGGAAACGATGGTCCGCCACCAACCTGCAGCCTTCTATTACAGAAAAGAAAAAAAAAAAACTTGACTCCACCTTATCAGACACACAATTAATTAGCTTTAACATCTGCAGGCTTAGGGGAAAAGCAGTGAGAATATACTGGCGGTAGTCGAAAGTGAATTCCGTTGTCTAAACTGCCAGATGAGGGTGGGGAAACAATGCAAAGACATTCAGGAAGGACTGACAAGTGCACTTGGTGTTGCAGCAACTGACTCTTCCAGCCACAGAGTGAGCTACGGGGTCTGAGGCTCTGTTTAGGGACAGACAAAGCGCGTGAGAGACAAAATGAGAGAAGCTTTTCAAATAAGAGCAACTCGTTTGCTGCTTTATATGGAAATGCCACATATTTGTTGCTTGTTGAATAGCCTTGGGTTGTGTCTGCCATGTGTACCTGGAAACTATGCAGTGACGTTTCACGAGCCGAGCCAAGCTAAGCTACGGCGCCATCATCGACTCAAAAAGTGTGATTACAGTGCAGCCAGCATTTTGCATTCTGTTGTTTGAACTTCAATTGCTGAACCTGACAAAGACACAACTTTCAAGGGTGTTAGATTTGAAATTAAAAGCAAGACTCTTTTTTCAAGTTGAGGGAACTTAAAATTTTCACGTAGGCACAGCAAATAGCAAATTGTATATTGTAACCCAGAACTGGGGCCTCACAATAAGACATTGCCTTGTAGTTGTGTAACCTAACCTGCAGTAGCGAGGCTTCAGCTCTCAGGCGTAATGGAAAGCCAACGCTTTCCATTTCCTCCTTTCCTCTTCCCGGACACTTTGCCGTATTTGTACAAAAATACCAGCGCCTCCATTCATTACTTCCAGAATTCCTCTTATCGCTCCGGTAGATCTCTGTCCCCTACCATGTTTAATCCATTATTCATCCCCATGTTCACGGGCTTTCTCCCATCTTGTGCTTGATCAATAAAACATCCCTGTGTGCTTGCTCCCCTCACCTCTCCAGCCTATCTTCTTGTTCCTGAAGCCAAACTGCGAGCCCACGCTGGGCTGATGAAACAGCATGCGCTGATGGCCTTTCCAGACGGCCCAGAGAGAAAATGACTACAATCCGGGCCATCTTCTCGCCAGCGTGAGCGAGCGTTGCCTCTAATTCAGGAAGCGAGAGTAAGTCTCCAGTTGTCACTGGTTTGGAATTCTGACTTTAAAATCCAAGAGATGGACTCTCCTTCGAAATGGGATCTTTTATTCTTGTGTCAGCGAGGAGGCTCTTCATCCGCTCACGGCTCCAGTGTATAAAACATCTCATTCTATAAAGGCTTGTGTTGCCACACTCTATAAAATTCTATAAAAAAGGATGAATGTGGTTTCTTTAGTCTCTCAAATAACTCAGATAAGAACCTGGCCAGTGTGTCAGTGACGCCATCAGCAACCCGGTTGGTCATCGAGAGGAACAAATAGGAACAAATGTAATATTCCACACTCCACTATTCCTCCACTAGATTGCAATCAAGCCGTTTTGTGAACTTTCCTCCAGTCCCCAACTGCATTCCGTTGACAATAGTAACGTGAAAAACCTTCAATCAATCAAACGTATGCAGGAAGTAAAATTCCATCGCTTCAGGGCCGGATGCCGTGTTTTGTTCAATGTCAAATTAAGGAGATTGTAGAGAGATCCAGGCTGTAACAGATGCAAAGAAAAAGGGGGGGAAAAAAACACCTGAGTAGCATTAAAAATAGAATACTTTTCTTAAGCAGAATAAAATAAAGTGAGTGAGTGCAGTCCAGATGGTTAAAGGTCTCCTTCAAGGTCTGCAGTCATTAGCGGCGAGAAACAACCGAACGCGCCTCCTTGTTTTCTTGAAATAAAGAAAACCCATGAAAACGCTGCAATGCAACAAAAAAACAACATAACCGCGTTTGTCACTTGACACAATGAAGGTCAGACAATAATAATGCTCATTATTCGCCTTCGTCGAGGCTGAGACTTGACTACAACCAACACAGTCCCAGCAAACAGGCAAGCAGAGTCGGCAATATTCTGAATACAAAGTTCAGAAAAAGCTTTCTTTCTTTCTTTCCTTCTTTTCTTTCTGTCTTTCTTTCTTTCTATACAGCTACTGGCAATAATCTAGCTGTTGATATTACAGATCAAGATGGAAAATGAACACAAGTTGCAGTAAGAAGTATAGAAAATCTCTCATTTGCTCACATTGGTTAATAAGTTATTCCATTATTTTCTCTGCTCTGCTAAACCAGAACACAGAGACTGAGCCATGCGGAGTCGGTTGCAGCACTGCACTTGTTTTTGTCTATGTGTTGCCTTATGTGTTATTGTATCACTGGTAAATATGAACAAATGACACATTCATCAGCCGAACTATGCTGCATCATGTTGTTTTGCTCTGCTGACTCACACCAGCTCTTTGCTGTGTTGAATGAACGTGGGAATGACCCGACACATATAAACACATTTAATCTCAGTGAATTATCACAGTGACTCAACAGTTGTGCGAGGTTATGTTGTCTCAGCCCTCTGTGATAATTTCATGCGCACCTGAACACAGCAGCGGCGACTGAATGAAAGCAGCTTTCAAATCAAGGTCCCACGTGGATTTATTTGTCTCAAGGAAAAAAAAGAATCAGTGTGAAGACAGTTCCCAATGTTTATGAGCCTTGGTTGCACTTTGCCTGGCTGAACTGGAGACTGTGAAAGGCAAAGGCTGCACTCTGCCGAGTCCGGTGCACGCGGCCATCTTTCAAACCCAGGCTGTTTCTGTTTAAATATGCATCAATCGACTAGCCCGACAAATCACAGTGCAACTTGTCGGCGGCTAGAAAAATACTGTTTACTTGAGTTCACAGTTTACATTCTTCAGCATGAAAGGCAGAACACTGAGTGATTATTTTCAGACTGGTGTAATTGCCTCTGCAGTGGGGTTTTTGTGTTGCCTCTGATTTGCGAGACATTATTTTTCATTTAGTTTTTTTTTTTTTATGAAATGGAGTGCCAGGACCGGCATCCTGGGCTCACACTGGGCTCAGCGGGGTTTATCCAGGTGTTTCCCTCTTTCCTTTCTATTTTGACAGAAATAAAAGAGCTCTCGATTCTGTAATAGGCTTCACGCTACTTAAATCATTATTTCAGATTTCACTTGTGGTGGCAAGGTGGCAGTGGACCGAATCACATATAATTATACAATTACAACTACATTACAAAAAATACATTTTAAAGTATTTTTGATCTAAGTGAACGGATGACTCAAAAGCTGCAGGCCCCATCTACACGATCATATCCTGACGTGTATTTCCAAAACATGAATTCATCTAATTGAACAGTCTCGTACTTTCTCAGTTACTTCAGAAAAATCCTTTTCATGCACATAATCTTCACAGCAACGTGAAGCGAGAGCGCTCGTGCACTGGAGAAAATAGAAACAAAGCCCACGACACGACAGAAACAACATTGACAGACTGGACAAATGAAGGTGCTCATCGGATTCAATTTCCTTTCGCAGAAAAGCCTCCTGGGTTTTGGAGGAAAGGTCGAGCTGAGGCATGTTCAGCAATTCACAGCGGGTTTGTTGTTTTGAGTGAGAATGAAGATGCGGCAGTAAAGACAAGCCTCCTTTCAGTTTGGTGAAAATCTCTGCATGCTGCTACAAACAAGGGAAATTAAAAACAAAAAGAAAAGAAAAAGAAAGAAACTTGCTCTCTCTCTACATTTGTCCAGACTTCCCGGATAATGGGGCCCATGTTGAGCGGCTGAGCTCAGGTATAGAAGTCTTCAGACTTTAATGAGAACTCACTCATTTAATGGCGCTGCTCATTTTGCCTTTAAAATGTAATTGGACCCGGTAGATTAAGTTCTGACTGACGCTGCACTTCTGTGCTTTCTTCTCCGTCAAGCTGCCACCACGCGGTTTGAAGGCCTCGCTGGGTTTTGTGTTACCACGTTAAGACGCCGGCCGTAGTTGCTTTGTGCACCACTGGGGGCCTGTGCTTGATTTGGTTTAAGCAGATGGGCATCATGCAGGCATCCATGCAAATCCAGCCTGCAGGGCTTCCTGCCAGAATATTGCGCCGTGGCAGGATGATCAATGCAATTCATTTCAAATTTTAGCCGGAATGTCCTGGTGGTTATCAACATATTTACACACTGCTGGTTAGCAAAGCAGTGAATTAGGCGGCTCTACTGATACTAAATTAGTAGTGCCGCCTTGGAGAGTGGCCATTGCATTTTTGTTAATCATTGAAATTGATTTTGAGGGCCGTTTAACTGCAACTGCAGCACAGCTGAACATCACAGCCAGTTTTCTGTGCCAAGAAAAGAACTAATACATGCTTGTCGAGACTCTCAGATTTCATAAAACGACTTTTATTAGCACACAAGATGTCGGGGCAGTTGTTCTGCAGGCTGATTAGATTGGACAACCAGATGAGCATTGTACAACTGCCGCGCATATCCGAGCCTCATTTCTAGTGTTGCTCTTGCACTGTAAAATAATAAAAGAAAATTCCTGCCTAATGTAGGCCACCTTGATTTGAAAATTTTATGCAGAGAGGCCCGTGCATCAAATCTAATCCCATTTTACATTGAGCTAATGCGATTAGAGGCACTACATTGCTGAGACAATTAGACAACGAACTGTGGAGGGAGTTTACTCTGGTTTGCAGCGCTCAAATAGCCCACAACTCCGCCTGTCACTGAAGGGGCTGGACTGCCAATCAGGTGATCCGTGAATATGAAGACTCACAAGGAAAGAAAGTGTCTCTGAGGAAACAGAAGTGCATTGTTCGTGTGATTCAATTGCATAGTAGCACTCAAGCTAATGAGTCTATCGTCCGCACGGTTAGAAATTTTGTTTATTGTTTGACATTTAAAAGTCAGACGGGGAGGAAAACAACTGTCAAAAATTTACAGATTTACTGTTGCCAGATCAGAGGGTTACAACAACCGACTCTACTGCAGAACAGGGGAAAGCTGTAAGAAATGATGTGCCAGAAGTCAGGGCCTCCTGCCGAGGCCAAATGCCTTAACCAGGCTGTTTGGATTCCATAAATAAGTCTACTTCTGCTCTGGGGGAAAACAGAGTTCAAGTAAGGACAGCACAGGTCTCAGGCGGTTCCGACTGTGAAATTAAGCTTATCTCTGTAAAACAATGGCGATGGTGTTAAATAGTTTCTTAATAAGGAAAGGAAAAAAGTGAGTGACTGTGTCAACGAAGCACGTCAACAGGTTCAAATGACAGGTTTGTTTGTTTTTTTTGCTGATGTGAATGTTAAAAATGTATCTCGCAGAAAGTGTTTTAGAGTTTCCTGACATTTGGAGCCAATTGGGCCTTTTTTTTTCTTCTTTTTCTGGGTTAAGGTTAGGGTTGTACAGAAGGGTTGAATTATATCAGATCAGGTTACCAAGTCTCGATGAATTTTCGTTGAGGTGTTATTCACATTTGAAGGATTCCCCAATGAGATGAAGTTTTTTTGGTGTTTGGTGGTGATTGCTGTTTGGTAAAATGTGATTATTTTTTCCCCCCAAAAGTATGGTCGAGAGAGAGTTGTTCCCAGAAAGTGTTTCGGACTATGTTTCAGGCCACCTTATTTTGAGGTGGTGTACTCACTGGAAACTTCAGACTGTCTTTGAAAACCCTGGAGCTGATCAATGGCTGAGTCTTTCTTTCTTTGATCCAGTTGAATGGATCGTTTTCTTGCACATCTCTCTGGTTTTGCTTGCCATTTTAAAGCATTGGAGAAAATGTTTTAGCAGAGCAGCCTATTATTTTCTGCACTCCTTTATACATTTTCCCCTCTCCAATCAATATTTTAATGAAAGTACGCTGTTCTTTAAAAAAAAGATAAAAGAACAGCGATTTAACAGCGATGGAATGACCAGTTTTTCTCAGTTTTTTAAGACATAAATTACATGCAAACGTGCTGGCATCATCCTTAAATAGGGGCCACCTGGTTCATACCTGTCTTTTCACTGAATGAATGACCTCACTGTTGAACCCCACACTGCCATTTTTTTTGAAAAGCCCAAGATTCATTTTCCTTCTTTTTCTGTAAAGTACTGAAAATGACACATTTTTCTTCACGTTTTGATTCAGGATATGAAGTGCAGTTGCAGTTGAAGTCCAGTGCATCGAAATAAAAACTGAAATAAGGATTTTGAGCTTTACTCACATTTTTAAACACACTGCTATTATGCATGTTGCATCAAACTTACACAAGTAGCGTCAAATTGCAGTATTTGATAATTCCATCACATAGGCTATTTACAATAATCATTATTTTAAACAAAACAAAAGAAAAAAAAAAGCCCTGTGCAACAGCTGAGTAGTAGTACATTATTTTTTTACATAGTTTGTCTGCAGCACCCAAACTTTGACCCTGCAAAACACACGTTTCAAGGAAAGTAGGTGCGCTGTCCAAGGTGCTGATCCCGGCTCTTGGCCCCCCAATGCTATGGGGCACAGAGACTGTCACTGAGTTGCGAAAGTCATTTGTAATTTAATTAAAACTTGATATCTTTTTGGTAGTCACTGTTTTGTTGTTTAACTATTTGGTTTTTTTTTTAAATAAGTTGCAATTTGTCCATATGAATTCCATTCTGAAGGGAAAAGCATGGATAAAGATGAAACTATGTATATATGAAGATTTTAAGTAAAGCAGAATGCAAGGGCTGAAATTGGAGACGGTGGACATTGCATATAAGAAAATTACCAGAACAGCATAAACAGCATAGTCCTATGGACAAGGAGGTTTTGAACACTGTATGCAATTTAAAAAAAAAGAGCCTCAAGATCATGTTTTCATAATGAAGCAGTTACTTTAAAATGTGGTTAAAAATGATGCATCAGCAAACTGTGATGGCAGAGATTTAATTAGACCCTTAAAAAGCTGAGACGACAGTGTGCAATCTTAATACTATCTGGGTTAAATAGGCACAGAAAACATTCCAGACAGCGTTCTCAGACTCTTTACATGTAGCTAATACTAAACACTGTGAGCCTTCAGGTGATGTCGGTTTAAAGAAATGCAATGTAGCCGAGCCTCTTGGGTTGGAGATATTGTCAAGTTTTTGGATCCCTCCTTCAAATTTCCCGACACGGTTCAGACGAACTGGAGGGGAAATCTGTGCCCACTTTTACGGATGCAGTTTGGTTTAATCATTCCCAGCGTGAGCTGGAGATTTCCCAAAGGTGCCCTTGCCTGCTTGACCTTTTATAAAAAAATAAAATCCACTCTGATGACCGTCTCCAATCAGCGGCATCTTGCCGATTTACCTCAGAGGGTGTTAAAATTTCTTTCTTAATGGCTCCAGTATGATGAAACACACTTGTCCTCATTAACTTTTTCTTTACTTAATATGTTCAGGAGACCTCAATTTAAAACCAGCTGCGGGCTTTCGCATCTTTTTCTTAACAGTCAATGTATTGCCTGAGTTTTAAGCATTAAAGTTTATCTGCGGGCTCTGCTAAATCCAAAGTTTAAGCAATCTAACATTTAATTGTATAATTAGTCTCTGAAATCTTGAAGGCATAAATTATTATTTATCCCTGATTTGTCTTGGGGTTAATGAGGCATGAACATTTAACAATATTAGGCAATCAAAGCTAATAATCAAAGAGTTAAACAAAACTAATATTTGTCCCCCCCCCCCCAATTGTTTAAAGAAAACTGAGCAAGCAAAACTGCAGCAGCAGCTGAATATAATCCTATAATGATAGAGTCAGTTCGCCGTTTCGGTTTTAATCCACGTGTGCATTGGACCTGCAATTATTTGACGGCTCCAAATAAAGAATGATGAACCAAATCTCCCAGCAGTGTGTTACATCATGCAGTATCAGCATAAAGACCAAACGATTTTGTAGATATTGCTGCACGGCTGTAAGCACCCTTGTTTGCGTCGCGCCGGCACACGCCTGAGACCTCTATATTGAGTTTACTTAAAGCCTTTTATAAAATTTCTGGCACATTTTGCCGTCTAAGATATATTATTCCCCAGCTGCCTCCCCAGAAAGCAATAAAAAACAGAACTTTATTATCTCCTTTGGGAAAGTTGTCTTGGCTGACACGTCTAGCTGCTCGCACACAGAAGCAAGTGACGGCTAGCTAAAGACGATCCGTATTTTCAAGAACAATCGCTTCACCTGTCAAAGTGATTGTCTGCCAGAATGTGACTGCAGCCGCTTTTCTCTGGATTAAACGGTCACGATGTGCAGATATCACAAGTGTGGCCAAAAGAAGGACAGACTGTAACAAAACCAGACGCAACAATGACGTGATATTGATTGTTTCCATCTATACGCTAGCTATTCTGACGCGTTAGTTTGGCCCTGACTTTGGAAATTAGACTGCAGTGAATGTTTCGGCCAGAAAACAGATTCTGGCGGTCGGTCACTTTTTGGGGCACGGCATACCAGATGGTAAGAGGCGCCGCTCAGGGCAAATCTGAATCTGATGAAATTCTGTACGAGTGTCTTGAGCTCAGGTCGCTTTTGGACTGCAGGCAGAACTTAGTTTAGTCACTGCCAGCCATCACTTTCTCTCCTTCTGTCTCTCTCTCCTTCCAACCCAGAAGGACAAACGGACAACATGCTGCACCACAGTTATCAAGGCTATCAATCAGAACCATCAGTCGGGATAGGAGTCACAACTGTGTCCCTGCTGCTGCCGGGTGCTACCAGTGTCGAATGGACGCGTGCCCAGTGGATGGGTGGTGCGTGGCAGAACGACAAAAAGAGCTGCTAACACACCTGGTGCAGGACAGTTTTGCGGCCTGTGTTGCTGAAAGCCCCTCACGTGCTTGCAAAGAAAATACATTTATAAACTACTACTACTACTAATAAAAATAAATACAGAAATAAATAATATGGTGTGGCAGAGAATTGCAGCGTCATCCTGCCACAGAATTTCAGACTTCTGACATTTCTGAGAAGCCTTGGAGAAGAAACAGGAAGACCGAAGCAGTTCATTCGGGGCACTAGAGAAGGGCAGAATGTGTTTCTTCAGCAGGGCCGAGAAGAGGCGAGGAGGACCCCCACTGTCCGTGTTCACTCCAAGACATCTACATACAACCACAGTAAGGTTCAGCCGAGCAGGCAGCCTGTGGTGAAAACTAAAAAGTCAAAACACAAGAGTCTGTGAGACAGACTTTGAAAAAGACATAAAAATACTTTGAAAGTCTTTTTTTTTTTTTTGCATCACAAAGACTGGAAGAAACACTGCCAACTGATTGGGAACATTTCATTTTTTGTGGTCCCATTTTGTGTCGATAAAAACAGGAAGCACAAAATAATTATTGTTATTATCATTATCATGACTGTAATTGAAAATGCCAGTCAACAGTTTCTGGGGCCAGCAGCGGCTTCTCCGCATTTGTTGACGCAGTTTCTGGATCTCCAAAGAGCAGAAAATACTCAAATGTGATGCGAGTTTTTTTTAAATTCACTGGTCAGGCAATTCTGTGAGGGCCCAGGTCGAGGGAGGGATAGAAATAAATTCCAAAGATCCTCTGCTGAACCGCAAAAATAAGCAGAATAGTCGATGCCATTTGTCTGGTGAAAGCCTGAAAGGTCAAAGCGACGATGGTCCCAGCACAACATTTCAACTCGTGTACGGTCATGACTGGCCACCAGTCTCAGCAGTGGAGACAGTGTTTCCTTTGGGAGGTATCGGTGTCATTAGCGGCATCACACTCACTCAATCTCAGAACTGTGTGTCCCAATATTTTCTGACGTGGAAGAGACCAAAAAAAAAGGGACTTTTCTTCCAGAGACACAGATGCTTAGAAAACATCGCAACATTAGAAAGAAACATCCCAGGGACCTTTTGAAGTCATACATTTTATAAAAAGTCCAGACTCAGACAGGCGTAAACAGTACTAAAGCAAAGTTTATTAGAATAAACAAAGAAAACGTCACAAAGACAAAATAGCAATCTCTATCATTTTCCTCAGTTTGTTTTCCTTTTACAATGTTTTACTTCAGACTCGATTTAACAAACTCGAAAAGTGTGTAAATCAGAATGAGTTAACAACGCGTGGTGGTGCGGAGAATGCGTGAAAAATGAGGATGGCAGAATATTTTTAGTTTGTTTTGGAGGGAACGGGGGAAGGTGAAAAATATTTTTTTTTTTTTTACTTTTTATTTTCTTTTTAATTTTCCTATTTATAGTTGCACATTGTTTCGCACACGCAGCCACACTCGCTGGAACTAACGCAGGCCGACGTCTCCACGCCGGCCGTTGCCTTGTCCGCACAGGATGCTACGCGCTCGCGGCCGCGCAGCAGCTTCTGCCGCCGCCACGCGGCGCGGCACCCGCGGGCCCCACATGCACACGCTGCTTTATTTAAAATTATTTACAATTCTACAAAACCCCAGGTCTTGTTGCGGTTTTGTTCCGACGACTCCCGGGTTCGGGACACCTCGTCTTTCTCTCAGCGTGCCGCCGCCGCCGCCTATTAGTGGATCCTTGTCAGCTCCTCCACAATCTTAATGACTTCGTCCACGGTGGCCTCGCGCTTCATGCCGCTGCCGTCGTCGATCTGGAACCAGGCGACAGGAAGCGGTGTTAGAGGGGGGAAGGAACCCGGCGGAACCTCCGGGGAATTACCACCGGCGGCATTTCATCACTCCACCTCTCACGTGCGAGCTTGGTTCTGCGAGTTCATGTTCGAATTCGGTGCCGACACTCCCGGCTGCCGGGATTTATAATAACACTAGTTGGGAAACATTCATGTATGTGAATGTGTGTGATTTGGATTCTACTAAGTTTGGCAAGTTTGGAAAAAGTTGAAAGGAAAATTAGTGTCAACACCAACAAAAATGAAAGACGATTTTGCTTGCAGATAAGTGTATATATATGTGTGTGTGTGTGTGTGTGTGTGTGTGTGTGTGTGTGTGTGTGTGTGTGTGTGTATATATATATATATATATAAATTCTTGGATATATCTATGCGTGCATTGTTTTTGCCTTTTGTTGGAAACATAATGCAAAATTTGATCACACCAGTAAACTTCGACACTGCTGACAAAAACAGTCAGGTTTACAGCCAACTTGATGAGGCAAAGTTCACTTTTTGTTCCAGTCATCTTATTATTATGACTATATTTAATTTTCAAGACAGCAGTGTCCTGGCAGAGCACTGGTCAACATATTTTGGGATATTATTTTTTTTTTATACCAGTCTTAACAGGCGGAGGATAAAAAAAACGGCCTTTGTTTATCAGTTAAAAGTGATGAGATTTGCTTTAATGCTAAGAGACACACTTGACAGAATAGGCTCATTTGCTTTGCCAAGACTGGCTGTGCCACCTGTTCTCACTCAAAACTTATTCCCACATCTCGAGCGCACAGAGGCCTGGAGCAAATGATGATGGTGATAATAATAATAATAACGATAGTACTTTAAAAAACAAAAAACGTTTTCTGGGGTTCATCATCCCTTCCGGCCAGTCTAAAAATAACAACAACATGCGTTTATTTCCCCAAAGGCTGATGAGGCCGTCCTTATCAGAGCTGCTGCTGCTGATCTGTACAGTAGGTTTGCACGGTTAATTGTAAAAAAATAAAAGAAATAAATGAATAAATCACAATCTCGTTTCCTACTTTCAGCGATCTCATTTCTAAATGGCCATGATGCTGTCCCATTTTATTTTTTTATGAGGGACATAAGCCGCACGAAAACAAGCGCTCCTACTTTCTCACTCAACAAATGACAAGGCAACAATATTCCACGTGATGCAGAGCAGCTAAATCAGGCGGCAGTTCTCATTTGTTCCCAGAATCGTGCAGCAAGAACATGTGCAAGCCAACCTGAACAGTGCTTTCACTGTCAAGTTTGGGTTCCACAGGTTTTAGCTGAGAAGCCTGATATGCACCAACAGTTAGTGGCCTTCAGCCGGATACTTTATGGAATGTATGTAATGATCTTGATCCGTTGTCTCCAACTGTCCATGTTTTTAAAAAGAGATTTAGGAAGAAAGTGTTGCTGGAGGATCCTCAAATATGAACTCATGCTGTAAGCATTTTTTTACCTGTATGTAACTTGATCATGTGACTGTTGTCTGGTTTTGACTGGACCACTTGGACCTTTTTGTGGTTAGTGTCATCTTCATGTCTCGTCCTTTGTTTTGTGGGGGGAGTGGTTGGGGGATTGTATGAGAGTGTGCGTGAGTGAGACTGTGGATTAATGCGTTAGTGTGGTAAACCTCTACAGGGAGAGAGTGTGGGTGTGTGAGATAATATGAGATGAGATGTGGCACCGCACACACAGCCAGCCAGCCAGCCAGCCAGCCAGCCAGCCAGCCAGTCAGTCAGTGTGAGGCAGCGCCCCCTACCTGTAGAGTGCTGACCACCTCCTGCATCTTGGCCCGACCCAGGTCCAGGAAGCTCTCAATCAGGTCCCCGTCGATAAATCCCGTGGCCTGCTCCGTCTTCCGCTCCGTGTGGAAGGACCTCCAGGTGGCGCCGAGTCAAGGGGAAAATATCGATACGCTTAACGCACAATGTCATATATTTCACCTCGGGGTGAGGGGCGGGGGGGGTTTCATGGGCAACAAATATCAAGCGCCTTTAGTCGAGACGCCTCATAAAAATGGCACAGCTCAGAAGAGGTGGGGGTGGGGTGTGGGGGACTTTGGAAGAAAATAAAAGCCTTTCAAGTGCGACGACGACGAGTCCCAATGTGAAATGTGTCGAATGAAGCGAATCACATTGAAAATTCTCCCTTTGTGTGTCGGTAATCTATTGTCGCCATAATCACGTCAAGTAGAAGGTGTCTATAAATTCACACATATTCTGATCAATTATGGAAAAAAATCATTATCACGATTATTTTGGTCATTACTGAAATCACGATTATTTCAACGATTATTTTTGATGAATTTATTGATTCTCTCTCTCTCTCAAACAAAAAAAACAAAAAAAAAACACTTTGCTTTAATGCAATGCTACTATCATCTAACATTTTGTTAATGACACCCAGAAAATTGCATGGGTGAGAAACCGCTGAAGTGAACTTCAACTTCAGAATAATTTTAGGGGAATTTGGCAAAGGCTGGCAAGGTTACTTAAAGGTAGCAACCAAGCCATTGGAAACGCACCCGTACCGTGGCGAGTAGAGCCGACCCCAACCCAGTAGAGCCAGTGGAAACACGGCCTAAGTCAGCAGGGTGGCCGCCGCCACCACGTGGAAGGGAATATATTGCGCATGCTCAAGAAAAATGGCAAATAAATCGTTTCAACTCGATTACAGGACTTTGGGGATCGTTTGACACCAAAATCGCAATCAAATTTCAATTAATTGCTCAGGCTTGACACATATATTCACAAAGAGAGCTGATGGCTGATCTGGCTCTCGGCAGCGCCCTCTGTGATGCACAAAGGCCCAACGCCACGAGTCAGTGAAAACTTCTTGGTGTGACTGCTTGAGGGACGGCAAACCACTTCAACATCTTCACCAAACTTCGGGTCACCTTCCCCGCACACAGCTGCACAGTATCCGAATATCCAACATCTCAATTCTAAAATGATGCCCATCCAAAAGCTTTTAATGTTTGTTAAAAAATTTTTGTCGCTCCCATAACAAAACCCTCCTCTGCAGGCGGTGACGAAAGTTGCTTCAAAAAGGTCCCGTAGGGAGACGGAGAAACAGAGGAAGGAGTGCGAATGCTGCTTTCAACGGATGAAGCGGTTAGGAAAAAAAAAAAAGCAGAAAAAAGGAAAAACCAGCACAGACGGTTTTGCTCGACTCCAACTGGCTTTGGCGAGGCTTTAAACGCGTTTGCATTACAGTTTTTCGCAAAATAAAAGCGTTATTTTTTAAAATTTCAACAAAGCACAATTGTGATTTACAGGCGTTTCCATTGAATGGTGTGCAGAACATACGCCGTAATTCTCATAAAATCTCGTCTTGCAGGACGTAATTCTTGTAAAATCTCGTCCCGCAAGATTTACGAGAATTACGTTAGCTTTTGTTTGTTGTTTCTTTTGTTTGCGGTCAAGAATGGTTTTTATATTTTTCTCTTTGATTACTTGAAAAAAATATTCTGTCTCCTCCTTCGTCCAAACGATGCGCCATTTTCACTTGAAGTGAAGTGGTCACGTGACCCCGTACGTCACATACGGTGACACGAGATGAGATTGCCGAGTGCAACAAAGGATATAAGCTGTGCTCGATCTTGCCCACGCTCTTGATGACCTTGTTGAGGCGGTTCTGCAGGTCCAGGAGGAGGCTGTACCAGCCCTCCGACAGCGAAGTCACCAGACCTGCAACGCACAAGGCAGAAGATTGTTGCTTTTTTTTTTTCTTTCAGGGAGTCACGATGAAACTCAGAAAGTCTCTGCAATTAATAAAATGACCGAGGCGCGCCACCGAGAGCGTCCGCGGTCGTCCTATTGCATGTTTCGTGCTTGCACGTGGGGCCCAAAAAAATCGCGTTACAGCAGGTGGATCGCTGTGCTTTCTCTCTGCGCGATAATCTGTGTTGGCAGTAAAAAAACATACGGGGGGGGAGAAGTTTTAAAGGTTAGACTGATTTGTAATGCAGATCTTCCGTCCGTGGGTGTGTGAATGCATGAGGCCGTGGGATTTCTCTGGGCGCTGGGAGCGAGCAGCTGACAGGCTGGCATTGTGTTTCTGTTCGTGTTCGCCGATTTCATTGTTTTATCCGGGAAACGTCTGGAAGTTGTCACTCACAAGCGCCGGGCCTTTCATGTCACACTGCGTTGCGTGGTCGGTGTTAATCCCGGTTTTGTTTTGTTGCGTTTATGAGGGAATCATGCGGCACAATGAAAACCTTTCCGATTCATTTAGATCTACGTTTTTGTTCTCCGTGCCGTCTCAGTCATTCTTTCTTTGTCGCCGCTAACCAAGGTTGGTCCAGCACGTCGTGTCACCCTTCAAAAACAGCGCAAACACAAAAATAGAAATGCCTTTTTTTATGAATAAACAAACAAAAAGACTGTCAAAATATGGGTGGCGAAGCCTTGGTTTTCTTTGGAGCGACTAATTTGAAAACATAAAAATCCTCAGACTTGAATAGAGGGTATTAGAGGCGTAACCTTCCGATTAATGTGAAGCAAAGACAACGAGCACTTTCACCTCCCGCATCCCACAGCAATTTTATGTATTAAAAAAGTCCCGTGTTGTGAAAACGTGATGCGTTTCTCGCTTTTCAAGGCCGGTGCAGTTCAACGGGCCAACACTGTTTTAGCAATTACCAGCCTGCTTTCAAATAAGACGTAAAATTAAACAACAGCACAGCCCTAAACCTGTGCAGTCTGATGATCCGCTTCGGAGATTCTTCTGGCGATTCTGGTGAAATTTAGCGTTTGCCAGCGTTGACGCTTGTGTGTCGAGCCTGTCAAGAATCTTACAAGTACTTGTTTCGCCAGCGAGTGTGAGCTGAATGGGACACACAGTTCTGTGAATCAGCTCTTTGTGATGTCACAAGGGGTGCCGACGCAATATCGACACCTCTCCCTGAGTGACAACACACCAAGCCAGCCCCTTGAGACCACCTTGGCTTTTGGTCTCTTCTGCACCAAAGCATCACTTTTGGCAGGAGGCTGTAAACACAGGGCTAAGCATGAAGCCCCAAAGAGGCAATTCAGGATATTTAACAGTGCGGAGCAGAGCCACTGGAGTTGAGAATAATAATAAAAAAAAAAACACTCCAATGATCTGGAAGCAATAAGTCTGGACTGTGGCTCTTCCCATGATGCTCTATTGTTTTGCCCTTTTTCCGGTGGATTTAAAATGATGGATTTCCAAGAGAAGTCTTCTCACTGTAACTAACAGGCAAAAGACTCCAGATTTCAAAGAGGGAATTACAAGCGGCAAATCATCGCATCGACACTGGAACTCTGGGTGACCTTAAAAGAAAACGGGAGTAATTGATGTTTAAAGACCGACTAAACATTTAATCATCTGACTGTTGCTCTTACTCGCTGTAACAAGACATCACAGCGGAAATTATCACAAGAGATTCTTTTTTTTTTTTTTTATCTCCCTCCCCCCAATGCAACAATGACACGTGAAGGGCTTGAAGTCTATTTTTTTCCCCCCATTTTGAATAAATCAGCGAGGCTTTATACACGCGAGCGTGATTATTAGCATTTTGATTTGCGTTTCGCTAACCTGCGGGTCGCAGGCAAGACAAGATATACACGGCGGCCTGCGCTCGCCGAATGGCACTTTTTTAAAATTAAATTCACAATGACCTCATCCACATGCAGGCAGCGCGGCGGTCAAACTGCGACCGCCTCTGAATTATTAAGACGGGAAAATGACGCCTCTCGATTTCGCCGCAGTGGGAGAAAAGGTGTGCACTCACCCGGCGATGTGCATTAAGCACCGCCGGCCTGGTTTCACTCCGGGCTGACGTTTATCGGCCTGCGCTTAAGGGGGCGGGCTTGCTCGAAAACAAACGTTGAAAGAGATATCCGAGGAGCTGTGACTTCTGCAGGTGAGGGTGCAACGGTGTGAACAGCGGCTGAGCCCTTTGTCAGGAGCCGAGCTGCGAACATTTGCCGTGAATAAATAGACTTTTCATCGCTCTCTAATTGGTGTGTGAGCTCATTACTGGAGAGAAAGCGCCTCTGTGCAGTCAGACATCTGCTCCTGTTTATCGTCAAGTGCCTGATAAGAGAAAGCCAATGTGCTATGAAAAGTTTTTTTTTTTTTTTTTTTTAAAAACCACCTTCTATGAAATTCTAGATCTCTTCAGTTGGTGTTTTAAGTCTGTTGATGTTTGCTGTTCTTACTGGGGAAAGTTTTTTTTTTGTTTTTAAATCAACATAATTAATATTGTTCACGCGGACGCAGAAGGCCGGAGAGGATGTTGGTCACGACAAAAAGTCTGATCAAAGGGGAACTTTTCAGAAACAGCAAGAAGGTCACAGGTTCAAATCCCAGAGCAACCTGCAGGGGCCTGACTGTGTCTGTGTGGCTTCTCCAGGTTCTCCAGCTTCACCCCCACAGTCCAAAGACATGCGCATCAGGGCAAGTGGCAAGACTGAAGCGTCCAAAGTTGTGAATGTGAGTGCGGAGCATCGTTGTTTGGTTGTGTGACGATCTGGCTACTTGTCCAGCGTGTAGCTCCGACTTCAAACCACGACTGCTGGGATCGACTTGGACACTGAGCGCAGCATTACTGATAGAAGACGGACGGATGGGTGAACATGTGCTCAATCTCACTTCCACTTCCAAGTTCCGCCGTTCCTTCCAATATCTGATTACGGTGCGTTCCAAGCGACGGCAGACACGCTGCAGATTAAGATGTGAAGGATCCCTCCCTCGTTCGCAGCGAGTGAAGCCTGGAGCTAATTAATTAGTCAATGCTTTTCATGGCGGCTCAGGAAAAAAAAAAAAAAAAATTGAGTAAGTAATTGTTCATTGATGAAAAGGGAGAAGGTCAGCGTGTGCAAGAGCGCTCCCTTCGACGTCTAAATTAATGTGCATTAGCCCGTCATAACCCAAGAAGGCTCAAGGTGTGAAAAAAAACCCCTGATTCCCTGTGAAAATCCATTTGACAAAGTCCAACTCAGCGCTCGTCTGGGCCGCTCGGTCCTTTCCCTCCACTGCGTGTGTGATAGTTTAGGTGCAGGCTCACACTTCTTGTCCAGATAAAGAGGTCGGGGTGAAGCGTTTGGGCTAAGCAGACCTCCAAACACACATTTTTCAGGAGCTCACTTCAAATGTGGCACCGCTGTGTGAGCTGGTGGCGAGAATGTCTTCCAAATCCAGGGGAATGGAACAAAACGGATGTTTTTTCGGCGATAACAATAATGATGATAGCCATCTTTTGTGGCCATATATCACAAAACTAATAGAGTAAATATGAACAGAAATTAACCAAGAAACCTCAAAACAAAATACGACTGGAGTTGCTGGAGAAAATATCTTTTCTCTTTTGATAATTTCTAGAGACTAAGACAGACGAGTAAAAGCGTTGCCAGCCTGGCCCTCTAAAGTTCCTTAATTTAAAAAAAAAAGAAGTTACATCTCGTTAAGATTAAGCTGCGCTAAAACCAAAGCGAGGATCAATATGCTGTTCTATGGAGGGTCATGTGCGGAAACTGAACAGTTGCCAGGCAACCAGCAGGCAGGGGAAACTTACTGCTCCCACACCAGAAATACATGTTCTTCTGACTCTCCCTCATACTTTTTGTTAACAAATGAAATATTAAGGCCCTAAGAGATGGATTTTGTGAACTTGAAACCTATAATTTATGTTTTTTTTTCCCTGAGCTCCAAGCTCTACAAATTGATGACTGGGTGAGACAATGTATAGCTCTCGCGCTGCCGTGGGAAACATTATTGATTTTTTTTTTTTTTATCCGAACAGTTTGAAATGCTACAAGTGTATCTCAAAATGTTACAGTATTCCTATAAAAAGTCAGCGTAAACACTGGAAAGGCTATGTTTAGCTCGGCGAGGGCTCTCGCCGGTGGCTACGTATATGATGCAGTGCGGTCCGACGGCGCGTCCGAGCACCTACCAATCATGCCGTTAACGGTGCCAAAGAGCACGGAGCCCTGGGTGGGCGTGGAACTCTCGCCCAGGTTCTGCAGCACCAGCGAGCCGTGGCAGAAGACGTTGACAAACTCGCCCAGGTGGAAGACTCCCACCTCCTGCAGGTGCTGCCGCTCCTCGTCGGTGGTGGCCGCGCTGGCCGCGAAGAGGAGGAGTAGGAGGAGGAGGAGGAGGAGGAGGAGAGGGAAAGAGAGGCGAATTAACATCACAGACGTGGTCGAAAGCTGGCACGATGTGGAGAGAGAGGAGCAACATGGAGGGCGAAAACAAATGGAAGAGGGTGTCAAAAGGTAAAGTAGGAAACGTTTTCAGGCGGCGTGGATCGATGAAGTTAAGGAAAAACAAGGCACGCGGCGACAGCGGGCGTGTCGGCAAAGGTCAGGGCGGGATGGAGAGGTAATGGAAATGAGGGGGAGGGGAAGTGACGGCTCCGACAGGAAGAGCGCAGCGATATAAAAATAAAGGTCAACGCCGCCGAGCGATCCCGGCTGATGAATTAGCAGGAAAATACGCGGCGGCGCAGAGGGACACGGGAATCGACACTGGTCGCGGAGGGAGAGACTTAAGAGGGGGAAAGGAGAAAGAAAAAAAACCCAACGTCTGGGTTCGGCAGTGGGAGACTTATAATGACGACGGTGCGGATAAAACACACAGTCGCTCGGTACAAGAGCCCCTGATAATGACACGTTCATAGAGATAAAACACAGGGGGCGTTAGAGAGGCATTCCCACCACTCGGCCGGGGGAGAACATCAAACTAAGTATTCTTAATAAATACAGGGGGTGCCGAGCGTTAAATCACCTTTGTTTCGAGCAGGACACTGTTTAAAGAACAAAAAGAAAATAAATCAAGTTCCTCTCACCTGTCCTTCTGGCACACAAAGAGATTGAAGGCATTCTCCGCCCCCAGGAAGTTGTCGTCGTCAAGGATTTCCACTGCGCTCATCCAGTTCGGATTGAAGTCACGCGCAATCTGCAACGCAAGACGAAAGGATTTCGCTGTGTGCTAAAAGTTCTCAGTTCTGTGAGTCGGCTTTTTGTGATGTCACAAAGGGCGCGCGTGACTGCTAAAAGTTCTCAGTTCTGTGAGTCGGCTCTTTGTGATGTCACAAAGGGCGCACGTGAGTGCTAAAGATTTTCAGTTCTACAAAGCGGCTCTTTGTGATGTCACAAAGGGCACCAATACCTGTTCGTTTCAACAGAAATGCCCAAATCAGCCATCAGGCCTTCTAAGAAAGGGGGCGGTCCTACAGAGCTCCACAGGAAGTTAAAGCTGGAAGAGGCTATAAACACAGGGCTAAATACCCCGTTTCTGGAGATCCAGGAGGTATGGTTTTTTTTGGGGAGGATTCAGTTTTGACGGACTGGAGTTCCCAATCAAAATGAATGGGGTTTTCTAAAATAAATAATTGAATGAATGAACGAATGAATAAATAAGCTGTTTTTTCAGTTGGTCCAATCCACAGCGCTGCAAACGAAACTGCAAGGCGGCCAGCAGCGCGGAGAGGCGTCGCCCAGAAAGACTCCTAGCGGGGAGTGTCTGAGCGCGAGGCCGCTGCTGTATAATGCATGACCGTAGGAGGTGCTGATGCTGAAGAAAGTCAACACAGTCAACATGTTTTTACACAAGGCCAACAGACTTTTTGTGCACCCTGGAAGACTTTCACATCTTAAATTATGAAGAAGAAAAAAAAAAGAAAAAGAAAAATCCGCTCAGCAGGAATTGGGTTGTGGAGAGCCGTGCCCTACATTCTGGGTACGTCGTGATCACAGGCCAGAGAGGTTCTTCCCCCGCCTCCTACTATTGAAGACAGATTCAAAGCCCCTCTGTACATCGAGCTGCAACTTATTGCATCACATCTCTGTTGCCAGTCAGAACTGAGTCATTGGACTATTTCTTATGTTATTTATAGCAGAACCAGATGAGTGGATTAGAATGGAGCCGAATGAAAGGGAATTAATGTTCTACAGGCCACCCTCATGTATAAACAATTGTTGAATATAGTTCTCATAACCAGCCCGCTTTCTGATCTTTATTTAAAAACTTCGAATTGACAAAACTTTTATGGACACCCCCTAATAGATTACCTGCCCAAGTGAAATTATACAGAAGGGAAATATTGGCCTGGAAGGTTCAAGATTCAAGGAGAAACATATTTTCACTTATTGATAAGTTGATTTCTTTTTTTCTTTTCTTTCTTTTTATTTTTTATCATTTTATATAATTTATCATCCCTTTTTTGTTTTTTTTCCTCGGTTACTCTTTCTGTTACTTTTTACGATATTTGAATCTTGTCTCTGTTCAGGCCACTATTGAATGATGTATGTTTATATGTATCGTTTTGTTACTGTTCTTAATATAAAATAAAATAAAAGAATGATTAATAAAAAAGAAACAAACTCTGAATTAACACCTGAACGGTGGACAACGCAGCATATATAGCCTTCTGTTTACAGCCTCCTGCTATGTTTCATTTTGTCTTTGCCTTTGTGGAACCTTCCACGTGTCTGCAAGGAGACAACCGTCTTTTCAAACTGGCAGGGGACTAGAACTCATTAAAGTTTGCGGTGCGATTTTCAGAACAGTGTCTCTTCTCACATTTATTTTGACGTGTGGGAAGGAAGCGAGGTGAAGAAGTAAAGGGTGTTTTTGTTTTTTTCTTCCCCATTCCAGTGGAGTTTGCTGACAAGCTTGAGATGTTTGAAGTCTAGCAGATCTGACGAAAAACCTTCAGGCAAAGCATTTTTAATCCTCCCGCTATTCTGGTCAGATGTGTGCTGTTTATTTTCTATAATGGCATATATGCAGTTTAGTATAAACGGTGGATGGGTTGCAGACTTCTAAGCTGTGTTTTCTCTCTATGGTGTCTTTTAGCACTTTAACACAGAAATACACTCAACACGGCGCCATGTTGTCAGGGTCACCGGCGTGCGTGACTCTTCATGAAATCTTTTCATCACTTTGCCGCACAGATCAAATTCGAACGTACTGCTCTTCTAGGGCTGACAGCTCTCTGTGCTTGGCGGCCCGCGGGTTTGTGTTTTTTGTTTTGTTTTTTAAAAATGACAATCACCCAGGAAACAAGTTATGTCTCGACTAGCATACAGGGGTAGAGGTCAAAACAACAGAAAATAATAAATTAAAATAGTGATAACAACAACTCTGTTTTGAAAATTCAAAAAGTAAAACAACAAGAAAAAAAAAACCTACCCGTTGTACAATTTTTTTTTGCGCATAAAAACAAACTTGAATTATAAAGTGTAAACGTTGTTCGCTGTATCACTGTGGGAATCACTCAGGTGTGACCAGTTCTGGATTCTCCAATGACACAATGTCTGTCCAACACAACTTTTTTTGATAACTTTTTCGCCGTATGCGCTGGGTGAGCAACTTCATTAAAATTAGTGGGCCGCCATCTTGGACTCTGGGGGTGTGGCTCATCCAGGCCACCAGGTGCTGCTAAACTGTTCGTTGACGTCCCGACTATGTCGCTAAATGTGGTTTCAGTTTTCGGCTTGGATCAGCTGGGTAGGTGTCTTTGGGACCCGATCGTTGGCTTCGGCGTGGGTAGTGTTTGTGTAGAAGCGTACTGCTCTCTGGCAGCGCAAAAGTTACGCACCGTGCTGTTCACAAGTCAAGTCTGCCAAGGCTAACGTGTTGCGACGAGAGCACTCATACGCCTCTCAGGGAACGCTAGCTCAGGTCAAAATGCGGAAGTGGGCGTTTTTTTTTTTTTGTTATTCACCATTTCTAAATAACAACAATATTATTATTATGGAGAAACAACCTCTTTTCTCAGTTTTGGTTTTCCCATTTCAAAACAGAAATATTAATGTGGTCCTTTCCGTCTCTTTGTGTGACGACTCCTCTGCTCTAGGACGGACTTCTCAAATCTCACCTCTTCAAAGTTGCCCTCCATGGGCTTGTAGGCCAGCAGCAGGACGGACCTCATCAGGTCTCCCACCAGGATGAAGTCCCCCTTGGTCTTCAGGTAGAGAGCCATGATGTTGTTGTAATGGTTGCACTCGGTCCTCAGCTCCTTCTCGGCCGTCCACTCGTACAGCCGCACCTGAAACAGATGGTAGTCGGTGATGTTTTTGGTTGTTTTTTTTTTTTTTTTTTTTTCTCGCTACTGTTGTCGAGTGGGACTGCAGAAAGGTGAAGCATCCTTCAAACAGCTTCTAAAAGCAGGGGGTTTGACGGAGCTGCCGACACTTCTCCTGTGCTGCCGCCGCCATCACTCTGGCTGAGACGGCACTCGGCGGGCGGAGGGAAGGCCGCATTAGCGAAGCACTTAGCCGTTAATTACACACGGCGTTTGACACCGTCTGCACCTCCTGTCGATGGTTACAGACGGTATGTGGAGGGGAACGAGCTGCCCGCAAGCAGCGACTCGGTCGAGAACATCTTAGAGAACGGCGAGAGCTCAGAAGACTGAAAGTACCGCAGGCGGTAAGGACATGATCACGAGAGTGTGAAATTCTATTCATTCTGACGTCTCGAGGTTATGATATGTTTGATTCATACGGCGTCAACGTCTATTTCTGTCATTTTTATTAGCTGTGTCACTGGTTTTACAATATTTATTATTCCACTTGACTTCTGTTTCCACTCCTCATTTGCATTCTGTTATTTTTTATATATATATCGCCTCGACAGTGCACACACTAAGCTGCTTTTTGTTGCACGACTGCAGCTGATAAGTCTGTTGTTTTGTGTGACAAAGACAAAATCCCCCGCTTTTTTAAAAAAATACTTATTTCCACTTTTCTTTTGCTTCTTAAAATTTAATTTTGACGCCCGAGCGGGACAAACTCATCGTTTTAATTAAAGAAAAAGAAGCAGCAACGAGATGAGTGAATCCATTAATGTTCACACTGCCATCTTTGAATCCAGTGAACATTTCACTTCAGTTTGCAAAAAAGCAGACGTTTACCTTTTGTTCTACATTGTGATAAAGATTGGTAGGTTGGAGGAGTGACAAAGGAAATCTGAGAAATGAAATCTACACTGACGAAAATGAAGAATTTGTCCGCCACTGGACACTGGAGTGGCTGAGAACCACAGCGGTCTGCGGCTGTACGTGCCAGGTGTTTCAGCTCCGGCAGATCGACAACAGCACAGCACTCTGAACTGGCAGCAAACACCAAGCGGCTGTAAGGGGACAGCGCTGCTGAGCTCAAGTGTCACCGTGTCGCTCTTTTATCACTCGACAGACTGGAATGAATGCAGAGGCGCAATCTCTGAGAAGCAGACGGAGATAAACACACAGCAGGCAGAAGGGCAATTTTTCCAGTCCCCCCCCCAAAAAAAAACCCTGCTGCATGGATGCATCAGATGATAAATAATACATATAATTAGTTAGAAAAAACAGACCTTGTGCCAACGCAGACGCACACTTGTTTCGCCAATAGAGAGAGAAGGAGGCATTCTTTTTGTTCAGTTGATAAAAACATTACAATGAACAATTTGGGAATTGTGCACCAACAGATGTCAAACACTGCGGTTGTTTAGTTCCACTTGCACAAAGGCTGCTGGGAAAAATCGAGAATCAACATGACAACACCGATGGATTTTATACTTGGTGACTGTTTGGAACCTGGAGGTTGAGGCCCCCGGAACAGGAAATACGTTTTTTCAACTTTCGGTTACAGGAGTACAGGTGCGCTGCGCCATCAGTTATGTGCAGCCCATGACTATTCGATTTCCCTGTATCTCAGCACAAAGCCGCCTTTTCAGGCTTTTTAATCCATTTAATCTGCGTGCCGCTCAACTTGGATGAGCGCAGTATTACAGCCTCTGCTCTTTTCACGTCGGGCGTCGAGTGATTTCATACGTGGGAATGGATCCATTCGAATATCCAACTTGGATGTCGACGGGAGGCGGAGAGGAGCAGAGGAGAGCGGAGCCTCTGTTGACGCCAAACGTGGAAGGAGAGAAAAGTTGGAAGCCTCCAGTCTTTCACCGGCTCATTGCTCGCACCCGCTTTGCACCGTCGCAACTGTCGATCTTTTTTGCAGAAGCGGGAAACGGATGCAGCAGCGGTAGGGCAAATTTCCCCAGTGGAACAACAACAATGTATGATGTTGTCAGAGCGTCTCATGTCAATGGCTGTGTTCGGACTGCAGCCAAATCTGATTCAAGTCAGATTCCTTCTCAAATCTGATTTTTAGGGCTGATTGTCCACACTGTTTTAAGCAAGAGTCCAAATGGGATGTGGCTCTGTTCAGACTGGGCCACATTATTGACCCATCTGACAAGTTCCTGTAGCTACGACGTCGGAGCGGAGGCGTCGTCCAGTGTGTAGTGTGTGACGTCATTTAATTGCGACAGCAGCACTTGTTGCGATACCTGCCCTGGAGCTTGGCTTGAATGGACCTACTGTATCTCCCCACACACTGATGAGCCAATGAGTTTCCTCCTCTGTCCAGGGACTGCTGGTTTCTACTTCTTTTGTCTGCTCCATTACATTACAGCTCCGCACCTGGAATAGCGCCCTCTGGTCTGGCGCGTTGGCTCTTGCGTCACGTAGAGTGACGCCACGCACAAGCTGTTCAGACGGAGACGACCAAATGCCATTCGAAACTACCTCCCTAAGGTGACATCAATCTGCTTTGCAAAAATCGGATTTCATGTGATTTGTGACGGTTCAGACTACAAAAGAGCCATCCTGGTTTCAATCTGGATGGGCTAACAATCGGAATTTGGCTGGCAGTCTGAACGTGGCTAAAGAGGTCTACCGTCTGGAACCTGCGAGGTCCTTTGGCTGTGTTTCAGGCTGCGTGCTGTTTGACGTTGCCGCCCCCTTCCGCTCCGTTCTCCGTCTACCCCCGCTCCTCCTCCGGCCGTCTCTCTAATAGGTTGCACTTGGAGGGGGGCAGCTGACTTCAGGAGATCATGAACAGAGCGGAAAACGTCAGCACATTTTCCCCCCTCTCCTCAGGTTCTTTTCTTCCGAACTTCATGCACTATTGAGCTCTGTTGTTTCAGTTGGGGCTGAACAGTTTTTTTTTTTTTTGGACTTTGCCTTTTGGTCACATAAGTCACTTCCCTGTTTGAGCAGGTGATGGGGGCCGGCCTGAGGTGACAGTCAGCTGCTCGGCTGGTTCAGTGCTCCTGCTCTGTTATTCTTTCTGCCTGGGGTCTCCGGGCCCTTCTGTTTGTTGACTTTGATTAAAGACCCCCTCCCTCCTCTCCTTTTAAATAAATCTTTCTTTGGAAGTTTTAATCACTGCTGTGGCTCCCCTGTAATATGTTCCGCTCTCATGAGCCTCGTGTTTATTTCTGTGGAGAGGCGGTAACAAAGAGTTTAACATCTCACTCATTGTTTGTCCTGTGCTTTGTTCGCGGTGAAGTAAAAAAATTAGGCAAAATATGAGCTACGACGCTAACCGAGCAAGTGACGGAGTGAGCGATGAACACCGGCGCAGGACAACTCTGCCTCCAGACACACTGACAACCAGGGTTGGTTCTAATTTCTCAGACAACGTGGCTCTGAGTGGCAAACCAAACTAATGATGAGGGAAAATCAAAAACTAACTTTGAACTCCAACTTTAAAAACCTCTCTATTAGTAGTACGTGTCTCCAGCCGCCAGTGATTTGGACAGAACTTCTACAGTTTCCTCCACTTTTCATATTGTGCTTCGTAAAACATAGGCATCTGGAAATCAGCCCTTTGTGATGTCAGAAAGACAACCAATCCCGGACTGAGCTACCACGGCCCTCAGCCCAGTGCTGCTTCAGCCCACTCAGAGTACTTCTTGTTGCCTGCTGGTTTTGACATAAATAAATACAGAAAGGTCAACAGAGCATTGGAATCAGCTGGAAGCAAAAGCCCAGCCCTTCAGATGAAGACTGCAAACAGAGGGCTAAATACCAGATGTAATCAGTTCTGAGATCCTGCTTTGCTGGAGTCACACATGAAAAATATGGACCTTTAACAGTGATAAGCACAGCTGGTGTGCTATGTGGCGGAAATCTATAGAACATAGTGACAGATGACCTCCTGAGTGAATTCTGAATCTTCCAAACATTGAAATCCAACGGCCAGATTTTACTGGACAAAGTTGCTGAACGCTGCCAGGGATTGAGGAGCCAAGAACACCTCGAGCTCCGCTGAAGAACTGCACTTACTGTGCTATTGATGCTGGCCAGCAGCTTCCCGTTAAACTCCACCATGGAATACACGGCTCCTTTCACCTCCTTCTCAGCCACGGTCTGCAGCTTTCCTGATGGGGGAAGAGCTCAGTGTCACTCAATCCGTCTGTTTGGCTCACATTCAGCGAGTTTAACAGGTTCAGTGTCAACAGACGCTTGCACCTCCAGGATCACAGTGAGGTGCAGAAAGATGTGGGAAAAGGTGTGTGTGTTGAGGGGCGGGTGGGTGCGCGTAAGGCATTCTGGATGAAAAACGCAGAGTAGGAGAGCTGCGGGGGAAGGGGAGGATTACTCAAAAAGCATGCAATGCACCTTGAGAAGGACAGCGAGGGGAGACAGGGGGGAGGAAAAAAGAGGAGAGCATGAATAAAAATGAGAGTGATTGTGCGAAAAAGTGTCGAGAGGACAAAGTCTGATGAAAAGCCATGATAAAGTAGCAGGATGAGGAGGGGAAACGGGGGCATGACGGGACAAAGTGACAAAAAGAGGCAGGAGAAAATGAAGCCAGGGAGAAAAATAGAGGCGGCGAAGAGCGGCCGGCTGGACAAGCGGGGATAAGGGTGAAGAATGAGACGGCAAAAGTGTATTTTGTCCCAAAAAAGAGATAGAGAGGTGTGAGGGGGGTGTGTGTGTGAAAAAGGCTACAAACCGTCGGTGTAGTGGAAGACAATGATGCGTCCCTGCTTGGGCTCAGCCTCCTCGGGGTACACCATGGCCGTGCCCACGATGAAATACACTGACGGGTCTTTTCCCAGGCGACAGGACACCATGCTGAGGGCGTATTCACTCGGGAGGAACTGGTGGGCATGGAGGACTGACAGGAGCACAGAGAGGGAGAGAGAGAGGAGGGCAAGATGAATAACGTGTGTGCCGCGTGTATCAAGGATGATGCCAGTTCATTACGGAAGCGAGGCAACACGAAGGGAGACACACAATCACATCAGCGTAGCAATTCATTTAAACGGCTTGCGCCAGTGGGAATAAATGGCACACGACCTGTAAGAGGGAGTTAAAAAAAAATAAAAAAAATAAAAAAGAATGCCAAAAGCGCCGGCCGGCAGCGTGCAAATGCGACCCTGCCAGGTGCTGCTGGGCTAAAACGGGGCCAGAAACGCTCTCTGCGAACCGCCACTCTCCGACCGCACTCTGACTAAACAGATGCTCATAACACGCTGCGCTTTTGTGCATTTCCAGCACTCCCCGCAGTAGCTGCTGCTCCCTCGTGCTCCCAGCCAGGGCCACTTCAGGAGAGTATTTGCAATAAATTGAAATTATGTAACGCTTTCCTATTACATGCACACAGCGGGGGGCTTAAAGTTATTTCATTCCGCCTTTTTAAATCTGCCCCACTATCATTTATTCATCTCCCGCACTTTCCTTTTAGTTTTATTTCCTCTTGCTGGGCAGGACATCTTTCATTCTTATCGCCGACGCATGTCGGCTGATCCGGCTCGTTGAGAGTGCGTGTGTGCGGCTGACTGATTGAATCAAGCGGTGAAAGCTGCACCGCTGCGCCGCTTGATTGATGGAATTGTCGCAACATCCAAATCTGTGGCCGTCTAATCGCACATTAGCAAACGGGAGTCGACTGGGGACGCCCTGTGCTGAGCCAAGTTCCTATTTACATGTCATTTACATACAACATACCAGATTTTTATGCAGGGGAGATACCCTTTACACCCCTCCCCCTTTTTTAAGGCTTGCCGCAGCGAAATCTACATTGCAAAACAGGAGGAAGTGTGGAAAAAAAGCGCCACTTCTGGAGAGAGATCTGCGCGATGCCTTTATTAGAAGCATGACTGGGACTAGAAACAATGCACTGATGCTAAACACACAAGTTAATATAGCAAAGAAAGATCTTAATATTGCATGAGAACAAATGACAGGAATACACCACAAGAGGGACAAAGTCTGCGCTCTTTATGACTGCAGTGATGCATGTAAGTCGTGGTTAGGGATGTAACGACTACTAGTAAATTGATAAACCGCGGTAAAAAGTCTGATATTAAAACCGTGTTTGATTACCACGGTTAGAAAACCTACTGCTCATTGCTCAGCAGCGGTCCCTCAGACACAGGCGTGTGTGCACAATATACAATGTTTGATCGTAAATATGGCGAAAGGAAGTTCAGCGGACGAAATTTTTTCGCCGTCAAAAAAGACAAAGTCCGAAGTCTGGCCGTATTTTGACTATTACAAGGACACTGAGGGGAAACTGGTTGTCAATAAAGTAAAGTGAAGTTTTCAGTGTTGTCTAACGTTATTCCTGTAAAAACACAACATATTATTGGTGCGATTGGCAAGTGGCGTCTGCAGGTCTCTGCACACGGCACATACAGCAGCAAAACAGCATCATGTGTTTTGATACGGTCGCTGCTACTTATTTATTGCCGACGCTGCTTGAGAATTGGGGCAGACGCACAATAATTATACTAGAGATGGATGTATGTTCGGTCCGTTTCTGCTCCGGCACAATGCTAGCTGCACTGCTATGCCGGTGTTATGTCGAAATCTGTTCACCCGTCGATGTGTTCCACTTACCTTAACCTACACCCAAACTTATTCATAACCCCCAACCAGTCGTCCTTTAAGATGCTTAACCTGACTCCATGTTTAGCTTAACTCCAAATGGAAAACAGCGTTACATGTTAAAAAAAAAAAGAAAAAAAAAGAAATCCTAGAGTTGCTTGTTCTTTTTATATGTTTTCAAAAATAAAACCTGGTTAAATGATTTCAGTGTGGGTATAAGCACCTTTTTTCTTTCTTTCTTTTTTTTCTTTCATTTTGAGCACATGAAATTTTCTTCTGCAGTGCAGTGCAGTGCAGTGCAGTGTTACAGCGAGATCAAACAGAAAAGGGCCTGTCCTGGGCAGTCTCACCTTCGAAGGTGTGCTGATCCACCACCAGCAGACTGTGAACCTCCACCTCCTCGCCGAAAGAGGTCTCGTGGGGAGAGGTGCTGCTGGGGAAGAGCTTGCTGGAGCTGACGCTGCTGGAGAGAGCCTGCCGGGGTGCGGACGTGTCGGACGGGACAGGAAGAAGGTTAGAGAACCACTCAAAAATAGCGTTAAAAAACCCCCAAAAAACAGAGAAAACAAAATGCCGTCTGATTTCCCGCCGGAGCTCCGCAGCTCAGCGTGGACCATCTGCTGCGCCAGATGGGGGACATTAAAAAAAAAAAAAAAAAAAAAGCAGGTAAACATCTTTCTGGGCATCACGTGTGTCACGGCTTGAGCACGACAGTCATTTTTGCTGCGGCAGTAAATACAAACATGAATAAAACAGTGCGCTACACCTGTCCCCGCAGGAGAGCTACCGAGCCACGCTGACTGGACGCAACACAAGCTGTCAAAGCGAATCTGCCTGAAAGGACTGTTTGATGAGGACAAAACCACTGGGATGTTGCTCCATTTATCCCAGCTGGACAGCTGACATCCTGCTAACATTCTTTTTTCCCCTTAAATAGAAAATACACAAAATAATTTATTTATTTTTTGGAATTTGGAAAGAAGCACTGAACCGGAAAACACTGAAAATAACTAATAACTCGCCATTGTAAAAACCATGATATAACAGTAATGATGATAACAGTCAATGTTTGGGTTTTTTTCTGACCGAGACTTTATATATACACCGATAGTTATAGGCTATAGATATGTAGTTCCTACTGTGCATTATTATACGAACAGGAAAAAAAAACAAAGAAACATAAATAAACACATGAATCACAAAACATATAAGAAATACTCAAGCCAATAGTCCACTATTACATCTGCCTATAATAAATAGCGTATTCCCAGATAAGAAATCCAGTGAACAAGAACACCATTAACCGGAAACTGACTTGGGGACGGCAAACAGCTTCACGAAGGCCAAGAGGAGTTTCCCAAAACTAAGGTATGTACTAATCTGAGGAAAAAGCAATCGTCCCCTGACAAATATGACCTTCATTTTATGACTTTGTGACGATAAAAATTGTCCATACTTCTATAAAAAAATCAAAAAACCCAAGCTGATAATGTAATTTAGTTTCAAAGATATTAAGAAGGTGACGTTCGGTCGTGCTTTCTTACAGATAAGAGCATAAAAGAGTGTATTCTGCATAATGGGAACTTAATCTGCAACTAAAACAAGAGTTTTGATGGCAAACAGCATACGTAGGGGGTTAGGCGCTAGGCAGAAACGAGGAAACCTTGCTAGCAGCAATTTCTTTCACGCAAAATATTTAAGATTATGCAAAACAGCAGTTTCATCAAATAAATCCTAGTTTACACTTTGTCATCAGCTGGGTGCCTCGGCACCTGCACATTTGCTGTCCTGCTGGAAGTGCAGACACCCCAGCCCTGTTACTGCTGTAGGAAAGTGCTGCGAGCGCCTGTGGTGAGATAAAAGTATAAAATAAAAAAATAAAAAAAACAAAAAATAAAAAAAAATAAGCCCCTCAGTGGTTATCATCCAGCCACCACCTGGAGGCGTCACTACCTGGGTGCTGGCGCTGGGACGAACGGGCGACGTTGTGCCGCTCACATCCTGAATCTCCACCCGGCTGGACAAAACGCCGAAACACTGGGACACCTCCTGGTAGCAGATTCGCCTGGTGGGGGAGGAAAATAGTCAAGATAAGGCCGGCAGTGACGGGTTTTAAGACAGTGGGAGGCGAGCCAAAGGGAGGGCAGCACTCGGTTTTGAAAATACAGAGGCAACACCTCACACACCTCCATAAAGACATGGAAAAGATAGGTGAGAAAGGTTTTTTTTTTAATGTATTATATACACACACACACACGCACGCACGCACGCACGCACGCACGCACGCACGCACGCACGCACGCACGCACGTACGTACGTATGTTTATTTATTTTTTATCTGAAAGAGAGCACCAACCTTGGAGACTCGTAGAGGGGAACAGTGCGAATGTGAAGCTTCTGTATCTCATCGATGGTCCCGATGGTCAGGGTGCTGTTGTTGGCCAGAGCCAGACTGTTGAAGCAAAAATAATCCCAGAGCATCATTAGTGCCAGACCACAGAGAGCGCCACATAAGACAAACTGTGTCTCCTGACTCTCGGTTATTTGCCATTGTCAGAACAAGCAGTCCAGAGGGAAACGTTTTTCTCTCTTTTTTTTATTAACACCTAAAAAAAAGGTCCCATATAACTCCAGCTACTTTTGCTCTTTATTTTTCATCCTGGACTGCAGCAGGGCAGCCTGGCACGATTACAGACAAAAAAATGACCAAAAAAAACTTTAAAGAGCTCCTGAAAGAGAGCATAGTTCGCCCTCTGTTTGTACTCTGGGTTTGGACTCCCTACTTAGATTGATGCTTTGTTGGACTTGCTGCTAGTTTGGAAGGAAATAAAAACCAGAACTGGGCTGATTGTGATTTTTGGCAAATGCTTTCTGAAAATTGGAGCAATTAAAAGTAAACATTAGCTACATCACTGCTAGAAAAGACAGGCAAAGTGATTTTTTTTTTTCCAAGTGACGACGGAGCTGCGGCCGACCTGTCTGGGTATCCCTCCGAGTTGAGCGGGCACATGTAATTGACCTCTTTGAGGTTGACATTGGAGAAGACCAGCTTGTGGTTGGAGGAGTAGATGACGGTGGGTCGGTCGGAGCAGGCAAACACGTTGGAGGTGGAGAGCGACCTGAAGGTGCGCAGCACGGTGGGCTGCGTGCCCAGCGTGACCTTCTTGCGCTCGCTCAGCGCGCCTGAAGGTGGAAGGAAGGAAGGAAAAACAAGAGTCCAGCTGTGAGTCCAGATCGGAGAGGTGGGTGTGATAATAACAAACATACATACATTGTGCGCGCGGCCAATAATTTAAAGTGCTCGGCCCGCTGAGAGTGCTTGAATTTGGCTTTGACTCAAACAGTGATTCGATAAGCAGGTGATTAAATGGCTCCAACACAGCTTTTCGCGTTAACGTAAAGCTGCACCCCACCGCGTTTTCACCGGCGTTTAATCAACACGTTTATCGTCGACAACGGAAGAAATTAGCGGCTCCGACCCGGTGATGTCATGCCAGTGATGTCATCCCACCCAAAAAACAAAAAAGAGAGAGAGAAGCTCACGTCCCGGTGTGGCTGAGTGCTACACAGCTCCCAACAAAAAGGCGCCGCGGGAAGTCGTTTTGAGGGACTCGAGCGGCGGCACAAAACAATTCAACGTTTTTTTGTTTTTTTTTACAAGTGACGCCGTGCCGCCTTCAGTCTAAGCAGTCCAGCGGCTCTCGGAGCATTATGTTTGGAAAGCGCGGCGGAAACGTTTGCAGAGGAAGAGCAATAAAACTCAAGAGCCAACGCGACCCGCTGAAAAAAACGCGGCAGGAGCGGCAGGGCGACAAAAGCCGCGGAGAGCCGTAAAACAGCTAATCAACTCTAAATGATGGATGGCGCTCGTGGGCTGCAGGATGGTCCATTAGTGGCAGCGTGTCATATATATATATACTGAGAAAAGGTGTTTATGCCGCTATCTTGTTTCTGCTACCCCGGAGGGAAGCACAGTTATCGGCTATTGCAGCTTTAAAGGGACCAAAATGAGACAAATCCTTTTATCGGATGTTCAAATAGTTTGGGGTGGAGGTGGGGTGGGGGGGAGGCTGCAGTTGAACGTAATCACATCCTGACAGTGAACAAATCCATCCACAGTGGAAGACTTTGAATCCAAAGACGCTCACACGCCTCGGCGAACAACAGGCTTTCATCCGAGCTTAAATGTCCTCGACAAAAAAAGATGCAATTGATGATGCACGTGGTGAAAAACATCAATATGACTTGACCCAAGTGATTCTTGTCAAACAAAGCAACTTTCCTCTAAGGAAATCACAGCGTTTCGTGGCATGAATTATGAATGAATGAAAGGCTGCTCAAGTCAAACGGCAGGCTTTCAAGTGTCCGGAATGTTTCGGCTTGGCTGAAAAGTTTGACGCTAAAGCAAAAATTGGATCAGGCAGTTATGCAATCCCCCACGAAATAATGCCCTAAAAATGAAAATGTGCTCAGACAGCTGCCTGTGGCTCAGCCTCGAGGCTTGTACCGTCTGGGGAGGCAGAAAGAGGAGGAAGAAAAAGTGTGGGGGGGTGCGGCGGCGTTGGCGTTGGCGTGGGTAAACCTACCAGTCTGCAGGTCCAAACTGAAGTAGAAGAGGGCGCCGTCTCCGAGCGCGCACAGCAAGTAGTAGCTGCCTTCGAAGGTGGTCATTAGGATGGAGCGAGGGATGATCTCTGAGGGGGACACACAGTGAAAATGATTTATTTTCCCCCTCGGCGCCGAGGCCCAAGTTCATGGACAAACACAGCTGTGATATATCTGCGCAAAAACGTCTTTGTCGGGAAAATCAATAAGAGTTATCGGTCAGGCTGGCTGGTAACTTTTAGAACAGGGGGAAAAAAAACAAACACTTGAGTGCTACGGGGGTAAATATCAAGTCTTTTGTCTTTTCCATTTCCCAAACCTTGTTTTCTCTGACCGCGAGCCACTTGTATCAAAAAAAAAAAATTGCCGCCTCTGATTAAATGCCGGCCACTCGGCTCCATGACGCAGCTCGGAACAACACTTCTCGTAACTTAAAATGATCCACAATCGTTTTCACCATTGACTGACACTCCTGGCTGGCTGCGACAGGAAGATAACTTTGGCTGCCGCGTCTGCTCCGCCGTAACTCTTTCTCCTGCTCCTTCTGCTTGCTTTTTTAAAAATAACGCCTGCGTTCCAGAAGTTGCTGGGCAGGCAACCAAACTTTCAAATTCCCCCTGGCGAGCCCGCGATCTCCGCTGCAGCCACGCCACTCGACTCATTACGAGTCACCGACTCATAAGTATGATTGTGAAACCATAACTGTCAGGTGGGGGAGGGGGCCCAACATAGTGTCACTTTAAAAACTTGAATTAAACTGTTGTGCCAGATGGAACGTTTTCTTTTAATTATCTTACATGACCATCTGTCAGAGGGCCTATAGACGGCACTGGCAGAGTGGAGGGAAAAGTTGGCAGGTGACTGGATGAACCCTCTGTGTACATGTATATATTGGAGATCAATCATATCTTTTGCTGCTGGTTTAACCAGACAGATCCGGCTTGAGGTCCCATTAGCGTCCTATTAATGTCAGCAACCTGTGGTGAGCCGCAACCAAACTCCGGCCAGAGTCCGTCAGCGGCAAAGAGGAAAACATCTCTCTTCTTTAATTTCAATCACGCTGGTGATCTCCTCTCTGCTGCCTCCACACCTGACGCTAATTTTGTTAGCAATGGCTAACATGGCCATCTTCTCTGGCTATTTAGGGCAGCTGCATCGTCTTTTTTGGACTAAAATCTAAAAACGGGAAAATCTAAAGGAATCCAGACAGACAGACAGAGAAAATACTCTCTTACAGAGACTGGCAAGGCAGACGCACGAGAGTCAAGAGGTGAAATCTTAGCGACCCAGGTGCTGTGCAAAGGCGAAAGCCGCACGTGTTAACAGCAGATTAGAGCGTTTAGTTTAAAAGCAGAGAGGAATGAAGACACATTACGACCAACTAAAAGTTCTGGCAAATATAATTTGCTTTAAATAAAAGCCTCCAACCGCATTAACCTCTTGAGTGCAGCGCGGCGCGGCGCTGGAGGGCTGATCATCTGGTACTAACTGGGCTGAAAACCCCTGTGATGAAGAGCTACTCATTGAAGGGGTTCTTCCTGCTCGCGAGGTGCCCCAGTCAGACTGCGTGTCCTTGTTAAGGCGAGCGAGTGGCTGGGCACAGACGGCAGAGTTTTGAGCAGCTGTCAGTCAAGCGCACTCTGAAAATAGCGTGTGACACTCTGGGAAAGAGCGCCGGCATGTTCTTCACGGCTGAAGAATTCTAATTGGGAAGAGCCGCGACTTGCTTATGCCAGTTTCCCCCGTGTTGTGAAATCTCCTGTGGCTGCAGTTTTTTTTTCTTCTTAAAGTTAAACCCGAAAGTAAAGAGTCAAGTCATCTCCTGCATTTATTAAACACTCTTAAAGTGTTTAATTTGGTGCACTAAAAGCATATTAGCCAGAGGCAGGGTTCAATTCTGAGCTTTTTGCCATCACCTCAAGCAGGGATAATAATGGGTTTTTCCCAGACACCTCAAATTCAAACATCTAGATTCTGAGCAACGATAATGTGGAATTGATTTCTAAGACTTGTCACAGGCCATTCAGGGAGCTCTTTATTGTCCAGAGTCTTTAATTTAACTATTGAATTGACAGGCCTACTTAGCCTCCACCTATCCCCTATTAAAGCTTTAACTTTTCTCCTTTGACAGGCTATGTGAATTCAATTTTCTCACACAAAACAGCAGCCGGCCCAAATAAATGAGTGCTGTTCTAGACTCGACTCTCACATTTTTTTTTCTTTTTGTAGAAGTATTTTTCCAATTTATATAGGTTTCACAGGAATGTACAGCTTTTTTGTTTGTTATTAAATAAACAAATATGATTGAGGCTGATTTGATTAAAGCATATATGAAAAACTTGGAGAACAAATAGGCCACGTTCAGACTGCCAGCCAAAATCCAATTAGTAGCCCATCCAGACTGAAACCGGATGGCTCTTTTGTAGTCTGAACAGTCACAAACCACATGAAATCTGATTTTTGCAAAGCGGATTGAAACCACCTTTGGGAGGTAGTTTGAAATCGCATTTGGTCGGCTCAGTCTGAGCAGCTGCAAACACACCGATGGGTTTTGTCTGTGTGCTCTACGCGACGCAAGAGCCAATGCGCCAGACCAGAGGGCGCCATTCCATGTGCGGAGCTGTAACGTAATGGAGCAGACAGAAGAAGTAGGAACCAGTAGTCCCTGGACAGAGGAGGAAACTCATTGGCTCATCGGTGTGTGGGGAGATACAGCAGCTCCATTCAAGCCAAGCTCCAGGGCAGGTATCGCAACAAGTGCCGCTGTCAATTCTATGATGTCACACACTACACACACTGGACGACACCTCCGCTCCGACGTGGGTGCTGCAGCAACCTGTCAGATGGGTCAATAATGTGGCCCAGTCTGAACAGAGCCACATCCCATTTGGACAGTTGCGAAAAACAGTGTGGACAGTCAACCCTAAAAAAAATCAGATTTGAGAAGGAATCGCAACAATACACCCGAATCCTCTCTCCTGCCTGATCCCCTGCTGTCTCACCTCCGCCCAGCATCTCCTTGTGCAGGGCTGTGAAGCAGGGCAGTTTGAGCACTCGGGCCGAGATGTCCGTCCACAGTCCCACGGCGCAGAGCTGTGACTCAGCGCCACCTTCCCCGAGAGGTGTGATGTCCAGGCAGGCCACCTCATGCTCCATCTCCGTGGTGCTGAGGGAGAGAGACATCGAAGAGCATGATAACAAAGAAAAAAAAGAAAAAGGAAAAAAAACAACAAAAAACGACTGTCGCCAGCTGCTCTGCACACGGTGTGTGTGTGTGTGTGTGTGAGAGAGAGAGAGAGCATGTGTGCAGGAGCACGTCACAAAGACACAGTGGCCTCAGAATCATGAGGACGCGTCAGTGAACACCAAGCAGGTCCATCGTGGTTCCTCTTCTTGGGTGAAGTGCGGTGCACATGCTGATGCGGTTCTGGGGGAATTTTAATGCTTTCTGCCCTTCGATCCAGTTTGTGTCACGCGGCCATAGACGGCGATCTGCCGCGAGGCCCTCTGGCATGAGGTTGTGCAATTACAGTTTAATTCTTCTTGGTATGACACAGCTCCTGGTGTTAATCAGATAAAAAGCTAAACTCTTGGGACACTAAATCAGCGCTTGTGGAGGCAAAGTGCGTGTGAAAAACCTATGCATCGCTGAGCCGCATGCCAACTTCTTCCGGAAAAGGTTGTACCTGACAATGGACTGACTAATTAGCCATCGATTGTCTCCTGGGTGTCTCTTCTCTAAAAGCGATACAGCTCAAAAGGTTTTGTTTCAACCGACGTGAAAATCAATTGCCGTGATTTGCTGCCCAGAACATGACGCGGAACACTTGCAACAAGACCTGAAAAATTAAAGCCACCGAGCATAATTAGCGAAAGTTACTGATCTTAACCTCGACTCGCTACCTGGCAAGGTTCAGAAGTCCTGGGAAATAAAAAGAGGGAAAAACACTCTTGAGTAAACTCTAATAAAATGGCCCAAGGCAGATTTGCTACTTTAAGAGCCCTGAATCAATACATCATTAAAAAAAAAAAAAAAAACCCACACACTTCACTACTGGTGTGCCATTTACCAAAGGTGACAGAACAGAAGCGTCACAGAAAACTCGGCACCTCTTGCGTGAATACACAGACAGAATAGCAGCTTTAAGGCCTTTTCAGATGGGACGCAGGGTTTCTCACGCCAGCACTGGCAGACTGCAGCGCCGCCGCCGCACCAGTTGCTCAGTGACCACATGCTCCACCTGAGTTCTGGAATACCATGCACAATTTTTTTATTTTTTATTTTTTATTTTTTTTTAAGCTCACAGTAGTTTCCAGAAATTGTGAACAAATAAAGAGAATGAATAAATTAAGGTTTTAATTCAACTCCGACACTGAACAAAGTGACTTCAGCGGTTTCAGTGCGCAGGAGGAAGATGAACAGTGACAGGTGGTTTCTGGGTTCAGTGTTCATGAAGTGACTTTAATGGTTCCAGTGCGCATGAAGAAAAAGTGACAGCGGTTCGACGTGTGTTCAGTGGGTTCAGTGCGCAACTTCTCTGTTTTGTTTGATCAGCACTTTTACTGCTGTGTTACCGGCACCGTTCGGAAACTAATCAGTTCAGTTATGTAAATAAACAAGTAAGAAATCTTTCTGTGTACCGGTAAATCTATCTATCTAATCTTTATCCAGCTATCTATCCAATATATATCTCATTTCACAACCTAGATATCGGCGGCTTATAGCCCAGTGTGGCTTATATATGTACATTTCCGAATTTTTTTAAAAAAAACTTCGTGGGTGAGGCTTATATTAAGGTGCGCTCTATAGTCCGGAAAATACAGTACTTCAGTTTATTCTACAAAAATGTTTCCATCCCACATTTTGCATATTAGCTAAAAATCTACCATGCACGTCCCTGTGTTTTACAAATGTGCCGTGAGGATTTTGCGTCAAACAAAGCGAAAAACGTTTTACTTTAGACTCTGTGCGCACAGCGGCTGCAGCGCCGACATGAGACAGAGCTCTGGAGGTTTCAGCAGGGAAGTAAATAAGCCAATTTCCCAAAGCCGTCGGACCCTCGTTTAAAAACCTCACGGCCGCGCTCTCATTCCGCCGACCGGCATCGCTTTTCCTCCACCATGCTGGGACACTTTCAGGCACCCTGAACTCGGTGATAGATAGCGGTGCAGCAGGTAAGATAAAAGCACAAATTAAAAAACAAAACAAAACAGCCTTAGGTTGCAGGATGACACCGCGAGTGGAAAAAAAAAAGATTGATTTGTTTGGGGTTTTTTTTCAACATCCTCGACAATTGGCTGGATACCATGTGTGTGAGTGCGCTCGAGCGCTGCTGGCCTACCCCGTCTGTTTGAGCTCTCCGGCGAGGATCTGCAGGTAGTAGAGGGCCCGGCCGACGGCCAGCACCACCTGAGTTTGATTGCAGGCAGCCACGCTGATGTTCCTGCCCTGAGGCTCCTTCCACTCACTCACCAGCGCCTTGCTGTCCTGGAGCACCAGCCGCACGGAGCCCGACGTTATCTGGAAGCACACATCGTCACTTGTTTATTTTTTCAACCTTCGCCCTTCGGAGGAGAAGAGCCCGTCGTTTTGTGCAGAGCAAAACTCCAATTTTTTTATGCTGCTATTCTGTCAGGAAGCCCCCAACCCTCAATTCCCCCGCCGCCGCCATGTTTTAAATGTATGAAAATAAATTCTGATTTATTGCAATGGAGCCATTTTAGTTTTGACGAGCGCGACGGATCCTTGACTCCTCTTCAGCAATCAAGTCGGAATTAATTCCGGCAGAAGAGTGGAGAAGAAAATCTTTTTCACTACATGGAGCCATTAGGGAATTCTTTCTGGGGTGTGGGGGCACGTTGGACAGCAAATACTCTGTTCGCAAGGAGCGTCCGAACAAAATGTTTTAATAAGGCTAAAATAATCCTCTGCGTTAGGAAGCTCATTAACGGAAAGCTATAAACAGCGGCAGAGTGCAGCGAGGGAGCTCGCACGCCACACTCTGGTGTAATGAAACGTGAAACCGCAGCTTATATCGAATGCGGCATTGTTAATGTCGTCCCTGGAAGCCGTTACTGAGATTATTCTGTCAGGTTGTAGTCCGATGGCACTCACAGCCGAGCGCATATAGATGAGAGAGAGAGGGGGAGAGAAACAACCCAGGGAAACTGATAAACGAGAGGCTGTATGTTGAGTGTTTCACTACACGGTTTCGGAATTTTGAAGAGGACCAAAGTGTGAAGTGGGAAATCTACCTTCTTTGACAAGCGACAGACACTGCTGCTAGAAAATGAATGGTGAAATTTGCATGATGCATCACGAGACCTCGTAATGTCGGTTGAAATGCACCATTTTATTCAAACCATGTGGCGCTGATTGAGTCAAAATCCAAATTTTAGCCCATCCAGATTGAAACCGGATGGCTCTTTTGCAGTCTGAACACTCACAAATCACATGAAATCCGATTTTTGCAAAACGGATTGAAACCACCTTCGGGAGGTAGTTTCAAATGGCATTTGGACAGCTGCGTCTGAGTCTGAACAGCACCAAACACACCGATCGGTTTTGACTCTGACGTTGTTGCTACAGCAACCTGACAGATGGGTCAATAATGTGGCCCAGTGTGAACAGAGCCAGATCCAATGTAGACACTTGTTAAAAACAGTGTGGACAGTCGGCCCTAAAAATCCGATTTGAATCAGATTCGCCTGCAGCCTGAACAGAGCCTAAGTGTGACAAGCAGGGAGGCAATAGGTACCATTTTTATAGTCTTTGGTATTATAATAGACTGTAATAAACTGATTATAGTAGAGGATCGAACCCACAACCTGCAAGACTCAGGGCAGACACTCTACCACCAGAGCACTGAGCTGGTCTCCTTAAAAGTTAAGCAATTTCAAAATGACAAGCTTTTAGTCAGGTTTGTTTTTTTAAAGAGCAGGAGCAAAAATACCCATTTGTTTGCTCAAGGTACAGCTCCACCTGGAAACAGCAGAGCAGCAGAGCAAGATTAATCCTGAAAAACATGACAGGTTTGCCTGAAATGTTAAAATACTTTCAGTGCTTAAAAACAAAACAGTGCGCTCGTGCAGGTGTGTGTGCTTGTGTGTGTGTGTGTGTGTGTGTGTGTGTGTGTGTTGTGCGCGCGAGAGAGAGAGAGAGAGAGAGAGAGAGAGAGAGTGAGAGAGAGAGCGAGAGAGGGTGAGAAGGTTGTCATAACAACCTTATAACCAACGGGCTAACAGTTGGCAGAATTCCCAGCAGCTTTCAGAAACTAACACCAAATCCTGAATTTATATGAAGCTGAGATTTTTGTTTTTCATCCCTGAATGTAAAATACATGAAGCGCTTCTGTGACAAAACTGCCCTTTTCAATCATGTATGATTCAGTCTAAGCAACGTTTATCTTATAAAATGAAAAAGGGCACTGCTGAAAAATTAAAATTTTTATTTTATCTTTGGATTTGTGAAATCAGGCTATGGGAATTATGAGTTTGTTCCCCAATTTCCATTCAGCACTGCCTTAATTCTTGATGCCGTGTGTTCGTTCTGGAACTAGAAACATTCCCCACAGACCGCACAGAGCATTGTTGTATTTTAGAACTGTAAAGGTATTTCTGCACACATTTATTTTAAAACGCTCGTACGTGTAACGTGTACAAGTATAAAATAGACCCTCTAGCCGAGAAAACTAAATAAATAATGTTGTGATAAATTGCTTTCAAAAAATCTTTACACGCAAATGCTTTCTTATACTGAACTAAAACTCTCAGCTAGCTCATGCTCGTGTAAGTGTGAACCTGAATGAGCTGGTGATGCGCCACATTCCCGCAGTAAAACGTCTGCTGGTTGTCCACAAAGCCTGGAAGTTCAGTCTCCTCCACTTCCTCACCGCTCAGCATCAACACTCTGGAAGGGGGGGTAGTTGGGACACGCGGCATCCGTCAGATACTTCAGATCGGAGGCCCTCTGAATTGACTCGGCATCGCTTAGTCTCTGTTGCAGATAAACAACTCACCGTGTCTGGCCCACAAAGGACAGCACGAGCATGTCGTCTGTTTCCCGGTCGGCCTCCGAGCGCAGTGGCCACAGACCTGCGTGTGGGGAGGTGTGGGGGTTGGATTTGTGGAAACGTTGACGTTACAGCGGGAATAGTGTCTTCAAGTGGCATCAATCTGCAGGACAAAGGCGTCCGTCCTATGGGCCTCCGTCCGTCAAATATTGGCACGCTGGAAGCTGCGGAAGTGTTTGACCCTTTCCCCGAGAGCCATCGACTGGGTAAGTGAATAATTGCCTCTCGTCAAGAGGCCAGCAGGGGGAGGCGGCGGGCGAGTCAGTCGATAAACAACTGAAGCCTAACGAGCGAGCGGACTTCACCTGGACCCGCTCGTCTGCCTTCACCAGCCTGGAGACGGAGGAGGCTAATTTCCCAGAGATGAAGAGGTGTCTGCTGTTATCACATCTGACACCGTTCGTCAAATTGCCAATTAAAGCCTTTGCGCGCGCACGGCAGCATCCGTCTGCTCTGCCTAATGAAAACAAATGTGCGAACCGCGCCTACATTCATTTCTTCTTCGTCTTTTTTTTTCCTTCCCCCAATTACTAAGCCCGAAACAAGTGACACCGGAGCCATCTGGCCGCATTAAACAGGCCCGGCGTGGACGGATGGACGGAGGCCTGGAGGAGCAGACGCAGCGGCGGTGGCTCTGGCGACAGGAAGTGAGACGAATAAAGGAAAGCGGCACCTTTGATTCCCGGCAGGTCGATGCTGGCGTGCTCGTGGATCCCGATGCCGTTGCGGATGATCCTCAGGGAGCCTTCCTTGAACGCGCCCGAGCACGTAACCAGCTGCAATGATGGAAAAGCACGATGTCAAGAAATACTGCTTGAAAAGTTTATTTGATTTTTTTTTACGGCGTTAATATTCCATTGGAGAGGGCAGTAAAATTTTCAATCTGATCCACTTTAAGTGTGCTGTACCAAACATCATCTTACAGTAACGGTGATCTGTGACTGGTTGACAGATGCAGGTCGAAACAGTCCGTCTCAAGTTTAGTTATATGTTAGAAAAAACAAATCACTGGAGAAATGGAAAAAAAAAACCAACAGTGGATTTTGAAATTTCTTTTCATCTTCGGAGCAAAACAAAGACGGGCACATGGAGAAAAAAAACAAAAAAAAAACAGCAGCAGCTGGTGTTGAAGATTAAGGGTGCGGCGCGAAAAAGACAAGCTGAGAGGAGAGAAACCGACTGGAGCGGGTCAGAAAAAAGGCTCAGAGAGTTCAAAGTGATGGAGAAAGATGAAAAAGCCAGCCAATCAATTATTAATTATTAAATAATTGGTCCTGTTTAATCATGCATTGCCGTAAAAGTAAGCCTCCCCTTGTACCGTCAGCACCCACTGTGAATGAATTGGTGAATCAAGTGGCGCGACAATGAATTGGTGAATCAATTATCAAGAGGGATAATTATACTTTTTGCTTTGTAGCTCAGTGTGCAAACCTTTATGAAGACTCAGAACAGCTGCATGAGCCGGATGATCAAGCGGGATCATCTCCGGCATTTACCTCCACACCACTCTGTCGTCGTTTGGTTCAACCACTTGACATGACATTCGCTGGTTACCCACTGCCATCGCAGCGCTTTGATTTGAATCACAGACTGACCAATGAGGCGTCATGTAACTAATTCATCAATCTTCTTCTATTCACCCCATTTTGAAAGATGTTTGACATGTATTTAGGAATTGTGAATTGAAACCATTTTGGTATGTTTAGTTACTGACCCTGGTTGGTTGAAAGTCAGTAGCTGCGTTTCCATGACAGTTTTTTCACAAAGTAAAAGCGATGTTTCTAAAATTACGACAAAGTGCAAATGCGATTCGCAGGTGTGAAGCGCATCAGCCGTAATTCTCGTCAAATCTCGTCCCGCGAGACCCCACTTTGAGGAGAATGGAGGGACAAAACACTTTGCGTTTTCACTTGACGTGAACTGATCACGTGACCCCGTACGTCACGTCCGGTGACGTGTAAATGCGAAAAAAGTGTTTCCATGACACTTTTGTGATATACCTCTATATCGACACGTCTGAAAAACCACCTCATGAGAGCGTCAAAAACTTTTAGCCATATCTGAGAAGTTTTTCGAAGTTTAGCTGTTTCCAGTACCAGTTTTTTTATTGCGATATTTAGGTTTTTGCGCAATTCTAGTGGTGATGGAAACGCAGCTTGTGCTTATGAGCTGCTCTGCACTCTGCGAGCTTCGATCCTCCACCAGCAGAGCTGCATCAAGGAGGCTTGAGTGACGCCCTCTAGTCAGCCCTCAGCAGCAAAGCCGGCCCACACAATCCCTCTTGTTGATTCACATCTTCTTCACGCACTGTCTGACTGACTGAGCTGGCACATTTTAAATAAAACAATACGCACATAAATTTTGCAGCGCCATGTAAAAATATAAGCTCGGTTGTATTACTTGGTTATTATGATTATGATTTTTATTATTACTACACTAAAACCAAACATACTAAAAAAAAAAATAAAACGATATAAAAGCCAGCACAATCATACTAATACGGATGAGTTGTGCATTATTAAAGGGCTGGAGTTTAGTCATTTAGTCAAGCATTTCTGCCTTGGAGGAAAACATTAAAATATTGTGCTTGTTTTTTATAATTGTTATTAAAAATGATGCATTATTTGATGCCGCCTTTCAAATTAGGAACTTGTTCTCAGTTTGCTCAGACACAAAGCTAAATCGTTGCAGGCAAACTTGAATGTTCTTCACAGAATTTCATGGCATTCTAAAAGCATTCTGCGGTGGAATGGGAATGTTAAGTTTGAGTACTAGAGAAGAATCTTAGCATTAGACGTAACTGCATGCACTTAAATATTAGATGCCACTACCAGGCATTTACTCATGTCAGGTGTACCGCGACCACTGGCAACAATTAAATGGCGTTTTTTAAAGAAAAGAATAAAAGCCAAACTGCCTGGAAGAAGGAAAAAGAGGAGCAATACTGGTACTGTGCTGGTTGTCAGCATTACCTGTGAGAAACTCTGCACCCAGCTCTAATGCCTGGTGGCAGCTTGCTTCTGTGCTAGGTTGCATGCTTAATTCTGCTGACCAAAAAAATAAAATAAAAAAATAACAGCGTGGATACAAGGCCAGGATTCATTTGCATTGCTAGTATATGGCCAGACTCCCCGAGGGCCGTGACAAAGAGGATAACGCAGATAAAAACACAGATGGGGCCCCAATATCACTTTATCCAGGGGACTGTTCGGCGAGGGTTTGTGAGTAATCGCCACGGTGTGTTGGAATTCTCTTCCTGCGGCACCCACCGTTCCGTCTCAATGGCTCCTTTCGCCTTCAATGTGCAACCGTTATCCACCACGTTGTGTTTCCAGCCCAGAAATATCGGATCGTGGCCGTCGTTTTTTTATTTTGTTTCGCGACAGTTACCTGGCCCTGGCCCTGGCGCTCCAGGTCCACCACACACATGTCCACGATGGGGCCCAGATTGGTGAAGGTCTCCATCACTCCCACGTATGAGCCCTGGTCGTTGCTGTCCACGTTGAGCTGCAGAGAAACGGTGGAAGAAAATTACGCAACATGGATTTCTTCAACGTTTTGAGAGACCCTGCAAACAAAACCGCACTGCTGATTGACAGCAAAGTGATGAGATGCTTTCATCTCATGACTTTTTCACGCACAGTGTGCTTAGTTACAAATGGAAAAGGTCCCGTTTTTTAAGGCTAGTTTCTCTTGTGCTCGGCCCATTTTCCAGAAAAAACTTTTGAAAATCTGCCGATATCATAAACACCCACTGGCAGCTTTTGGTTCCTCCCTCTGAAACCACCCATTCTCCAGGTAGGTTGTGGGTTCGATCCTCTATTATAATCACTTTATTACAGTCTATTATAATACCAAAGATTCTAAAAATGGTATCCATTGCCGCCCTACTTGTCACGCTTGGGCTGCGTTCAGACTGCAGGTGATGAATCTGATTCAAATCATCTGACAGGTTGCTGTAGCAACGCCGTCGGAGTCAAAACCCATCGGTGTGTTTGGAGCTGTTCACACTGAGACACGTCTGTCCAAATGCCATTTGAAACTACCTCCCAAAGGTGGTTTCAATACGTTTTGCAAAAATCGGACCCCATGTGGTTTGTGACTGTTCACACTACAAAAGAGCCATCCAGTTTCAAACTGGATGAGCCAAAAATGGGATTCATAAAGGATAATTTGCTTTTCCTGGAGAAAGTTTTATGGGTAATTAATGTTGTCAGGCTGCTCCACCGGGCGCAGGGATAAAAAAAAAAATGAAAAGAAAAGAGAAGAGGCAACCCCCACAACTGTCAAACCTCTCGTTTTCACTTACTTTCACCAACTGGGAGTCTCCCAGCCTGGAACCCACAAACACCACACCGTTGTCCAGGTAGGTCAAACACTCAGCAATGGAGGTCTGTCGCAGAGAAGAGACACAACAACATCAGCACCACAAGGTAAAGCGTCAGCTGCAGGTCCTGCACATCGTGTGTGGCGTCCTTCAAGAAAGAGCAGGGGGAAGGATTGGGGGGGGGGTCACATACCATCTCATAGTGCAAGACTCAAAAGGGTTCAAAAGGTCTGCGTTGCCTTGTCCTTTTAAACGATCTTGCTAAAGATAAACCGAGATAACAGATGAAAGAGCGGGGACCGCCGCCAGGTCAGAGTGGCAGATTTAATCAAAGCAAAAATGTGTGTGCAACAAAAACGCCTATTGAGAGAAATAAACACACGTCTGGCTGAGATGAAAAACATATTCGGCCGTAATAATGAGGCGCGTGATAAATATGCATGTTGCCACTGCCCCTTTTCATCCTTTATCCGCTGCCCATTTTATTTGCAACACGCATCTATTCATTCACGTATCGAGACAGCGAGAATCTCAAGCTGTCTCAATATGGTGCCAAAGCACCTTCTAACAATCACAGCCAGTTCGGGATGATCAACCATCTATGGCTACAAATGCACCATCCGAGCTTTTGATTAACGCCTGGTGTGCTTGGCGTGACTTGATGTGTGTTTTACGCCGCACTGTTGGTATAGCTGCCGGGCGTCAGTGTGTTATTGTCTTTGTGGCAAGTTACAGGGAAATGATTGAGGGATAACAAGCTACACCAGCAGAGTCGGTCAGTGTTTGGTACGGAGCCGCCGCTGCCGCGGTTGCTTCCCGCTGTCTTGAGCTGAGAGGTATTGGACAATTAAGTTGGACGGGTGTGAGTAGCTCTGCAGTTCCACTCTGCTCTATTGTTTTTGAACCCGGAGCGGCACTCAGCCCTGAAAGCTTTCCACCTCTCGAAAGAAGAACTCCTCGCCGTGCGATCAGAGGAAGGTTTCAGCGGCTAATAGCCGCGAGGCTTTAACACGAGAGTTAGCCTTGAGTGCAGCATCGACGTCGCTTAAATCAACTTCAAACGGGAGACGGGAGGTATTCTTGGCAGACAGCTACAAAAAAAAAGAAGAAGAAGAAGAAGTGTGAGTTCTTCTTTTCTTTACAAGGGCAGAACGATCAATTAGCTCCATTCTTGGTCCTAAACTACCGAGCAGCCGATAGCACCAGAGGCGAGCACTTGAAGGAAATTGGAAGCAGGGAGGAAAAAGACGAAAAACAAACACTGGTGGGGAGGAAAAGGCAGAAGAAGAGCAAGTAGCCGAGAGGACAGCATGAGACAGTGTTTCTCAGAGAGGGTGGCGGGTCGCCCCCTAGGGGGCGCACAGTCATGTTGTTTTTTTTCATAATTTTTTTTTTTTAATGTTGTTTAGATAAAGAATGTGCATGTCAAGCTGTGGGGTGACTAAATGGAATAGTTTGGAGCTGGAAATAAAGCAAAGTGCAAACTTTAATGTATTTTTTTTTTTTTAAAAAGTACAAACAAATAAGTACAAAACAACTAAATAAGTATATAGAAAAAGAGGGATAATTTAATTTGTTAGATTGATAGCCAAGTAAAAGCAGAAGCAGATATGTATATGGGTTCAATTATGAAGAGTTTAAAGGGATGGGAACCGTTCCCCTATTGAACAGTATAAACGTTTTTTTGCATGTTACTTATTTTTATTCTGATTTTAGTTATTTTGATTTTTGTTATTCTTATTTCTATAAGCTTGTGTGAAATAAACAAACAAATTTAAAAAAAAATGAAAACTTGTCTTCCTCCAAAGGGGGGCATGACAGAGAAACTCTGAGAAGCCCTGGCATGAGAAGGAAAGCACGGACCTCGCCCAGCAGTTCCACGTGCAGGTCTTTGAGAGCCACCGTTCCGTCCATCAGCTCCTCCTTCTCCAGCAGCAGCATGAACAGGCGGCCCTCCATGTCGCCCAGCAGGTAGCGGGAGCCGTTCGGGTCGACCCGGTTGTGGCAGACGATGGTACTTTGCTGCGTGCGACACAGACAAGATTACTGAGGCACTCGGTTGTGCCGCTGGAACAACAGACGACAGTAACACAGGCCGCCGTTGCCGCCGCCTCCTCCTTCTCCTCCTCCTCCTCCACCTCCTCATGCATTATCTATGCATTTCCAAACAAGTGTATCACACTGTAAAGGCCTGTGTCTGATTCGGTCCTGCTCATTATAAAAACATGGCAAGACATTTGATCTGTTTTTTCAAAATGCACAGCTTAAAAGCTGAGCCTTGAGCTGTGACTCAGGATGTGGCAACCAAGTCAAGGTTCACCTGACGCGGAGAGAAGAGATTTAGCGTGACTGTTTTGACGTCCCGACGGGACGCCACGCATGACGCACCAGCACTGAGAATGAATGTTGACTCTCGGTGAGAGTAATAGCCAACTTGGGTTAAAACGCTTGAGGAAAAAGAAAAATCAGGGATTTTGTGAGCTCATCGCTGATGACTGTCATCAATTCATCAAATCGCCTGACAAAATGAATCAATTCACCAGTTCCTGAGTCGAAGCTGCACTAAATATTGGGTCCGCTGTTTGTTTCAACGGACACTTGTTGTGTTGCACATGACACCAGGTAATATGTTTTTACTTTCATTCACTTTGTTAATCTTTTTACTTGTATGTTTTTTTGTGGTTGTTTTGTCAGCTGCTCCTGCAATAAGGGACACGATTTCTTTTGTCATTTCCAGACATGCCTTTTTCAATTTTACTTATTGACTACAAAAGCAATAACAGCTGCAGCTCTCATCCTGATCATAGAAAGCAGGAACAATTAGTCCCAATCAGGATGTTGTGTGGAAACGATCGAAATGATTACTGTTTGAGAGTTCCTGTTTCAAATACTGGCTTTAACAGCAACTTGTTAACGAGATGATTACAATTGTATCTATCCTATTCCTCCATTGATATTGGGGTTACAGAGTACTGTGGATTTAATATTGTGACTTGTGCTGCATCCAGCGAGGATGGCTGGAGCAGATCTGTCCCAGTGTCGCCACCGTACAACTAGAAAACCCTGCTGGCACCAGTTTGGTGAGAACGTAGACTAACCCAGAGTTTAAACCTGAGACAAGCCTGATCAAAGCCTCACATGGATGGGCTTATAAAAGCTTCAAAACCCCAAAACACAAAACTGAAACTGTTTCTGATTTCATCTACTTCCTGATCCACCTTTTTTCTTCAGCCATCAGCGGGACACTTACCAGCCAACAGATTTCACCACGCCATGAGTGAACATTATACCTAATAAAGTGGCCACTGGCCAGTAATCATATCTCTGTTCATTTACTTACTACTGTAAGCTGACAAATAACCTGTCCAGTTCACTATACAGTTTCTGACTTCAGAGGGAAGAAACACATGTGTGGGCTCATTGTTAAGTCTCATCTTGAAAAAGGTTCCCCTGCACAGTCAGACAGGAACACAGGAAATTAATGTTTACCCAAGCAAAAAACTAAGACCGTTTTCCTCTTTTAAAGACATTTCTGTCTTGACAAGTTCGCCTCAGGAAACATGAAATTTTCAAGACAAAATTTGAAACCTCAATTTGTGCAATTTAGGACTTACGTGCTTTCTTTGTCTCCACTTGAAGTTGGCTACGACTGTACTGGAGAGAGCTGTTGAAACACAGCCGCTAAGCTTCTCCTCCGACGGCACGTAATGACAAATGCAATTGTCTGCCAGTATTCTAAAAGTGAATAATTTTCTCACATGACTGAGCCTCTTCAAAATATACTTTCACAGCTATCCTCCTCCTCTGGTGCTGCTCACGTTTCCTGTCAAATCCCCAAACCATTTTGGTTTTTTTAAACCATCCTTTAAAAAAAAAAAAAAAAAAAAAAAAAAAAAACCCTTTGTCGTCTCACAGATGCTTCATCAAAGGAGTCAGAACACGTGGGGTCTCGCACAAGTTTTGCCAACTGAGAAGTCACTACTTGGCATGTACACTGCAAGGCTGCTTGAAAAAGCTCCTCTTTGTTTTGGCAAGAAAAGGGAAAAAGAGAGGCATTAAACTTGCAAAACATCATTTTTTTTAGAGTGGCGTTTCATTAGTCAAACTTTCACGAGAAAAAAGCAAAAGAAGCATGTGCTTGACAGCTTACAAGGCCAGCTGGAGTTCACCCAGTGCGCAGGCTGTTAGGAGGCCGAGGCTGCAGACCGTGAGGAGGCAACGTTGGGAGCGCTGGAGGCCGCGGTTGGGAACCGCTTTTGCATTGCATTTTAGATTTCTGAGGAAGGAGCGAGGACGCCTTCGCGGCGGTTCAAGACATTTCCGAATAAAACACAATTTCGCCATCATTTCCTTTTCTCGTGCGCTCGACTGTCACACACACTGGTTGAAGAATGAAGCTTCACCCTTCGCAGGAGACGTGCAGGATGTCCTACACTCCTGCCACTGGAACAGCCTCGTGCCGCAACGCATTAGGAGAGACCTCAATCAAAAAACTGTCTCCCCCACAGGTAAAGACTTCCTCTCAAGTCTGTACTGGTGTGTTAAACACCTTGGCAGCAAACACAAACCAGCTGAGTTTCAATGACTATGGAGGTAGAAACCAGGCATCAGTACCAAAATGTAAATCCAAGGTTGGCAAAAGCCCATTTTAATTCAACTTGAAGCACTTGGCACAAACAGACAACATTAATTCAAAGTAAATAGTTATTAAACACAGTAAAATGCTCAATTTCTGTGTCACCAGGAGAGAAAGGGGTTTAGCTAACGAATTTAGCTCATTTAACTACAGGCCTGCGCCGCTCAACTCATTTGCCTTCCAAAAGGCATGCGGGCAAGAGAGAGGCAGAGGATGTTGATAATGTTCTCTAATTTTAGAAGCAGGAGGCTGCGGGAAAACTCCTCTGGGCCTGCAAGCTTTGTTAAATATGTAAAGAGCAGCACATGCTGCAACTTAACACATGAGGGGGTGACTGTAAAGTAGCAGGGAAAGTCATTAGCAGTGCACTTTTACAAACATTTTAATGCTGTAATGGTTTAATGCGGTTAACCTCTGGTAGCAGAAGTTAATGACAGAACTTTGGCTTCATAAGAAAAAAAAAAAGAAATATCTTCAGAGTTCCACATGACACTCTATCTTTGTGTTACTCCATGAGGATCTTTGCAGGAACTGAACTATCTTGACATAAACTGAACAATCATACCAAGAAAATTTTTTGGAATGAAATCTGTATGTTTGTCCTCAAAGTATCTGAAAGTAACAAGAATATGAAAATTCCTGGTTTCTAACCAACAACAGACAAAAAAAAGCTCCAAACAATAAAATTACACATACGCAACATCTTTTACCTGTGTTTACGCTCACGTACAACAACCAAAAAATTGTAAACTCATAACATTCTATATTTGACAGATGAACAATCTGAAGTCAACCAGCGTAATAAACTCCTCTGTAATGAAGCAGCGCAGCATGATTAGTTTACAGTGTTTGATTTCTTTACCTTGATGGTTGGTGGTGCGATGGCCAGGTACTTGTCTCCATTGTGGTAGGTGATGGACTCTTGTCCAATGATTATAGCACCACCAAATGGCTCTGGCACTAAATTGCAAGAAGATGGTCAACGGTAATTAATTAATTATCTAAGCAGGTTTATGGTTATTAAAAAAAAAACAGAAAAGAAAAAAATAATTTGCATTTGACCAATCCTAAAATTTAAATGTATATGTATTTGAAATAAACAAGACGATTACCTGGGATGACCATCGAAGCCTCGGCCTCCACGTTCTCCTGTTTCCAGGGGCCCTTGTTGAACTCCTTCTCTCTGAGCGAAACCTCGTAAGTCTTCACGTGGCGTCCCTGGGGGTCCTGCCAAACACAAGCGAGCAAGTCAGAGGTAGAATCACTTTGAGAAAGGTCTCTTCAAAAGTTCCAAATTGCTCAATACAAGGCCAAGAAATCCAGTTGTTTTGGCAAGAACCACCCACAAAAAACACGACTTTTGCTCATTTGTCTGCTGGACTACTGGCACGGTTTTCACTTCACACTTCAGTATCTGAAAATAGGAAGAAAAAAAAACAGGAGTCCCTCATTACCTGGTAGATAAAGCAGACGGTTGGAGCCTGGCAGCCGTACAGGAAGTGAACGTCTATGACCTGCAGCTCCTCCAGTCTGATGTTGAAGGCCTTGAGCTCGCGGTTGTCTCGGTCCAAGGGAATCACTTTGAACAGGCCGTCATACAGCCGCAGGCCGATCATACGACACTCTGGGTCGACGATGCCGATGATACCAGTTTCTGATGGACGGCCAATACGATCCTGTAGTGTAGAGAGTATATGTGCAGTGCTGGGATCGCTCCTTTATTTGCTTCAGAATTAAAATTAAATGTGTAAAACTGACATGTATTGCAACCTTAAATTAACATTCCCATCAATGTGAATAGAAAAAGTTATTTCACTGCACAGCAGTTCTGTTACACTTAATTGACTCTCTACAGATCATAAACTACATATAATATAAAAAGGTTCCTGAGGGAAGGTACAAAAAAATGACTGTAAGATTACAGCAAAAAACAACCACACAGCAGCTCCTGATGAATGAGCTTCACACATTCATGCAGTTGCTGTGCCCACCTGAACGTTTCCGTGAGCCCTTGTGATGATGTCGATGCTTTCCCCGTTCTGTTTGTACTCTAGGATGCAGGCGTTGTACTTGGATGTAAGAATGAAAAGCAGGTCTTTGCTCTCACCCTAGACAAATGAGGAAACAAAATCCCAACAACAAGAGTCATTAAGCGCCGCACAAGAACAGTGTGGCCTTCGAGACCAATAGTGAGGCTGATTTATCGCGACAGAATGAAACGGCAATCAATCCTCCCGCTCACAACCACCTGCCTTATAAATGACTCAGTGGCCTTATTTATCGCCGACAGCTCACTGACTAGCAGTCCACCACGGTGCATACCTTTGGCCTGAAGAGCTCCATGACGGCAATCTTTCCGTACATTCCCACTTCCTTGACGGGCCTGAGCCCCTCTGCTGTGACCACATAGATCTCCAACCGTGTGTTCTTGGCTATGAGCAGATTGAGGTCCTCTGCTGATGTGAAGTGGCCTGCGGACACATGGGAGTTTGTTTGTGGCTAGTTACATTTGATGAATTCAATGAGGTTAATCTGGGGTGAGTTCTGAATGAGAGCAAAGATGAACGAGGTTGAGATGGTGATCAGATATGGCGCTCAGAACGACACAGAGAACAGTCAAATCTGAAATCATGTACTGTCAAGAAAGTACAGTACATTCAAAAAAGTCAACAAAATGAAATTAAAATTAGCAAATTAGCATGTGTGTCTAATGCTGCACAGCATTCTGCAGTGCAGCAAGCGCTGAATCTCTATGTAGCGATTCAGGGACCATGAACTTTACGAGGACAGTACAAATCAATAGTGCTGCAAAGAACTTCTGCCTTCAAATTTTTCTGTATTGTTTTTCCAGTAAAATTTGACTTAGGCTACTTTACTAGCAGGCGAGGGGGTGCCGGGTATTTTTCTGGTTTATTTTAAAAACCAGGATGACAACGCACGCACACACAAAGAGGCATTTGTCATATTACATTCTGCTCTAAATATTGCAACCAGCTATGTAGCTAGCTATAAACATAACAATGATGTTAACATGATGAATTTTGGTTTCATGTATTTGATAGGTAAACGTATGATTGATTGCACCTGAAATAGGACAGTGTTAGCTGATAACGTCAACAAACATATTATTAAAAAAAATAGTAACATTATTAAAATATGGCGCTGATGGCAATTACAGGCAGTAATTTGTCCATGGTCATGTAATGCCGTTGCCTGTATCTTGTAGCTAATTAATGGACAAGTGTGTAGTTTAGGAATAGGTTTATAACCTAGTTTCTTAAAGGCAGAGGTGAGTACAGCTAAATGAACTAAACGGTAACACTGCACTCGCTGCTTTGGATGCGTCACGTCATGTCAAGTAGACTACCGCCGCTATCCTGAATACTCGTGAGCATGAGACATCGTTTTAAGTCTCGTTCTAGCATGCTAATACTGAACATCTCAAATCTGCTCTTTCGGAGTCCACTATCATTTTGCTTGTGTCGTGGGTCCAGTTTGGGGGACTGACAACTTTGGACACGATTCAGCATCCACGGCGACTTCAGCGCAGACACGTTTTACACACGTCTCATGTCACACGTCTGACACATCGCGCAGCCTTGGTTTTACTGAGCTAACGTATTTCGTATCAGTCGCTTGTTCGCGATCAACACTAGACATCTGGTTAGGTTAGGTTTCAGTTGGTTTCAGATGGCACAGGCTGTAAAACGACACAGTTGTTTACCTACAGCGTGCAAAAGGGAAACAGAACAAGAAGGCGAACGGCGAAAACGAAAAGTATTTCAAAATGGGGTGTGCACTTAAAACGCATTACATTCGCATGTTGTGACACTTGTGGCGCAGCGTGTGTGCGGATGAATAGGGGTTAACAAGCAGGTAAACATTTCACTTAGCAAAACAAAAGCTAGCTGCTAGCGGAGGCCCGTGGTGAGCGACTAGACTTTCAAGCGCGGGAGCTTCGGCTAACAGCACGCAGGTGGCAAAAACACTTCGTCCCCGCAGAAGCGAGAAACGGGCAACGGCTACTCACCCGTGATGCAGGCGTTCACCGCCGTCGGCTTCTGCGCTGTTACCACGTAATTGTACGACATGCTGCACGACAACTCAAGACAAACGCCAGAGCAGTGTTTTTTTAATCCCACAACACAAAAATCATTGATGATAAGTGACCCGGAAGTAGACAGCTCTTAGTCGTCTAAGCTTCTGAACGTCCTGCAACTGTAACGCTATGCTACAGCGCACCCCTGCGGCGGCGTGGTGTTTCTCTCGAACGTTTGTTAATTTAATGTCAGAAAGTTAAGACCGTTCTACGCATGTGAACTTGGTTCGAATATTCCAAAGATCGTTGAAAATAGATCGATAGGAGTTGACCGACTGAAAGCAGCCACGTTTATATGTGAGCAGTAATCCCAGGCTGTTTCAGAGTTTATTAAATTTGCTTTCTTTAAAGATACCCGACATTAAAAGAAAATAGATAAAGAACAAAGGACATTTTGACATTCCACTGAGTCAAAAGACAACTTGAAGTCCATGACCAGGAGCTCTCTACTCTCTGTGTTGGTGAATGACATTTTAATGTGGCTTATCATGCAACACTTCAATTCAATTGAGTTAGTTAAAATGAAGCGGCTTTAAATTTAAATTACTTTCTCAGAAAGACTGAAACCAGAATATTAAAACCTTTAACCCGCGCGCACGAGATAATAAACATACGTTCAACATGGACCACAGATTTTATTATTATTATTATTATTATTATTATTATTATTATTATTATTATTATTATTATTATTATTATTATTATTATTATTTTAGCGCGTTTCATAAAAATTCGGAACATTTGGTTTTCTGGTTTGGTTTTTATCTTCTGGATACGCTGATTTGAAACGTAATTGAATTTGTCATTGGCTAGTAACAGATGACGAAGGGTGAAATGTGCCTCTCCGTGTTGGGCTCGTCTGCTGCAACCTGATTGGAGGATTTGTTAAACGGGCGGGAGCTGAGCGGAAAACAGGAAGTAAAAATGTGTTGCCAGAAAGATGTTTACAGTAGTTTCCCAGTGTTGCATTGTCGCTGGACAAATCACTGCTGATACCGCAGAGTGGGATTAAGCAGGTCCAACATTCGACTTGATGGAATTTAAAATGCAGCCGGTTCGAAAACGCCGGGGCACTGATTTACAAAAGGCAACGCCGAATAGGTTTGTAGGCTATGGCTCAAGTTATTTTTTATAACACTGCTTTTACGTTGTGTCAGGAAAGAGTCGGCTCGGAAATAGCGGATACAAATAATTGAGATTTTTTAACATTCTGTGTCCGTTTGTTGTGTTTAGAGTTCAGCGTTTCGAATATGTCGACACTTAACTGTAAGTTAACCGCGCAAAGACCACTGTCAACGTCGCAATAACGTACTAAATGGTCAGCAAATATGACGTTGATTCAAATGTATATAGCTGGATCATACTATTTTGTGGTGAAAATCACCCCCCATGCAATTATCATGTTCAACTGTCAGTAACAGAATATACCAGATGGTATACCCCAAACTAAAGTGTGTGTGTGTGTGTGTGTGTGTGTGTGTGTGTGTGTGTGTGTGGGGGTGTATACATTTGTTTTAACGTTCTTTTAAACTAAACTCCATTTTGGCATTTCAACTTTACTTGTAAAGAAATGTGCAATTACACTGAAAATGCTTGCTCTCATAAAAAGCCTCCTTTGCAGTACAAAAAAACTTTCATTTCACGTGACTCATGTACGCACATCCTCTTCCGCGTTTATCCTCGTTTCCTGTGATTTTGAATGAGAACTTTTGAATTACAGGCTGTGATGAACGTGGTCTACACGTGTCTCTCTGCTGCTGTTAAGAGACTGTTTAGACCTGAATTGATCTATGCGTATGAGTCTGAAGTTACTGCCAATCATGCAAGTACAAATTGTATGCAATTCAAATTTAAATTGCTCTGTCAGTCAAGATGCACCAGTGCTGACAACTTGGTTGTGATTATGCCAAGTGCAGGGAGGTGGGGATTGCTTTAATATTCTACTTTTATTTTGCTTCTTTACATTTCTGCAACATGATGCTCAGCACACAAAATTGAGCAAAACATTCTTTTCTCTCTTGTCATCACTTGACTGCAGGGTTGCGTCACAATAAAATGGACCAATTACAGAGGATTAAAGTGCAGGATTTATATTTATAGTTATCTGCAAAAGAAAGCACCTTATAGTACCCCTCACCTCTCTAAAATGCTGTTTTTGTAGCGTTGCTTCAGTGCAGTTACAGTCAGTGTTAATTTGTGTTAACAGCAACCCAGTCAGTCCGAAGGAACATTTGCCCCAGCAGAAGAAACCGCAGTGCTTCCACTTAGACCTGTGGTTCTGTCTCACTCTGCAGAACTGGGTGCTGGATTTTGGAAGGCCTATTGTTATGGTGAGGAGGCTTAACTGACTCATGTGATTCATGCTGTTTGACTTAGATTTGAGTCATTAATTTTTTATTTATGTATTTATTTATTTTTACATTCTTTTGTTAGATTATTCTCCCCTTGGAATGGTTTCCTCTGAACAAGCCGAGTGCTGGAGATTATTTCCACATGGCTTACAATGTGATCACGCCTTTCATAATGCTGAAGGTGAGTTTTAGCAAAACTGACCACTTTGTACGAAACTGTTCAAATAAACAATCAAAACAATTTGATATGCCATCACAGTGAATTGTCTCTTTGCAACAATAACCACGTTAATGTCACAAGGATGACTCCACATAGTTGTAGATAGATAGATAGATAGATAGATAGATAGATAGATAGATAGATAGATAGACTTTATTGATCCCCTTGGGATGACTCCCTCAGGGAAATTAAAACTTCCAGCAGCAGTAGCAGCACACACAGATGGAAGGAAGAAATTTAAGCACACAGATATACAAAATAGCAGCACACAGATATACAAAATAGCAGCACACAGGTATAAAATAATAAATAATTACTAATATACATATACATAATGGCCACCTCCCTTCCCTACTACTACCCTCAGCACTCTATGTCCTCCTCCTCCCCCCAAGTGAGGAGTTGTAGAGAGTGATGGCATGATGGACAATCATCAGGAACTATTTGAGAAAAATGCAAATGGAAAAACCTACAATGTTGATTGGATTGACAATGTGAATGATATTTATGTGTATATAGCTCATTTATTTCAAGAACAGGCAACTTGTGGTCCCTTTAAGCCTGCATTTCCCTCGGCAAGCTTGTCGTTCTATCTTTTAAAATATTACCGTTTAGCTGCCTGCTTTTTTTATATATGTCCTTGCAGAGAGAATGAAATATAAACTGCGTCATGTTTAATTAAAAGGTCACTCGCATCATTTTGCTTAAAAGAACAGTGGGTGACGAGAAGAAAAGGCTGATTATTTTTTCAGGATGACGACTGTGCCACGGTAATTTAAAAAGAAAAAAACTTCATACATTCCAAATGATGCATCCAAATAATTAGCAAGTCTGAATAATCACCAATTGTGTGCGCTTGCTGCTCCAATCAGCTGATTGAGCGCAGCCCCAGGGCGCTGCCTCGCTCGGCGGTCTACCTCTGCATCATCACGTTCGTCATGGGAGCCAGCATCCACCTGGTGGGCGACTCCATCAACCACCGCCTCATCCTGAGCGGCTACCAGCTCCACCTGTCAGTCAGAGACAACCCCATCATCCGAGACCTCAAGCCTGCCTCACTGGTTAGTATCCAAACAAGGTGCTCTGGACATACCAGAAGACCTGATTTAGAATGTTTCCTTATTTTTAATGGGGAGGACGCTAGTCTGTCCTGCCAAGTCCAGTCTGAAGAGTTTAGACTTGGCCTTGGAAGTCAGGCACCAGCCAGCGACCTGGAAGCAAATGCTGCTCACTGTCCTCGTTCAGCATATAAACACATTTCACACAAATCTAAAATTAAAGTAAAGTGAAAAGACCAAGAACGTGTCATGTAAATTACGTATAATTTAGATAATTTAGGATTTACAATATTTCGTCATGAATAAAAGCCTTTTTTCTAGTGTTGAATAGCTTTGGAAAGAGTTTAGTTAAACATAGTGCAGTGAATCTTGCCTTCTTCTATTAATTGGAAGTGGAAGGAAGGAGGTGACCTACCTGAACTTGCTGTAAAAATGGTTTATTTTATTTGCATAACCATAAATGTGGTCATGCTGCATTTATATCAATATTTCTCACGTTTCATTCTGGTCCTGTCTTCATACCTACTTTCTTTGATCGGGTGTGCTGGTACTACTACTAATCGAACGGTAGATGGCACTGTTACATAGAAATCGCGTGCTGCGCGGGGTTCTCCTATCTCGTCAGTGCAGATTTACAGTGAACAACCTAACTGGCAGCTGCCGTTGCTCTGTAAAGCTCACAGCGAGGTCTTGTTTTCTTTCTCCCTCGCAGATCGACTCCTTTGAGCTGCTGTACTATTACGACGAGCAGCTGGGACACTTGATGTGGTAAGTGTTTGATTCAGGGTGTCAGAGAGAGAGAGGGAGATTATTCAGGGTCAAGTACAGTATGGATGTTTAGCTCAACGAAGGACTTCAAAGTGTTGAATCTTCATCAGACGTCAGAGTCAATAATGCCCAGACAGTGTGAAGGAGTCAGTGATCAATATGCCGGCCGGTCACTTCTCATCAGCAGCAAACTAGACCAGCAGACGCCGGGCTCTTCATTGTTAATACTGGACCTGCACGGCCAGGAGAGTGCGAGAAGTCGTAGAGTTGCAGTACTTGAGGCGTACAGAGATGCGCAAGTATACATACAGTAGATGGTCTCGTCTTGGCCTCAACACTCTTTGGTCTTGTCTTTGACTTCACGGTCTCAAGGGCATTAAAAAAACAAACAAACAAAAAACAGGGGAAAGTGTCCTTTATTATTCTTATTATTATTCTCATTATTCTTCTTCTTCTTATTATTATTATCATTATTTTTAGTAGTGGTAGTAGTAATCTAATTTAAAATATTATAAAAATAATAATAATAATGCATTTTTCCTCCTGTTTTTCTTCTCATCTCTCCCTGATCTCACTCACACACCCTGATTTGATGCTTTTATTCTATAATTATTTTACATCCACTTGATTGCAACTCTTTCTTTGGTCTTGGTCTTGACTCGGTCTGTCTTGGACTTGGTCTTGTTTTGGTCTCGATACCTCCAGTCTTAGCAGTGTCTCACTCTCATCCTCGGTGGTCTTGACTCCATCACCACTGAATGGCACCGACATTAAGAATGGTCGACAAAATGTAAGAAACCTGATGTTGAGTGGAAACCACTGGCATCTATGGCCTCAGAATTGCTCCAACAAAGTTGTGCCATTTCTTCAGACCTGCGGCTCCAGATTGAGAGGGAGGGGAGAAAAAAAACCTTAAATGCCAGAACCTTTTAGAAGAGATGAAATGTTCAACTTGAAGAAACTTTAATCCAGCCTTCAGCGTTGGTTGAAATGTTCTTGTGTTTGAAGTTTTGCCAAGAGACGCTGATCTTATTTATTTATTTATTTTATTTGAACCCAAAACTCACTTCTCATCTCCCGGGTTTTCGTTCCAGGTACGTCCCTTTCTTCATCATTCTCACCCTCTACTTCATCGGATGCTTCACCAAGGCCAGAGAACACAAACGGATTCCGCTCTCTGGTTGGCTGTTGCTCGGGCCCAGCTCCCTCTACTATTGGTGAGTCACACCGCATTCAGTGGTGAGTTCTAAGCGACGGCTTACGTGCCACAGAAAGCGCTTTCAGCCCATTCACGCCGCCTCAGGTTGGAGATAGAATATCGATGTGGTGCAAACCAAGACATGAGTGAAAAGTAATTACTTCTCTTCTGTTTGGAGGAAACTGAAATGTTATTGTGACGAGTCCTCAATTTGTGCTGGTATCACTGCATAATAGCCAACAAAAGAAAGTGAGTGTATTCGAATAACACTTCACTCATTGTGTGTGTAACTTCAAGAATAAAATCCATCCCGTCTTCACGTCGGAGCCTCCAGTGGCAGAAAAGCAGAGCAGATTTACGGCTGCGGTGCCCAAAAGAAGAACACGGTCCAGTTCAGCAGTGTCATAAAATCACTGGTGGGAAAATCTAAGGTGATACAGTTGTAAAGTAACTGCAAAATGATAATAATGAATAATTAAATTCAATAACAATAATATACACCAGCTGTCAAAAGTTTTTACACACCTTCTCGTGTAGTGTTTTTTCTTTTAATTTCATGACTGTTCACCTTGGAGGTTGTCACTGCAGGCATCAAAACTATGAATGAAGATGTGGATTTTTGTAGTGAACAAAAAAAGTGTGAAATAACACGTTTTGTATTGTAGAGTCCTCAAAACAGCCATAGAAAACATATTTATAGTTAATTTTCATATATTTGATGTTGTGTCCAAACTTTTGACTGGCAAAAGGTATTTCAAAATACGTCCGTTTAAGTTTAGCTGTTAAACCAACGGGCAGCGCCATTGTTATTGTGCGGGCGGACGTGACGTCACGGCATCGGTGCCTGAACTTGTCAACCCAGCAATCTTACCTGTAAATAACTAAACGTCGAATAAAAATGGCAGTAAATAGGAGCTGAGACAAAACCGAAAAATGGCGGTATGTCAAACTCATTTTACAACGTAAAAGACATGACGACACCTGTTGACTTCCATTACTTGCCACATTACTGCCTCACAGCAAGCTGCGGCGGCAGACTTACTTTTCTCTTCGTCCTCTGAATCTACGGCTTTTCGTCACTGTCACTTTGAAGATATAGAAGATATTCACCAGCTTTTTTTTTTTTGCCTCTTCTCTCTATTCAAGGTACCTGGTGACCGAGGGACAAATCACCGAGCTTTTCCTCCTCACATTCCTGGCCATGGTCGCCGTGGTGACGTACCAGCGTCACAAAGGCCTCAGCCCCGACAGCAACGGCCTCTTCCTGCTGTGGAGCTTCGGCGGCACAGCGCTGCTGGTGGCCGTGTGGGTGGCCCACCTGTGGAACGACCCGGTGCTGCGCGACAAGTACCCCGGACTCCTGTATGTGCCCGAGCCCTGGTCCTACTACACGCTGCACGTCAAGAGGAGTCACTCCTAAACGTCCCCGTGCCCCCTCGGTGTTCCTGCACGAGTGCTTGTTTTCTTCCGCCAGGACATTTCCTGCGTCAGAGCAGTTACTCTCACAGCCAAAACAGCTCCTCCTCTTCCTCACCCTCCTCATCCTCCATCTCCACCACCAGCTCATCCGCCTCATTCTCCTCATTGCAGTAGGACAGACGCCTCTGCCATGCTTGACTTGAGTGTTTTGCTAGATTATTGAACTGCCTTTTTGACTTGAAAGTGATTACAATGAATTAAAAATCCTCACAGCGAAGGTCGACACGGCCCTTGGTCAGGCTTTAACGCACAGCAGTTTGGCCAAAAAAAAAAAAAAAGAGAGCGAGTAAGGCGGTTATCTAACAGTCAGCGGTTTGACATTTGTTCTGCCTCAGTTCATATTGATGGGTTTTATTAGTCTGTCTGACTGGCAGCTGTTTGTTTGTCAGTGCACCATGTCGAAAAATAGCTGCAGTTGTTTTTGTATCTAGGAACAAAAAAACAAACAAAAAAACAAGAGCAGTAGATGGCTCAGCAATAACAAGTCTCAAGATGTTTACACAGAACAATGCAGCAATAATTTAAAGACGCAAGTGAGAAAAAAAACAAAACAGATTCATTCGCAGAAATCTGCTTCTAAAGCAAACAGGTCCAGTCTGTATTTAAAGTTAATGTTTGCAGATGTTGCCTTTTGAAACGGGTCTTTCTTACAGTGTTTCTCACGTGATCAAGTTGTGATTTACTCTGAAAAAAACAATTGTTTGTCGTTGTTGACTTGCTCAGTCTCTTCAAAAATAAATAAATAAATAAAAGGTCCTGCTGAGTTGACAATCCTGCCTTCAGTATTTGCGTCTTTACCTCAAATGTATATATTTTTGTTTCGTAAGTGTCTTGGTTATATAAGACTGATCATCCTGTCAATCCAGTTGGGATCTTTGTTTGTTTTAATGATTTGTTTTTGTCTATAATGCTTTTTACCAGCTTTTTCGAGAGGCTGTCACTGCTTTGTTTGAGACGTGTGGTTAAATAACATGACTTTTGCTTACACACTAAAAAAAAAAAACCCACAAAGTGCGCCGCATTGTGTTATTGTAAACGGTGAATGACAGATAATGAGTCTCCTCCTCTTCTCTGCTGAGGGGGTGAAAAGGGAAAGGGCAGCGCTGCGTTACGTCCGGTATCTGCGTTACCACAGCAACCTGTATTGAATTACACAGAGACTTACAGGAGGCGGACTTTAGACTGAGGCGGAGAGACAGGTGACCTGCACAAACCCTCCTTCCCAGAGAGACAGACAGCAGCTGGAAAAAAGGAGAGGCAGAAATGGTGAGAATGTGACATAAATTTATTTTTTCCCCCTCAGTTTACTGTGTTTTTGGCTCCCAGGTTTAATATTCTTGCCTGTCTAACTCCCTTCGCAGGCCAAATTCTTCACACCGGTTAAAATCAACGGTAAGAAAACTCTGAATGTCGTTTCACACCTGTCAATCATTAACGTGGAAAACTATAGGCTCTATTTTTTTCCATTTAACGACGTGAGGTGAAAAAGACAAAATGAGAAAACAGGAACAGTCTGTTACGCTGTTTAAGTCAGGCCTGAATTGAATCATTTCTGCCGTTTCACCGATTACAGAGGAAGCGGCCTTGTAAAACGGGCACATTTGTTGTGAGCGCACCGGAAAACATTCCCCGTTTGTCTTATTCTCCCATTCGCAGAGTTCAAGGAGTGCTTCTCGTTGTACGACAAGAAGCACAAGGGCAAGATCGCCGCCAGAGACCTGATCACAGTCATGCGCAGCCTGGGCACCAGCCCCACCATCGCTGAAATCGACCGACACCTTCAAGTTCACAAAATAGGTAGAGAGTCTTCTGAGTTCTGCTGCTCAAACTCAGATGGGATTGGATGTGATGGGAATAGAAATGGAGGGCTCTTTTTAATTGTGAGCGGCTGTTGGACAACGACAGAATCTCAGAGGAAGAAGGTGTATAGGGCACATTTCCAGATCTTTATTTTCTCAGCCGTGGAGCCTCAGCTGATGAATGAACCAAACTGCAGCATCTTCATCAATCTGTTGACAGCCACTTGCTAGCACAGTGGCTTCCTGCGATGATGCTCTGTTGGACTGTGCACGTGCTCGGAAAGGGAACGAGGTCGTTCGTAGGGGGTGGAGCGAACACCAGCTGTTTGTGACATCACATATGGCTAATTTCCCAAACTGCATATTTTTAGCACAACCAAAGGAAGTAAAGAAGAGATTTTCCTCACAGAGTTCACAGAATAAAATGCAGATATCTGTTCATGGGTCATGTCTGCTTGGTACCGGGATATTAGTATTGTAGAAAAACAACTTTTTTATAAAACAAACTTGACGAATGAAAGAACCTTGCAGCGGCTAAATCTAATCTTTGTGATTTGTGTTCAGAGAAGACGGGCGAGCTGGACTTCTCCATGTTTCTGACGATGATGCACCGGCAGATTCAGCAGGAGCAGCCCAAAACTGAAATTCTGGCAGCGTTGAGAATGTTTGACAAACAAAAGAGAGGCTACATCCCAGCGTCTGAACTGCGGGCCAAACTCACCAAGATGGGAGAGAAACTCACAAACAAAGAAGGTAACACCAGAGCTGGAACAGATCAGCAAGCAGTGAAATTTTGGAAAGTCTCTCCTAGCAAGCCGGGGGTTGGGTGGGGTGGCGGTGCATTGAAACCTGATTATATTTTCTGATGCGGGATTAACAGTTATTAACACTCTGGGTTTATAATAAAACAACCCCAAGATTAAGTTTACCAACTACTGAATTGTGCAGCTAGATTTGTTCTAGTTTAATTTCCCTGCACGTCTGAACTTCAGAGCCAAAAAGAAGAAGAACAGCTCGTCTGATCCAATTCTTTGCAGCTGTGGGGGGAAAACGACCATATGTCAGATAGATTTTATTAAACAGATGCTTGGAATCAACCTGCGTGAAGCCAGTCTGCCTCCACCTCAAGTCAAGTCTTCAGGAATTTACAAAGACCCTAATCACAGAAAAGTAAAGTTGCCAAATTTAGAGCTGGATTCCCACCTGCTTGGTGCGACTACTTACCTCCTGTCTAACGATCTTGAACGGACCAGCTGGATGGATTTTTCTTTTTAATCAATATTTATATCAGAGCCAACAGCCAATAGTTTGCTCACTGCATTCTGGCTCTCTGGGGATCGCTGACAAGCACATAGAATGGAGATTCAGTAGGTCACGTCTTTATAAAGTCTGCTGGATTGCAGACAGACGTCACCTCAAGTGTTACGCTGTACCTCACTCCCAGTGGGGGCAGTTTGTAAGGCGTCGACTCTTATTTCCAGGTTGTCAAATTCTGATGCTCCAGCAAGCTGTTTGGAGCCATTCAATAAGCCAGCCTGTCAGTATATGACAACCCGGGAATGGAATTCTAAGAGCATCTATTTCTAAGTCGTACCCTCACAGCTACAGGTGGCAAATGATTGAAAACTCACAGAAAACCTTTGGTGGCATCTGTCTAACAGAGCAGCTCATCAGAAAATTAACTTTTGGTGGAATCTGTCTCACAGAGCAGCTCATAATTAACTTACTTTTTTATTTATTTATTTTTTTCTGCTTTCCCTCCTTTGACCTAGTGGATGAGCTCTTCAAAGAGGCAAACATCAGGCTTAATGGGAACGTCAACTACGAGGAGTTCACACAGATGGTGGTGCTGCCACCTGTTGACTACTGAGTTCCTGACTGAAGAGCCAGACGTGATGGAGGAGTGTTTTCGCTGTGAGCATCTCTGTGTGTGTGTGCTGCGCGCGTTCTCTCGGCATCAGGTTATGCACCCATTAAAGTTTCAGTGGGCCTTTTTGTCCAACTTTAGCCTTCAGCAAAACAAACCTCTCTGTGGTTCACATCTTCTAACGGGTCACAGTCTTTTCAATTATCACATTAATATTTAACACCTTCCAATTAACAAACTTCTGTCCATCTCTTTGTCTGTCTTTGTGTATTATGACTAGTTCCAAGGACTGTTGTGTATTTATGTTTTTCCGTTGGCGGAAAAAAAAATAGAAAATGGTTATGAATGGCTACAGTTTGATACATTCATATGTTTTGTGAATAAAATCTCCCTTCAAATACTTGAAAAAAGTGTTATCACTTGCTACTGATAAAAAGCTTCCTATTTAGTCGACTGAATCGGACAGCAGAAGGTGCTTCGACAGCAATGCAATAGGTTTTCTTACCACTAGATGCCACTAACTCTCACATATTTGGGGTTTTGGGGCTGTTTAGAATGTAGCGTTTCAAGTAAAAAATTAAACCTGCAAGCCGGATTGGCGGGACTGAGCCCACCCCATGGACTTGCGGCACTGTCAGAAAAGCTGTATAAACCAGTATATAAGTCTAAGTAAAAGAAGATTTCAATAATATTGAAATATTGAAAAATATTTCAATATTTTAATAATAATAATACTGAACAATTGCGGATTGGCAGTGTAGTGTGTTTAAAAGTGTGAACGACGAACTGAAACAGTGATTAGCACGCCGACCCCCGATGCCCCCCCCCTTACAAACACTACGAACCCGGTCATTTCTGCGTCTGCATGAAATGGGCTGGATAGTAAAGACTTGAAGTGGGGGAACAGAATGTCCAAACTGTGACACGTAAATAGCCTGTCGACAGGCAGAACATGATCAAAGCAGCACCCGAGTCAACATGTACACAAAGATTCACATACCTATACAAATTAACCTTACATACATATTTCCTTAGTTGCAGTAAGGAGAATTGTGAATGCCTTAACTCACGGCATTTGGAAAAGGGAGTGAGTACTGAGGGCTGAGCTGCAGTTATATGTCTGTTGCTATGGGGCGTTGTCCAATCACAAGCCAGCATTTATGACTGTCATGTTTTAATAGCCTTTGATCATGTTCTGCCTGCCAGTTGAGAAAAAAAAAAAAAAGAACGTTATGCAGTCAGTGTTCTGCATTGTGGATCTTTCATGCTCAAAGCTGATCCAACATTCTAACTATATCCATAAATATGAAGAATTAACAAAATGATTTAGAGGCTGGTAAACATTGTTAATTGTCTTATACTTTTTTCAGGGCATAAAATTGTAAAATTGGAGACATCAGAAAACAAAGTGCAATTGCCTGCGATATATTCATATTCAGTTCAAAAACGAACAGTACATATGTCACCTCTTGCTTGTCGTATCAAATAAATTAGAGTGTACGCGACGTAGAGCTTGATGAGACGGACGCATGGTTTTTTTGTTGCACGTCGATGTGACATTCCTAGGGGGCGCTACGGCCATTAAAGTTTTTTTTCTCATGTCTCGGTTTTTGAAACCTGGGAAACAAATGCTTCCAACTCGGCCATTTCTGCATCTACAGGAAATATATTGGCATCATTGTTTAGCCAAGTTTTTCAGGAATCTAACTGTGTACCTTTTATCCAGGTGTGAATAACGGTGTAGGCGTGGCCAGTGAATGAACAGACAGTCCGACTTGGGGGCATTTCAAACAAATTAAAATATCTCACTTTCTGTATGTCGTACAAAAAAAGTTAGAGTATACACGACGTAGAGCTTGATGAGACCAACGCGTGGTTTTTTGTTGCATGTCGATGCGACATTCCTAGGGGGCGCGACGGCCATTTCTGTGTTTTTTTACATCTCGACCTGTAGGTGGCGCTCTGGAGGAGCTCTGGCCCTGGTTTTGTCACCACAGGAAGGTTTTCGCAGCCTGGACAAGTGATCACAATTTGGTGCGAATCAAAGCATGTTAAGGGGGTGAAAGTGGGGTAGAAAGTCCCCATTTTGTCTAGGGGGTGAATTTCTTTTTCAAGAAATCAAAGTTTGGGGCAGGTCCGACCTGCATGCAAAATTTGGTGAGTTTTGGAATATGGGAAAGGGGTGAAAATGGGGTTCAAAATTTTTTGTGAAAACCACCTTTACTTTGTAGGGCCTTAAAATGAAAACTGAAGCCTCTATCACAAAGTTTTCGATGATTGTAGGTCATGAAGGTGTGGTCTACATCATACTCCGATTTACGGTTCTGATTATTTTGTTTTGAGATTTTTTCAAACAAGTGAAAATATCCCACTTCCGGTTTGTTTGGGGTTATAGGTTAGCATTTATGAAAATGAGGTATGTATTCAAGGAACACAAGGGTCTTTGTCCCATGTGTCTCCGACCTTCCTAGAGAGGTGCTATAGCCATTATATTGTTTTGGTCTATGTAGGGGGCGCTATTGAGCAAGTGTGTAAAATTCTTTCAAAAAAAGAAATTTTTCAAGGGTTCTGACCTGCGTGCAAGATTGTGCGACGATCCAGGTATGTTAAGGGGGTGAAATTGAGGTTTGAGGGGGCTCCTGATGAAAAAGCAAGTGGCCCCATATCTCGGTTAATGGTAAGCCTGAAACTGGGGTTAGGGTTAGGGTTAGCTGAAAATAGGGTGAGGGTTTCAAGGTTCCTCAAGTACTAGAAGCCTCAAATTTGATGTGGGCGCTTCTTGGGGGCTCCTGATGAAAAAGCAAGTGGCCCCATGTCTCTAGGACAAAGTTGAAATTTCACCCCATAGACTTGCATTGAATTAGGGTTAACGATAAGGCTGAAACTAGGGTTAGGGTTAGGGTTAGCTGAAAATAGGGTGAGGGTTTCAAGGTTCCTCAAGTACTAGAAGCCTCAAATTTGATGTGGGCGCTTCTTGGGGCTCCTGATGAAAAAGCAAGTGGCCCCATGTCTCTAGGACAAAGTTGAAATTTCACCCCATAGACTTGCATTGAATTAGGGTTAACGATAAGGCTGAAACTAGGGTTAGGGTTAGGGTTAGCTGAAAATAGGGTGAGGGTTTCAAGGTTCCTCAAGTACTAGAAGCCTCAAATTTGATGTGGGCGCTTCTTGGGGCTCCTGATGAAAAAGCAAGTGGCCCCATGTCTCTAGGACAAAGTTGAAATTTCACCCCATAGACTTGCATTGAATTAGGGTTAACGATAAGGCTGAAACTAGGGTTAGGGTTAGGGTTAGCTGAAAATAGGGTGAGGGTTTCAAGGTTCCTCAAGTACTAGAAGCCTCAAATTTGATGTGGGCGCTTCTTGGGGGCTCCTGATGAAAAGCAAGTGGCCCCATGTCTCTAGGACAAAGTTGAAATTTCACCCCATAGACTTGCATTGAATTAGGGTTAACGATAAGGCTGAAACTAGGGTTAGGGTTAGGGTTAGCTGAAAATAGGGTGAGGGTTTCAAGGTTCCTCAAGTACTAGAAGCCTCAAATTTGATGTGGGCGCTTCTTGGGGGCTCCTGATGAAAAAGCAAGTGGCCCCATGTCTCTAGGACAAAGTTGAAATTTCACCCCATAGACTTGCATTGAATTAGGGTTAACGATAAGGCTGAAACTAGGGTTAGGGTTAGGGTTAGCTGAAAATAGGGTGAGGGTTTCAAGGTTCCTCAAGTACTAGAAGCCTCAAATTTGATGTGGGCGCTTCTTGGGGCTCCTGATGAAAAAGCAAGTGGCCCCATGTCTCTAGGACAAAGTTGAAATTTCACCCCATAGACTTGCATTGAATTAGGGTTAACGATAAGGCTGAAACTAGGGTTAGGGTTAGGGTTAGCTGAAAATAGGGTGAGGGTTTCAAGGTTCCTCAAGTACTAGAAGCCTCAAATTTGATGTGGGCGCTTCTTGGGGCTCCTGATGAAAAGCAAGTGGCCCCATGTCTCTAGGACAAAGTTGAAATTTCACCCCATAGACTTGCATTGAATTAGGGTTAACGATAAGGCTGAAACTAGGGTTAGGGTTAGGGTTAGCTGAAAATAGGGTGAGGGTTTCAAGGTTCCTCAAGTACTAGAAGCCTCAAATTTGATGTGGGCGCTTCTTGGGGGCTCCTGATGAAAAAGCAAGTGGCCCCATGTCTCTAGGACAAAGTTGAAATTTCACCCCATAGACTTGCATTGAATTAGGGTTAACGATAAGGCTGAAACTAGGGTTAGGGTTAGGGTTAGCTGAAAATAGGGTGAGGGTTTCAAGGTTCCTCAAGTACTAGAAGCCTCAAATTTGATGTGGGCGCTTCTTGGGGGCTCCTGATGAAAAAGCAAGTGGCCCCATGTCTCTAGGACAAAGTTGAAATTTCACCCCATAGACTTGCATTGAATTAGGGTTAACGATAAGGCTGAAACTAGGGTTAGGGTTAGGGTTAGCTGAAAATAGGGTGAGGGTTTCAAGGTTCCTCAAGTACTAGAAGCCTCAAATTTGATGTGGGCGCTTCTTGGGGGCTCCTGATGAAAAGCAAGTGGCCCCATGTCTCTAGGACAAAGTTGAAATTTCACCCCATAGACTTGCATTGAATTAGGGTTAACGATAAGGCTGAAACTAGGGTTAGGGTTAGGGTTAGCTGAAAATAGGGTGAGGGTTTCAAGGTTCCTCAAGTACTAGAAGCCTCAAATTTGATGTGGGCGCTTCTTGGGGGCTCCTGATGAAAAAGCAAGTGGCCCCATGTCTCTAGGACAAAGTTGAAATTTCACCCCATAGACTTGCATTGAATTAGGGTTAACGATAAGGCTGAAACTAGGGTTAGGGTTAGGGTTAGCTGAAAATAGGGTGAGGGTTTCAAGGTTCCTCAAGTACTAGAAGCCTCAAATTTGATGTGGGCGCTTCTTGGGGGCTCCTGATGAAAAAGCAAGTGGCCCCATGTCTCTAGGACAAAGTTGAAATTTCACCCCATAGACTTGCATTGAATTAGGGTTAACGATAAGGCTGAAACTAGGGTTAGGGTTAGGGTTAGCTGAAAATAGGGTGAGGGTTTCAAGGTTCCTCAAGTACTAGAAGCCTCAAATTTGATGTGGGCGCTTCTTGGGGGCTCCTGATGAAAAGCAAGTGGCCCCATGTCTCTAGGACAAAGTTGAAATTTCACCCCATAGACTTGCATTGAATTAGGGTTAACGATAAGGCTGAAACTAGGGTTAGGGTTAGGGTTAGCTGAAAATAGGGTGAGGGTTTCAAGGTTCCTCAAGTACTAGAAGCCTCAAATTTGATGTGGGCGCTTCTTGGGGGCTCCTGATGAAAAGCAAGTGGCCCCATGTCTCTAGGACAAAGTTGAAATTTCACCCCATAGACTTGCATTGAATTAGGGTTAACGATAAGGCTGAAACTAGGGTTAGGGTTAGGGTTAGCTGAAAATAGGGTGAGGGTTTCAAGGTTCCTCAAGTACTAGAAGCCTCAAATTTGAGCTTGGGGGCTCCTGATGAAAAAAGCAAGTGGCCCCATGTCTCTAGGACAAAGTTGAAATTTCACCCCATAGACTTGCATTGAATTAGGGTTAACGATAAGGCTGAAACTAGGGTTAGGGTTAGGGTTAGCTGAAAATAGGGTGAGGGTTTCAAGGTTCCTCAAGTACTAGAAGCCTCAAATTTGATGTGGGCGCTTCTTGGGGCTCCTGATGAAAAAGCAAGTGGCCCCATGTCTCTAGGACAAAGTTGAAATTTCACCCCATAGACTTGCATTGAATTAGGGTTAACGATAAAGGCTGAAACTAGGGTTAGGGTTAGGGTTAGCTGAAAATAGGGTGAGGGTTTCAAGGTTCCTCAAGTACTAGAAGCCTCAAATTTGATGTGGGCGCTCTTGGGGGCTCCTGATGAAAAGCAAGTGGCCCCATGTCTCTAGGACAAAGTTGAAATTTCACCCCATAGACTTGCATTGAATTAGGGTTAACGATAAGGCTGAAACTAGGGTTAGGGGTTAGGGTTAGCTGAAAATAGGGTGAGGGTTTCAAGGTTCCTCAAGTACTAGAAGCCTCAAATTTGATGTGGGCGCTTCTTGGGGGCTCCTGATGAAAAAGCAAGTGGCCCCATGTCTCTAGGACAAAGTTGAAATTTCACCCCATAGACTTGCATTGAATTAGGGTTAACGATAAGGGCTGAAACTAGGGTTAGGGTTAGGAGTTAGCTTGAAAATAGGGTGAGGGTTTCAAGGTTCCTCAAGTACTAGAAGCCTCAAATTTGATGTGGGCGCTTCTTGGGGCTCCTGATGAAAAGCAAGTGGCCCCATGTCTCTAGGATTAAAGTTGAAATTTCACCCCATAGACTTGCATTGAATTAGGGTTAACGATAAGGCTGAAACTAGGGTTAGGGTTAGGGTTAGCTGAAAATAGGGTGAGGGTTTCAAGGTTCCTCAAGTACTAGAAGCCTCAAATTTGATGTGGGGCGCTTCTTGGGGCTCCTGATGAAAAAAGCAAGTGGCCCCATGTCTCTAGGACAAAGTTGAAATTTCACCCCATAGACTTGCATTGAATTAGGGTTAACAGATAAGGCTGAAACTAGGGTTAGGGGTTAGGGTTAGCTGAAAATAGGGTGAGGTTTCATGTTCCTCAAGTACTAGAAGCCTCAAATTTGATGTGGGGCGCTTCTTGAAGGGCTCCTGATGAAAAACAAGTGGCCCCCATGTCTCTAGGACAAAGTTGAAATTTCACCCCATAGACTTGCATTGAATTAGGGTTAACGATAAAGGCTGAAACTAGGGTTAGGGTTGGGGTTAGCTGAAAATAGGGTGAGGGTTTCAAGGTTCCTCAAGTACTAGAAGCCTCAAATTTGATGTGGGCGCTTCTTGGGGCTCCTGATGAAAAAGCAAGTGGCCCCATGTCTCTAGGACAAAGTTGAAATTTCACCCCATAGACTTGCATTGAATTAGGGTTAACGATAAGGCTGGGAAACTAGGGTTAGGGTTAGGGTTAGCTGAAAATAGGGTGAGGGTTTCAAAAGGTTCCTCAAGTACTAGAAGCCTCAAATTTGATGTGGGCGCTCTTGGGGCTCCCTGATATGAAAAAGCAAGTGGCCCCATGTCTCTAGGACAAAGTTGAAATTTCACCCCATAGACTTGCATTGAATTAGGGTTAACGATAAGGCTGAAACTAGGGTTAGGGTTAGGGTTAGCTGAGAAATAGGGTGAGGGTTTCAAGGTTCCTCAAGTACTAGAAGCCTCAAATTTGATGTGGGGGCGCTTCTTGGGGGCTCCTGATGAAAAGCAAGTGCCCCCATGTCTCTAGGACAAAGTTGAAATTTCACCCCATAGACTTGCATTGAATTAGGAGGTTAACGATAAGGCTGAAACTAGGGGTTAGGGTTAGGGTTAGCTGAAAATAGGGTGAGGGTTTCAAGGTTCCCTCAAGTACTAGAAGCCTCAAATTTGATGTGGGCGCTTCTTGGGGCTCCTGATGAAAAGCAAGTGGCCCCATGTCTCTAGGACAAAGTTGAAATTTCACCCCATAGACTTGCATTGAATTAGGGTTAACGATAAGGCTGAAACTAGGTTAGGGTTAGGGTTAGCTGAAAATAGGGGTGAGGTTTCAAGGTTCCTCAAGTACTAGAAGCCTCAAATTTGATGTGGGGCGCTTCTTGGGGGCTCCTGATGAAAAAGCAAGTGGCCCCATGTCTCTAGGACAAAGTTGAAATTTCACCCATAGACTTGCATTGAATTAGGGTTAACGATAAGGCTGAAACTAGGGTTAGGGTTAGGGTTAGCTGAAAATAGGGGTGAGGGTTTCAAGGTTCCTCAAGTACTAAAGCCTCAAATTTGATGTGGTAGCTTCTTGGGGCTCCTGATGAAAAAGCAAGTGGCCCCATGTCTCTAGGACAAAGTTGAAATTTCACCCCATAGACTTGCATTGAATTAGGGTTAACGATAAGGCTGAAACTAGGGTTAGGTTAGGGTTAGCTGAAAATAGGGTGAGGGTTTCAAGGTTCCTCAAGTACTAGAAGCCTCAAATTTGATGTAGGCGCTCTTGGGGCTCCTGATGAAAAAGCAAGTGGCCCCATGTCTCTAGGACAAAGTTGAAATTTCACCCCATAGACTTGCATTGAATTAGGGTTAACGATAAGGCTGAAACTAGGGTTAGGGTTAGGGTTAGCTGAAAATAGGGTGAGGGTTTCAAGGTTCCTCAAGTAGAAGCCTCAAATTTGATGTGGGGCTTCTTGGGGCTCCTGATGAAAAAGCAAGTGGCCCCATGTCTCTAGGACAAAGTTGAAATTTCACCCCATAGACTTGCATTGAATTAGGGTTAACGATAAGGCTGAAACTAGGGTTAGGGTTAGGGTTAGCTGAAAATGGGGTGAGGGTTTCAAGGTTCCTCAAGTACTAGAAGCCTCAAATTTGATGTGGGCGCTTCTTGGGGCTCCTGATGAAAAAGCAAGTGGCCCCATGTCTCTAGGACAAAGTTGAAATTTCACCCCATAGACTTGCATTGAATTAGGGTTAACGATAAGGCTGAAACTAGGGTTAGGGTTAGGGTTAGCTGAAAATAGGGTGAGGGTTTCAAGGTTCCTCAAGTACTAGAAGCCTCAAATTTGATGTGGGCGCTTCTTGGGGCTCCTGATGAAAAAGCAAGTGGCCCCCATGTCTCTAGGACAAAGTTGAAATTTCACCCATAGACTTGCATTGAATTAGGGTTAACGATAAGGCTGAAACTAGGGTTAGGGTTAGGGTTAGCTGAAAATAGAATTGAGGGTTTCAAGGTTCCTCAAGTACTAGAAGCCTCAAATTTGATGTGGGAGCCTTCTTGGGGCTCCTGATGAAAAGCAAGTGGCCCCATGTCTCTAGGACAAAGTTGAAATTTCACCCATAGACTTGCATTGAATTAGGGTTAACGATAAGGCTGAAACTAGGGTTAGGGTTAGGGTTAGCTGAAAATAGGGTGAGGTTTCAAGGTTCCTCCAAGTACTAGAAGCCTCAAATTTGATGTGGGCGCTTCTTGGGGCTCCTGATGAAAAAGCAAGTGGCCCCATGTCTCTAGGACAAAGTTGAAATTTCACCCCATAGACTTGCATTGAATTAGGGTTAACGATAAGGCTGAAACTAGGGTTAGGGTTAGGGTTAGCTGAAAATAGGGTGAGGGTTTCAAGGTTCCTCAAGTACTAGAAGCCCCAAATTTGATGTGGGCGCGCTTCTTGGGGGCTCCTGATGAAAAAAGCAAGTGGCCCCATGTCTCTAGGACAAAGTTGAAATTTCACCCATAGACTTGCATTGAATTAGGGGTTAACGATAAGGCTGAAACTAGGGTTAGGGTTAGGGTTAGCTGAAAATAGGGTGAGGTTTCAAGGTTCCTCAAGTACTAGAAGCCTCAAATTTGATAGAGGCGCTTCTTAGGGCTCCTGATGAAAAGCAAGTGGCCCCATGTCTCTAGGACAAAGTTGAAATTTCATGCCCATAGACTTGCATTGAATTAGGGTTAACGATAAGGCTGAACTACTAGGGTTAGGGTTAGGGTTAGCTGAAAATGACAGGCGAATTGAGGTTTTCAAGGTTCCTCCAAGTACTAAACCTCAAATTTGATGTGGGCACTTCTTGAAACTAGGGGCTCCTGATGAAAAACAGTAGTAGCCCCAAATTTGATAACTCTCTAGGACAAAGTTGAAATTTCACCCATAGACTTGCATTGAATTAGGGTTAACGATAAGGCTGAAACTACAGGGGTTAGGGTTAGGGTTGGCTGAAAAGCAGCAGGGTAGGACAAAGTTCAAGGTTCCTCAAGTACTAGAAAGCCCTCACGAATTTGAATGTAGGCGCTTCTTGGGGGCTCCTGATGAAAAAGCAAGTGGGGCTCCTGATAAAAAGCATATCCATGTCTCTAGGACAAAGTTGAAATTTCACCCATAGACTTGCATTGAATTAGGGTTAACGATAAGGCTGAAACTAGGGTTAGGGTTAGGGTTAGCTGAAAATAGAGGGTGAGGGTTTCAAGGTTCCTCAAGTACTAGAAGCCTCAAATTTGATGCAGGACGCTTCTTAGGGGCTCCTGATGAAAAAGCAAGTGGCCCATGTCTCTGGGACAAAGTTGAAATTTCACCCCATAGACTTGCATTGAATTAGGGTTAGCGATAAGGCTGAAACTAGGGTTAGGGTTAGGGTTAGCTGAAAATAGAATTGAGGGTTTCAAGGTTCCTCAAGTACTAGAAGCCTTTCAATTTGATGTATAGGCGCTTCTTGAAAAGCAGGGCTCCTGATGAAAAGCAAGTGGCCCCATGTCTCTAGGACAAAGTTGAAATTTCAGGGTTTGCCCCCATAGACTTGCATTGAATTAGGGTTAACGATGACTAAAGGCTGAAACTAGGGTTAGGGTTAGGGTTAGCTGAAAATAGAGGTGAGGGTTTCAAGGTTCCTCAAGTACTAGAAGCCTCAAATTTGATGTGAAGGCGCTTCTTGGGGCTCCTGATGAAAAAAGCAAGTGGCCCCCATGTCTCTAGGACAAAGTTGAAATTTCACCCATAGACTTGCATTGAATTAGGGTTGATAAGGCTGAAACTAAAGGTTAGGGTTAGGGTTAGCTGAAAATAGGGTGAGGTTTCAAGGTTCCTCAAGTACTAGAAGCCTCAAATTTGATCATGGGCGCTTCTTGGGGGGGCTCCTAGGACATGAAAAAAAGCAAGTGGCCCCATGTCTCTATTGAACTAAAGTTGCGAATTTCACCCCATAGACTTGCATTGAATTAGGGTTAGCATGTAAAGGCTGAAACTAGGGTTAGGAGTTAGGGTTAGCTAGAAAAATGAAGGAAGAGTTGAGGTTTCAAGGTTCCTCAAGTACTAGAAGCCTCAAATTTGATGTGGAAGCGCTTCTTGGGGCTCCTGATGAAAAAAGCAAGTGGCCCCATGTCTCTAGAGACAAAGTTGAAATTTCACCCATAGACTTGCATTGAATTAGGGTTAACGATAAGGCTGAAACTAGGGTTAGGGTTAGGGTTGGCTGAAAATAGGGTGAGGGTTTCAAGGTTCCTCAAATGCTAAAGCCTCAAATTTGATGTGGGCGCTTCTTGGGGGCTCCTGATGAAAAGCAAGTGGCCCCATGTCTCTAGGACAAAGTTGAAATTTCACCCCATAGACTTGCATTGAATTAGGGTTAACGATAAGGCTGAAACTAGGGTTAGGGTGAGAGATGGTTAGCTGAAAATAGGGTGAGGGTTTCAAGGTTCCTCAAGTACTAGAAGCCTCCTCAAATTTGATGTGAGGCGCTTCTTGGGGGGCTCTGATGAAAAAGCAAGTGGCCCCATGTCTCTAGGACAAAGTTGAAATTTCACCCCATAGACTTGCATTGAATTAGGGTTAACGATAAGGCTGAAACTAGGGTTAGGAGTTGAGGTTAGCTGAAAATAGAATTTGAGGGTTTCAAGGTTCCTCCAAGTACTAGAAGCCTCCAAATTGATGTGAGGCGCTCTTGGGGGGCTCCCTGATGAAAAAACAAGTGGGCCCCATGTCTCAGGACAAAGTTGAAATTTCACCCTTAGACTTGCATTGAATTAAGTTAACGATAAAGGCTGAAACTAGGGTTAGGGTTAGAGTTGGCTGAAAATAGGGTGAGGTTTCAAAGGTTCCTCAAGGCACTAGAAGCCTCAAATTTGATGTGGGCGCTTCTTGGGGGCTCCTGATGAAAAAAGCAAGTGGCCCCATGTCTCTAGGACAAAGTTGAAATTTCACCCCTATAGGCTTGCACATTGAATTAGGGTTAACGATAGGCTACAAACTAGGGTTAGGGTTAGGGTTAAGCTGAAAATAGGTGAGGGTTTCAAGGTTCCTCAAGTACTAGAAGCCTGCAAATTTGATGTATAGAGGCGCTTCTTGAGGGGCTCCTGATGAAAAAGCAAGTGGCCCCATGTCTCTAGGACAAAGTTGAAATTTCACCCATAGACTTGCAGCTGAATTAGGGTTAACGATAAGGCTGAAACTAGGGTTAGGAGTTAGGGTTAGCTGAAAATAGGGTGAGGTTCAAAAGGTTCCTCAAAGTACTAGAAAGAAGCCTCAAATTTGATGTCAGCCGCTTCTTGGGGCTCCTGATGAAAAAACAAAGTGCCCCCATGTCTCTAGGAGAAAGTTGAAATTTCTGACATAGACTGGCCTCAATTTGTCAGAGATGTTAGAGAGTTAGAGATTGAGAATTAGAGAGAGAGAGAGAAGAGAATAGGGGTTAGCGATATTAAAGGCTTGAAACTAGGAAGTTAGGGTTAGGGTTAGCTGAAAATAGGAGTGAGGTTCAAGGGTTCCTCAAGTACTAGAAGCCTCAAATTTGATGTGAGCGCTTCTTGTAGGGGCTCTGATGAAAAGCAAGTGGCCCCATGTCTCAGGACAAGTTGAAATTTCACCTCATAGACTTGCATTGAATTAGGGTTAACGATAAGGCTTGAAACTAGGGTTAGGGTTAGGGTTAGCTGAAAATAGGGTGAGGGTTTCAAAGGTTCCTCAAGTACTAGAAGCCTCAAATTTGATGTGGGGCGGCTTCTTGGGGCTCCTGATGAAAAAGCAAGTGGGCCCCATGTCTCTAGGACAAAGTTGAAATTTCACCCCATAGACTTGCATTGAATTAGGGTTAACGATAAGGCTGAAACTAGGGTTGAGTTTGGGACTAGCTGAAAATAGGGTGAGAGGTTTCAAGGTTCCTCAAGTACTCAGGGTTCAAGCCTCAAATTTACAGTGTGGGCGCTTCTTGGGGCTCCTGATGCACAAAAAGCAAGTGGCCCCATGTCTCTAGGACTAGAAGTTGAAATTTCACCCCTTAGACTTGCATTGCATTGTTAGGGTTATGATAAGGCTGGAAACTAGGGTTAGGGTTAGGGTTAGCTGAAAATAGGGTGTTGAGGTTTCAAGGTTCCTCAAGTACTAGAAGCCTCAAATTTGATGTGGGCGCTTCTTGAGGGGCTCCTAGGATGTTGAAAAGCAACCCAGCCCAAATGTCTCTAGGACAAAGGACTGAAATTTCACCCATAGACTTGCATTGAATTAGGGTTCAAGTGATAAGGCTGAAACTAGGGTTAGGGTTAGGGTTAGCTGAGAAAATAGGGTGAGGGTTTCAAAGGTTCCTCCAAGTACTAGAAGCCTCAAATTTGACTTGTAGGCGCTTCTTGAGGGCTCCCTGATGAAAAAGCAAACTAGTATTTATGTCTCTAGGACAAAGTTGAAAATTTCAGGCCCATAGACTTCCCAATTGAATTAGGGTTAACGATAAAGGCTGAAACTAGGGTTAGGGTTAGGGTTAGCTGAAAATGAATTGAGGGTTTCAAGGTTCCTCAAGTACTAGAAGCCTAGTCAAATTTGATGGGCGCTTCTTGGGGGCTCCTGATGAAAAAAGCAAGAGTGGCCCCATGTCTCTAGGGACAAAGTTGAAATTTCACTATAGACTTGCATTGAATTAGGGTTAACGATAAAGAGCTGAAACTAGGAGTTAGGAGTTAGGGTTAGCTGAAAATAAGGTGAGGGTTTTCAAAGGTTCCTCAAGTACTAGAAGCCTCAAATTTGATGTGGGGCGCTTCTTGGGGGCTTCTGATGAAAAAGCAAGTAGCCCCATGTCTCAGGTGGACAAAGTTGAAATTTCACCCCCCATAGACTTGCATTGAATTAGGGTTACGATAGGAAGGCTGAAACTAGGGTTAGGGTTAGGGTTAGCTGAAAATAGGGTGAGGTTTCATGTTCTCAAGTACTAGAAGCCTCAAATTTGATGTGGGCGCTTCTTGGGGGCTCCAGATGAAAAGCAAGTGGCCCCATGTCTCTGGGACAAAGTTGAAATTTCACCCCATAGACTTGCATTGAATTAGGAGTTGATAATAAGGCTGAAACTAGGGTTAGGGTTAAGGGTTAGCAGCTGAAAATGAATTGAGGTTTCAAGGTTCCTCAAGTACTGAAGCCTCAAATTTGATGTGGGCGCTTCTTGGGGCTCCTGATGAAAAGCAAGTGGCCCCATGTCTCTAGGACAAAGTTGAAATTTCCCTTGCAGATCTTGCATTGAATTAAGTTACGATAAGGCTGAAACTAGGGTTAGGGTTGGGGTTAGCTGAAAATAGGTGAGGGTTTCAAGGTTCCTCCAGTACTAGAAGCCTCGACGGTGCCAATTTGATGTCCAAGGGAGCTTCTTGGGGGCTCCTGATGTTAAAAAGCAAGTGGCCCCATGTCTCCTGGGACAAACTGTTGAAATTTCACCCCATAGACTTGCATTGAATTAGGGTTATGGATTAAGAGGCTGAAACTAGGAGTTAGGGTTAGGGTTAGCTGAAAATAGGGTGAGGTTTCAAGGTTCCTCAAGTACTAGAAGCCTCAAATTTGATATGGGCGCTTCTTGGGGGCTCCCTGATGAAAAAGCAAGTGGCCCCATGTCTCTAGGACAAAGTTGAAATTTCACCCCGCAGACTTGCATTGAATTAGGGTTAACGATAAAATTGAAACTAGGAGTTAGGGTTAGGGTTAGCTGAAGAAAATAAATTGAGGGTTTCAAGGTTCCTCAAGTACTAGAAGCCTCAAATTTGATGTGGAAGGCGCTTCTTGGGGCTCCTGATGAAAAAGCAGAGTGGCCCCATGTCTCTAGGACAAAGTTGAAATTTCACCCCATGGACTTGCATTGAATTAGGGTTAGCGATAAGGCTAGAAACTAGGAACTTAGGGTTAGGGTTAGCTGAAAATAGGGTGAGGAGTTTCAAGGTTCCTCAAGTACTAGAAGCCCTCAAATTTGATGTAGGCAGCTTCTTGGGGGCTCCTGATGAAAAAAGCAAGTGGCCCCATGTCTCTAGGACAAAGTTGAAATTTCACCCCATAGACTTGCATTGAATTAGGGTTAACGATAAAGGCTGAAACTAGGGTTAGGAGTAGGGTTAGCTGAAAATGAGGTGAGGGGTTTCAAGGTTCCTCAAGTACTAGAAGCCTCAAATTTGATGTGGGCGCTTCTTGCAGGGGCTCCTGATGAAAAAACAAGTGGCCCCATGTCTCTAGGACAAAGTTGAAATTTCCACCCATAGACTTGCATTGAATTAGGGTTAACGATAAGGCTGAAACTAGGGTTAGGGTTGAGGTTAGCTGAAAATAGGGTGAGGTTTCAAGGTTCCTCAAGTACTAGAAAGCCTCAAATTTGATGTGGGCGCTTCTTGGGGCTCCCTGATGAAAAGCAAGTGGCCCCCATGTCTCTGGGACAAAGTTGAAATTTCACCCATAGACTTGCATTGAATTAGGGTTAACGATAAAGGCTGAAACTAGGGTTAGGGTTAGGGTTAGCTGAAAATAGGGTGAGGTTTCAAGGTTCCTCAAGTACTAGAAGCCTCAAATTTGATGTAGAGGCGCTTCTTGGGGGCTCCTGATGAAAAAGCAAGTGGCCCCGCATGTCTCTAGGACAAAGTTGAAATTTCACCCCATAGACTTGCATTGAATTAGGGTTAACGATAAGGCTGAAACTAGGGTTAAGGTTAGGGTTAGCTGAAAATAGAATTGAGGTTTCAAGGTTCCTCCAAGTACTAAAGAAGCCTCAAATTTGATGTGTGGGCCTTCTTGGGGGCTCCTGATGGAAAAGCAAGTGGCCCCACATCTCTAGGACAAAGTTGAAATTTCACCCATAGACTTGCATTGAATTAGGGTTAACGATAAGGCTGAAACTAGGGTTAGGGTTAGGAGTTAGCTGAAAATGGGGTGAGGGTTTCAGGGTTCCTCAAGTACTAGAAGCCCCAAATTTGATTTGTGGGCGCTTCTTGGGGGCTCCTGATGAAAAAGCAAGTGGCCCCATGTCTCTAGGACAAAGTTGAAATTTCACCCCATAGACTTGCATACTGAATTAGGGTTAACGATAAGGCTGAAGAAACTAGGGTTAGGGTTAGGGTTAGCTGAAAATAAGGTGAGGTTTCCAAGGTTCCTCAAGTACTAGAAGCCTCAAATTTGATGTGGGCGCTTCTTGGGGGCTCCTGATGAAAAAGGCAAGTGGCCCCATGTCTCTAGGACAAAGTTGAAATTTCACCCATAGACTTGCAGCATTGAATTAGGGTTAACGATAAGGCTGAAACTAGGGTTAGGGTTAGGGTTAGCTGAAAATAGAATTGAGGGTTTCAAGGTTCTCAAGTACTAGAAGCCTCAAATTTTGATGTGTGGGCGCTTCTTGGGGAACCCTGATGAAAAAGCAAGTGGCCCCATGTCTCTAGGACAAAGTTGAAATTTCACCCATAGACTTGCATTGAATTAGGGGTTCTTGATAAGGCTGAAACTAGGAGTTAGGGTTAAGGTTAGCTGAAAATAGGGGTGAGGTTTCAAGGTTCCTCAAGCACTAGAAGCCTCAAATTTGATGTGAAGCTTCTTGGGGCTCCTGATGAAAAGCAAGTGGCCCCATGTCTCTAGGACAAAGTTGAAATTTCACCCCATAGACTTGCATTGAATTAGGGTTAACGATAAAGGCTGAAACTAGGGTTAGGGTTAGGGTTAGCTGAAAATAGGGTGAGGGTTTCAAAGGTTCCTCAAGTACTAGAAGCCTCAAATTTGATGTGGGCGCTTCTTGGGGGCTCCTGATGAAAAAGCAAGTGGCCCCATGTCTCTAGGACAAAGTTGAAATTTCACCCCATAGGCACATTGAATTAGGGGTTAACGATAAGGCTGAAACTAGGGTTAGGGTTAGGGTTAGCTGAAAATAGGGTGAGGGTTTCAAGGTTCCTCAAGTACCAGAAGCCTCAATTTGATGTTAGGCGCTTCTTGGGGGCTCCTGATGAAAAAAGCAGAGTGGCCCCATGTCTCTAGGGACAAAGTTGAAATTTCACCCATAGACTTGCATTGAATTGGGTTAACGATAAGGCTGAAACTAGGGGAGGTTAGGGTTAGGGTTAGCTGAAAATAGGGTGAGGTTTCAAAGGTTCCTCAAGTACTAGAAGCCTCAAATTTGATGTGGGCGCGCTCTTGGGGCTCCCGATGAAAAAAAGCAAGTGGCCCCCATGTCTCAGGACAAAGTTGAAAGTTTCACCCCATAGACTTGCATTGAATTAGGGTTAACGATAAAGGCTGAAACTAGGGTTAGGGTTGAGGTTAGCTGAAAATAGGAGTGAGGGTTCAAAGGTTCCTCAAGTACTAAAAGCCTCAAATTTGATGTGGGCGCTCTTGGGGGCTCCTGATGAAAAGCAAGTAGCCCCATGTCTCTAGGACAAAGTTGAAATTTCACCCCATAGACTTGCATTGAATTAGGAGGTTAACGATAAGGCTGAAACTAGGGGTTAGGGTTAGGGTTAGCTGAAAATAGGGTGAGGGTTTCAAGGTTCCTCAAGTACTAGAAGCCTCAAATTTGAGATGCAACCTGCTTTGGGGCTCCCTGATGATGAAAAAACAAAGTGGCCCCATGTCTCTAGGACAAAGTTGAAATTTCACCCCATAGACTTGCATTGAATTAGTGTTAACGATAAGGCTGAAACTAGGGTTAGGGTTGAGGGGTTAGCTGAAAATAGGGTGAGGGTTTCAAGGTTCCTCAAGCACTAGAAGCCTCAAATTTGATGTGGGCGCTTCTTGGGGCTCCTGATGAAAAACAAGTGGCCCCTATGTCTCTAGGACAAAGTTGAAATTTCACCCCATAGACTTGCATTGAATTAGGGTTAACGATAAGGCTGAAACTAGGGTTAGGGTTAGGGGTTAGCTGAAAATAGGGTGAGGGTTTCAAGGTTCCTCCAAGTACTAGAAGCCTCAAATTTGATGTGGGCGCTTCTTGCAGGGGCTCCTGATGAAAAACAAGTGGCCCCATGTCTCTAGGACAAAGTTGAAATTTCACCCCATAGACTTGCATTGAATTAGGTTTGTGATAAAGTGAAACTAGGGTTAGGAGTTAGGGTTAGCGTGAAAATAGGGTGAGGGGTTTCAAGGTTCCTCAAGTACTAGAAGCCTCAAATTTGATGTGGGCGCTTCTTGGGGCCACTGATGAAAAGCAAGTGGCCCCATGTCTCTAGGACAAAGTTGAAATTTCACCCCATAGACTTGCATTGAATTAGGGTTAACGATAAGGCTGAAACTATAGGGGTTAGGGTTAGGGTTAGCTGAAAATAGGGTGAGGGTTTCAAGGTTCCTCAAGTACTAGAAGCCTCTAAATTTGATGTGGGCGCTTCTTGGGGCTCCTGATGAAAAAGCAAGTGGCCCCATGTCTCTAGGACAAAGTTGAAATTTCACCCCATAGACTTGCATTGAATTAGGGTTAACGATAAAGGCTGAAACTAGGGTTAGGGTTAGGGTTAGCTGAAAATAGGGTGAGGGTTTCAAGGTTCCTCAAGTACTAGAAGCCTCAAATTTGATGTGGGCGCTTCTTGGGGCTCCTGATGAAAAAGCAAGTGGCCCCATGTCTCTAGGACAAAGTTGAAATTTCACCCCATAGACTTGCATTGAATTAGGGTTAACGATAAAGGCTGAAACTAGGGTTAGGGTTAGGGTTAGCTGAAAATAGGGTGAGGGTTTCAAGGTTCCTCAAGTACTAGAAGCCTCAAATTTGATGTAGGCGCTTCTTGGGGGCTCCTGATGAAAAAACAAGTGGCCCCATGTCTCTAGGACAAAGTTGAAATTTCACCCCATAGACTTGCATTGAATTAGGGTTAACGATAAAGGCTGAAACTAGGGTTGAGGTTAGGGTTAGCTGAAAATAGGGTGAGGGTTTCAAAGGTTCCTCCAAGTACTAGAAGCCTCAAATTTGATGTGGGGGCTTCTTGGGGCTCCCTTGATGAAAAAGCAAGTGGCCCCATGTCTCTAGGACAAAGTTGAAATTTCACCCCATAGACTTGCATTGAATTAGGGTTAACGATAAATGAAACTAGGGTTAGGGTTAGGGTTAGCTGAAAATAGGGTGAGGGTTTCAAAGGTTTCCTCAAGTACTAGAAGCCTCAAATTTGATGTGGCGCTTCTTAAGGGGCTCCTGATGAGAAAAGCAAGTGGCCCCATGTCTCTAGGACAAAGTTGAAATTTCACCCCATAGACTTGCATTGAATTAGGGGTTGATGATAAGGCTGAAACTAGGGTTAGGGTTAGGTTAGCTGAAAATAGGGTGAGGGTTTCAAGGGTTTCCTCAAGTACTAGAAGCCTCAAATTTGATGTGGAAGGCGCTTCTTGGGGGCTCCTGATGAAAAGCAAGTGGCCCCATGTCTCTAGGACAAAGTTGAAATTTCACCCATGGGCTTGCATTGAATTAGGGTTAACGATAAGGCTGAAACTAGGGTTAGGGTTAGGGTTAGCTGAAAATAGGGTGAGGGTTTCAAGGTTCCTCAAGTACTAGAAGCCTCAAATTTGATGTGAGGCGCTTCTTGGGGCTCCTGATGAAAAAGCAAGTGGCCCCCATGTCTCTAGGACAAAGTTGAAATTTCACCCCATAGACTTGCATTGAATTAGGGTTAACGATAAAGGCTGAAACTAGGGTTAGGGTTAGGGTTAGCTGAAAATAGGGTGGGGTTTCAAGGTTCCTCAAGTACTAGAAGCCTCAAATTTGATGTAGGCGCTTCTTGGGGGCTCCTGATGAAAAAAAAGTGGCCCCATGTCTCTAGGACAAAGTTGAAATTTCACCCATAGACTTGCATTGAATTAGGGTTAACGATAAGGCTGAAACTAGGGTTAGTTGTTGGAGTTAGCTGAAAATAGGGTGAGGGTTTCAAGGTTCCTCAAGTACTAGAAGCCTCAAATTTGATGTGGGCGCTTCTTGGGGCTCCTGATGAAAAAGCAAGTGGCCCCATGTCTCTAGGACAAAGTTGAAATTTCACCCCATAGACTTGCATTGAATTAGGGTTAACGATAAAGGCTGAAACTAGGGTTAGGGTTAGGGTTAGCTGAAAATAGGGTGAGGGTTTCAAGGTTCCTCAAGTACTAGAAGCCTCAAATTTGATGTGGGCGCTTCTTGGGGGCTCCTGATGAAAAAGCAAGTGGCCCCATGTCTCTAGGACAAAGTTGAAATTTCACCCATAGACTTGCATTGAATTAGGGTTAACGATAAGGCTGAAACTAGGGTTAGGGTTAGGGTTAGCTGAAAATAGGGTTGAGGTTTCAAGGTTCCTCAAGTACTAGAAGCCTCAAATTTGATGTGGTAGCTTCTTGGGGAGCTCCTGATGAAAAAGCAAGTGGCCCCATGTCTCTAGGACAAAGTTGAAATTTCACCCCATAGACTTGCATTGAATTAGGGTTAACGATAAGGCTGAAACTAGGGTTAGGGTTAAGGGTTAGCTGAAAATAGGGTGAGGTTTCAAGGTTCCTCAAGTACTAGAAGCCTCAAATTTGATGTGGGCGCTTCTTGGGGGCTCCTGATGAAAAAGCAAGTGGCCCCATGTCTCTAGGACAAAGTTGAAATTTCACCCCATAGACTTGCATTGAATTAGGGTTAACTTGATAAAGGCTGAAACTAGGGTTAGGGTTAGGGTTAGCTGAAAATAGAATTGAGGTTTCAAGGTTCCTCAAGTACTAGAAGCCTCAAATTTGATGTGGGATGGCTTCTTGGGGGCTCCTGATGAAAAAGCAAGTGGCCCCATGTCTCTAGGACAAAGTTGAAATTTCACCCCATAGACTTGCATTGAATTAGGGTTAACGATAAGGCTGAAACTAGGGTTAGGGTTAGGGGTTAGCTGAAAATAGGGTGAGGGGTTTCAAGGTTCCTCAAGTACTAGAAGCCTCAAATTTGATGTGGGCGCTTCTTGGGGGCTCCTGATGAAAAAGCAAGTGGCCCCATGTCTCTAGGACAAAGTTGAAATTTCACCCATAGACTTGCATTGAATTAGGGTTAACGATAAGGCTGAAACTAGGGTTAGGGTTAGGGTTAGCTGAAAATGAGGGTGAGGGTTTCAAGGTTCCTCAAGTACTAGAAGCCTCAAATTTGATGTGGGCGCTTCTTGGGGGCTCCTGATGAAAAAGCAAGTGGCCCCATGTCTCTAGGACAAAGTTGAAATTTCACCCCATAGACTTGCATTGAATTAGGGTTAACGATAAGGCTGAAACTAGGGTTAGGGTTAGGGTTAGCTGAAAATAGGGTGAGGTTTTCAAGGTTTCCTCAGTACTAGAAGCCTCAAAGTTGATGTGGGCGCTTCTTGGGGGCTCCTGATGAAAAAAGCAAGTGGCCCCATGTCTCTAGGACAAAGTTGAAATTTCACCCATAGACTTGCATTGAATTAGGGTTAACGATAAAGGCTGAAACTAGGGTTAGGGTTGGGTTAGCTGAAAATAGGGTGAGGGTTTCAAGGTTCCTCAAGTACTAGAAGCCTCAATTTGATGTGGCGCTTCTTGGGGGCTCCTGATGAAAAAGCAAGTGGCCCCATGTCTCTAGGACAAAGTTGAAATTTCACCCCATAGACTTGCATTGAATTAGGGTTAACGATAAGGCTGAAACTAGGGTTAGGGTTAGGGTTAGCTGAAAATAGGGTGAGGGTTTCAAAGGTTCCTCAAGTACTAGAAGCCTCAAATTTGATGTGAAGGCGCTTCTTGGGGCTCCTGATGAAAAAGCAAAGTATTTATGTCTCTAGGACAAAGTTGAAATTTCACCCATAGACTTGCATTGAATTAGGGTTAACGATAAGGCTGAAACTAGGGTTAGGGTTAGCTGAAAATAGGGTGAGGTTTTAAGGTTCCTCAAGTACTAGAAGCCTCAAATTTGATGTGGGCGCTTCTTGGGGGCTCCTGATGAAAAGCAAGTGGCCCCATGTCTCTAGGACCAAAGTTGAAATTTCACCCATAGACTTTGCATTGAATTAGGGTTAACGATAAAGGCTGAAACTAGGGTTAGGGTTGGGTTAGCTGAAAATAGGGTGAGGGTTTCAAGGTTCCTCAAGTACTAGAAGCCTCAAATTTGATGGGCGCTTCTTGGGGGCTCCTGATGAAAAAGCAAGTGGGCCCCATGTCTCTAGGAAAAAGTTGAAATTTCACCCCATAGACTTGCATTTAGATTAGGGTTAACGATAAAGGCTGAAACTAGGGTTAGGTTAGGGTTAGCTGAAAATAGGGTGAGGGTTTCAAGGTTCCTCAAGTACTAGAAGCCTCAAATTTGATGTGGGCGCTTCTTGGGGCTCCTGATGAAAAAAGCAAGTGGCCCCATGTCTCTAGGACAAAGTTGAAATTTCACCCCATAGACTTGCATTGAATTAGGGTTAACGATAAGGCTGAAACTAGGGTTAGGGTTAGGGTTAGCTGAAAATAGGGTGAGGGTTTCAAGGTTCCTCAAGTACTAGAAGCCTCAAATTTGATGTGGGCGCTTCTTGGGGGCTCCTGATGAAAAAGCAAGTGGCCCCATGTCTCTAGGACAAAGTTGAAATTTCACCCATAGACTTGCATTGAATTAGGGTTAACGATAAGGCTGAAACTAGGGTTAAGGGTTAGCTGAAAATAGGGTGAGGGTTTCAAGGTTCCTCCAAGTACTAGAAGCCTCAAATTTGATGAAGGCGCTTCTTGAGGGCTCCTGATGAAAAGCAAGTGGCCCCATGTCTCTAGGACAAAGTTGAAATTTCACCCCATAGACTTGCATTGAATTAGGGTTAACGATAAGGCTGAAACTAGGGTTAGGGTTAGGGTTAGCTGAAAATAGAATTGAGGTTTCAAGGTTCCTCAAGTACTAGAAGCCTCAAATTTGATGTGGCGCTTCTTGGGGGCTCCTGATGAAAAACAAGTGGCCCCATGTCTCTAGGACAAAGTTGAAATTTCACCCCATAGACTTGCATTGAATTAGGGTTAACGATAAGGCTGAAACTAGGGTTAGGGTTAGGGTTAGCTGAAAATAGGGTGAGGGTTTCAAGGTTCCTCAAGTACCAGAAGCCTCAAATTTGATGTGGGCGCTTCTTGGGGCTCCTGATGAAAAGCAAGTGGCCCCATGTCTCTAGGACAAAGTTGAAATTTCACCCCATAGAATGAAAAGCAAGTGGCCCCATGTCTCTAGGACAAAGTTGAAATTTCACCCCATAGACTTGCATTGAATTAGGGTTAACGATAAGGCTGAAACTAGGGTTAGGGTTAGGGTTAGCTGAAAATAGGAATTGAGGGTTTCAAGGTTCCTCAAGTACCAGAAGCCTCAAATTTGATGTGGGCGCTTCTTGAGGGGCTCCTGATGAAAAAGCAAGTGGCCCCATGTCTCTAGGACAAAGTTGAAATTTCACCCCATAGACTTGCATTGAATTAGGGTTAACGATAAGGCTGAAACTAGGGTTAGGGTTAGGGTTAGCTGAAAATAGGGTGAGGTTTCAAGGTTCCTCAAGTACTAGAAGCCTCAAATTTGATGTGGGCGCTCTTGGGGCTCCTGATGAAAAAGCAAGTGGCCCCATGTCTCTAGGACAAAGTTGAAATTTCACCCCATAGACTTGCATTGAATTAGGGTTAACGATAAGGCTGAAACTAGGGTTAGGGTTAGGGTTAGCTGAAAATAGGGTGAGGGTTTCAAGGTTCCTCAAGTACTAGAAGCCTCAAATTTGATGTGGGCGCTTCTTGGGGGCTCCTGATGAAAAAGCAAGTGGCCCCATGTCTCTAGGACAAAGTTGAAATTTCACCCCATAGACTTGCATTGAATTAGGGTTAACGATAAGGCTGAAACTAGGGTTAGGGTTAGGGTTAGCTGAAAATAGGGTGAGGGTTTCAAGGTTCCTCAAGTACTAGAAGCCTCAAATTTGATGTGGGCGCTTCTTGGGGGCTCCTGATGAAAAAGCAAGTGGCCCCATGTCTCTAGGACAAAGTTGAAATTTCACCCCATAGACTTGCATTGAATTAGGGTTAACGATAAGGCTGAAACTAGGGTTAGGGTTAGGGTTAGCTGAAAATAGGGTGAGGGTTTCAAGGTTCCTCAAGTACTAGAAGCCTCAAATTTGATGTGGGCGCTTCTTGGGGGCTCCTGATGAAAAAGCAAGTGGCCCCATGTCTCTAGGACAAAGTTGAAATTTCACCCCATAGACTTGCATTGAATTAGGGTTAACGATAAGGCTGAAACTAGGGTTAGGGTTAGGGTTAGCTGAAAATAGGGTGAGGGTTTCAAGGTTCCTCAAGTACTAGAAGCCTCAAATTTGATGTGGGCGCTTCTTGGGGGCTCCTGATGAAAAAGCAAGTGGCCCCATGTCTCTAGGACAAAGTTGAAATTTCACCCCATAGACTTGCATTGAATTAGGGTTAACGATAAGGCTGAAACTAGGGTTAGGGTTAGGGTTAGCTGAAAATAGGGTGAGGGTTTCAAGGTTCCTCAAGTACTAGAAGCCTCAAATTTGATGTGGGCGCTTCTTGGGGGCTCCTGATGAAAAAGCAAGTGGCCCCATGTCTCTAGGACAAAGTTGAAATTTCACCCATAGACTTGCATTGAATTAGGGTTAACGATAAGGCTGAAACTAGGGTTAGGGTTAGGGTTAGCTGAAAATAGGGTGAGGGTTTCAAGGTTCCTCAAGTACTAGAAGCCTCAAATTTGATGTGGGCGCTTCTTGGGGGCTCCTGATGAAAAAGCAAGTGGCCCCATGTCTCTAGGACAAAGTTGAAATTTCACCCCATAGACTTGCATTGAATTAGGGTTAACGATAAGGCTGAAACTAGGGTTAGGGTTAGGGTTAGCTGAAAATAGGGTGAGGGTTTCAAGGTTCCTCAAGTACTAGAAGCCTCAAATTTGATGTGGGCGCTTCTTGGGGCTCCTGATGAAAAAGCAAGTGGCCCCATGTCTCTAGGACAAAGTTGAAATTTCACCCCATAGACTTGCATTGAATTAGGGTTAACGATAAGGCTGAAACTAGGGTTAGGGTTAGGGTTAGCTGAAAATAGGGTGAGGGTTTCAAGGTTCCTCAAGTACTAGAAGCCTCAAATTTGATGTGGGCGCTTCTTGGGGCTCCTGATGAAAAAGCAAGTGGCCCCATGTCTCTAGGACAAAGTTGAAATTTCACCCATAGACTTGCATTGAATTAGGGTTAACGATAAGGCTGAAACTAGGGTTAGGGTTAGGGTTAGCTGAAAATAGGGTGAGGGTTTCAAGGTTCCTCAAGTACTAGAAGCCTCAAATTTGATGTGGGCGCTTCTTGGGGGCTCCTGATGAAAAAGCAAGTGGCCCCATGTCTCTAGGACAAAGTTGAAATTTCACCCCATAGACTTGCATTGAATTAGGGTTAACGATAAGGCTGAAACTAGGGTTAGGGTTAGGGTTAGCTGAAAATAGGGTGAGGGTTTCAAGGTTCCTCAAGTACTAGAAGGCTATCCCTAACCCTAACCCTAGTTTCAGCCTTATCGTTAACCATAATTCAATGCAAGTCTATGGGGTGAAATTTCAACTTTGTCCTAGAGACATGGGGCCACTTGCTCTTTCATCAGGAGCCCCCAAGAAGCGCCCACATCAAATTTGAGGCTTCTAGTACACAGCCACTCAGCCACTCCACTGTGATTCGTCATACTCTTGGTCGCTGCTGAGCCTCACTTCCTCAGTTTGCCGATGCGGGAGTTGAGAGTAAATGGCAAACTTTACGAAACAGGCACAATTTAAACACTTACCGTCGTGAAGGCTTCACCCCTTAGCAGCTGTTTACCAGCTAATCCAGCTTCGTACGGCCGCAAGGCGAACCGAAGGTCCCTGGCCGTTTTTTGTGCCTTCCATGTCCCCGGAAATATATTTTACTTTGAGTACTGACCGTGTTTTTGTTTTGTATTTTTGCGAGACATTTTAATAGGGCTTAGAATGATTTCATTTCATACTGTTGACTTGTATCAAAACACTGTCCTAGCAGAGAAAATATGTACGCTGAAACGATCACTTCAGTCATAGAGTCGTTTATTATTAGACAAGAATATCTGTACAACTTAAGTCCACACAAAGCAGGAAGAGCTCTATACAACCGATGTTAACATGCTGGTAGTGTGAAAATCGCTATAAGGAGTGAAACTTGCGAGTCAGAATCGCTGCCTCTTCAGTTTCGCTTTCAGCGAACACAACACACATCACAAGCAGAGCACGGAGTTAGCGGTGGTGGCTAACAGTTCATCAACACGATTCAGCGGCTGTACGTTGCAAGTAGTCTTAAAACTAATGCTTCTATTGCTTGAGGTCTCAATACACTCACAGTCCTCATACGTGTTTTCAAATATTGCCGTGGCTGACTATTCTCTCGTCGTCCACCGGCCGAGTCGAGCCCGTCTCACTCCCGTTGCCGACCGGACCGGTGTTCCATCGCATCCGCATTAGGCTGAACAAACCTCCAACATTTTCTCTGTTTGTTCCACTCCAATGGGGGAGGGCGGAACCAGTCCGAGAGTGTGCCTGAGCTTGGCCATGAAAGGAGATCCGGAACGCAATGACGTCATTGCGTTCCCAGTGTTGAAAAAATCTCTGTGAACTGAGCGTTTAGAACCATGCCCAACAAATTGCAGGGCTCACGTTCAAACGCATGAAACTCATTATTTGACGATTTTCGATCGTTTGACGATAGGGTTCAACATTGTAACAGTTTTTAAAGCTCAGAAAAGTGGAAAAGCGTCATAGGTGCCCTTTAAGCAAATGCTATTAGTCGCAGCAGCTGTTTCAGGGTTCCTCCTAAGTCCTTAATCAACTCAAGTCTCTTTTTTGGATTTGAGACCAAATAGCACAAGAAATTAAACCGAATTGCCTTTAAAACTTTTAAATGGATGCAAATGGAGGAACTATCCACAGTTGTGGCAATGGTAAAACTGATGTCTTACTGGGAGAACGGGGCTCTTTCGCACATCAGCTCGGGGTCCCATATCTTCGTATGACGGTGATACACACCATGAAACTGTAGGGGGAGCTCCACAGACGAAAACAGCGGCCAGAATAGCAAAGAAGCCACCGACCAACAGCTTAATTGTAGTTCCAGTGCCTCCGGGAGGTTTGTTGAGTGGTGTTTGTGTGATCTGCTGAAATACTGACACTTGAAAACACGAACCTCCTAATCATGTTGCCACGGTCAGGCCCAACTTCCCTCGTTCCCCCAGCACCGAGCGAACATTAGAGCCCACACGCCGCAGGTGACGTTAGCAATAGTAATAATAATCCTTGACAAGCAGCAAAACACAAGCGGCCACTCTGGTAAATGCAATCTGCATCTATTACTGCCACTGATGCTGCACAGCCCGTGCATATTTTGCATGTCGAGTGTTTGCTGTGTTGGAAGAGGTCTGCAGGGTCAAAAGATCTACCTCTGAGAATAAAATCTGTCAGCCATCGTAGACATTCGGAGACACTTCTGCTTGTCATTATGGCCAGAGAGGACAAGGGGAAAAAAAAGGCAAAAAGAAATATACTAATAGTAAAAAAGAAAAAAAAAACTACTTCAGCCACTTTTGATCCCACCATAAGTCACCGAAGGACAGTGGGGCCTTTTTTATTTCGGTCTGAAGCAGCCCTGGCGGATAGCGGCGATAAAATCGAGCGGCGAGGGCTAATTCATTGAATCTACCTCTGGGGTCATAGGTGTGGAAAAAGTCTGGAAACTAAATTACACACAATATTACACCCATATTATTAAATTAAAATGTTATGAATAAGTCCCTGACATCCGTAAGGCTGTTTACCGAGGATTAAAGGTCCAGTGTGTATATTTTTAGGTAGTTAAGGAAGCCCGTCTAAGAGCGTGTTTCATATTGATAATACTGTCAGGCGAGCTTCCTTAAAAAAAATGGCAGTGCAAGAATGGCGGCAAACTAGGAGCAAGACCATTGCGCTATGTACTGTATATTATTATATATATGAGAAATGTTCCAAGGGTAGGAAATCTTTCTCAAATTTCTTGTCTTGTACTGCGAGTATACACTTTTGTTAATGTATTTTATTCATGGGCAAGTTTTTACCAATATAAAAATCACCTTTAAAAAACCTTTAAGCCGCACCAAAGATCAATGTTGCTCGATGTTCAATGGAAAGATGGGGCACAAACTAGGCTGCTGCGCTTCTGTGTGGCACCAACACGTGACAGACTGAAGTGTGGCTGCTGTCACTGTCACTGTCTGGTGTAATTTCATTGAGACAGAGAGAGAAAACAGCTGAGGATGATTGAGTGTGAAGAAGTGTGGAGAGAGAGAAGAAAAAAGGCAGCATGTGTTTTCTAGTAGCTCACCAGCCGCTTGTGTTGTGTGCTGTGAGAGCTTTTCTCGCGTTTGCACAAAATGTTGATGAGGGACTGATTCTAGAAAACACATGAATTCTAAGAGAAGATGTTTTTCCTATATAATAATAGCCAAGGAATCTACATCCTGATTCTGATTGGAGGAACGTCAACACAAAAGAAAAAACAGATGGAAACTGTTTCCCGCTGCCGTCTGAACAAAACTTCACAGAACAAAGAAAGTGGCTGGAGTCTTTTTCTCAGAATGAAATTTAATTCTTGTTTGGCATAAAAAAATAAAATCAAAAAGGAAATGCTGTACAGATGCTCTGCTTTGTACATGAACACAAGAGAGCAGCTGCTAGGACGGCTCTGAGAAGGCTGAGATGCTTTTAACCTCCTGCTGATAACGGTTCTAAAAGAATCCTGACTGCACACAGTGATTGTCAACAGGAGTTCCGGCCAAAAACAAGAAAATAAGAGTAAATAAAAAAGCAGGAAACAAAAAAAATCACACATGAAAAAAACAAAAACAAAATACGTGTTAAAAATATGAAAGACACAGTCCCGAATAAACCTTGGCTATACAAAGAGGAAACTGACCATATTCAAACATATACCATTAATTGTGAAAAAAAAAATGTTTCAATTTTTAATTTTGATTCATTTTTAATCAAAGTGGTTGATAAAACTAACTAGATTCAAGTAGAACGAAGCACTGGGCCTGCCAATACCTGACCTGAAATGCTTTCAACCTAAGTTGCTTTCACCACCAAGAATTTCGTCAGAATTTCACGTTTTACGAACTGCCTGTCAGGATGATGGTTGTTTTATCTCTGGGAAAGACACTGTTGGCAATCAATCTAAGGATTTTGTCACAAGTTGAGGTGGCGTGTGGGCAGGAATGTGGCTTAAAAAAATGGTGCTTGGTGTCTGGAATCAATCAAATGCTGTGCTGAATTATAAGTGGCGTATCTCCAGTAAACCGTTGGGACACAATCTTACACAGAGGTGTGAAACAAACTTAAGATGGATATAAATACCACAAATATATGGCAAAATGCGATACAATGAGAAAGCGCCTGGTCTTGCTTAAATGTTACCTCTACTGGCCACTTGCAGTGTTGCAGCAATTGAAAATTTCCCTTCTGCCAGAAGATGTGGAGCAAAAACACAGAAGTTCAGACCCTAAAACAAAAGAAATCCAAGGCTACACAGGAGGACAAAGCCCCTTTCAGAAAGATTTTCATTAAAACTACTTAAGTGGCGAAAACAAGAGTGAGCAAAAACACAAGTGGTGAATTGCTGGAAATAAAACTTTTTCTTGGCTTTGCATTATGCTGGCAATTCTTATCGGGTTGAATGGCATTGTGTGTTGGAGGTCAACTTGTCTTTATGGTACCAGCTTAGCGACTTAGCTTAGAGCTCTGTATGCAGGGGCACCCTGGTTATTTACACTCACCGTCTGTGTTATTTTAAAACACAGTCAGTACTTTAGACTTAATAGAATAATCAGGAAAAAAACATAGAGAGCAGAGTAGCATACAGGTTGCCTTTTATGTGTCCCCGACGCAGTTCACTCAGACTGCTATCTAGTTGGCTTATGCACAGGTCTACCTAGTATGTCACAGTACAGGGACAATGTAGATCGCTTTTGTTCCCACGCAGCTGAACCAGCAGTGGAGGACGCTACTTTCAGCACCATATCACGTGTGTTACCGTGTTATTGACAGCTGGAATCAACAGCAGTGCCCCTGAGACCCTGAGTGCAGGATAACCATAGAAATGTAGTGGTACTTGTTCTGTAAACTAGCTGAATTAGATAGTTGGCGCTCGATTCCATTCGTTGACGACGCTTTTCAATTTCTCAGGAACAGTGAGTAGCTGTAAAGTGAGAAGTATAAATAATTTGTCAAACATCATCAGTGGCTGCCAGGACTTAGCCAGTCAGCCATCCATTTCTTAATCATCCTCTCTCCGTGTCTGCCGCTGCTATCAAAATACCAGCATTGTACCAAGTGGCTTATTGTCTGCATGCAGGTTACAGTTAATTAGTGAAGGCACCAACGCAGACGCCCTTATGTGGCATCCAGTGTGGAACAAATACTTACATCCTCTTTGTTCTTGCTAAGAGTGAGGCTTTGCCAGGTGACATTTCTTATTGATTTTAGCTCTAGAAATCCATTCTGCCAGCTTAAACGAGCCATATTGTGAGTCGAGGGGAACATTTTTTTTCAGGAGACTCAGAATCGCACCCATTTGCTCATTTCAAGCATCAGTCATTTGTCAACATTTCTTATTTATCCCACGATCCAGCAGCGCGAGTGGTGTTCCGAGCACGAGGACGCCCGTCCGTCCGTGGGTGTGTCTTCTTCTCCTTACTTTGCGGCGCCTAAGCGCCGAGACGTGCTCCCAGGGAGCGGTGGCGTGCGTTGGCCGCAGGTTCTGCAGCACTGAGCCCGAACGTTCAGCAAGGTGCAGCGGCCCAGCCAACGAAGGGTCTGGCAGAAACGCTGCGTGAGCCGGTCACGGGCACACGCCACTCCTGCGTAGGTGGTCGGAGGAAGGGAGAAAGAGATGGAGAGGGATTACAGCGGGAAGAATATAAAGCAGTCCTTCTTCCGTTGCCTCAGCGTTGGATAACTAGAGCCGACGGGAGGCTTGCTGCTGCCTTCGCACCAGAGAACAGGCCCCTGATAAGTCCAACAGTGGAGTGGTAGGACGCCTGCTGCTCATACTATTATGTCCTCAGTTCAGCACAGGTCATTTCAGAAAATAATTCCAACAGCAATACATACAAAAAAATGCCCGGTTGTGTGTTTTTAAAATGTTAAATATCGACAGGAACTGATTGGAATGTTCGGTTTCAGAGAGCTGATTAGCGCTGTGATGAGCGCCATCCGATTACAACTTGTGCTCTTTCACGCCATTTGAGATTTTTCTGAAGACAATGGAAAAGAGTGCATGTATGTAGGGAAACAGGCTAAAAGAAAAATCCCTCTTTTTCAGTCTTAGAAAGACGAGGCTCGCAAATCAACATTGGTAAAGGTTTACGGTTGAAACTTGAAAAAACTAAGCGTGCCGCCTCGCAGCCTCATGCAGTCCGCCTCCAGACATTTCCATTCGTGGCCGTCTCAGGTGTCCTTCAAGCAGTGGTGAAAAGAATATGTTGAACATCTCCAGATCGGCATAAGCCCTCAAACTCGACTTTGTACAAATTTGTTTGGCATTCCACGTTCAGCATGAACAGAAATGAAATGGCCCCGGTTTGACAAACGTCATCATAAAGAAACACATTTTGTAGACACCCTGAACTTCAATTGTGGGGAGTCACAATGATCCATCCATCCATCCATCAGGACAAGCAGTGACAAAAGGTGAAGGCAGCAACCATTCTAGGCTAGCAGCGGCCCTCAGCGCTGTTTAACGTTTACCTCTGCCGTGCAAGGCTACGCTTCTCAGCGACGGGACCTTCCCCTTGTTGCGTTTCCTGTGCATTTTCCCCACGGCGCCATTCATGTGAGACACACAATAGGAGCGGCTGAGCGTTCCCGAGTACGTGTTTCACAATGGTGCATGCACCTTGACAAGACTAGTACACAAGACAAGCCCCGGCCTTGACTTGGTCACAACCCCTGCAAGCTTGTCAAGGTGCAGCGTCATTACTATCACGTCCCCGTCTTCAAATGCATGCAAGAGGATGCATCTATTTCCAAAACATGTTAAAATGTGTGTGATTTGTGCAACCCGTCAGTCTCAACGAACCATGTCAAGGTTTCAGTTTCTATGAGAACAATGCTTTTTTTGTAATTGTACTTTTTTTTTAACCCTCTGCAGGTTAACTCCTCATATTTCCTTTGGGGTCAGTGTCGTTCTGGTGCGTCAGTGCCGACAACACGACGTATCAACATAATGTATGTGCAACCGCAAACCAGTCACAGCCTAAGAGGAACCTTACAGAGCTCCGGGTATAATTGCTGGACGCTTTTGCAACAACAGCCCGACGCATTGGCTTGCTGTCACACTGGCCGATCGGCCCGTGACACTGACTGAAGAGGCCATTACAGGTTGTTGTTGTCGTTCGAAACGCCGTGTCTGCCATCGCCTCGTTGAAATCGCGGTGGCAGGAGCATGAAATCAGGAGAGCGCAGCCCAGACGGCAATCTGAGCTCAGATCAGATCTCGGTGATTGCGCCTCATCACACGCTGAATGTTTGGCAGGCTCTTTAGTTTCCTGCAAGATGGGCAGCAAATGCCCTGTTTACATACGAAAGAGGCGGGTGGCAGTGACAGCCGGGATCCTGAAGATAAAAAAAAAAAGAAGAAAAGGATTTTTATCTTTGGCACTATCAGTGAAATGCAGTGAAAAAAGTCTCCTCGCCACCCTGGCTTGCATCAGGCTCTGGACTGTTTCCGTCAGAAATGTGACATTATGATAATCAGATGCGCACGTGTGCGGCAGGGCGACGACTAATTCCCCTCCCCCGCCGCTTCTGGGACCTTGGCATTACTTCCCCCTGCAGTCGGTGTTTGACTTGTTTTATGAGCTTTCGATCCGTGTGATTGAGCGTGCGGCGGCTAATTGTTGGCACAAATGTCAATACTGGTCAACAACCATGTTTACCGCAGCCTCGTGTCCTCCAAATGAAAAAGCCTGATCTGAATAGAAATGCTCCAACTAGGTCTTACCATTCAGTAGAAGGAATACATTCTGAAGAAGAGGGGTGAGTCGCGCTGATTCTTATTGCTGAGTGCCATCAATGTACATGCCCTTTCTGATTGAGTTTTTTTCTATTTTGGCTGATGTTGTCCTGACAGCAAAAGAGTGAAAAGTTGCAGAAAGAAAACACGCCGTTCAGAGCCAAAGATGGGGCTCCATGTTTTTCAATTTAAAGAAAGAGAAAAGTGCATAAATAGATATGATAGTTGCAGGTGCAAGAGTACAGCTACCTGATTTGTTCTTCTTCTTCAATACGCTGCAACTAACGAGCATACAGTGTGGAGCGATGTCAAAATTAGTCTGTAATGGAGGATTCTGTATTGTTATGTGTTGTGACGATAATATTAACTCGTAGCCCAAGAACAGCCGTGTTCACTGCAGCAAAGACTTCATAGGGATCAAACAAGAAATACGGTTTAACTCGGCCAAACTCTTTTTTGATGGAGGAGCCCTCTCGGTTCTAAAGCTCTGAAACAAGCCGAGCAGAATGTGGGTCGGCTATTTCAGAGGCGCTCCATGACATCAGAGGGGTGACGGAGGTCAAAGCTGCCTGTTCCTCCACCGCAGAGCCTTTTCACACGATAATGCAACACTGTGTTTGGCATAAACAAAGAGCGCCTGTGGCCCCACAGTGCGTCGGCGGGACTCAGTTTTGAAAAGGCCTTGATGCTGAAGGGCCCTAGATGTAAAATTACAAAACGATCGAGACAATAGGGCAAACATCCACGTGTGAGCTCAATCAAATATCTGAGGACCGGTATGAAATGAAATGCTGAAGCCCTACAAATTTCCTGGGATGAGCGTTGCACTCGCTATACCTTTAGAATTTGCTAAATCAAGCGGCCCCACACCGAGTCGTTCTGCCAGTATTTCAGTCCTTCAGTCCTCGTGCCATCAGAGATATCTGCCCTGAAATAGATTGACTGATCATTATTATAACTTAAAGTGATGATTAATTAATCAATTCTCAGAGGTCATTCAGTGAAACACTTGGAGGGGTCCCGGTAAAAGCAGGGGAAATGCACTGACTTGGGTCTCCCCTGTGTTACATGTGGTCGAGTCACTTGGCAGCTGCTGAATGAATCTGCTTTTCCCCTCACCCGGCTTCAGGCTGAGCCGAGCTGACTGAGCCTCCAGGGGCACGTAGGCCACTCCTCTGCTCACTCACTTATCCCACGCCGATTCTCCCAGCGGCGTTCAGCGCGCTGTCGTCAAGCTAATGTGAGATTTATGCCGTCCAAATTCCGAGAGCCAGGCAAGCGATCTTATTTCCATTCAAATCTGCAGCTTCTAATGGATGAATGTCTTTCTGTGTGGTGACACCACTGTAATGGGAATCAGATTATGTTTTAACAAAAATGGAATTAAAAAAAAGAAGCACACAGAATAAGTTCTGTGGCTTTCACACATTTTAGCTCTGTAGCAGTCAGCCGAGCCGCTTACAGTAAAAGGAAAAAGCAATGAAGAAAAATATTAAGAATAAAAAACAAGCTTTGAGGTTCATCTTCATGTTTTCCAAGAAACAGAAAGAAGTCCTGTGCAAAATTTGCCACCTTGTGAGACAAAAGCCAGAAATGAAAAAGTCTTATGACCGCTGGAAGGCAGGAAATCCCCAAAAAAAAAACTTTTTGGAAAGTTATGTAGGCCGAACTCGTATTCTGTTTATGCGCAAACTTAATGACTCTTCTCGCTGGCATGTGTTCAGGTTCCTGCTAACATATCCATATTTACAGAACCTATTTGGCTCATAATGGATTTTGCTTATCGGGCCGTGACAGAGCCTGCAGAAGGAGCTTCACACGGAATGGCCTGCAGGTGCATCCATCATTCTTGACCTGCCTCATATCTCCCCAATATGTTCTCAAATTAAATGCTGAGCTGAGAGCACATTCAAGGACAGCAGTAACCTAAAGCTTGCACTGCCACTTAATGTTGCCAAAAATGTAAAATAGTATAGGTGTGAATCCTTGAAAACGACAAAGACAAATTTTGAAAGGCTAAATCACAGGAAAGCTAAGCTGTTTTAATTTACAATATATGGTTATTATTATTATCATATATATTATATACAATTATTATATATTGACAAAAACATATATGAAGAATAATTACAGCTTGAACAGATTTTTCCTTGCAAGGAAGCGTCTAAATCCTTCAACACCCAGTTTAAACCGGCATAGAACTGGAATAAGGTATTATAAGAAAAAACATTAGTTACAGTAATTACAGATGAATGGGGGCTTATGAGCTTTTTCATGCCACTTACACAGAGGATTTAGGAGTGAAGAGTAAAATAGCCATTTTTATTTAGCAACACGTGAAATGTGCACAATGCCTATTTATAAGAAAAGCAAAATTACTGCCTCTACGCATCAGTCAAGGTACTGGCATCATATAATATGTGTAATGACTGATGGGGCACTTAGTCACATGCGGCTTGCTCTCCGCAAAGCACAAAGCTTCAAAATCACCCCCTTATCAAACATGAATTCTTTGCGGGCAAGACAACCTTTTTCCGACTAAAGACTTTTACAGTTTGGATTGATGTGTTTCGTTCTAACAGCCGGAAGTGCATCAAGTATTGCTTTCAGGGTCAGAGAGAGGCAAAAAAAACAAAACAATACTTGATGCAACATGAAAGCAGAGACTAGTTTTTGAAAAAACACAATAAATATGTGATAAAATATATTTAATATGTTGGTGATTTGGCACACGGCTAATTTATCCTTTGTGCCTTAATTTTTAGAGTTGAACAAGACCTAAGACAGGAGCTGCAACAGAACGTGCAACAGGGCCAGCAACGGGATTTGCAATAGAACCAACAACAGGACCAGCAACAGGACCAGCAACAAGACCTGCAACTGGACGTGCAATAGAACCAGCAACAGAACCAGCAACGGGACCTGCAACTGGACGAGCAGTAGAACCAGCAACAGAACAAGCAACGGGACCTGCAATAGAACCAACAAAAGGACTAGCAACAGGACCAGCACCAGGGCCTGCAACTGGACGTGCAATAGAACCATTAAAAGGACCAGCAACGGGACCTGCAAACAGACCACCAAGAGGACCTACAATGGCACCATTAACAGGACCAGCAAAAAGGACCTGCAACTGGACGTGCAATAGAACGATTAAAAGGACCAGCAACGGGACCTGCCAATGGACCAGCAACAGGATCTGCAAGTGTGTTAAGGAACCAGGCAGAATCTTCTCCTGTATCTGTCTCCAAAGCCCTTCTGAAAACTCAGCTCTTTTGCTGGCACTGCATTAAACCCTCCACCCAGACAGTGGTGAGCTGCCAGTGTGCACGGTCTGGCAAATAAGCAATCAACAGCCCTTTTTTTCACTATAGCTGATAAGAAAATACTATTATTCCATGTCTGTGCATGTCATAGAGTCAGTCAAAGCCAAACATAGGGGATAATAATCTGGAATTAAAAAAAAAAAACCCTGCATGAATACACTCAACAAAAAAGGATCTGAAAGAGCTTCATTTGGGGAATCTGTCTGGAGAAAAATGTTTCTTTATGCATGGCGCACGTGTTTTATTTCCACACCATCAAATAGTCCATCCTTTCACAGCCAGCGTGAGGTCCATGTGAAAAATGAACCAGCGGGTTCTTTGCTTTATCCTTTCTCTCCACGCCGTCCTCGTCGCCTTGTCAAGATCGTAATGACCAGCAGCCGTGATGCATTGGGGAAAAAAAAAAAGAGAGAAATCTTTTCTGGGCTCTTGCGGTTCCTCACATGCGCTCTCACATGTTGACTGTGTCGCTTCCTCAGCCTGAATAAAAGTGACTCTGGAGTGCTTCCCCTCATCCGCGTCGGAGGAGAGGCCGCTCACATTTCAGGCTCATGCTGGTGCGTGCGTGCGAACAAGGCCAAGAGTGACAGTGACGACCGATGTCCCACAGAGACACGTGGCCAGATATTTTATGAACAACTGCCAACGTGATGAGTTTTTCACCACGTGTGCGGCTTTAAGAACAGCTGCTATCATTTCTGTCGGAGTTAGTTGCTACAATGAGAACTGATATGACTCAGATACCGCTACTGTGACTATGCTGGGTCTTACCATTCCGATTTTGTTCCGATTGTCCTTCTAACAAATGGATCACTTTTCTGTTCTGCTACTGCGTTGCGATCCTGAGCCTCAACAGCTGAGAGTCTCTCCCAGTTGCTTACCAGGCGTTGCAGATGCCTTGGGTCCAGATGTACAGCCTTGCTGACTCCCCCTCAGAACTGGCAGCGTGAGGGAAATTTCAAGCGTCTGTGCCGCTGCTGCTTCACCAGTGGGACAAATTAGCTGCTGCATTCTTCCAGGCCTACAGAAACCGCAGCGTCCTCATGGGGTGAAACTCTTTCTGAATCTCTTTTCCTCAGTTCAGTGGTGACAGAGGGCCGGCTGTGAGACTGGAAGATCATGGGTTTGAATCCCCGGACGAGTCGTATCATATAGTGTGAATCTGGCAACCAGTAGCGTGCTCACCTTCGCCATCCTGACATGGTATGACAGCAGTTCTGCCGCAGACAGAAAGGCACTGCAAAAGATCATAAAGACTGCACAAAAAATCACCAATCAGATGTTGACTCATCCCATCCTGCTAATCATCTGCTTCATCTGTTTCCCTCGGGAAAACGTTACAGATCCATCAGAACTCGCAACCACAAGATTTATGGACAGTTTCTATCCCAAAGCTGTCACCATACTCAACTCTCACCTGAAAATAAACAACTAACATCTGTCAACACCTGCACTGTATCCATGCAATGCACTCGTTCTTTTATGCAATGCACTTATACACTTTACCTCATACAGAGTTCAGTTTTAAAGGCATACAGAAGCACTGAGTGAATGGTATGGTGAATGACTCCATGAATGGGACGGGATGGATGAGATTGTAATATATATATTTTGACTTATTGTTTTTGGAGTATTTTTTTTTTTACTGAGCCCAGCATTGTATCTCCTGTGCAATGACAATAATTCAACTCAACTCGACTCGACTCAACTCGAATCGGACCGGATTTGATTTGATTTGATTTGATTTGATTTGATTCAATTCAATTCAGTACCTCCATGCTTGACAGCATCAAAGGTTGGACTTGTTGGGTGAAATGACTCCCAAGTTTTGCACTGCTGCTGCTCACCGATCAATCCCGAACATAAAGTAATTGTGTGCCAATTATTGGAACCTAAATCTGAAAACAAATTTTTGATCCATTCTATTATGTATGTAATGCTAATTATTTTCATGTTGTGCTTTTCATGTCGTAATCTTTCTTTTTTAGGCACTTTAAGTTTGGCTCCGCAAAAAAAAAAAGTTTTCGGATGACCTTTCGCTCCAACCGCGAGCGTCTTGACCCGCTCCTCCTCTGCCATGACTTTGCTATGATACGGCGCTGCACAAATAACGCTGATTTGATTGCATTTTGCCCTGCGTAGAATAACTTTCAATTGCATGATTGGGCCAATTTGAGTCCCTCATGTCGACTTGCTCATGATGCTCTTGAAGAGTCCAGTAAACTCTCCCTCAGATGGCTCTAATGCCAGACTAACACCAGCATCGGCAGTCAGGATCTGCTGCTCAAGAATATATTCATAGATTTGGGTTTGTGGGAAATTTGCTCCAGTGCAAGATTGGAAGTAATTTGTGAAGAGCATTTTATCTCTACAGCCTTGAAGTGGATGGTAGCTTTCAGAGTGGTTTTCACAACTGATAAGACAACCTTGCAGCTTTCTTTCCACCTGACGGCCAGTTTTCAGAGGTCTGCTAATGACCTGCACTTGCAGGCAATTTCTCCGTTCAATAACAAAATTTTTGATATTCCTGCCAAAGGAGTAACGGCTCTGAAAGAAACAGATTCGCCATCACTAAGAAACTGCGTGAAGACAAAGGAGGGAGTCAGACGACCACAGAACTACTGTTTAGTTTTGTAACAACTGCAGATGACAGAGTCCAGATTTTCTTGTTATTACATTGTTACGAATGGAATGGCCTTTATGCAGCCATTCTTTTACATCTCACTAAAATAAGCCACAATTTACAGATGATATGTCTTTACAACTTCTATCAATGTTAAGCACAGAAGTTGGGGACATGTGGCATTTCTGCACATCCTTATTATCTCTCTCTCTCTAATATTTAAATATTATAAGGTGTAATTATGGTATTAAATTTTAGGTGATCAAAAAGTCAGGTGGCAACGTTTTTCTGCCTTAAATGTCACAAGATATTCTTTCTAGATCTAGATTTTGCCTTGTTTGGAATTTAAAAGCTTAAAATTGTGATTGAGGACACAACTCCAGTTAGTTAGCAGGGCCAGCATGTTCCTAGCACCTTTATATACTTTAGTGTTTTTTTAAATTAGGTTTTGCTTTGCTAAAGGTCTTGGTGACATTTCTTTTTGTAAACAGTTCTTTCTAATGAAAAATAAATTGAACAACAGTGATCAAGTATCTGTGGAAGTTACAATCTAACGGCGAGCGGTTTGCCCAAAAGGTCAAAGCAATTCTCTGGTGTTAAGTGCAAATTGGACGACCTCTCGGTTCATCCAGGGGTACGACCAGCCAGTCACATTTCATTAGGAGGTCTAGCAAAGTTTATGACATATTAGGTGGGGCAGCACTCAACTCTTCAACTTTCAGGATATTGATGTTTTTTTTTTAATGAGATGTGCAGACCACTGTTTTTGATGGTCCGCCTGTCTATGGTAAATGGGATGTACACAATGCAGTCTGCAAGGTTTTTCACACAAGTTCAGTTGAAATTAACTTTTTAAACAAATAACATGGTTATATAGTTATTTAGGAGTGTGCTGCAAGTCCTGGCAGATGCCGTCATTCACAATAATGTTGCATGCATTTCAAAAATCAGGTTATAATCGGAGTAACGCAGTACTATAGGTGATCTGAAGTGGACATAAACGCACTGACTGGCATCACAAAGGACCATTTCTGGAGAGAGGAAAACTTTTTGAAGTGAAAGATTTTTCTCATTTCTGAAAAGGTCACTGTCAGGCTAAATGATTTATTAACATGATAAAATAAAAGTGCAAAGTACGGGACCTTTGAAAAGATAAAATTAACCGCACAAGAGTAAATACAAATGTTGCACGGTGCGGCGGTTTCTTTCTTTGACACGCGCATTCACTCACCAGCAGGGGGCTTCTCACACTCCTGTAAGTTGCACTTCTGGGTGTTCTCAGGCTGCGTCTCCAGCTCACACTGCGCCTGCTCCACTTCCTGCTCCTTGTCTGCATTTGTGTTGACACATTTAATGAGCCGCCACTGCAGTCCGCCACCACAGGAAGCCGAGCACTGAGGAGTTCAAAAAAACAAAACAAATAACCCCCCCAGACATTTAATACTCTAGTGACAATTTCAAAAAATCAATATACACTGATCTGAGAACCTATTATCTTGACCTAACACAACTTCACACAATTTATGCCATTTGTCTCATTTTCTGTATTATCCTGGAGAAAAACAGTGTTATCAAAGCACTTTGAGATGCATTTTGTTGTGATTTTGCTCTTCACAAGAAAAAGTTGATTGAGTTGATTCATCTAGGCATGTTTGAGATGAAAAGCAATTCCTTGCTCGGTCTGTAAAAGCCAAGTGTGAAGTTTTGACCTGAAAATCGGAAATGTTAAGGCAGGCGTGGGTCACAACCCATCAGTGTCGAATGGCAAGCCAAGTCCAAAGGGACAAAAATCCAATTACAAAAACAAGAGTAAAAGCAGGGAACATGACGGAGTTGCAGAGAAAAGATGATTTTTTTTTTTAATGGGCTGCTTCAAGCCTCCGCCCAACCAAGCGGTTTTTCCCATGTCTGACCTCGACTGACTCAGAACTGTGCAAAGGTTTTGCTTCTTAACATTCACATTCATCTTCAGAAACAAACTGCAGTTTATAATGTAAATGTGCCACTTTTGTCCACAAAGCCAGTTGTGTGAGACTGTTATCGAATAGATTAAAAAAGAACAAAAGAAAAACAAAACAAAACAGCAAAATGATTGGGTACAAAGTGTGTTTTTGCTCTGTGTCGCTGGTGAGCCACATTAATGGAGTCGTGGTCGAGACACAAACAGAAACAGCTGGTTTTCTGACTCAATGACTTAATCATCTCATTCAGCGACACAGAGTGGAGTCATTAGGTCTAAAACAGCCCTGACTTAAGATTTCTTTTTCGCACATGCCAGTTGCCTGCAGGGAGTTGGGACTGAACAGCTACACGCAAAAGCACACAAACACACAAACACACACTCACGCCCACACACAGAGCACCTCTACTCAAGCGGACTAACACAACTCTTAATCGAATGCTGTCTGTCATTCACACGATAGTGGTATTGATAAAAGTAAAAGGGAGCAGTGAAGGCAAACCTTCAGGCGGTTTTCTTTTTTTCCCCCCTGTCAACGAAGATGAGTGATTGAATACTATGCCTCACTGCTGCCTGGTTTTGTAAAACCTTAATTTAACGAGTGAAAATTCAAGACAAGGCCAAGCCTGCATTTGGTGGAATGCGTGGAAATCGTGTTTTAGAAGCCTGTGAAGCGTCTCGAAGATGGAAGCAACAGTCCAGTGTTAGTGTCTATGGCAATGCAGGGACCTTGCAGTCGCACAATAAATCACCACTGATGCACCACTGTTTCTGCTCACTGCTGGTTCACCTGTGAAAGCAAAGCAAAAAAAACAAAAAAAAAAACCCTCCCAAAATAAAAACAGCGTTGGTGGGCACCAGGGGGCTCCAAGTCTGATTTGCATTCTCATGTATACTTCATGGCTCCAGAATTGCCTCCCGGTAAGGAAGGCAGACTAGATCTCGCCTGTTCTCACTGACCTTTTTCACATGTTTGTTGTGGGAGAAATGAAAAAAATAATGACATCGCCCTTACTTTCACATTCTTTATGATGTGCCTGGAGGAGATCATCGTAAGGTAGGAAAATACTTTTAGTCAAATTCATGAGGGAAGTATATGGGAAGCGAAAGTGTAATAATCTCGTGCTTGCATAAGCCTGTTTATACTCTTTTTACTTTTATGTTTCCTGTTTTTTTTTTTTCATTTTGGGTTGTCAAACCCGCAGAGCAGCTCAGTTATTTCTGGCAGAGTAGAAATCATGTTTGGATTTGTACTTAAGGTCCTTGGACTCTCCGGCATCTGTCCTTCTGATTGAAAAACCAGCAAAATAAGTAACTCACACTGAGACTATTTATACCATTCGCGGACGTGTCAGTGGTACGCAAGGTTGAATTGAAAACAATTTATTTGGTGCGCGTGAAACCCTACCTGTCCCCAGAATCCGGTTAACCACTGAGTGCAGGACTGGTTGTTGCACAACTGGCTGCTGCTGGGCCTCGAGGCCCTGTCACAACCATCCTCTTCTGGGCAGGTGACGCTACGCTGCTGCTCCCCTCCGCCGCACAACTCAGAACACTGAATGACACACACACAAATGCCGCAGTCACTGCACATTTGTACGGACACAACAGGCAGCCCCCTTCCTGTGCACTGGGATTAATGCAAAAAACACCTGGAGGACGAGAAGAAAATGAAGTCGCAATTGGCTTGGTTTCAAAAATGGCAGCAGTAGTCGAAGTGGTTTTATAATGTTTGAGTGTTCTTGGTATGGACGTATTAAAAGAACTGGATACCGGACAGGCAATATGGTGGCAAGCCGATTTTTTCCCCCAGTGGCCACTTGAGGTACTACATAAAGAAAAAGCCCATGGGCCCAAAAAGGATTTTTCCCATAAACCGCAATACAAAAATAAACGCCTTTAAAACGGCTGACAGGACTACTGTGACCTGAAAGGCGATTCATAGCAAATCTCTCTATTGTAGATTTTTCAGCTATGGTCTTTTCGTTGTTTGGGAAGAGTTTATTCCCAGCGTGACGTCACAACGTCGTACGTGGTGCTGTGTCTCAGCTCGTCCTGACGTGTCTGTAAGTGACGTTCCCTAGAATCGTTCTGATTGGCCAAATAGATCATGTGAGTTACAGAGACATGGTCCTGGTTCTTGGTCTTCTAATATTACATCCAAGCTGAGCTGTGGCTGTAAATTATTTTTGTAGTCAATTAATTAATTGATTGATTATTTTTGTCTGATTTAGTCCAGGATCAGCTGAAACAACAACCACAAGAAGTTTAAAACTAACTATTATGGCGTCCGTGTGAAACACAAAAGCGGAACTGTTGTTTAGCCGCAGCAAAATTCAGGAAAATAGGATAGATTAAATTGAATACTTATTTCCGAATTGAGTCAGTTAATCACTTCAGCTCTATATCTAAGTACAACTGGCCAGCGCGGAATTTCATCTGAGCTACAGCATCAAGGTTTGCAGTGAGTCAGTGAGTGGTTAAGGGTCTGGCTTTTAAAAACCCAGCGAGTGTCCATCCTCTTCAGAAAGAGACGGGCTCATTAGTGTAGCTCTGACTCACCTGACCCCAGGAGGAGGGGTACCAGTCCAGACAAGGCTGAGGATTGCAGGGCAGCTGGACTTGTGGCCTGGAGGAAGTGGCCCGGCAGTGAAAAGGTCGCAGGGGCCTTTGATCCCGCATGTCAAAACACTGGACCTCCCGTGATTTAACGCCGACTCCGCAGTTCTTGGAGCACTGGGTGAGGCACACGGTGCGAGGGTTACCGGGGCAGCGAGGGTGAGACGTGCGAGATGTGACTTGCGCGTAGCAGCGGTGACTCCGAGGCAGCTCTCCTCGCCGTGCGCTCTTAATTGGTACGATTAACATGCTGCGTTCGCCTGAGATCCACAGGAACGCCGTCTATTAGGGATTTAATCGCCTGAATTGCAGTGACATGCGGTGTTGCTTCGATCACCCACTTGCACAGATCTAGTGTGCAGAGTGACACTGAAGGACAAAACTCCAGCAGCTTTTATATACAGGTATGGTGCATTGGAGGCATTTCTTCACCTCATGATATGAAAAGGAAAAGCTTCTGCTTGTATTATTCTGATACTACTACCATTATATTATTACTGGAAGTAGTAATAATATACAGATGCAAAAGACACTTCATTGTACACATCATCAGGCAAAGGGCAATGGATGTTTAATACACCGATGGGCCGCAAACTGTGGAGTCGTTATTGAAACATTAATCTACTGAAATAAAGTAAAATTGATTATTTTCCGTAATGCTGCTCTGACCTTGCTCCATTCCTGGACTTTCCATGTGGCGCATGGGCGCAGGTAACAGCGCTGGGCCGGGGCGGGCCTCTTGGCCGGGTCACAGTCTGAGTCGGAGGCACTGCTGCAGGTCAGGGTCCTCCAGACGGCACCGAGACCACAACTGGTGGAGCACTGTGACAAATTGAAGCCACACAGCGGAGCACATTTGCATAAGCTGTTGCAAGTGGTTTAAAAAAATGCGTTTTGAAGGGCTAAGCTGGGAAGATTAAAGTTCCAGTGTGTAATATTTGGCTCGAATTTAATTCTGATTTTTATATTGGTAAAAGCTTAATATACTGGCCATAAATACATTCATAAAAGTGTATAATCACAGTACAATAAAAGTAATTTGGTTTTCCTACCCTACCTTGTGACAATGGTTCTCATATATATATATATACACTGTATATATAAGAATATACACAGAGGAAAGGTCTTGCTATCAGTTAGCTGCCATCTTGCACCGCCATATTTTCAAGGACGCTAAATGTAGACAATCCAGTCCGCCTGACAGCGCGTTTTGCAAATAGGGTGACTGCTCGTGTCCTCAAATAAACTATCGAAAAAGAAGGTGGAAGAGGTATCCTGGTTTGGGTGTGCAGGCCACCATAGCTCACTGGCAAGCTCAGGAGTGGGAGGGAGAGGGACGCTGCAATCTAAAATGTAACCACTTTATGTTGCTGTTTCTTCTTCAAAATCTCTAAATATGACACACGAAACCCTCAATGTCCTCATAGAATACAATCATTAACGTGGGAACCCAACCAGATGAACTTTGTTTAAAAAGTTGACTTCCTGACTGTCAGAGCCTCCTCATCTCTCATCAAGGCTTTTCGGTTCAGTGCTGTGTTGGCCTTTGTCTTGCTGCAGCTGGGCTGAAGCTCCCTTGAAGTTTTGCAGCACCACTGTGAGGGGCCGCCTGGGGCCCCTGGCACTCATGGAAGTCTGACTCATGTCTATTTGGTCAGTCTGAGGTGGTGTGTGGCCGTGTGGGTGCCTGATGCCTGCCATGCCTGCTGAGCGGGAACTCCCCAGGGCACTGTGGCAGGCCACTGGGGTGGCATCGGCCTTGCAAGGAGCTCTGTGTTGTGGCAGCTTGGCTCTGGTCACTGGGGCATCCCCTTGTTTTTTGGGCATTTTTTTTGGAGTTGGCCTGTTTTTGGCTTCCTGCTTGGAAGTTTGGATTTGGCTCATTTTTTTTGTTGTGGAGAGGGGAGTGTGGTGGTGTTGGTGTTGATGGCGGTGGGTGGGGGGTGCCTTTGTGACCACCAGGCATAAAGATTAAAGCTTTCTGTCTGGTGGTCTCAGACATTTTGACCTATGTGTATGTTTTTTTTTTTTTGTTATTTGCTGTCATTTTGAGCTGGTTCTCTTGCGTTCGCTGTCTTCTATTTATGTGTTCGGCTCAAGACGGCCACTTCCTGTGTTGCGAAGATCCTGTTTGCACGGCTAGCTGCGCATGTGTGTCCAGCGGGTTTTTGTTTATTGTTGAAATCAATTTGCGTTAAGCCGCTGTTTGAAAAGCCCCAGACAAAGATGGTTTGGGGAAAAATAAAACAAGACAACCAACAGGACAGGCTGTGATCGGTTTTGTGTAGCACATTTCATCAATGACCCTGTTTATCGTCACTCTTCTTTTTCCAGTGGTAAAGGCAGAATTCGTTTTTTAGTTGCAACTCCACAGCCAAGGTATTGCAGTTCATTCAGACAGAATTTAAACCAATGCCCCATTAAATATATCTATGATCTAAATTTTCTGCAAAACTGTACCTGACACCTTTACAGCCAAGCAACCAACACCAAGTGCATCTCAAAGGTTTTAGAAAAACGGCTGTTGCCGCCCCTAATTATCTAAGCGCTGCAGTTGATTTTCTAGAAGTTGCCTACTGTTTCTGCACATCAAAGACCTCAGTTGGGTGTCTACTTACCATTTCTCAAAATATTTCCAGAAACTATAACTAGACATTGCCTTGTAACCTTGTAACACATGCAATCTCCGTGGACTTACAGCGCTCCAGTTGCCGGTGACCCAGTAAGCGGAGGCGACCACCTGCGTGGACGCCGAGGTCTGGACGAACGATGTCACTTGAACGTGCCATGGGTCAGGTGGACGGGTGGGCGGTGCCTCGTGCAGCGAGAGAGCCGTGCTCTCCTGAGAAGGCTTCAGCGTTGTGGGGCTGGCTGGGGGTTGGATGGCGGCATCAGATCCAGTTCTTTCCGGCGGGGGAGACTCTGTTGGCGGACGCTCTCTTGTAGTTGGCGGGGAATCAGCTGGAGGAGGCGCTGTGGCTCCTTCCAGGACTGTGGGAGGCGCAGCCTCTGTTCCAGTTGGTGCGGAGTCGCGAGGGGCCTCTTGGTTACCTGAGATGCGCTGAGAGGAAGTGGGAGCGGGAACGGATTTCTCAGAGGCGGGAGGATAATTCCTGCTGGGGTCACGGCTGCTTTCCCGCGGGTCCTGAACGGAGCTGTGCACCAACTTGGTCAGATTCGAGTTTGAGTCCTCTGGTGTGAAGGCAGCAGGAAGTATCATTGGCTGACTGGTGGTTTGAGGTATTTCGGAACTGTCCAGTTGCAGATGAGTCGTCGCGTCTTCTTCTTCTGCAGAGATGTCTGCACCGGGCTGTTGTTCTTCACTATGACTGTAGTCACCACCGAGGCGTGCCTCCTTCTCCCCGGGGCCCATTGCTGTTGGGACAGCAGTGTGAACAGCGATGTCATAACCCGACGTGGAGGGAGCAGTGATGCTGTCTTCGGGGAAAATGTCTGTTTTTTCCCCCCTCTCTGTGCCATTCTCCCAAGTAAGTGTGGGCTCCTCTGTGGTCAAAAGTGGTGTTGTGGCTGACTTTTCAGATGGCCAAGGATTTTCATTTTTCAAAAGCCGAGTCGGGAACAATGGAGGTGAGCGAGTGGTGAACGCAGGCAGAAGAAAATCCTCAGAGAGAAAATCCTCCAAGTTGTCAGAGCCAATTTCTGACTCATCTTCACTGTCTTTCCCGTTCCCGTCCACATCTTTGTCCAGTTGCTCTTCGCCCTTTGACACCGGGGAATAAACGGTTGCAGTGGCAGGCCCCGCTGTCGTCTCTGCGTTTCCATCTCCGCCCGTGCTGCCGGTTGGACCGGCCTCCCGTGGAGTGTTGACACCGTTGCTGTCCCCTGAATCGTTTCCATCGTCATCAAAGTCATCAGACAAGTCCTCGTGGAAGTTGATGAAGTTATAGTCGTAGTAAAAGTCATCCACTTCAACATTCTCAATGTTGTTGTGGTAGTGAAAATCACCCTCCACAACATCGTTGATGTCATTCTGGCTCCTGGGCTGGGCTCTGGTGGTGCTGAGTTTGGGAGGGGATTTGACTTCAGGGATGGAGTTGATTTCATTGAGCACTTCATTACTGGACCAGCCACTTCCGGACCAGTCTGTTCCAAAGTTATCCACCACCTGCGGGCAGTCCTGGACGTAGCAGGAGCCGACGGACAGTGGCTTCTTCTGTGGGTCGCAGGCAACACCCGAATTCCTCGAACAGGTTACGTTACGGCGACGCACTCCGCTTCCGCAGGTCTGAGAACACTGGGCAGAAAAGACACAAAAAACAGCAGATTTTGAGAGGAACAAGCTTACACTTTATTTTGTTTTGTTCTTTCAATAAATAAATAAAATACTTCATTTGTTCAGGATTCAGGTAAAGTTGGTGCTAAATGAATACATTTTTCATGCACATCAACCAAAACCAACACTTTTTGTGGATGATAGAAAGTGATTGAAACCTGATAGACCTCATAAAAGGTAATGCAGAACCACTTGAGAAGCCTCAGGACTTTAGAGGGGATATTAAAGTGAGAGGGGCCGTATCAGGTCTTGCCGGTGAAGATGCTGGTCAGGTCTCATCCTTTGAAGGTTCCATAGTAAGATTTTGTTTATCCAATGGCACAAGGCCTATTGCCAACAATGTTAACGTGAATCCTTGAACCCTGATTTCTCACTTGGTATTAGAGTTTTTGCTATGCCAGCCATGATACAGGGCAAAATCAAAAAGAACCCTGAGTAGATGCACATTCTGGGCTGTTGTAAATACGTGGTTAATGCAATATGACTGTTAAAAAATGGAACTGCTCTTTATGTGCATCTTAATGTTTATTAATAACAAGTGAATGAACAAATTAATTGCAGTGATTTTATCTCAGGAAAAACACGTACGCCCATCCACCCATCCATTTTCAATACCTGCTTATTCCCGAGCTATATTCCTTGCCAAAGCATTATGCATTGGGCCATTTTGGAGAAATAGCTGGACTATATATTACTGCAAAAAAGCACAACTGCTAGTGAATAGACAGAATTTTCTTGTTGTTTTCATTCTGTAGAATGCATGTAGGATTAACGCTAACGTCAGATAACTACTATACATACAGGAAAAAAATGGGTAAGGTGACCCGGCCAAAAAAGACCTGGCGAGAGATAGGGAATTTGGTAACAAATGTGGGACATGAATTTCTGGGGCATATTTTATGGTATCCTCTCTAGAACTTGTGTAATAGAGTGGGCTGTCCCGGGATAGTCAGTCAGCCTGTAAAATTTCTTGGCAACCCATTCAGCAGCTGTTGAGATGTTTGAGTTGGCAACGGCGAGCGTCAAACTGGCTGACCCACTGAATTCATTCTACACCCGTGGCCTTTAAAGTGCAAAGCCACGAGGGGAGAAATACTGTGACAGAGTTTCGCCCAGTTGGTGCGGCAAGTTAGAAATTGTTTTAAAAATCGTTTTTTCTCCCTAAGAGAAAAAAAGTTTGAGATTCCAGGTGCAATGCTTTCAATATCATACTATATTTCACATAAATAATTTGGGACAAAGTCTACAAAAACATGCTGAGCTGGACTGGATGCTCTCTTCAGTGCATTCAAAACAGTTTGCAAATGCAGTGAGCAAATGCAGCGGCAGACTATTTGAGAGCTTCAGCTTTTGTGAGAATTCAACCCCAGGGTGCTCCACGATGTCTCTGCACAGGCAGCAGAATGGCCCTGTAAAAGGCTGACTTTTTCTTTTTGGCATTCAATTCAAGCACAGCGTCTTTGAGGAAGTTCTGGACAACAGCAAGCACAATTGCAAAGAAGCTCGTACATAAACCTCCTGGGCTCACCTTTGACCAGCCGCCCGCGGTCCAGTTTGCCGGGCAAGGGATGTGTGTGTTGCAGGACAATACGGACTCAGGTTTGGGCACATGCTCACAGTCCTTGGGCTGCAGGGCTTTTTGTTCCTCCGCGCTCACGGCTTGGATGCAGAGAACCGTCCTCTTGGTGTGACCGGAGCTCCCGCAGCTCGCCGTGCACTTCTGCCACTCGCCGACCCACCAGCTAGCACAAAGACGCACCACACGGCTCTGCTTTAATAACCACCAGGTTCAAATGTAAGCGTACGAAGTTTGTCTGCAGTGTAGGTGCTGGCGAACCACAAAGGAATGATTAGGGTTAGATTGCTGCAATGGTTCAGACAATTTGATCTTGTCAATAATAATAAAGGCCGTTTTGAAAGAAAAAATTAATATTGATTCTTCAACAGACTTTGAGTGCTTTCTGTTGAAGCTGCAAGACAGCCTCAACAGGTGTACACGCGTGTGTGCATGCATGTGCTTGTGCATGTGCGTGTGTGTGTGTGTGTGTGTGTATCCACGCTGTAAATGACAGTGGGAGTTGCACTGACATGGCTGGACAGGGGTCCTTGTTGCAGCTGGTTTGGTTGTCGTCGGGCCGGCTGACGGGGTCACACAGGTGCTCCTCCACGATCCCAGTTGTCTTTTCCACACAGTGAACAATCTGCTTCTGGACACCTGTAGCACAAGCAGCAACATGCAAACGTGTGTCAAGACTGAACACACACACACACACACACACACACACACACACACACACACAAATACAAGCACCTATTGCAGCTGACTGGCGGCCATGAGTGTGTGTGTGTGTGTGTGTGTGTGTGTGTGTGTGTGTGTGTGTGTGTGTGTGTGAAGGTAAAAACATGACATCATGACATAATGACAATAGCGGTGATCAAAATAGTGAATAATGAGAAGAATATAAGCAACAAGAGTGACTAAAACATAGTGAAGCAAAAATAAATAACACGGTGGCGCAGTGGTTAGCGCAGCCGCCTCACAGCAAGAAGGTCGTGGGTTCAATTCCGGGCCTGGGACCTTTCTATGTGGAGTTTGCATGTTCTCCCTGTGTCTGCGTGGGTTCTCTCCGGGTTCTCCGGCTTCCTCCCACACTCCAAAAACATGCATGCGAGGTCAATTGAACATTCTAAATTGTCCGTAGGTGTGCATGTGAGTGTGAATGGTTGTTTGTCTCTATGTGGCCCTGCGATGAACTGGCGACTTGTCCAGGGTGTCACTCTGCCTTCGCCCTAAGACAGCTGGGCTAGGCTCCAGCAGACCCCAGCGGGTATGGAAAATGAATGAATGAATATGCAATTGTACATTGTATAATATACCGTTTCATGCATTGTGCATAATCTCAATGTGCCTCTGAGAAACAATGATAAATAAAGAAAGAGAGTCATGACCCTAAGAGCAGGTGAGGCGGTGATGGAAAATGAATCGATGGATCGATGGATAATAGACAGTTGCAGACAGTTGCAGACTGGACTGCAGAGCGTGTACAGCCCTTCACTGCTTCCTGCCAATTCAGCCACTCACAATAAAAAACAAAAAGGGAGGTTTCAAAATGATGATCCTGAATTATGCATTTAAGATTTCTGTACATGACATCAATCTGCAGCTCTACTTACTGGTTCAGTGAAGCCGAGTGATTAAAAAAAAATCAAACAAGACAACATCTTGGAACAAATTTTTTGTTCCTGGTTTCTATAAAGTGAGAAAATTGTCATTAACACCTGGAGGGGCATGTGAAACGTCTTCTTCTCCACAGGCTGTGGCAGATTTATCTCCTCTGCTGATAAAAGATCAGTCCCGCCAACCGGAGGCAATTTCCAGAAAAAATGGAGAAGGACACGCCTCTCGCCTCTTTGTGCACCCGGTGCAACGCCTGCTAAGCACCAGAATCTGTGCCTGATAGCTAATTTACACCTTCAAAGATGGCTCTCAAAGGGCAACGCAGCCACATTACATTAAATTCAAGAAAAGTCAGGGGGAAAATAGAAAAGGAAACATGACAAAGAAAATGCATGGACGGTCCGGGAGTGTGAATTAGATGCCTTTTTTGTGAGGCGCAAATGCAATTATTTCACTTAAATCTACAAAATGGACAGAAAGGAGATGGTGACAAAGCCCTGGAATATGGACTTCAGTCTTTCAGCACTATACTCACCAATCACCACTCAAAAAAGCCTTCATTGGCAGGGCCATTAACATTGGTACTGGTGTTGATGCCTGAGAGCAGAGCACTCTCTCCCGCTGCTGTCAAAATTGCCTGGACTTCAAAGGCATTCTAACAGCATTCCCTCCAGTGTGATAGGCACGCCAGAGGCTCCGCTCACAAAGGAGCACCATGTCAACGATAGACGACGGGGTGCTTACAAAAAGGAGCAGAAATACCATCATTAACGTCTAAACCCTCTGGCACCAGGTTCCTGGCTCAGTCCAGGCCGGCAGGTCGCAGTTCTGCGTTGGTACGGACCCTGGTTTCAAATACGGACGTTCTCCGTCTCTGATAATATGCATTCTCGTCTGGTTTGGGTTTTGAGTTCAAGATTCTTTCGGATTTCAGGATTCTTCAGGATAAACAGCAGGACTTACATTCTTTTAGTTCAGGACTGAATTTCGATTCATTTTTCAAAGTTTAGTGTTCAGGGAATGAATTGCGTTGATAGAAAATGGACCCGTGGAAATGTCCTTTTTGCTGCCGCCTCTGCACTGTATTGTTGCATTTCACAGCAGTGCATGTGGAGGCCTGCAAGAGAATGCAACATCAACAATAGCGACGCCATAAAAGTTTTGTTCTGATTGATAAAACTTCTTTAAAACACACAAAACCTGTAATGTGGCATTTTGTTTTTCTTATGGCCATAAGACCCAAATAACTTTATATATCAACCTGTAAGCAACCCCTCATGTCTCTTCAATTTCAACACATGCAGAGGTCATTGTTTTACTCCCACCTGTACCACAGGTCACACTGCATTCTGTCCATGAACCGAACTTCCAGAAGAACCTGGAGGAGGAGGCGTTGTCGTCCTCCAGGACACTCTGGCTGATTGTGTATTCGTACCGCACGCCTGGATTGGTCTCCTGGAAGAGGAGCTGGAAAACACGTTTGCATGGAATTAAGGTCAACATTTTCATGCGTCTAATTCCAAGCCATCATTTTGCAATTTCAGGGACTAAAAGGATCCCATACAAATGGCTGCCGCCGGGAGTTATGCATGTTAATGGGATTCTGGTGGTGGCACCGCAGTGAATCACTCACAAGAGCTGCATTGATTTTTTTTCTTCTATTTGATGGAATTATTATTTGAATAGAAAGTTTGTGTTTATTTTATGTCTATTCATTTTCAAATATTCATTTTCATGACTGAAAACAACAAACAACCTGTTAGTTATTCTGGAACCAGATGAAACAAGACGCCAAAAAGCATTGAATTAAAAGGAGATAGAAAGAAAAATCCATTTAGAAATAACAACAGGAGCAACAGTTTGTCAGTATAAAATTGACAATTGATTAAAAAGTGGATATAATGTTAGGAAGCAGCAATATTAAGAAAATTAAACTGTGATTAATGAAAATTGTTTTTGTTTTTTTTTTATACAATGGAGTGGATTAATCAATTAATCATTTCAACTGCATAGCTCACTCCAACATGGCAACATTATTATTCAGGAAGATATTTCAATTTGAAATATTAAAAATGTTAAAAACATACCAGTTGTTATTTATATCAAATTAATAATATCAATATTTTATATCAATCCAGATAAAATAACAAAACAAACAGAATAGAAAAACAAAACAAATGGAACCAAATGGAACAGAGTCTGCACCACAGTCACCCATGTCAACTGTGATCGCGCCCCACCACACTCTCCTCATGCGTGCGGCATGTGTAAACGCGCTCACTGTACTCCATACTTTCACACATTCTTGTACCAAAGAGAATCTAATAAATAGCGTCAAAGGGAAGGCTTGTTTTATTTTCACCTGTATCCACAGCGGTTCCATGGTGGGACCGGGTGACGTCAGGTTCTCCAGGTGTCCCGTCCTCTCGTACGTGAACACCGTGCCGGCGGCTTTGTACTCGCCGTTCCACTGGATGGTCCAGCCGCCGTTCAGGAAGTACTTGTTGGGGTTGTCGCTTCGCAGCGCCAGGAAATTGCCGGCCTCGGCCACCTCCTCGATGCGGATGTCGCGGGCTCCTTCGGGAATCAGGCCAATGTCGACGTAGCCTGCAGAGCGTTGGTGGGAGTTTGGACGAAAAACCAATTGACGGATGCTTAAATGGCCGCGAGTGGGAGCTAATCTCCAAATCAGACCGAATTAACCCAATTCAAATGACTTTGAAATTACTATTTTAAAGAAAAATAAATAATAAATGATTGCATTTTGACAGTTAAATTCAAAATCCAAGAAAATTATTCACTCCATGCAACTGCCTTTGCAAAAAGAGCAGCATGTGGAAAGTCAGCAGCCTGAGCTGTAGCTCCGACTCCTGCCGTGAAAGGAAGGCACGTACGCACGTACGCACACAGTTGCACGTAGAAAAACATGAAAATGGATGTGTGGAAGGGCATCTTCCCCAGGGCAGGGGGCCACCGCTGGCCACTCACTCTATTGAAAAATTTTGATGTAATTCTGAGTAATTCTATTTATGCTTCCCTTCAGCAAGAGGGGTAATTACATAAGCGGCCTACAGGAAGAGTAATAAAACCATCCCGATCGGCCCTGATGATATTCAAGGAATTTCCTGAAATACATTTTCTCAGAAACACGTTTCTTCATTTTTGACTAATAACTGGACGGGTTCATGTAGTCTTTTCCCATGTTCGGTCCACACGGGCAAAGTTAGTATTACATAATTAACATAAGATCCCCCAGAGCTGTTTTATTTTATTCTTTTAATTTTATTGGACCTCTTCTCACCTGCCCAGTCCTGTCTGGCAGAAGAAATTAACATGGGGGAATAAAGTGAGCAGGAGACCTACCCAACCCTTCGCTCTCCGCAAAGGTTTTCCTCACGGTTGTGCAGGTGGAGCCGTCGCCGTTACAAACGCCGCAGCGATCCTCGGCGGCGTTGGACTCGATCACCAGGTCGCATCCCACCTTCTGCAATACGCAACAAAACAAACCCCGCAGTCCGTTATCCAAAATACACATGTCACAGAGATTCAGTATCTCATGTCATTTCCTCCCTCCTGGGTTTATTTAAACTCAGATTTCTGAGAGGGACTCAGTCCCTTGAAAACCTGTTTCTGCTTCATCACAAAATCTGAAACCAAACTCCATCCTGCTGCATTTAAAAAGGCAAAAAACTAGATTGCCAATCCCCGTTAAAAAGGTGGAGGTGGTTTTTAATGAGGGGTAAAAAAACCAATTCAATTTTAATTGAAACTGAGCGTTGAAAATTGAGATACAGCCAAAGTATTACATAGAAAAGTTCCCTGGGTTGTTGCTGGCTAGTTTTGAGGCATTACATCAGGTCGCCTTCAACCCAGCACCATAGACGCTATACAACCATTTCTTGATTCTGCTTTCTATTTATTTCAACTTCTATGCAAACACAAACATACATTTTGAAAAGTCTGATTCGTTTCAGTGTGAGAACAACAACAAAGGGAGACGTCGAAACGGAGCGGCCGCGCTCGGCCTCGGCCACACAAAGAGGACGGACGGAGCTCCGAGAAGGTGAGCGCCTGACAAAAATGTCACCAAATGTCATGAAACCAGAGCGTCAAAGTCCTGAGACGGGTGTCCACTCCGTATCTGAGACGCATCAGCGCCGGTGACTGGCATTTTGGCCCCAGGGCGATAGGTGGCAACGGGGAGATAACGTTCGCAAAGTTTAATTAGCGCGACTCGATGAGCTGATATGGTTCACAAAGCCGAGCAGACAAGACCCGTCTGGGGAGAAAACAAACTGAGCGACGGTTGAACGACGGGCCGCGCATTTATACTAGGCATGAAAACACGTACGGGAAAAACAAAAAGTTGGGAAGGAAGAATTGCCGTGGCGATACCTTACAGATGCCGTTGATGCAGATGTCCCTGCTTTTGTTGCCTTCATAACAGGGAGTCCCATCGGCCACGGCGTCCAGCATCTTTTCGGAGAACTGCTCATTGAGCGGGCGGCAGTACAGCTCGCAAGGGCTGGCTGCAAAAAGAATTGGGGAAAAGCTAGAGCTTCAGAGAGGATTCGACCTGCACAGATGGAACAAACAGACTTTTCAGGGCGCCGTCATCTCAGGGGTCTCAGTCTCAGTAAATCTTGATCAGGGTTCAATTCAATTTCAAATCAGAGTGTAGAAAAACAACTTTTCGGACTCTTCACACCTCTGCTAAAAAAAAAAAAAAAAGTAAAAGAACTTTATATGCCAGACGAGGAGAAGCAGAATCAGAGATGAAGTTTAAAAAACAACTGTCTGCTGTGGTAGAAAGAAAGATGAAGCATAATGTTTTATTTTTTTAAATTTGATTTGGGGTCCATTAAGAGGGTAAAAAACGTGGGGGAAAAAAATGTACTGAGAAATCCACAGCAGAACAATAGCAGTGGCAACGACACCCAGTGGCTGTTAAGTCTATCATGACAGATAATTTGTTCCCATGAGGCTCAGAAAGTTTTGCACGGGTGAAAAATGCGCCGCAATGGAGGAATGTAGCAATCGTTTCAGGAAGAAAAGATAAAAGAAAACAAAACATTAAGGGCCAAGGACCACAGTGTCGCAAATCTTATCAATACAAAGGCAGCAAGAGGTATGTAGGCTTTTTTTTTTTTCTATAAGTAATTTTTTTTCTCTTCAGCAAAAAGTCAGCTGAGCTGCTGGAGTGAAAACGTACAAGCGTTGTTTTTATCGCTGGCCACCTACGCTGGTTGCAACAACAAGCAAGATTCTCAGGAGGAGAAAAAAGTAAAAGAGAAAGAGAAAAAGAAAAAGTTCCTGAAGGTAAAAGTTGAAAAAAAGAAAGACACATTGGAAGGAAAGCGTTGGTTTGGACACTGATGTGGACTTTCAGTAGCTTAGCGCTGTTTTTATCGTTTTGTCGTCAAGCTTCTGCAGCCTGTCTAGCACCTAAAGATCAGGCAGGCTCAACAGTTTGGTCACAGCAGTATGGGAGACACAGTGTTCAGCGAGTGTATCAACATCTGTGTGTTGTATATGACCTCTGTTGGTGATGGTTTCCCACTGGTAGAACCTGCCCTTGTACAGCACGGCGTTGAAGTGGCGGCACTGGGTGTCTCTGAAGGACGGCAGGCCGGGAGGACAGGCTGCCGGGCTGCAGATCCGGTACCTCCGCCGCTCCCCCAGGCAGTACTTCCCCCTGTGCTTCGGACTGCGGAGACAGTTGAGGATTTCGCTTCAGTCACTGCTTTCACATCCTCCGCCTGGTCAAGTTTTTCTTTTTTTCTTTTTTTCTTTTTATCTCTGAGGTCCATCTGAGTTGACTGCTTGTCTGCTTTTTTTCCCCCAGAGGTGGGAAAAATTGACACAGTTCTCACAAAGTGTTTTATTTTATTTCATATCAAATGTGAAGTGTGTCCAAATGTCCTGTTGCCTCTTCCTGGTCTGTACCAGGTAATCTGTGTACATTACTAACTAACTTCCTGACCACGTTGCTCTGATTGGTTTTCTTCCCAACTCCCCCCTCCACTTTCCAAATCGTCATTTCCTTCCACAGACGAAGCGAGCTCTGATTGGATCTCGTCTCTGGCAGACATTTTCGTCTTGTTTTTATTCGTTGACGAAAATATCAACACACCCCGTCATCGTCTTAGTCCTTGCGAATGAATTTTTATTTAGTCATCGTCTCGTTTTAGGCAGGAAAAAAAAGCAGTTGACGATAACCATGGCGATAACAAAATGAACACTGGCATCAGTATTTAAGACTTACACCGGGTTGTCACAGTCTCTGTGTGCATTCTGGACTCCACCTCCACAGGTCCTGGAGCAGGCTGACCACTCGCTCCACTCTGCCCAGCCACCATCAACACTCCCCGGCTGGTGCCCGACCACCACGCACTCTCCATTAAAACACCACTGGCAAAGACAACATTCAGTAAAAGTCACTCTGACAGTAATCCCGCTTTTTTCCAACCCTGCGTGCGTCACTGATGGCGAGTTGATTGTTCTCGTCATGGCCTTTTGTTCTGCCTGCACACTGCTTTTAATAGCCAGCACCTCGTACACAACAGATATGTGATGCTGCTTTAAGTTGGAAACCATTACCTTCCAGACGACTTAAACTTTTTTCTTGTCTTGCTCAGAGTAGCTCCAGGCTAACGTAGAAAATGTCAGGTCCTTTAATTATATCCAATGTCAAGCCCGCTTGTATTTAATTTAATTGCATTTATTGAAAAATGATTTTCAAAGGAAAAAGGTTTCTGCAGTTTTTTTTTGTCAACGTAAGCTGGACGGACGTAAAAGCATAAGTCAATCATATTTAAAGAAAGAAAGCTTCTCTTTTCTTCTTGCTGACCCCTGACACTCTTACCTGACTTACATAATAAGCAGCATCAAGACGCCAGACAAATGCATCTTTTGCTCCTTTAGGAACCAGAATTTCTCTTTCTTTAAATCCTAATCAAGACAACTGACATCTTTCATCTCTCCTGCTAATCAAGCTCACCTTGTCCTCACCGCAACTCGTTCCGTCCACGGCGCCGTCCAGCTTTGAGTGGCAGGTCGTCCCCACCGTGCACCACAGGGTGCTACACACACTCTGCGGGGGTGGAAATTCACATTTTGTTATCACATGGCCAACTGCTTCCACGCTTTTTATTTCCAAGAGGCCGACGTTCACAGAGTTGCTCGCTGAACACTCGTGATTTCCCATTAAGGTCAAGAGCTGCACAAAAGGAGTTTCTTTTTATCGCTGTACGTCGACAGATTTTTTTCATATTTTACAAATAACCTATGAGATATTTGTAAATCTCACAATAATAATAATCACACTTTTGCAGCGGCCACAATTTTCACCACTTAAAAAAACACATGAATACTGCACACATAAAAGGCATAAAGATTGAGCATATAAGGACAATGTAAGAAAAAAGAAAACCGAGTGGTTCTCTCAGTGCCAAAAACCTGGAACTTGTCTGGCTTGGATACCAGATAACCGCCTAAGGTTGCCAAAATCTAAAACTGACAGGCAGTCAATACAGAGGAGCAATAATTCATACTGTTATTCCATGGTTCAACATTTTGTTCGGCTAAATTTCTAGTTGGATAAAAAAGAAAATCATCAAAGACGCCCTGATTTTGCCCAATTTGGTCTCCTTCCGAGTAAAAATTGCACACAGTTGTGGGCGTGGCTAGACTTTAGTAGCCAAGTGTCATTGGCTGAGGAGGCAGTGGATGGGCGGTCGTTGGAGTCACATGCTGCCAGTTTCAAATCCGACATATGAAAGCATTTAAGAGCTCCATCATTGCTATATTAACATCTAAGGCACTCGTCGTGTATCTTCACTGGTCTATATTTTCCTCAATATTTCAGTAACCATCATATCTTACTTACTCACGCCTTTGTTTTTCTCTTCCCGCGGGAACTTCATGATTGACAGCTAAGTGCCTCAAATATCTAGGCTTCACGCCACCGCATGTTAACATTCCATATACATGCCGAACACTGCCACCCGGATCAGTATCTAGCCAAGACTGCAGACCTATTAATTTCCCAGAAAGCCATCGCCACATGGCCACATACATGTCAAAGAACACATTAAAGGATGTAAGAGCCTTGGAAATTGTTCACTGAATGAGACCCCGTGGTATATTTCTAATCAGGCGCCGCGTTCTTGCACGTTCCCACTGTTTTAACCTCGCTGTAAAGCAGCCGCCATTTGCCCGAGACATCAGTGTTGACTCTGTGTTTGTGTGTGTGTGTGTCTGTGTGTGTGAGAGAGAGTGTTTAAGGAGCTTTTTTCACAAAAACAACTGCCACTGCATCTGCAAAAGAAATGCTGAAGCACTGCATCCTTTTCTTTAAACTCATATTGTTCAATTCACAATGTCTATTTATTAAAGCTGCAAAACAAACTCTCTGGATTGACACAGACCACAAAGGCTGAAAAAGATGGAGTTCAATTATTTGTTTTTAAATTATCACAATAAATGCCAGAAATGACATTCCCTCCATCAAAGCCCATCCCTCCAGCACACTTTCCTGTTCAGGGCGCTCCATTATGGCCATTTCCAGATTTAATAAATACATTTTGGTGGTCTACTTCCAACAATAAACAAGGTCTGTTTGGTTTGATCTCTACAGGCCTCACAAAACAAGCCTTTCTCTCACTCTGCCTTAAGAGGCTGTTCTGGCTCTCGACCCCCCTCCCCCTGGACAGCCACTCACCGCTAGCGCAAGCTAACTAACTAAACTGTTCAAACAAAACGGTGGCTGAGGGAAATTTTCAAATCCTGTCAGATTGGATTCCTCTTGGATTTCAGCAGTTGTGGACATGTAAACAATCCAGTGTTGTTGTTCCAGCCCGGTGGGGCGGTCACCTACTTATAAAACCTCCACATGTTGTAGCAACTTGTGTTCATAGGGGACGACATATAAACTGGGAAATTGTACGTGTGTGGTCCAATTTTCTCCCACCGTGTTCACTACCAGCCGCCTCCCCCCCGCTCTCCACCCGGCCACAGCATCATACATCTGCCGCTTTCTGCTCATTAATCTCCCACCACCGCCCAAACCCGTAGCTGTAAGCACCGAGCGATATGCACGATGCACGTCCCACTTCCAGCAACAGAGGCCCGAGACGACGTGCACTTTGCTCATTAGCGTCTTTAATCCAGCTTGGCTTGATTGCGAGTCTACAGAATTTGACCAATACAGTGAGTCTGACAGAGCTGCTTCACAGAGGCGTCGTAAATATTTTTAGCCTGTGTTGGAAGAAATTAAAAAAAAAGGTATTTTTCATGCGGGCTACTTAGCGGCTGCGGTTGAGAACTTTTTTCCATCCTCTTTTTTTTTTTCATGCAGACAGCCAAGTGCGAGACTTTCACGATGGATGGACATTATTATCATTTCGATTGCCATGTCTCCTCGTCCACAGATAGAAGGCGGCCACAGACACGTCACACTCGCATTTCATCTCAACAACAACAGGGCAGCAAAATGTTTGGCGGACAAGATGAAGATTTTACTACATACACGTGTACATGTGCCGTTTTGTGGTGCTGCCGTTTCAAAGACACATTTCTTTGTATATTACTGGCACAGATGGTGTTTTTCAGTCGTCTGGCCTGTTACGAGTCTAATTGCACCCAAATCAACGTGTGTGTGTGTGTGTGTGTGTGTGTGTGTGTGTGTGTGGTTTTTATTTATTTATACATTTATCTATTTTTATCTATTCATTTCACTTATACTTCCCCTTCTTTTTTGTGTGTGGATTAGGGTTGCACCAACGCCGATACCGGCAGTAATAGTGAAGATGCTGCTATGGGGACTGGAGGCAGGAAGGAAGGAGAACGCAGATCAGCAATGTTCCTTTCGTTGGATAGAATGTTGCATTTGTTGAAATGCTGATGTGTTCTTCATTTCAGAGCCTTACGTCCATGTCGTCGCACAGCAAGGAGCCCGATCCGTACTGGAGCCGACACTGGTGGGCTGCACTGTACAGAACGCCAGGAAGCAGCGAGTTCAGAGGCAGCTTCTCCTTCAGCGGGACGTCATCGAGGCACCAGCCCCAGCCGCGGCTGTGTGGAGGTGGAGGAAACAAAAGAAAAAAACATCTGCTCAGTAAAATTCCGGCGAGAATCCACACAGTGCGGCGGTTCAATCATGATCACAACCGGAAAGAAGTGAATTTAAATCTACAGCCCAAAAGCAATTTACATGCGAAAAAATGAAGCTTGTTTGAATAAATGAGTTAGAATAATGTAGGCCGTGGTCACTCTTGGAAAAGAGATTTGTAATCTCAGTGAGTTTCTGCTGGTTAAATAAGTAAAAAGAGTGGTGCTGAATATACAAAAAGCCTTTTATTTATTTATTTTTTACAACTTAACTCCTGGGCGCTTTTTTGAACAACATAAAAACAATGAACAACTACACACACAACAAGTAACATCAGGGCCGAACCATGTGTTGCAATAAGTGCTATTCGGAAGAAAACTAAAGGATAATAGGTATAGTGAATAATGCATATTGGGATGCACTTTCTGTTTCCTGTGTACATGGTTGCATCTACTGTCCACGTATTCAGATATGCTTCTTGTTTGGTTCGTAGTTCTTTGTTTTGTCGTATGATTTTAATCCTCTCCATGATGAACTCGTCGCCGAGTCCAGATGTTCGTGTTTAACAACATCTGACAACCAGATCTAGAACTGCATGCTGCAGCAGTGGAAATTTAGACCTAGTTGGAGCGTTCACATTACACCACAGGAAGGAACAGCACCAAAGGCTTTCTTACACCTTTACACGTTACACACATTACACACGACTTTCCTTGGGTGACCATTAATGCGGCCAAACAGACTCATGTGGTCACCAATTGGAAGCCTTGATCTGTTGCTTCCCGGTAAAACTGCCAGTAAAAGATACTAGTTGATAGTAGTCAAGTAGATACTGTCTGACACAACATTGCTGTCGTATCATCAAACTACTTCGCAGCCAGGCTACTGCTCGCGAGCAGAGAGGCTAGAACCTGATTGAGTGGATGGTCAGACAAGCAAAGTTTGACAGCTGGGTGAGTACGCTGACCTGGAATGCAGCAACGGATCACGCTAATTTATTAGTTGAAGACGTTATTAATAGCTTGCGGTAGACTGTCAACCCAGAAACTGGGAGGTCGTGCTTCGATCCCCAGTCGGCTTAAATCAACGACATTAAAAATGGGACCCACTGCCTCTCTGCTTGGATGGACCCGCTTGATTACATCACCAAATAATTCTGGACTGTGCCACCTCCCTCAGAGAACAAATCAATGACGTCCACCTTTTTAATCCATCTTGGCTTTTTATTACTACAGCCTATTACTTTAAACGCTGTCAGTCAAAAATGTGGAAACGGTGAAAAATGAACAAATAAAAAAAGTTGTAGCTACATAAGGACTTGGATAACTCGAAGGCTTGTCGCGAATTTGTTTATTTAAACAGCTGCAGCAGCAGGACGATAAGGACAAATACGAGCGGCAGCCCTCTAACCTGACACGTTATGAAAAATTCCCTGTGTGCACACAGCTGGGGCTGTGATGGGATATTGATGACAAGGCTGCAGTCGCTGAATAAATACGCTTCTCCCTGATGTCACATATGCGGGCTTGAGTTGCAAAGCCGACATTAAACATCCTGCTGTCTTCCAACGACGGATCCCCCCAGCATTAATTAACTGGTGGAGGGAGTGTGCTTTGAATCTGAAATCCTAATTATACTAGATAATAAGACCATGGACAATAAAGCTGTCATTAGTTGGGGAAATGCAGGAGAGGGGGGGCTTAGGCTCAACTGAAGCAGTAATTTTCCCTTTGGAATCAATGCTTCCGATTTACTTCGGGGCAGAACATCTGTTAAGGCGCAACTGTGGAGAGCTGATGCATTATGGATACACTGCCTACTTTTACCGTAAGTGTAAATATGACATAATAGGCTGAGTGTGCTCAGATTGAGAAGCATCTTGATGGAAGAGAGAGAGAATGAGAATACTGCAACAACTTGATCTCATCCCTTTTACCTCAATCACATCATTTTTTTCCCCACTAGACATCACGTCAGAGTGGTGTGTGTGTGTGTGTGTGTGTGTGTTTGTGTGTGTGTGTGTGTGTTTGTGTTTGTGTGTGCGTAGCTGCGATTATGGACGGTGAAATTTTTTGTTTGCCCTCTGAAATAACATTAATTGACTCTGTGTTTTGTTGACATTATTGTTAATAGGTAGATAATATAAAGTTTAAGGATAAATTTGCAAATCTCCACTTGGACTGACAATCTCGTCAAGCCATTGACAATGAGGGGAGAAAAAATGTGGGAAAAAAACAACAAGCAGTAGAATACCAGACTTATAATAAGGCTTCATTAATAAACACACAACTGACCATTGACTGACTGCATTCCAATTAGCATGCAGAACTAATGAGATTCACAAGATGTTTTCATTCATTACATCTGCACAGTAGTGACTACAGGTGAAAGGAAAAAAAGAACCTCCTGTGGAATCCATTGTGCCAGTTCTTCTTTTTCATCTCATAAAGATTTTGTCGTCACAGAGCAGCAATAAAAGAGTTTGGAATCTGATAGGATGATACACGGCTCTTCCACTGTGTAAAGTGCGCCACGCTGTTCACCAGCTGGCTATTAACCCTGTCTGTCGGCCAGAAAGGAAATGTGCAGTAATTGGCTGGGCTTAAAAAAACAAAAAAAAACACGAGGATCTCACAAGCATTAAGCTGCTTCCTGTTTTGGGAACCAAATATGGAAATTAAATGAATCACTCAGGTGAATGTGTGATGGGAGTGTGGAGGAAAAAAAAAACAGCTCTGCCATCCACTTTTGGGTCGCGACCCACCAGTTGAAAAACCCTGATATTTGTCATATAAACTTCCATCAAATTAAAGGAGTTGATTTGGTAGTTTTGACTTCTCAATGGAGGGGCTGTGCTCGGGCAAAGAAAAGAAAAGTCCATTTATGGCATAGCCACAAGCTACCCTGCAAACCTCAAACTATCCGCAGTTGTACGTTGCAGCAACAGGTCTTAGAAATGGCTGAGATTTTATCAGGGTTTGCCTCAAACACAGCTTAAATTAGAGGGCAAAAGAGAAAAAAAAAAGTCCAATCTGAGGAAGGTTGAATTCCACAGGCATTAACCTTTGGGCAAAAAAAGAAAAAGAAAAATCAATCTAGACAATGATTTGAAGGTACAAGGGGATCACTGGTGGTTTAAAGCAACACAATTGCTTACTTGCAACGACCTCACACAAGCTACCGAGCGGCAGCAATTAAAATGTTCTCCATGAGTGACTCATGCCTGGGAGGCGGCTTAGAGGGCAAATCAGGAGCGGCGTGAACCTTGGCGGCGGACGCGCGAATTTCCTGGAAATGCTGATGTATATTAAGGAGCCATCTTTAATGCACAGCTCCAATAAAAGCTGGCACCCATTACGGCGCGGCAAGTTGTCCCTGTTCATTAACCCTCTGCAAAGCAATAAGCCGTAATGAACTCTCTGGGATTTGAAATTAGAATGAAACAATATTTGCTTAAGCGACAGCATACAAAGCACGAAGCTCTGTGCAACATTACGAGACCTGCGCGCTGCGAAACACCGCGCACGGACCTACGGCTTCGGAGGCCTGGCCAATGAGCGAAGCCGCACACAATGGAAGCCTTGTCCTGCTGTGTGGCAACGAGATAAGATGGGGGTTGGGGGGGGTGGGGGTAGGGGTGGAGGAAGGGCTTTGCACGAAGACCCTTTCACAAGAGCAGGATGATCAATACAAGACGGGTGGACGTCAGAAGGAGAAAGAGGAAGGTCAGCAAAGATGGTGGTGGGTGAGAGAAATGCTATTTTCTCCATTTTTTTCCCCTCACTCTATTCATGGCGGTGAAAATGAGATAGTTGGCTCTTCTGTGGTGTTAGGAGTCGGACGTGTTCAGTCGTAAGCCCACAAGTACAAGAGTGTGCCGGTGAAGGAACCCATTTGTAACCAAGGATAGAACTCAGTTATTCAGAAAATTTTAATTCTGTTATTCTGGACACCGAAAGACTTCACGACAAAACCCAGAAACTGACAGCTCAAGGGAAAAAAAGATATTTTCCCTTGAGCTGAAGGCCATGTGCTACACTGAATACTTCATTAGCCCACAGTTATCTCTTTATGCTCCGACAGAAGGATTCTAACCACTAAAAGGCAATATAAAGGCCAGCTTGTATCTGAAGTTCCATCAGCTCACCAACTAACAACTGTGTATCATTTCTGAATCGATGACGTGAAATTCTTTCATTTATGTACGATATGCGGCAGTGTTTGCAGCGCTCATATCTCATCATTTTTTTCAATCAATGTCTGAATAGAAAGAATAACTTTAAATTGAGTTATTTTCAACACCCATCAGTGGGAAAATAAAACCCCTCAAAATCCTCTAAACGGCACAAACGCATGGATTGTGTTCAAAACGAAGCAAGTCGCTTTAGAATCCAAAACAGACTAAAGACAAAAAAAAAAAAAATGTGGCGTTCTCTTTACTCCCCCCTGTCGTCTTCAGTTACTCTCCACAGAGACGCAAACAAACACGAAAACCAGAAGCCTTTGTGTGGCCAAACTCCCACCACGCGTAAATATCCCGCTGCAACCTTTTGTCTCCCCCCTACGGCCCAGTCAAGAAGCCATGGCGCTGTCAAGTAGCCGCACACCCACCCAATGAATTCCAGATGCCTGAAGAAAGTGGGGCAACGGCAGAGCGCTGCTGCTCTCCCTCCCTCAGATCCCCGAGACATTCAACACATGGAGCCACAATCAGCCGGCGAGTCTGAGTGTGAGAAACCCAGGCAGGCAGCTGAACGTGGAGCAACAAAGACAGTTGGATGCTCTGTGATAACATATGGATAACATATGGATCCCTTTAGACTGAGAAAGACAAATGGCATTAGACCGGGTTGGTGTGTTTTTATCCCGCTGGCTTCAAAAACGCATCCTGGGAGGCTAAATCTTTTACTACGTGGCCGTATATATAGGTTGCAGCTATAGTCTTCTGAACAAAATAAAAACAGGAGAAGCAGCTCCCCAGTAGAAGGTTAGTGACAGAAATATTTACATAAGAACAACCTGTTCATAAGAACATTGCTCTGTCTTACTTTGTTTCTGAAGGAGGAAAAAAAAAAAAAAGAAAGGCTGCGCTTATCATGATAACTTCATTTTTCTTTATCTAGATGACTTCCTGCTAACAGAGGCACCCACATCATCTCAAGAGGTTTAAAAACCAGCTGGGAAGATAAAATGGGGATGCATATATTTGATGATATAATTGGTATTTATCATAGATGCCAAACTCTGGCCCGCGAAGCCAAGACAAAATCACTACCAGAGCTGCTGACCTGCCGCTATTATACAGCCCATGTAGTGCTAATACTACAAATCCCAGAATGCTCTGCTGGCATTTTGGCACGTCATTCAGAACAAGATGTTCATTGAAGGAAGTTGTTATTATTACTTTATTGTTTTTTTTGTTTTGTTTTGTTTTTTTATGTATTATCATCCCATGGAAAAGGGTTACTGTTGAAATTTAAATCAGAAGCCTTTAAATAAAAAAGAGCCATGATTGATGCTCTGTAGGGGCTTCCACGTGGGAGAGGCATCAGCAGTGCCCTTTGTGACAGCCACAAAAGGGCACATCACAACCTGTGAGTGTGTTTGGGCATCACTTTTGATGACAAAATCATTAAATCATTTCTTGCCTTTTATTGAATCTGTTTCTTTGTTGTGTGTGTGTTTCAACAGCTGCTTTGGCACACTGTCTTGGCGAATTCAAAGCGCTGTTACAGCTTGCACAAAGATTACAGGGACTAGACTTAATAACGTCCCTGACCTGCACAAGGTAAGGGGTCCCTGCAGAGGCTCATAGAATCTTGGTAGACGTGATCCACCCCTTATTTAAGGGATTTTCACGATTTCCTTCGGGTCGTGAATTTGCTCTGCCAAAATGAAAAACTGACTGGTGGATAAACTCTTCTGTGCGATCTGGTGTTGCAGTACTGGAGATTGGACTTGGTCTCAAAAATATTTTTAAGGGTCTCGGTCTCGTCTCTGAAGCATTTTTACTCGGTCTTGTCTCTGTCTCGGACTGGACGGACTCTGGATTTTTGATCAAGACCCGTCGAGACTCAGCCAACACTACAATGACACGATAATAACGGGAAAAAAATCCAGCTGCTGCCTTTTTACGCTGTGAATGTGACACCCAGAGTGACACAGCCCTTTATTCCTAGTTAATTTATTTTTTAATTTTGTGAAGAAAAGTTGTTGTTTTTTTTAAATTTTTTTTTAAAGCAGAACATTTATTAAAAGATACCTTGCTGAAAAGCAATGCTGTTGTTCGATATAGAAGCAAACTTGTTTTGTTGTTATTTTTCTTCGATGTACTTGTATAAAGTCTTGGTCTCAAAACCCAAATGTCTTGGTCTTGTCTAGATCTTGATACTCTCCAATCTTGATAATGTCTAGGTCTCAGTTGGTGCGGTCTTGACTACAACACAAGTGCAATCATTCCCTTTGATGTTAATCTACTTTTGTACACCTAGTGCAGGTATTTACTTCTGTATTTTATTAATTTCTAAAACTTTTGGGGTTCCAACTACCAATGTCTGTATGGATGTCTGCCCTGTATGAGTAATTAATACGTTTACTATTGATAACAAAAATAACAACACAACCACAATAATAATGATAATAATAATAATAATCATAATAATAATAATCATAATCATAATAATCATAATAAAAATAAAAATAAAAATAATAATAAAAACATCATCATCATCAACATCACTAAACATTTTGCATGTTGCTGTGGCAGTGTGAACTGGTGCGGCACTTACTCCAGGAAGCGGGTGATGTACTGCCGACTGCAGCGTGACCACCGGGGCAGCGAGGTGCCGTACAGGAGCTGTGGAGACATGACGAAAGGTCGTTTCCCAATGGGTTCACAGTCATTACCGTTGCCATCATGCTGAATCCCAAAGCTGTGAGCATAGAGAGCAAATCCCACAGAGACGGTGGGGGGTGGGGGAGGGGAGGGGGTAGGGAGGGGCGCACAGGTTAAAACTGAGCGTGGAACAGCAGAGTCATGTGCACTTTTCAAGGTGAAGCTGGACAACAACAACAACAACAACAACAACGACAACAACGACGGCGACGACGAGGCAACACAGTGTTTCTCTATGTGCGGCGGAGGTGCAGCGACGGCAACGCAATCTGTCGAGCAGAGCGAACAACTGCTCTTCAACGCGTGCAATTACCCGACATGTCTCGGTTAATTGCACGCTCCTTGCCATGCGTTTGGTTTTCTACAGGATGGCTCAGTGCCTTCGGGGGATTTACCTTACAGCCTGTCAGACAATTAAATTCAAACTAATTAAAACAAGTCAGCTAGAAAAACTCATATCTTTGCCGTCAGTTTAGTGGATAATGATTGTCACTAAATTAATAGAGGATGCTTTCAAAAAAGTCAAGTGGATGTAATGTATGAGTTTTTTTTTTTTGAATAAATAAAATTAGTTTTGTTAATTGTCCTCACAGCCCCAAGGACAGACTCTTGAGCATCTCTGATCCTCAGGCCTCTAAGTTTTAAAGTTTTAAAATTAAAAAACTAAACTAAATGACGCAGGAACTATTGAGAGTCTGGGAGCTTAAATGTTACGTATTTCTCTGTATTTTTGGCTTCCATTTAACATTACATGACATGTGTTTTTTAGGACCTTCTTAGATGATTGTTCACTTTGGGTGTTTTTATCTTTCAATTCTGAATTCAAGCACTCCATCGGAACAGCTGCAAAACAGCTACAAATCGTACTAAGGTGTAATAATAACTTTTTTGACAGACGTGCACAGCAGAGTTTCCCTTTTTGAAATCAGAGGAATGACAATCACAGTAAGGTTCACGTTTCTGGAATCGTTCATTCCACACAACAATAGAGCGAAAATTGCGGTCTGCTAACCTGGTTGCAATTTGCGCCCTATTGTGACTGACTCAGGTGGCGTTTTTCTGGCCGTTTCGGGTCCAGCGTATCATTACGTCAAAAACCTGAGCGGACACGTGGCTGAAGCGGCGGGGATCATGGGCGCAACATCGTTTGCAAGAAACGGCGTAAGTCATCGCTGCGCTCCATTCTTTGAAGGATCTGAACCGTTGTGCTTGTCCATCGAGCGAGCAGTTAAGTTACGTAACGGCTGTCGGGAGCTGTCTGCAGCTTCGTAGCCCAACAATCCCACCGCCACTCTCAACATTTCTTGGTCTTGGTATAGCGACGAAATTAGCCATGACATAAAAGAATAGCTGGCCTTACAGAAGTTGGAACATGGTCGAGCTGTAATGACTCGGCGCTGCAATTATTTCTGCTGTTTTTCTGCCCGATGAAAACACGACTGCGCTCCCGTGAGCTTTGAGGCAAAAACTAGGTCATATTTTGCTTTTGAAACGGTTGCTCCTCATTTCTAATTGTTTTACCTACAAAAAACAAATGTAAATCTGTTTCTAGTCTCCTGTTGTTGTTGTAGTTGTGGCTATTGTTGCCGTTGTATATTGAATTTGTGGTATGGTTGGTTCTGGCTGTTAAACCACCGTCGTAGTGGTGCCTTTTAGTTACTGCATCTCCTGTTGCTGCTCTTTTTGCAATTTTGTTTGTTTGCGTCTGTTTTTATTGGTGCTGCAGCTATTATATATTTTTGGAGGAGGCGACTATGGTCAGTCGTCACCTTAGATGTAATTGTTTTCATTGTGGTGTTCAGTAAAAGCATTTACAACCCTGAGTTAAATGAGCTTAAAAAAAAAGCGAACTTGTCCTTTATTTATAGCCTGCGAGTTCAGATGAAGATTACATATCAAAAACTCTCAAAGATGCGGCACCACTGGGTACACTCTTTTTGCAAGGTAACTACGTATGACCATATTATACAGTGTAAGCGAGTGCACAATCTCAGCACTGCAGTTTCAATTATTGAGCGTTGATTTTTATCCTTTACCCTGACGGCCATATTTATATGGAAATGTCCTTCGCCTCCATTCTCCTATTAGCTTCCCTCACAAATAAATCATCACAAAGTCTGAAACACTCGCGGTGCTGGAAGCTCATCAGAGTCGCAGCGAATGGCCACGTGCTGCCGCTCGCAGCTGACTGGAATATTGATCACAGAGTTCTGACTAGGCTCCAATTGAAAACGGACTAAGCAGCGCCCGGTCATGGCTCATCACGCGCCCTCTCGTCAGACGCAAATCACGACAGCGCGTCTTTATTGAAAAGATCATTTTAGTGGGCCGTCCTTGGGGTAAGAAGAACACTTCATGGTGTAGTTGACTGTTTTAGCGCTGATTTGGTTCCCATCTTTGGTACGTGAGCTTTGGTTGGTTCAAGTACAACATTTCTTCCAATCATCGCGCCTCTATTTTCGCAAACACACAAGATCTCGCAGGAGATTTTTCTTTTCCTTTATTCCTAAATAGACGGCTGGTGAATTAGTTACGCCTTGATAATTAGAATTAAAAAAGTCTGTGAGGCAACGCGGTTTGAAAAGAGAGGGCTGCTTTTTGTGATAATCTGTCACTTCCATCATCAAAAGAAAGCGTACATAAGGTCTGGCTGGACCAGGCATGGGCAAACTACGGCTCAGGGGCCATATGCAGCCTGTTAAGCTTTTTAATCCGGGCCGCCAAAACTTAAAGAAATTGTATTATTAGGAATTAGGTAATAAAATAGCTGTATTTCATCATTTTATTCAGTGTTTTAAGAGTCATTTCAATAAAGAGCTAAATACTGTTGGACTTCAAAGACACATATTTTGTTGTAACTTTGCTTTTGTTCATTTTCAATAGACAAACATGTGTTTTCTACATATCCCATGATATATTTTTTTCATCCAATGAAGTGGGTGGCCAAAACTCTCCATCCACATGCTCCTGGTCCAGTCAGTCCAGGGTGTGTTTGCATCTGTGCGTTTGCGTGCGTGCATTTGTGTGCGTGTTCGCAGCATAGCCGTACTTGTGTCCCAGCTCATGAGCCACGGTGAAGGCCAGCGGGAGTCCCGTGTCTTCGCTGATGCTGCAGCTGCGGTGCGGCTGACACATGCCGGCGACGTGCGACAGGCCCAGGGTCTCGCAGGGCATGTTGATGGAGGCGCAGATGTCCTTCCTGCGGAGAGGTAACGGCGGCGAGGTGGTCAGATCTTGCTCGGATGGCGGGTTAATGCGCCGCGATGCACGGCAGATAAAAGAAATTGGTTTTTAAAAACAAGCCCGGCGTCACACTCCTGTGTCTGCTGTGAACGCTCTTTTAATCACATGTCCCGCCGCATTATCGGTGTGTGTGTTTGTTGAAAACGCAGGGTTACCTGCGTCACCACTGGAAGGATTGTCTTGAAAAATTTTTTTTTTTTTTTACATTTTAAGGATCTAAACTTCATCTAAAAAAAAAAAGATGAAAACAACAACAACAGCTGACAGGCTGTGAGCTGCCTCTAAATGAAACCTACCACCTGTTCCGGTTATTTCTTCAACCTGTCTGCGCCCTGCTAATTACCAACAGGAGAATCAGCCAAAGCACCCGTAATATTTTTCTATTTTTCTTGCCACTTTTAAAAATAAAAATAAAATGTAATAAATTTTTATTAGGCAAGCTCAACATGTGCTGTTTAAAATCCACCAGTCGCACTCCGACTCGCAGGGTTCCTGGAGTCCATCCCAACTGTCAAAAAAACCAACGCACAGAGAGAGAGAGAGAAATACCTACGCACTTTCACACCTACGGACAATTTACGTTGTCAACCAGCCTATAATGCGCATTCATACTGGCTGTGAGAGGAAGCCGGAAAACATGGAGAGAGCTTGAAATGACATTCAGGAAAGCTGCAGCCTTCCCAGCTCTCCTCCGGGGACCGCCGGGCGCTCCAAAGTCACGAATCCCGATCCCACCACAGAGCTTTCTTCCAGAAGGATTTGTTGTGAATCCATTTCACAACGAGGACCAGTGCTCCTAACCTGGCTTACATTCTCAATCTAACTCCAAGGCTGAGCGCAGCTGCTCACCGGAGAAAACCTTATTTCAGCCACTTGTAATGGTGACCTTGCTGGCACTTGTTTAGAGTGGCAAACCACGGTGTGAAAAAATTGAATGCAAATGGTTGATAAAAAAGCATGGGCACAGACCTTCAGGCATGAAAAATGTTGACAGATTAATCTATGCAGCTCCTTTCAAGGATAATTGAACGCAACTCTTTAATGTAAAATTGCTAGGCTTATCGTAGCGAGTGCAAAGCCACAACTGCTTCTGTATATCTGAGTTTGTTTCGTTAAGCAACCATAAGACATCAAAGCCAGCGGTGGTTTGACTAAAAAGCTTTTTATCCACTTATCCGGGGTGACGTGTGGCGCACGGCCTTACGTGCTTCACTGCAGTCATCTCACCGTTTGATCCCAGCTCGTCCCAAAGCTGCACTGTGGGGAAACTTCATGTGTTTGTTTGTACCTTTGCTCCTTCCTTTCGGAAAGAGACATCATAACCACAACATTTCGGTCCCTTCGGTACAACGTGCACAGCGTGGGCGTGAACATTTACATTCAGTGGAGCAAAAGCTGAAGTTGGAGCAGCACTGATCATGAATACGCAAGACGCAAGACGCTTTGTGGGAATACCTAACAATGGTGTTGACGGCAGCCAGGGAACTACATCGCTGGCAGACACGGACACTGAACTACAAATGTTCTCATGAACAAATGAGCGGTCACGGTTGGGCAACTGAAACCTCTGCGGAAAGACAGAAAAATCCAGTTTCAACTTGCGGAAAAGCTCAGGGGTGTGAAACTTTCTTTGTTCTTTTCAGTGAACAGTTAGAAACATGAACTCTAGAACAGAACAACCGGTATCATAAATGTAAAGGTTTGCAATACTGATGCAACTGGAAAATTTTGTTTATTTATGTGTCTACCTTGTTAGCAGAACAGCAACGTCGTGGTGCTGTGGGTGCTCTTCTCCTTTCGGGTTGAGCTTCTTCTGCCATTTACAAAAGCTGTTCAGACTGTTGTCAGCGTGATGTGAAATCTTCAAGTCGTCCTGTCCTCCACACGCCATGTGGAGACCAGGGATAAGAGAAAAACAAACAACTCAAAATGAGCCCCGGGAAAATGTAGGCTTTGTTTCACAAAATAATAAAGATTCAAAATAATAATAATAATAAATTGGCACAAGTTTACTTCGGCCCCAATATTTTAGCATTTAACAAGTGTAGGTGTTTTGTTCTTGGAGATGAAAAACAAAGTAATGTGTTTTTTCAATTCTTTTCTGTGTGCCTTCATACCAGTGGGGGGGGGTTTTGTCTCTTTTTCTTCACTTTTCACTTCAACTACTTTTTTTTTTTCAAACCGTAAATTGCAGACAGGGTGTGAATCCATCACTAAACTTTCTCTATAAACAGAATATTTTATCTTACACCTTAAATAAACGCCAAAAATGTGAGTAATTTGTCAAAATGTGCTACCTAGTTGCTAGACAGCACATTTTATACTCTAGCTAGCAGTTTGACAGCAAATGGATGACTCTTACACTTCAAAGTAGCACTTAAGTAAACAGTTATAATAAATGAGGTGATTACCTTACTGCGGTCAGTCGACTCTACTCGGTTTTAATCTTTTCCATTAGCATGCCCACGCAATTATACCGCAACAAGAAATACGGTTTTCTGGTTGGCTGATAGGTTGCCGATCCAAACCAACTAGGCAGCTCTGCTCTACGATGACACTGGGCAGAAACATCTGCCTTTGCCGAATCGCCTCGTCCGTTCATACATTAGTAATTTGCGATTCACAGGGCGATTCACGGCCGTCCTGGTCCTTATTATCGCCTTTTGCCGTTTGTGAGGCGGTATCCATTTACGGGTTCGAGTTGAGGGTGTGTGAAGTGTTTGGCGTTTTCACTCCACAAAATTACTACACTTCATTTTCACACCTGTGCGCTCCAGGCGTCAAAGGAACAAACCCCTCAATTCACACAAGTTGTTAATTTCATGACATTTTGCACGCAGCCTGAACTTCATGTGTTTTAGGCTAATACACGCTAACTAGCTGTTTGTATAGCTTCACGGAGTTCAGCAGATTTCCCCACCTTTCTCTAATGCTAAAGGTTTAGTGTTGGTTTCATACTATATACGTACATGAATACACACACACACACACACACACACGTATATACATATACGTGTGTGTGTGTGTGTGTGCTGCGTGTGTACACATTTTGCAGATATATTTTTGAAAGTGTTATATTTTACCTCATCCCGTTCCAGTAAGATGAGCCGAACAACCACAATGTTGACTGCATTTCCAATACTTTCATCTCGGTACAGACCCGCCACCTGACAAAGAGAGACATTTCAGCATCACATTATTAACTCCAACTGTGAGCAGAAGATTTTTCTTGAAATGTTTGTTATCATTTCAACTACTTGGTATAGCCGTACAGAAGCATGAACAGAAGACCACAATCTGTATGCTTCAATGACTTATAAATATGGACCTTAAAGGAAAACAGCGATGAGAGAGATATTTTATACATCAAAGCGTCGGGCTGTCCACATTCTGCATTTTCTTTGGTTTGTTTGGTCTGTGTTTTGCTTCTCTTGGTATTTAATTCAAAACCTGTTTGTCACTGAACAAAAGTGTTACCAACTCAAGTAAAAATATATATTTTCTTCCATTTTAGAAACGGTTTATCTTTTTCATCAACTTTTGAAGACTCGATTCCTTTATTTGCAAGCAAAAAACAATATTTATATATTCATATCTTTAGACACGAAACACACTCTATGGCAAACATGCATCTACATTCACATGTTTTCATATGCTCTAGCAAGTATTAAAGCTGGAGAAAACACTGCAACTCAACTACACTTTTTTTCAATACCAGATATTGCTAAAAAAAAAATTCTTTTTCCATTGCTCTTATTTATTTTCACTATCATAATTACCCACACAAATGAATGAAAAAAGTTTTGCAAACTCTCTCAGCGCATTAAAAACCTTTCCATCCAGCTGTTTTCATACCATGCAAATCAATGTCCTCAGCACAAAACCGGCTTGATGGGAGTCCAGCTGTTGTGTGAGCTTTGCAGAAAAAAGCCTCAAGTGAACAGATTTCTATTTTGTTTGTTTGTTTTGTTAAAGTGAGAAAAAAAAAATCTAAGCACCGCAGGCTTTGAGTTGGATCAAAGTTAATGCTAAGATAGAAGCTGAGAGAGAACTGTAACCAAAAGGAAAAGGCTGGGGATGAAAGACTGGAGACAGCAATATATCTGTCTAAATACTGAAAGACACGTCTCTGAGCGTTGGTCTGCAAAGAGAGGCTCACTCAATGCAAAACTCGGTCTTTTATTAAGGGTGAAAGTTCTCTGACTGTCATCGTATTGTACTAAAAAGCATATACAGTGAAGTGAAACACACAGGATTAAACAAGGATAAAACATTGTAAACATCGTCTATTTTGACCCAACTTGAACACCAAGACAACAAAGATTGCAGACATTCTTCAGTGTTTGTGGATTGAAGGCGTGAGGGATGAGACAGAGACCAAACATGATGTGTGAACGAGTTACACACACTGGGCACTGGGGCGCTGTCTCTCAAGTAGACGGCTTCCGTGTCCACCAAATTACACCGACATTCAAGCAGGCAGGTCACGTGCGCTACAGCCGCTGGTCGCAAGTCAACAGCAGCGTTTTGATTTGTTTGTTTTGCAGGTACTCTTGTGCAGTGAATGTAAAGGCAGAGGAGATCACTGTGTGTGTGTGATTGTGTCTGTGTCTATGCCACATTAAGGGTTAAATGTAAAATATAAATCACAGGGCAGATAGCTTTGTTTCCACATCGGCTGCTTGGCGATGAGCTTTTGGTCCACAGCACAGGTAACATTTAGGAAAACCACCACCAAGTGGATTTAATCTCGGCAACCCAAGCTGATCAATGAAGTGAAAAAAAAAATTAAAAATTTGGGCACTGACTTCCAGGTGGAATGGCGTTTGAGACCAGGAGGCGAGGCTGGGCAAAAATCTGTTCACTTTAGAGATGGATGAATGCTTCTGATTGGAGAGGCTGCGTTGAGAAGAGAGTATGGATCGGTTGGATGAGTCCAGGCCACAACAGCCGTGGAGGGAAGTTGACGCTTTGGAATAATCAGTCAAGCCAAGTGAAGACGCTACGCCATCCGTTTCTCTACATCTCCAACAACACGGCTGCCACTGAGCTTCAGTCGCACCCTTGAAGAAGGAAACCTCCTTTGTCTTGGAGATCTGAGCGGCTGCATCCCGGGGGGGGGGGGCTTGGAGAGGTGACTCGCCTGATCGCACTTCAGACAGGCCTGTGATGCGGTTTTATCACAGCAGCACAAGAGTTGTCCACATCACTGGATTCGGCCGCATCACACGATCAATTTTATGGAGCACTGCACTGCACAAGGCGGAAGACCGCAGGAGCGCCACAAGTTCACCAAGGAATTGGTCACCACGCTGGTGGAAGCGCTTTAATATGAGCCCGCTGTGAATGTTTGCGTGGCTCTCTCTTCTGAAAAGCTCTTTGTTTTGCTCCGCACTAATTGTGCTTGATGCCTCTATGTTTGCTTGTGCAAGGCCGTGCGCAGCATTGCGCTTTGAACTTTTTTATTGGACGCCGCGCGCATTCAATTTCCCGTTTTCCGCAATCGAAAAAAGCCGGCGTGTATCCCGGGCGAAGCAGCGGGTCTCTGGGTCACGCCAGAGTCATGTGGCGCAGTGTGCAATGGAAACACAGAAGGTTGCTGCGAATGGAGGCAATTTGCTCTGGTGTGCAGTCATAGGCACAATGTGGAAACTGGTGACTTAAATCCGCCTTAAATGTGAAATTCCAAAATCCTTTGGATTTATAACAAGTATCCATCTAGCAAAAAGCCCATTGAAAGCTGTTTGTCAATTATCCACAGGTAGCAGTAGCTCAAAGCGTCCCGTAGAGCTGTGTTACATCGAGGCTTCAAGCGACAAAAAAAAACATCTTTTCCATTCTGACAAGAGTTTGGCTTGCATGAGGGAAGTGCCATCGGCTCTTGTGGTACTTCCACCTTCAACAATATGTTTGAGGTGTTCTGTGTTGGTCCTTGATGACCTCACTGATTTTTGCCACCCATTAAAATTCCATATGTGCGGAAGATTGTGGTCCAGACACCATTGTGACAGTGTCCTCACATAATGAGCCACGGAGGACGAGCTCTGCCAAGGTGCACGCTGACCTTTCACAGCTGAACAGGCGGAAATGGGAGGTGAAATCTGAGACGGACAGAGGCAAGCAAACAGAGAGGAAACAATGGAGTAAAAAAATAAATAAAAAAAAAGTTTAACCTCCGAGTCAGAACACATCCACCTACATCAAAAATGACTTAATAATTTGAGTGTGCCAACATCTGATGCTCCAGTTTGTCCCTTAGTCTGTTGTTCACACATTCCTCTATCACATCTATTTTTTCACCAGTCTCTCTCTGTCTATCCCTCACACTCTCTCTCCCTCACTTTGACACAAGCACACACAGAGAGCAGCTGATTACCGCCAACACATGAGCAGAACCTTTCCAACCTCAAACTCAACTCTTGCAGAATAAATTCAGGCAAGACAAACAAAACAAGAAAATATCATTCTGCCTTTTGTGTGTCACTATGCGAGCCCTGTCTGACTTTACAAACGTGGATCCGTTAAACGCATGGTTTCCCTCTCAAGGTCGCCACTCTCTGTTCCATCAGTCGGTGCCTCAAATTTTCTTTCAATGCAAGTGAGATAAAGCAGTGAATAAACTCGCAGGTGAAAGCGGACACGGGGTCTGGATTCGTGTGAGAGCCGCTGTCGACGTCAAAAACTTGCGGCAAACTGAGATTTTACATGAAAAAGTGTTTGACGAGACGCAGGTCTCACACGCCAAACAGCGCGAGTGTTAAAGCCAAAGCCTGGCTCGGCAGTTACCGATGACTATTTCTATTTAAAGAGTCCACAGGCCGAGCAACCAGCCACGCAGCCTGCCGCTCTCCTCCCCTCTGGCACACAAGAGACACACAGGAGTGCCAGAATAGAACCTGGAAACATTCTTCACTTATCTAAGCCCACAATCGTTCCATGGTGCTAAACTCGTTCCCGACCTCCTCCTGGTTCTATCGCTCCACATTTTGTCTGGCTGGGCAAAGACAATTTATAACCTCCCTTTATTTAAAATAACATCAGCCCGAAATTCCACATGGGCAGCGCTCTCACACTCATCTTCACAGATAAGTTACAAGAAGATGAGCCTGCCAGGACATTTTCCTCACTCCGAGTGAGAATGCTGTCGGGGGCGGGGGGGCACTCTGGGTCAAAGCTTCACACGCTGGCAGAGACGCGCAGCTTCCTCTTGGATAGATGTTGCTGCTGGATGTGGACATATTTCATCCTATGTTTTGTGCTGTCACAAGCTCTCACAGCAGCGACTCGTAGAGGCTGCAAATGCCAGGCATAGTAACGAATGCATCCACAACAATGTCGCTTTTAACTGAACACAGTGACTGCACATAACGATGGGCGGAGCCATCGCGTTTGTCATATCAGCGATCGAGCCACGTCCTCGCATGAGCCGCCACCCGCTGCTTCTTCTTCTTCTTCTTCTTCTTCTTCTTCTTCTTCTTCTTCTTCTTCTTCTTCTTCTTCTTCTTCTTCTTCTTCTTCTTCTTCTTCTTCTTCTTCTTCTTCTTCTTCTTCTTCTTCTTCTTCATTTAACTGTCAAACTGAGGCTGACGCGACTCTGTTTTCACTCTCTGGCAACTTGAGAAGTTTAATCAGCTCGGAAACAGCAGAGCGGCTGCCAAAGAAGCGAGAGGGAGGAAACTCCGCAAACGTTGGCCCCCGTAGTGAAACTAATTTCGCTGTTAAGTATCCACTTGAGTCTGATGGCGGCGGAGACACTCGGCGATACGCACCCGGCCAGCGCTCGTGTTAAAACAATCAAATTCTTCTCATTTTTCCTGCCGTTCGCCAGAGCGTCAACACACTGGAGCCTCTGTTGTGAGTTGTGTAACGGAACCTCGTGGGACACACACTGAACTCCATTCATCAGCAGATGGAGTTGCTCTCATTCACATCACATTCACAAAAGCTTGATACTGAACAGGGCCACGAGCGAATCTGCCGCAATTTTTTTTTTCTGGAATGAAAGATGTGCGCTGCTTCCTTCTTCCATTGTTAGTAAGATAAATCTACGATTATGTTTTTTTTTTTGTTTTTTTTTAAGCTCAAATGTTTTTGTGGCATGTAAGTCATTTGTTATTAGCCTGTAGTTCTGATAAGTACCTCTGAGAAAAATACAGCAATCCATCAAGGGGTTATAACGTGAAGGAAGTGGGCAGCTATTTTTGTTTGCACTTTCTTTCTGCCAGGATCGACAACTCTGGTAATAAATCATTCCACAGCCGCATTCACACACACACACACGTGCACACACACACACACACACACACACACACACACACACACACACACACACACAAACACACACGAGGCATGATGAGACAATGGAGCAGCGGGCGGCGGAGGAAGATGATGCCATCGGTTGCTGTTGGGACTCGGGTCAGAACTTGTTTCCTCTTCTTGGCGTGTGAGGCCGTTTCTTCAGAGGTGAATCATTCGGGACTTTCAGGTTCAAAGCTGGAGTGTAAGAGGTCCCAAAATAAGAACCATGGGAGGATGCAGGGAAGAATGGCTGCTTCCTCGCTCTATTATCGCCCGTCAGCTCAGCTGAACCGCGGGGATCTCGGCCGCTAACGTTCCCCTTCCTGAGAGCGGCGGCGGCGGCGGTGGTGGCGGTGGTGGCGGTGGCAGCGGCGGCGAAGCCGCGCAGATGGCACGTTGGAAACATGAAGTCATGTGAGGTTATCAATGACAGGCCAGGAGTCTGTTTATTTAACCCCCTGGTTGTTATGCTCAGTGGTGACACTGATTGTATGGGGGACGCAGAGCGGTGAGGTTAATGTGTCCTTTGTGTAAGCACAGAAAAGAAAAAGCAATTTTAATAATCATAGTATTTATTTAAACAACCTATCAATAATGTTTACCAGTATTTAATAACATTGTTATTATTTTAGTTTACCAGTGTTTCAGTTTTTGTTTAAGAAAATTCATTCATTCATTCATTCATCTTCTATACCCGCTTATTCCTGTTCAGGGTCACGGGGGTCTGCTGGAGCCTATCCCAGCTGTCCTAGGGTGAAGGCAGGGTACACCCTGGACAAGTCGCCAGTTCATCGCAGTGTTTAAGAAAATTAAACTATATATTGAATTTTTGTTTTGGGTTTGTTTGCTTGCTCTTTCTGCTTTGGAAACAATCTGTTTGGAGTATTAAATCTAAGTAAAACACTCAAAAGCAACCAAAAATGTTAAAAAGTTAAAAGTTAGAAAAGGAATTTGAAAAGAGTGCATATTTATTTTAATTCAATATAATATTTGATATGCAGGACCAAAATTAATTAGGAAGGTGTTCTGTTTTCAATAGATTATGGTGGCGTTTGAAAAAAACAGCCAGGACAGCAGGGGGAAAAAAACGGCCTTGATTATGCATAAATTATCCGTGAGGTTAGTCAGAACTTTGGAACAACAGTTGTTAGGTTACCAATATCTGTACAGAAGTCAAAGGTCTATTATGCCAGACTTACTTTGCCAAAGTCAATTTACCAATTTTTTACATCGATTGTCGCCTGTCGCCGAACTGCACCATAAATGGAACAAAAGTCTAGAAAATTTTAAGAAGTAAAAGTGAATTATTCTGCTGCACAGAAACTGTGTGCTAAAATGGTCAATTCTTTTGCGAATCAGCCCTCTGTGATGTCATAAAGGGAACTCCACCAAGCTTTTTGTCTCCTTCCTAACATGTGAGAGCATGTGGGAGTTCTCATGATGCATCGCTTTCAGCAGGGCTAAGTATGCCATGTTCTGGAGTTCTGCAAGTTTTTTTTTCTTTTCCTTTCTTTTTCTTTAAAAGCTTTGACCTAAAATGATCACATTACATGAGCTTTGACATCTTTGTGATTTCTGCACAATTTGGCTTGAAGCCTACTCACAATGTTCATGACGGTGAGGACGTAGCTCTCCACGTCTTTCACCCCGTGGTACTCCACCATCTTGGCATCGGCCACCACCAGCGTCTCCACCCACCTCTCCTTGCTAACCGAGCGCTGTCGGATTCTCCGGCGCTTCCTCTGCTGGCGGAGCTCCCAGCGTTCCCGCTTCCTTTCCGCGCTCTCTGATCTTTGATGGGAACCTGGGAAGCAGAGACAGAATACACACAACACATGCATATATAAATGAATATATGTCTGTTTTATATATATATATATATATATATATATATATATATATATATTTATGTCTTTTACGGATATTCAATATGGGCTACATGGTATCTCAGGACACTAGTGGAGAAATTTCACAGTCCAAGGAAGATTCTGGAAAAACTGACTGTGAGTTGAACATGTTGCCAAGCCGTGTTGACACACAACAAGAGGCTGAAAATGCGTTTGACTCCGTCTTGCTTCCTACTTGCTTGGCTACGTCTGTTGCTGTATCGAGGAAAACTTGTAACGCTTTTCAAACATTATTTTTTGCCTGTGGTCAGCACTGTCGCCTCACAGCAAGAAGGTTGCAAGTTTGATTCCCAGGCCCTGGTTCTTTCTGTGTGGCGTTTGCATGTTCTCCGTGCGTGTGTGTGGGGGTTGGCCATTAACTGACGCCGCATTCACACCCAGACGGCTGTGATTGGCCAGACAGCTGTGAGTGCCATAGAAAACGGGTGACTCATGTTTTAAATAACCTTGCCCACTTGAACTGGCCGCTGTTTGAAACTCCCTGCTGATTGTGAGTGCTAATTGTTCATTGAGAGGTTCAAAGCTGCAGCCATTTCAGCTTCCTAAGTGCACTTTCAATTTCAAATGTTAGACTTTGAGCACTCCGCCGTAAAGTAGACGGGTGATATAACCTACATGACCTGGAGCCCCGATGTAAAGGATGAAAAACCAACACCGGGTCAAGGGCACTCTGATGCGCGGTGAAAAGCTCTGCAGATTGCTCATCTTTACTTCTGTCTCCCTTCCCAAAACCCAGCCTGGCTTTTTCTTGAGCGTTCTAATATTAGTTGCACAGACAATTCTAAATACATAACCTGAAATTTGTTTGTGCATCTGACCTTTTACAGATTAGTAAATAGCAGGAAATGTAACACTTTCTCACACTGTCTCTTGTGTCGGCAGCTAGTGCTTGGTGTGGCCGATAAACATTGGCTAAATGGGCGTCAAACATAATGTGTCAGATGTCGATAATGAGAAACCGCCCATTGTGATGTCACAGTGGGCACCAGCTCAGTCCGCCCTGAGACTGAGAGGTTGAGATTTCTGATGAATTAATTGACAAATTTACAAGTTTTTAGGATGAACCATTACAGAAGGCTATTTCAGTGGAGTCCATAACTGAGAATGAACATTTGAAAAGAATTTTTGAGTGGTTGCCTGCAGAAAACGTGTGCTTTTGCTCTGTGTTGTTTTTGTTTGTTTTTTTGTACTTTCGACTCCACAGGTTCCTTGGTGAGCTTGTTTCCCTGAGACCTTCTGAACGACTGGAAGACTGGAGGACGGGGACGCGTGACGTCTGTAGATGGCATGGGCTTGTGGAGCTGAGGAGTCAGCCTTGGACTTCTCCAGGGGTTGGATGAAAAACTCCTCATCTGACAACTTCAACAGTCCTGTCTGGAAAATTAAATTAGAAAAAGAATATTAGATCACTCCAACTTACTTAAAGGTGAAAAAATCAATCATTCAGTTTGCCAACAACAAGACACAAGAAACACTTTTCAGGTGATACATCAGCTTGGAACAGGATTCCCTCCAAAATCTGTTGGACTCATTTCAGACTTCCGTCTGGAAAAAAGCCTGTTCAAATCATTTGGAAAGATGAGGCAAAACCTGGAAGGTGAGTGAAAACACTTTCTATCGCATCCAGACAGACCAGCAAACTATTTTATCGCTAGTTTAGCAGAGGATTCAAGGGTCACAATGTGTGGAGGACGGAACTGCAACGGGCAATGAGCAACATTCACCACAGAGTGCCGTGCTGGGCTGTGATGTGCCGCCACGACTGAATGAATTCTTGCCAAAGTTAGTCAAGCGTGAAGCGGAAACATTTGGTCGGCAGAAACAAACCCGCAGTGCTGTCCCTCGCACCCCTTTTCATCTGAAAATATCCAGCAAGGCACCACCTGCAAGGCGCTGCATCTCTTTAGCATGGCTAGCAGTCACAGCGGTTGTTTTTGCTGGCTGCTCGCATCAAAAAGCATAAAAAGCTTAATTAATCAAAATTTAACTCTCCAGGTACTAAGTTGGAAAAATAGAAAAAGAAATGTTGCACGTTATCAAATAACAACTCCAGGAATAAATGGACAGTGAATCAATATCTTCGAGGGTGGATGTGACAACCATGTCCCCAGTGTGACGTCTCAAAAGCTACGTTCAGACAGCCAGGCAAAATCCAATTTTTAGCGCATCCAGATTGAAACCGGATGGCTATTGTGTAGTCTGAACAGTCACAAATCACATGAAATCCGATTTTTGCAAAACGGACTGAAACCACCTTCGGGACGAAGTTTCAAATAGCATTTGGACAGATGCGTCTCAGGAGGAGGAGGAACCTCAATGGCTCATCAGTCTGTGGGGAGAGAGCTCCATTCAAGCCAAGCTGCAGTCCATGTATCGTAACAAGTGTCGCTATTGCAGTTATATAATGTCACACACTACACGCGCTGGACGACGCCTCCGCTCTGACGTCGTAGCGACAGCAACCTGTCAGATGGGTCAATAATGTGGCCCAGTCTGGACAGAGCCACATCCCATTTGGACACTTGCTAAAAACAAGTGTGGACACTCAGCCCTAAAAATCAGATTTGAGAAGGAATCTGATTTGAATCAGATTGGCCTGCAGTCTGAACACAGCCAAATAGCCTCTTTGTTCTAGTCAGTCAGGTACAACAGGTGCTCCAAGGTTTTCAGCCCTCAGACAGACGTTTTCATTTTTTCCCTTCCCCCTTTGGCAGCTGCCTTCACAGCTGCAACAGCTTCCTCACAAAAAGGGCATTCCGCGTAATTTACTCACATTTTCGGTTACCTTAAGTAAAGGTATCTATTTTTTCGTTCCCCAGCTGTAGATGCACTTTGCTCTGATAAGTGCTTTTCAGGTCTGCAGCGACGCCCCCAAGCTCTTTACGAGGCTTGCCACAAGTCTACACACACACACGGGCACGCTGACAGAGAGGAGGCTGCAGCAGCAGCAGCAGAATATACCATCCCAGATCTTTCAACATTATTATTATTCTTAGCGCCTCTCACGTGGAGCCATACTTTGAGGGACCAGGAGTTTGGAGCAATTTCTCCCTCCTTAAGGAAATGTGAGGACACATTCGAGCTTCGGGATTCACAGCATCCTGTTTTTAAATGAACAAACTATTAAAGTGTCTTTACACCGTGACCTGAACAATAATTAAATGCAGATCACGACGAGATGCTCGTTCATAGTTAGCCTCACAAAGCAGATGGGCTGCTGAAATTTCAAGTGCAAGATCTACCTTGAAGAACTCCAGCCTGAATTGCTTTCAGACTGGAGTGTCTGGCTGGAGGTTTTGGAGGTCAGGGCTTTGGGGGGTAGACAGGGTGGCAAAAACAGGAAACGTCTGCAAGATGGTAAACAATGGCGTTGGGTGGGTCCTGCAAAAAGGGCAGTTTGATCAGAGGAGTAAGGAGGCTTTTCTCTACTCCTGGTTGGCTTTGGTGTTTACCAAAGGGATGCACCAATGGGAGGCCACGCACAGTTGCTAACTGCTCTAATAAACAGTTAAGAAGTCCGACTGGTTCCTCCATGAGTGTGAATGTCTTGTTGCTCCAAACAGACTTGTGCTCTGACCTTTCGTGTCGATAAACCATAAACAAAATGTTTTTTCAGTGTCAGCAAAAACACAGGGGAGCAAATGGAAATTCAGTTTATCAGTGTGTGTCTGCATGCTGCTGAAGAAAGCAGCGTCACAGTAAATTTACAGGCCGACGGCTGGAAGCCGGCTGTTTGTACGGCGGATGCTGCCACTCCGAAAACTGTTCAAATGTTTTCCACTGTCTCCAGGCGGACGTGCGAGTTGAACCCAACAGATTTTTGTGAAAAAACTCAACTGAGGCATAAACAGCTGGATGTTCCAAGTTTGCTGAGGGCCAGGAGGGTGCCAGCGGGGTACGGGTCAGAAGTTATGCAAGCCTGGCTGCTGCTGCACCCTGAGCCACACGGCCAAAACTGGATTCCAGGGGCCTCCTCTTTCTTCGGTTTCACTCTTGCCCAACGCCGGAGTCGACATCCACCCTCTCCGACTCACTGCCAGTCTTTGGCTGTCGGAGGAGCTGCTTTGAGCAGCTCGGTGCATTTTTTTTTTTTTAAAAACCATCATCTGTTGTGCATTCGGTCGTGAAACAAACAAATCAATAAATAAATAATAATCAGGCTTCAAAGAGGGAAAGCGGTGTCTGCGCTGCACACTTGGGAGAATCGTCTGCGCTGAAAGACCTCGACCAATCCAGCGCCCCTCAAACAAAAAAGACATGACGTACGCAATCGAACGAGAGGACGCGTCGGCCTTTCACCCGGCTCCATGACAACGACACAAATAGTGAGAGACTGGCACCCGTGGGACAAATGAAATCAGGCGTGACAGGCTGCGGAATTACATTCATCATGAGCCGCCGTCTTATGTATACAATTTTCTGTTTTTTTGTTTTGTTTTTTTCACAAGGCAGCTCAAGATTTAATGACCAGGGTTTGAAATGGTGACTCATTCTTTGATTCCTTTTTTTTTCCCGGGGAAGGGGGGTGCCGCAAAAGAGCAACAACGCATTAAGTCATTAAATCTAGTCGGCGCTCGTCACACCATGCACAGCGTGGCCTCCCGCCTGCTGATAAGCCGTCACTCTAACATGCGGAGCGTCAAGTGGCCTCCGCATCGCTGTCAGCGCGCTGAGCTCTGGCAGGTCGTTGTATTTATAGCCTGGTTCCGAACTGTGCGAGGAAAAATTGCATTTCCTCTTATTCACTTATTCACAGGATGGGGGAAGAGGAGGAAGGAGAAATTTGATCCAAACAGACATGTTTATACAGCACAGAAACCAAAATCCAATCCGGTTGTTCTTTGAAACCTATCCATCACATGCAAACTTTATTCAGATTTTGATTCTGAAAAAACGAACAGAAGAACTCCTGATGTTTCATCTAGTACTGTGCATCGAAGGCTATCGGTTGTTTGTTTTTTTTCTCCAATTACATTTTAGCTGACAGACCAAACCTGCATACCTGCACTGGCAGCACATGACGAATAATGTGCTGCCAGTACAGGTCACACCTCTGCAGGAAGTACGTCACTGTGAAACCGCCGGGTAGAATCATAAAAACACAGCTGTTACACAAGAAACTAACAGGAAAAATATGAATGCATTTCATGCAGCAACTGAAAGGCAAATGTGTTTATTCCACAGGCAGAGTTTAGCTGATTGTGCAACACATAAATATTAGACCTGGGCAATTATCACCACAAGGAAGGCTGACGCTACCTCTCTGGATTGAAACGACCTTCTTCAATCTCTGGTCAATCTAGATTGACAGTAGGACCAGGCCTTGAGTTCCTCGTAATATGCACACTGGGGAACAAACACACAAACTGGACTGTTTGCATAATGATGATTCCTGCTGATTCCGCTGGGGGAAGAGAACCACCAGAGGATGGCGCTGCACCTTCACCTCTCTAAGACCAGCTGACGGGCTTCTCTGTGCGAGGCGCATCACATTTCTGAGCATTACTGTTGTTAAATATCTCACGTCTCCACCTTTGCTCATGGTTTGGCACTAGACCTCCCGTGACATTCATTTCGCCAAATAGAGGATAAATACTTGCAATGAAAATGCTTTTTCCATTCATCTGGAGTTAATGTTTAAGGTAGAGAGGAAGAAAACGACTGAAGCCAAAGAAAATTCCCTCATTTACACCTATTGAAGATGGGCGGGGGGGCACTCAAAGACGGAAACCTCAGCCAAGGCGCCACAGTTTCACCCCACCGCTTTAATCCCATAATATGCCCTTCACATTATGATTCCCTGAGCATGTAAACACCTTGGAAGACAGTAGTATCATTAGAACTCTGAGCGTAAATACAGGTCAACGTCCTAACCGGTGGTTTATCTCCTGGATCGAGAGCTAAACGCCACCTTAAAGTCCCCGCATGAAACTTCCTCCAAGCCCGCCGCTGGCTTTGGCAGGGATTCTGCAGACAAACACAAACTAAATCCTCAACATAAACAACCCTCAGCGGCCGTTTGTGTAGCGGCGACAATAGGTTAGGAGAGGCAAACCTTCGCTGTTGTTCGAAAGTGTTTGCCCCAAAACGCTTTCCATTACGTTCGATAATTCCCCTTAAATTCTCCACTAATCCATCCTGAGCCGACAAATCAATTTGACCTTGTCTGGCAGTTCAACCCATCGTGTGTGATGGAACGTGGCAGGGTGGCAGCAGCATGGAGGCCACATGTCTGCATGACTTTGGCAAAGGATCGACTCGGTAACAATGACCTTGAACCATCTCCTCCAGCTGCTTTTGCACCTCCATGAGCCAGAGACGGCACCGAAGCCGAGTTGAGTGCCAGTGAAAGACTTCTTGGGGACTTTTTTTCTGACCTCAATTAGCTGTGCGGAACTGGCGGGTGATCCCCGCACACCCTCCGACAAGCGCTTTAGCACTCCTCCGCTGATCCTCCGCTGGCAGGAAGATGCACAGGATGGAGAGAGCGTCAGGCAGCCGGCAAGCGCCCCCCCATTTTGAACATCAAAAGCAGAAAAATAACAAACTCCATGCGAGGCAAATGTGCAGTTCAAACTCAAAGAAGCGCCGGAGTGACTTTTTCTTTTTCTTTTTTTTCTTTTTTTTTTTTCCTCTTTTTTTTTTGCTGAAGACATCTGCGAGCCGCCTTGCAAGCTGCGGAATGCTCCAGACTCTGGTCCACATCCGGACCAAACAGGAAGCCAGCTCCCAGCATACAGCACGTGTTATATGGGAACACAATGGTACGATGCAAAGGAGTGTATGTTTGTTCTCATCGCCAACATTCAACTTTTTATCTGCGTCCCCAAGGGGCGGCTCAGTCCGCCGCCAAAGATAAACAAACACGTCCACTTTGTAGATACGTGCATTTCAAAAATAAAATATATCACACGACCCCAAGCAGGGTGAGAATATCACCGACAACTGTATGAAGCCATATTGTGCGGCATCCATACAAAATTTAAAGCACGACTTTCAGGGTATAAACAATAAAAAAGAGCCAACACAAGCTTACAATGTGAACATTTGTTCAATGTTTTTTTTTTTTTGGAATGGTCAATCAATAAATATTTAACTGTGGTAACACTGACGCACAATGTAGCGTTGAAAACACAAATTATTTATTTAGGTTGTTCACTCAGACAGACATTTCACATTGTTTCTTGCCACCCGCGACCTTCCTTTTGTTGAGTTTGTTGAGTTTATCGAGGCTCACAAGCGCACAACTGTCGGCAAACACACTTGGTTGTTAGTTCTATCCAAATTGATTGAAGGAGCTCAGCTCAGCTCAGCTCAGCTCTGAAAAGTTTTCAGGTACAAAGTGAATAGCAAGTGAAGTAAAAAGAAACTTGCCCCTCCACTGCCTCCTGCCCTGCAACCACCTGTTGCCAGGTTACAGCAGCTCTTCAAGTCATTTTGATGCGAAAAATAGGTAGAACAAGGTGAAGGTATACATAATATACATATATTTACCGGACTTAAACAACATCAAGTGTTTTTCAGTACTGTCCCAGAAACTTAACGGCGTCAGATCAAACTCACATTGGCTGCCTGTCGGTCTGCTGCTTGCAAACCGGCAATGCGATCTGATCGAGCAAGACCTCCCACATTTACACCGGCTTTTGACAAGACATCCACGTTACCCTTCTTCTATCAGTGCATCCTCCGTAGCACGCTCAAGAATTTAACACAAGCTAGCGTCTGTACCACAGCGATACGGCTGTCTGCTTCCTCTTGTTGAAGGACGATGTCTTTTTATTCTCACAAAACCTCTATTTTTTTTTTTCAAACCTCACTTATGTTCCTGCCTGCGGTTTCCTCGTATGTGAAGTCGGAGGAGCAAGCAGCACCAGCGCTCATCATGGTCACCATGTGATGAGCCTTGATGCTTTCAGCCACTTTGTCCACAGAGCAGGGCTTATTAAACTGTTTGAACCTGAGAGCTACCTCATCGGTACTAAGTCATACGAAGGACAACCAGTTTGCTACACTATCGTGATGTAACACAAATTTTCAGTAAGTTTTGATTATATATTATTATTATTATTTTTAATGATACTGATCTATGTGAAGACACTGATCACGCTAAGGAGTTCTCATTAATTGTCAACAATGACTCCGGGCACCGTGTTGGTGACCCCTGTTGTAGAGTTACGGATCAGCTTGTTCTAGTCTCATTCAAGGTTCACATCATGAGTAAAGAAAGACACACACACACACACACAGAAAAGATTCCAGGTATCCAAAGTGTACAAGGTGTTCTCAATATCACTCTCTCCACTTTGAATAACTCTACTGGCAGACAGACAGTTCATCATCAAATGTTCTCTATAGGCTCTTTTCTCCCAGCTAGATAATTGTCTGCGTAGGTTCTCAGTCGTTGAAAGTTGAGTTAAGGCAACTTTTAAAGCCAGCAAAGCCAGTGTGTTCCATTAGGCCTCGAGGGCTGTGTTCAAATACACCATAGTTCAACTTCAGTGCCAACTATGTCATCAGATTCCCCACCCCAACCCTGCCCCACCCCTCAGAAATGACTTTTGGGTTGGAAGATGGGAGGAGCCTCCAGAATACCTACCGTCGAAACCAGTATGGATGGTCCCTTTATCAACATTGAGTAAAATGCTGTATATAAACCGATTGGTGCATGGAGCAGGTGCTGGCTAACGACGCTAACAATACTGCCTGGCTTTTTCACCTTACAAATGGAACCTTGCCAATTTGGATGTTTTGTCATTCCTGGCACCAAATTCCTACTTTCAAGGTAATAAATGGAACGCATGTGAACTTGGGAAACATTCCAGATGGCGCGTCTGGTTTGGTGCGCTCGTAACTTACCAGCCCATCACAGGTGCTGATGGCAGCGCTTCCCTTGACTGTGGCCTCGTCCCACACTTCACCCAGGAAGTGGCACTGGGAGGACCTGGGCAGAGGCCGGATCCGGGCTCCTCGCAGGCCACCGTACCTTCTCTCCGTCACGAAGCCCGGCGCCAGCAGGTGCGGGTTGAGGGTGAGGTTGAGGCGCAGGCCGCGCTCGCCGTGCCGCAGCTGGTAGAAGACTCGGTCCAAGTCGGCCGACCCCTCCGCGGCTTCCCTGCGCTGCACGCGACGAGCGTGGTGAGACAGGAAGTTGGACAGGAAGTGACCTCTGGCATCCACTCTTGCGGGGTGAACCACTTGGTACGGAGGCAGAACTGGGAAAAAGAAGATGGGTTTTAAATCATGGGAAAGCAGGGGGAGGGGAATTTGATACCGCAACGAATGTAAAGATGTAAACAAAGACGGCGGTTCTGCAAACAAACCGCCCACTCTGTTATTTTATAACGTTTTGGATGCACAGTGGGCAGTGGACAGTGGGTCTTCTTCTCATCTACAGTCCTTCGTCTTTGTGCTTCACTTCACTTTCAGGTGCAACATTACAGTGAAGCTTCCTGGTTTTCCCTGTACCAACTAAATAGACAAAATAAATGGACACTATTTGAACAAAAAGTGTGTGCGTGAAACCCTTTATGTAGAACCATTTCATCATTGTGCAACAGTGACCAACAAGACTCATTCTGTTGCGCATAAATAAACATGAACCACATTGTGGTAAATTTCTCTGCCTGGCCAAAAAAAAAATCTCAGCTGCTGTTGCTCATTTGGATGCTTTGTTTCCTTCTTTTGTTTTTCTCGCTCATAAAACAGCAGAAAAAACAAACAAAGACCCTGATGCTAAAGATGTTGGCAGGGCTCTAACAAGCTCGATCTCATGCAGCTCAATCAGATCCAAATGTGGAACTTTATTAAAGCTCAATTTGAGATTTCTTTTTAAGTCAACGTTGGCCCTTATTTTTCACCAGCCCCTGATAAAGTTTGGTACAATGTGTCGATACGGCACAAGAAGGGCGACACAGTATCAGCAACGGCAAGCATCTCATTAGTTCTTTTCAGTCGTCGGCACATTTAAAAAGTGTTTGTTCGCACCAAGGCCGACTGTCTGGATGCTCTCCCACCGCGGAGAGACTTCCAATCAAACCTCGACAATACCAGTCTGATCACGACTGAGCATGAATACAAAGAAATCTGCGCACTGCCTTGGAATGACTCGTCTGTCTGCGTAGAGGCTGGAGCCGCACAGAAACGACCAGGGGGCACGTCAGGGTGGCAATATCTCACGACCCGTCTTTAGAGTGTTGTCAAATTGTAACATTTTTAAAACAATTTTAACACAATAATTGTATATTGTTGCCAGTTGCCTCCTCTACTCCTCTCTCTCTATCCCGCTCATCACCCCCCACCCCCCCTGCCCCTCACACTCATTTCCCCTCTTTACTTTCCTCTCACCCCCCTATCTATCCCTCCCTCAGTCCGGTCATGGCCAGAATGTCACCAAGAATATTATAATAAAACCACTTAAGAAGTAGCTCCTGAAACGACCCATGTGGCTCACACTCTCAAGATCTACCTCTGACAAAAAATCTGTCAGCCATCATAGACATTCAGAGACACTTCTGCTTGTCATTATGGCCAGACCGGACAAAGGGAAAAAAAAAAAAAAAAAGTGTGTTATGTGTTGTCAAATTATAAAATTCTCTACCTTATTGTGGCAATAACTCTCTTTGGACCTCTTTTTGCCAACACAGAGGAAAAAAGTAATGACAGCAGAGTGTGAATCACCTGTTTTGTGCAGTATGATGATGAATTTTTAACCCTAAAAAAGTTTTCACAAACAGTTTTCATATTTTTGCAGCACAAATGAAGAATAAAATATATGACACGACCCCAAGCAGGGTAAGAATATCACCGACAACTGTATGAAGCCATATTGTGCGGCATCCATACGAAATTTAAAGCACGACTTTCAGGGTATAAACAATAAAAAAGAGCCAACACAAGCTTACAATGTGAACATTTGTTCAATGTTTTTTTTTTTTTGGAATGGTCAATCAATAAATATTTAACTGTGGTAACACTGACGCACAATGTAGCGTTGAAAACACAAATTATTTATTTAGGTTGTTCACTCAGACAGACATTTCACATTGTTTCTTGCCACCCGCGACCTTCCTTTTGTTGAGTTTGTTGAGTTTATCGAGGCTCACAAGCGCACAACTGTCGGCAAACACACTTGGTTGTTAGTTCTATCCAAATTGATTGAAGGAGCTCAGCTCAGCTCAGCTCAGCTCTGAAAAGTTTTCAGGTACAAAGTGAATAGCAAGTGAAGTAAAAAGAAACTTGCCCTCCACTGCCTCCTGCCCTGCAACCACCTGTTGCCAGGTTACAGCAGCTCTTCAAGTCATTTTGATGCGAAAAATAGGTAGAACAAGGTGAAGGTATACATAATATACATATATTTACCGGACTTAAACAACATCAAGTGTTTTTCAGTACTGTCCCAGAAACTTAACGGCGCCAGATCAAACTCACATTGGCTGCCTGTCGGTCTGCTGCTTGCAAACCGGCAATGCGATCTGATCGAGCAAGACGTCCCACATTTACACCGCCTTTGACAAGACATCCACGTTACCCTTCTTCTATCAGTGCATCCTCCGTAGCACGCTCAAGAATTTAACACAAGCTAGCGTCTGTACCACAGCGATACGGCTGTCTGCTTCCTCTTGTTGAAGGACGATGTCTTTTTATTCTCACAAAACCTCTTTTTTTTTTTCAAACCTCACTTATGTTCCTGCCTGCGGTTTCCTCGTATGTGAAGTCGGAGGAGCAAGCAGCACCAGCGCTCATCATGGTCACCATGTGATGAGCCTCGATGCTTTCAGCCACTTTGTCCACAGTGCAGGGCTTATTAACCTGTTTAAACCTGAGAGCTACCTCAAGAACATTTTCCAGTGTCTGACTGTACTTTTTTGAGAGCCTGGACTTTCTCCTATTGTAGCAAATAATTAAGGATTCCAAGAGCAGTGGTTGGTGTTATTCACACAGCCATTTTTTAAAAATTCTCTTCAGCACCCTGAATAAGAAAAGGAAGAGAATTTTTTAAAATGTAGGAATTTATTTATTTACTTCTCCTCCCCTCCCATGTGCTTTTTAAAGTTGTTCTTCTTCTTGCACAATTAGGAGGTCATTTTATTTGATTTGTTCCTTCGGAGCGTCTGTCACCAAATCATTTGCCCAATGAATCATCAGGCCTCCCACAAGGTTTCGTCTGAGGCCGGTCCCTTTTTCCGTACAACTTTTGGGGTGATTAAAGTTCAGCCATAAAAATCTATGTCCCCACATCAATTCTCTTGACTTTTCTGTGAACCTTTGGCATGTATCACCTGACACAGCTGCTGTTGGCTGACACACACCTTATCTGCAGTGCCTGACAGCCCCGAGGTGGCCGCGTCTCAGGTACTTAAGGCTGATCTACAAAGGATGTGACAGGGCGCAACCCAGTAACGTTGCTCTGAGGGCTGCAGGTGTGAAGGGCCCTGACTTGTAATCTTCATCATGGTGGGAGAACTGTGACTCAGACAGAGGTTGAGAGTGAGGGTCAGAGTTCACCCACTGGGGTAAGTGACATTTAACCTGGAAGATGAAGGACACGGCTGCCGTTCAACTATTGGGCTTTTCTTCCAGGCTTTTTTTACTCACTTTAAATCAACTGTATGAAGTTATTTCCTCCAGTGAAATAGTGGCGAGCAACCAACTCGGTAGTGTGTGACAGAAGCAGCCCTGCGGTGGCGGATGTTAGTGTCACACAATAAAAGTGTCTTTGATGATGAATGTTATCTTAAATCGGGCAAACGCAAGAGATCCCTGCTGCGATGGACTTTCAGCTTCTCGCTACTGTAGAAACTAGTATGCTAAGGTGAGTTGATAAAAAGAGTTTGTCCCCTTCTTCACAAACAAAACCTAAACCATTTTTTTTTTTTTTTGATGCTGGACGAGAGAGCAGGCACAATTTACAGCCGGACGGCCCTCAAGCTGAGCGGAAATCAGCTTCTTCAGCTTCGTGGGAATACACATCCTGAACATCCCCTCAGAGAGCAGCACTCCTGAGCTTCTGTGGTGAGCTCAGAGGTCAGAGTGTCGCTCTGACATTGGGGCTCATTGGATGTTTGACGCAAAGACAGCGCAGATGCCCGGTGGGGAAGAACGTCTCTCCGGTTACAAGGCTGGTCTGCAAAACACTGCATTTAATAGCTACGGTCTGACCAACACTTTGTAAACACAAGTCACAGCTGGCCTCCGCTTCCCCCTCCTCCTCCTCCTCCTCCTCCTCACTGAGGAGCCCTGGCCTGATTCTGCTCTGGCTGCGCAACTCTGCGCATCAAGGATCGGACCGGTATGCCCCCCCTCCCTCAGGGTGCATGAGAGAAGTTCGGGCGGCTGCAGCTCCTTTGTGCCGGGACTGACCTGGTTCCTGCGGCGGTGTCTGCGTCTTGCCTGCGTCTTGGACAGTCAGCGGCGCGGCGAGGAGGAAGCAGAGGAGGAAGGAGAAGAAGTGGACGCCACTGGCTCTGTGGACAAACGCGCGAATTGGGCTGCAGTGGGAGCGAGCCATTGCTGCGTCGACTGACGTTCCAGAAGCGTTTCGATCTAGACGCGTGCCATGTGCGCCGGACGCACTCGTCGCTTTGTTGCCAACGTGCACTTCATGCTCTGACAGTCCCGGCAAACCTGCTCCCGTCCTCAGGCCGGAGCATGCTTCACCTCAGCGGGCCGATTCTGCTCTGTTCCCGCGAGTCTCTCCAAGTTTTTCTCTTTTCTTTCCCTCCCCCTGCTAAAAGATCCCCTCTGCTTCCCGCAGGCTGCACCCTCTGCCCTCCATCAGCCTCCGACACACAGACAGCCGGTGACAGCTTGCAGATTTCTCCCCTCCGCAAACTTTCTCGGAGCCACCCCCACATATGGGTGGGCTCAAGACAATGGGCCATCTCTCTGCAGGACGGCCGGCTTAAAGGGGAAAAGCTGCCGCAAGAAGTTGGATCCGGTGAGATTCAATCCGACCGGCAGGGGGCTCTTTAAAGCTGCTCCGCAAAAGCTGTCACTGGGCCGAACAACCAGGTGATCATGTGCCACTCTCTGGGAGACACAATAGAGAAGTCATGGAAATCCAGGCGTTCAGTCTGTTTTAAATGAAATTCAGTGGCACCAAATGACCAAAAAGCGTTTTGCAGTATGTATGTATGTATGTATGTATGTATGTATGTATGTATGTATGTATGTATGTATGTACATATTTATGCAAATATGCATATGCATGTGTGTGTGTGTGTGTGTGTGTGCATATATATATATATATATATATATATATATATATATGCACACACATGTATATATATACATATACGTGTGTGTGTTGCTTGAAAGGTCCAGTGTGTAAAACCTGGCCCGATTTAGGATTTTAATATTGGTAAAAACTTAATATGCGGCCCCTTCATGTACTGTGGATACTCACCGTACATGAAGAGTAATTTGATTTTCCTACCCATTGAACGATTCTTTTTTTCATTATATATAAGATTATACTGAGAATGTACATAGAGGAATAAGAGTCTTGCTCCCAGTTAGCTGCCATCTTGCACCGCCTGCCCGCCTGGCAGCGCAATTTTTCATATTTAGGGTGAACAATTGTGTCTTCAAATAAACCAACAAAGAAGGTGGACAAGTGATCCACGTTTGTGTGTGCAGGCCACTGTAGTTCACTGGCAAGCTTGGGAGAGAGAGGGTGAGCGAATGAGCGCTGCAATCTAAAATTTGACCTCTAGATGACAGGACTTTGCACGCTATACCTTTGAATATTGGATAAGATAAGATACAAAGTGACCCTGAGCAGAATAAGCAGGGATGGATGGATGGATGGATGGATGTACTACTGCTAAAGAGGACACAGTGGAGAGATGCAATTTCTGCTGGAGCATGTCCGTCTTCGGAGCTTCTGCAGAAACACGGTGTGTCTTTCAACTTTTCCGCGGTGGTCTTCATTCTTTCACAGCTTCACTCCTGGCATGCACATTAAACAGGCCCGCTTCTTTTAATAGTGATGAAAAACTCCCAGGGAGATCTGAGGCAGCCTGGTAAGTAAGACTGTCATCTTGGATTAGGTCTGTGATGTTTAACACCCGAGGCCCTGAAGTGCTTCTCTTTTCTTCACAAAATATTCAAAACGCGTTGCTTTGACGAGGCTGAGACAATGAGGCGTAAACATCTCCATTTTAGTCACCCTGAGGCCAAGTCGTCAGGACTCCACAACATTGTTTTTGCTGCAGGGCACAGCAACCAAGCTGTGTCTGCTTGAGCGTAGTGCTCCCCCTGGCGGTAATGAGAAGGTACACCAGTGCCACTCGTGCGCAGAAGATACAGTGTGTGAATTTGTGCAGTCAGACACACATGAAGGATGAAGTGATTAGTGGTGATATCTGCTTGATTCTTGACAAGTTATGTTATGTTATGTTATGTTATGTTATGTTATGTTATGTTATGTTATGTTATGTTATGTTATGTTATGTTATGTTATGTTACATAACATAACATTACATTATGTTATGTTATGTTATGTATTTTCATTTCCCGTGCTTTTCCTTTCATTCATTCATCCATTGATTCACTCAGTTGTGTTCTTGTGTTTTGAAAAACTTAAACAAAACAAAAATAAAACAAAACATTCCCAACGCCCCATTTTACTTCTGTGTCGCACTTCAAGCGCGCGCCCTGCAGGTGACACGCCTTTGAACTCGCTTGCTCTCGGAGTCACCGAGGATGCTCGCGCTACCCACTCCGCGCCGACTCTCCACCGGTGCAGCGTCTCCACCGACCAATCAGGGCGCAGCGCAGGTCCGACACACCTGTATAAAGGAGCTGAGCCCGCGCACTGGAGCTGCTGTGACAGGCCACTCGTGGTGCAACCAGCGCGCGTCCTGAAGACCTCGCCCCGATGAAAGGTCCCTGCAGCAGAGATGGATGAGACGTTGAACCAGAGCGCGGCGCCAAACCAGAGTTCCCCGGCGGACGAGTCGCTGGAGGAGAGCGCGGACGGCACCTTCATCCTGAGGGTGCTCATCTCCGTGGTCTACTCCGTGGTGTGCGCCGTGGGCTTGGTGGGCAACCTGCTGGTGATTTTCCTCATGAGGCAGCGCCAGGGCCGGAAGAAGTCCACCATCAACATCTTCATCATTAACCTGGCCGTGACGGACTTCCAGTTCGTGCTCACGCTGCCCTTCTGGGCCGTGGACACCGCGCTGGACTTCAGCTGGCCTTTCGGCGACGCCATGTGCAAGATCGTGCTGACGGTCACCGTCATGAACATGTACGCCAGCGTCTTCTTCCTCACCGCCATGAGCGTGACGCGCTACCTGTCCGTCACCTCGGCGCTCAGGAAGAAGTCGTGCCGGACGCGGTGCGCCAAGTGGGTGTGCGCCGTGCTGTGGGTGGCGGCGACGGGCGCCACCGCTCCCACGGCGGTTTTCTCCACCGCCACGGTGGTGGCCGGCGAGAAGCTCTGCCTCCTCAAGTTCCCCGAAGGACACGACTGGCTCGCCCTCTACCACATGCAGAAGATCCTGGTGGCCTTCATCGTGCCCATGCTCATCGTGTCCGTCAACTACCTGATGCTGCTGCGCTTCCTGAGACGCAGGAGCATGGGCGGCAGCAACCCCAAGCGGAGGTCCAAAGTCACCAAAGCCGTCGCCATCGTGGTCTTGTCCTTCTTCTTCTGCTGGATGCCCAACCAGGCCATCACCTTCTGGGGCGTGCTGGTCAAATTCAACGCGGTGAACTGGGACAACTCGTTCTACATGGCGCACACGTACGTGTTCCCCGTGAGCGTGTGCCTGGCGCACGCCAACAGCTGCCTGAACCCGGTGCTGTACTGCCTGATGAGGCCGGAGATCAGGAAGATGCTGGGCAGCTTGTTCTGGAGAGCGTCCACGCCGACCTCCAACAAGGAGTGCCCGACGCGCCTCTTTACGCACGGGGAGAGTCCGAGAGTGGCGCCGCTGCAGATCATGGAAAGCGGGGAGTACACGCTGTCCATCCTGGACCGCGTGCATCTGAAAGGCGCGAGCGTGGCGCCGATCACCCGTTAGTTGCGCTGAACTGAATTGTACCATGAATTTCAAAACAAAACAAAAAAACAAAACTCGTGCACAGATCTGGTGGGACTGTTTGTGTGTCTCTCCTGCGATTCATTGATGATTCGACCGATGGATTTTGCTCCAGCTTCTACTCATCTCTTTGCCTCCCTACTTTTCTGCAGAATTGCTTGCACACGTGCAGGAGATGAGACTGACAGAACATTTTGGACTCTTGGCAAAAACGTGGGAGTGTGTTAAAAGCGATGATGCAATCGTCTCTGTTTGCCTGTATTTAATGAATTATTCGACCTGGACAAGTGTTTCTCCACCTCCTGGGTGGGGAAACCGTGAATGGACATACAGACAGTTTTATGCATTGTTTTGTTTGTTGGTTTACGTCCAAATTGCATCCATGCTGCCATGTATATACTGTGTTTAAAAACTATATTTTTTTTCCGACTTGCACCTGTTTTTCTTGTGCCATCACACCAGCGCTGACATGAATGTGGACGACCGTGTCCTCTTCCTCTAATAAAACGGGGACAGTAATTAAGTCAGTCTTGTCTCTCTGTGTTTGCCAGCACCACTCCCAGCTCGGCTCCTGTAAAGCCCAGGGGCAAACAAAGCTGTGAGCCCCCTCACTCACTCAATCATATTCAACCTCAATCTGCCTTTAATGCCCAATTGATTTCCACTCAAACACACCGCTCGCGGCAGGCGACCCCGGCAACAGGTTGTAATGATTCCTGCTGCCAGTCAACCCCCCCCCCCCCCTTAAACGACAACAGCAAAGCAGGCTGCTGCAGAGCTCGCAGGTGTTCTGACGGCCTGTTTGCCTGGCATAACCCATCCATGACGCAAGAACATCGGAACCTATGTCGAGCCACTCATCTCATCATCCAGTATGGTGACGCCGTCGCAAATTGAGCCCTTGGAGTCATTCCAGCGCCAAATCCTTTTCAGACTTCTGCAGCTCATTTCCACCCCACGTCTTGAACCATGTATTTATCCCCCCCCCCCTTACTGTAAGAACCTCAGAGCTGACAGCGATGACACACCGCACCAGCTTGATTCAAACTCCGCCGTCACACAAACTGTGGCTCTCAACCGCAGCCACAGTCGCACCTATCAAGGATGATATTCACTGCGTTGCTCTTGCGATTATGCAGGAACAGAACGGCCTGTTTTTTTTGGTTTGTTTGTTTTCGCCTTCTTAGTTTTTTTTTTTATATAAATCATTGAATAATGTATAGACTTTAACTTATGGAGCTCAGCTGGCTGTCTGGCTATGAATCATGCAGGGAAAGTGCAGTAACGGGTAAGTAGATGGATTCAGCCTGGTCATAACAACTGCGCTGCATGAGGCTTTAAGGTCCCATGTCATGTAATATTCAAATCCACCGGCTGTTGTCTAAAATGATCTGTGCCCCCTGAGGGTCAAGAAATGAGAAAAACCCCACATACTTAATCCGATTGTTACATCAGATAAAAACCCAGTGTGTTCGCAGCAGGCTGCAAACAGGGGATCAAGACTTTGAAAAAATCTCGCAGGTTGAAAATGTAACCTGAGACATATGCTGGCGAAGCTACACTCCTTTTAATCGACTGGAAAATAAAATATTCAGTCTCGTCTATCTGGTTAAATTACCTCCCAACAGAGCAGGAAAACAAACTACCTGCAGTTCCTTGGGAGCAAAATCACTCAATTTCTATTTTAATTAAGCCATCTGTCTTGTTCCAACACCGACTTGAGAATACGCTGAGCCTCTCCCAGGGTACTGGATGGATTGACAGGGGAAATAAATAAACATCTTACACTGTTGTAAATATCACATACATTAATATGCATTTTATTTGTTGGCGTTTAACAGCTTGTTACGCCTCATCGAAGAAAGAGAGAGAGAGAGAGAAAAAAAACTGACATTCTTTGGACACAGCAGGAAGGTAATGATGGGCTGAGTGCATCAAAACTGATTTTTCTTTTTTCTATTTTTTTTTCTTTCAAATTCAGACACAGTTCTTCATGAGCGTTATTCCGCGGACACACCACCTCCCCTGCAGTGCTTTGTGCACTTCTGCTCTGACGCAGTGCATGTTCAAAGACACGCATTGTCCTCGCAACGTGTTCAACATTGATTAAAACACACACACACACACACACACACACACACACACAGACACACACACGGACAAAACAAAACAAGAAAAATCTGCTCGGTTTGCCTCCCAACGCTGTTTCTTAAGTTACAGGCTACAAAACCATACAAAACCATGTGGGAAGTAAAGTTATGGTATCTGTGAGGGTAATAAAAGTGGCACCTCACTATTTACACAATTCAAGTTAAGTTTGTACAAAGTAAAAGTGCATCAAAGGTACAAAGATCGTCCTGCATGTCCTTTAAGATGAAACTCGTAATGACGGAGCTGCAGGTTGACAAGATCTGCGGAGGAACATCTAGAAAAAGGTCTGCAGGGTAAAAAGTGACGTCTGCTTCTTTGCAGGCGTCATTTCATTGAGTGCTCGCCTGGATGCCAATGAGCTGACGATGGTGCTGCACAGACACGCTCCTTTTTCTTTCTTTTTTTAAGGCGGTACAGAAAAAGATGAAAAAGTGATTTTCCTTCGGGTGCTGACTCACCCCTGAGCTTTTCCATATACATTTTTTTTTTTACATTTACCATAAGAGTTAAATAAATACATACATTATGACAAGTCGGAGTGGGTGAGTAGGAGGAGGGAGGGTAAATACAACTTAAAGAATCTTTGGGTTGTGGTTTTCTGGCCAGTGGCGGATGGAGAAAAAAAAAAAGGAGAGGGTGAGAGCAGAGAGCTCCCTAATGTGAAGACAGTGCAGGGATGCTGACTGGGAGTGTGACAGGGATCACTCTCGCATGGGAGGGATAGAGGGAGGGGTGAGGAGAGGAAGGGGAATCCAGTGCACCGAAAACAGGGGCCGGCTTCGGCGGTCAAGTCGCCTGGGAAAGTGTCTCCGCGTTGACAGCAGGGGGCGAAGGCGAGGCGAGGAAAAAAGGAGACGGAGAGAGTGAGCTGGTCCCTGAGTGTCGGGTCCCCGGGGTGGGGGGTCGGGGGTAAGGAGTTGAGTGCTGCTGGGGGGCCCCTCAGCCTGCGTTACCGCTCCTCGGCCACCTTCCCGTTGGCCGTCTGCTCGTCCTCGTCCCGTCGGTTCTGCCTCTGGAAGAAGCCGAGCTGCAGCAGGAGGAGGAGGAAGAGATGAGATTGTGTGAAACTGCGGGAATTGTTTGTTGTTGTTGTTGTTGTTCTGTGTGCGTGTCCATGCTGTACAGAATGCTATTTTTCCATAATTGACAGTTCTGATCTTCCCCTGCAGGGGGAGTCTAACACGATGTCCCCCAAGGTAGCGCACATGAAGTCGCTCTCAGGACAGAAAAACACAGAATTTCAACCCAGGCAGAAAATAACCTCTGATTCAACCTGTAACACACAAACACACACACACACACACATACACGTTTCTCTGGTAGCTGCTGATACCTCACGTGCAGGATGGGGTCCAAGGAAATAATATTTTGAATTCATGTTTGGGTTTGGATCAGCTTTGGCCGGCCAGCAGTGAGACTCAACTGTATAAATATAAATAAATAAAGCTATTCTGTTTTCCTGGGCACACAGGTCACTGTTTGATGTGTGTGTACGTTAAAGGAGCCACCGTCTAGTCTGCATAAACCTTTTGGTGATCATTTACAAGGTTCACCGAACAGCACGCACGCGCCACGTGCCACGTGCCACGTGCCACGGTGGCAACGGCAGTGTAGCGCAAAAACATTGCGGGCATCATCTGAAAAGTGTGTCCGTCGCAGTTCAGTTAGGGAAATAAGCAGAGACTGGTTATACTGGAAACAAGGCCTGAGGTGAGTAAAAAATCTATCTATCTATCTATCTATCTATCTATCTATCTATCTATCTATCTATCCATCCATCCATCCATCCATCCATCCATCCATCCATCCATCCATCCATCCATCCATCTATCTATCTATCACTAAGTTATAAGGGTTTTATCTACACACTGTATATCCAGGTTGACTGTAGGGAGGCTTTACTGTTTTTCCTCTCTATTTGTTTTTTGTGCCATGCTTCGATGTCCCCGCTGCCCCCCACTGACCCCTATAGTTGTCATTTTGCCCACCCGCTTACTTGTTATCACTTCCCTTCAGCAACTGCAGCTCTCTAATGAGGGCTTCGACGCCTCTACACAGTTGCCGCGCGTTCTTTGTTTTGTGGGCGAACGCGACGCTGAGGTTGCGGCCACGCACGCGGTCGGTTCCGCTTCCTGGAAACAGCGACTGGTGAATCGTTCTCTCATTCCGTTATCGACTTAACTCCAAAGTAAATATCTGACCTTTTCTACCCGTTGACAGATGATTATCTATTCTGTGCAGTGTGAGGCTGCGTCTCTCCACACTCACCGGAGGCGGCCCTTTCACAACAAGACAATGAATGCAACGCAACGCCTGTGCATGCATACGTACGCACGTGTGTGTACGCACAATAAGACCAATTGTAATTCCCTCGATCCGGCGTCTCTCTTTGTTTCACACGGTGCTTTACCTTCCACAGAGCCAGGCTGAGCAGCGCCAGCAGCAGGAGGCCTCCCAGCGTGCTGCCCACGATGATCCACGTCGGGACTCTGTAATCTCCCTCCTTTCGTATCTCCAACATTATCTGTGGATCAGGAAAATACAGTATGCAAATTGAATCAATCCCAGTCAATTTAGGACAGTTGATCAGGTAAAGGTCCAGTGTGTAAAATTTGGCTTGATTCATGATTTTTGGTAAACACTTAACATACTGCCCATAAGTACATTAATAAATGTTTAAACTCGCAGGACGATAAAAGTTATCGTTAGTTTTTGGTTTTTGTACCCTTAGAACTGTTCTCATATATATACTGTATAAGAATATACATAGAGCAATTAGGGTCTTGCTCCCAGTTAGCTGCCATCTTGCACCACCATGTTTTAACAATGATGGGCATCATGTTTTGACATTGTGAAAACACATGATCTGACCTACTGGCAGAATCTTAAAGATTACTATTATTTTTTTTTAAGTTCCTTTTTCAAACTTCTCAGCCTTGTTCGGCTTTTTTTTTCCGAGCCATAATACATGGCTGATACACGGAGATTCTGCAGGCGTGTTCGTTCTGCCCAATAGATGGCAGCAAAGATTAATGCAAGGGGCCAAAGTTTGACATGCAGCGCTGTTGGTCCTTTCGGTCCCTGAGCACCACGCAGCTCTGCTCACGGATCTTCTGGTGCTGTTTTCAGCTCCAGAAGAGCCCGGTGATGATTGTTTATAGAGGCAAACAAACTAAAAACTTTTGCCAACATGTGGCCTTTTTTTGTGGGGGTCGTTGCTCTTGTTCTTGTAGCACAAATCAGAAGGTCATGAATGTTTTACTGATGCCTTTCTAAAGTTTATAAGGTTTATCGGAGCGGCTGCACGCAAGGCAGTCAGATAATGATGCTGTTTGCTTTGCAGCCACCGTTGACTCACATGTCTGACTGGCCTCTCTTCGTGTAGAAACATGGGGCTGGAGGAAGGGAGCTCTACTGACGCACTGGATATCAAGTCCATGATTTTAAACTTCAGCTGAAAAGGGGGGGAAAAACAAACAAAAGCAGGTTTTACAGCCATATCGCCGTCACCGCGTCGGCTCCTGGGCAGAACATCAAGGGCTGGGGGAACTTTGAAACTCACTGCATGCAGGGTTTCCAACCGCAGCACTCCCGTGATCTTGACTGAGATCTCTCTGTAGGAGGCCACGTTGACGCGGCACTGGACGGGCAGAACCAGGATGTTGAACTGATTCTGTGGGACGGAGGGACACGTCAGGGAATAGCTTCGCCGGGGACAAAGGGATTTTATTTGGATGAGGATTATTGTGCGAGACTGGACTCCAGGATGTAAAAAAAAAAAAAAAATCCTGTCAGTTTCCATTTTCTACCCACCAAGCGGGAGAAGCGTGAAAGGTCCTCAGAAGACAATCTGCTGGGTCCCACTTCTTGAGGTGGCAAACAGTACGTGCCGTCTCTCTGTGATGCAGAAAAACAGAAATGAAAGGGTCTGTTGGCAGCTTACAGTGTCACAGTGCTATTCCTCCCACTCATCGAGGGACACGGACTCACCTGGTCGATGGAGAAGTCGGATATGAGAAGGAGACGGTTGCCATTCTTTGGCATTTCGGGGATTTCGATGTTCAGCTGCAGATCTCTCACCGGGAAGTAGCCCAGGTTCTGGATCTGAGGCACAACAATGTGTGTCTGAGATTATTTTTACCCTCCATTTTTAACATGCCAGTTAAAAATGGTAACATTTGGGTTCTACCTGAAAGGTGAGGTTGAAAGGGGGGCCGATAACTCCTGGCTCCTCCAGAGACAGGTCTGATTTGATGTCATATCGAGGCGGATCCGAGTCCCTTTTAGGGAAAACGTGAAAATAAACAAATATGAAGAAAACCTGGAGAGGATGGAACTAGTATCCTAGTAACGACACTGGCTGAGCGGCTGACAAACCTGGTGAAGAGAAGGTCCGCCTCGTACTTCAGCGAATAATAGATGTCGTTGAAATTATCCGCCGCACTCGTGTCCACGCCGTCGCTGTGGACAGAACCGGACAAGACAAATCTTTCAGAGGACGTAAGCAGAGGGTGTCGCCAGGGGACAAAAAATTGAAATGTATTGAAATTAGGGCTGTCAGTCGATTCAATTTTTCAATCGTGATTAATCGCATAGTGTCCTGAGTTAACTCGGAATTAATTGCATTTTTTTTTTTACCCTGCTCTATATGTAACTTAACAAGACAAAAACAACTTCTAACCTTGAGGTATTCTCAAGCCATGATCGCATTTGTCAATCGCGCTATTTTATTTTGAAAATGAACCAGATTCTCTCGTGTTTCTTTGAGTGACTTCCTGTCCTGCTTGACGCAGAAATCTCGCGGCTCGCGCACAAAAATGACCAAATGCCGAAACGATGGCTGCACGGCGCGAGCCGGCCGCGAAGGTGCCCATTGGTTAACAAGGGCGCGTTAAAATAATTAGCGTCATTAAAAGGAGTTTGAGTTAACGCGCGTCAACCGAATCCAAAATTTGCCACACCTGCCAGCCTCCAGGATAATCCGGACGTGCTCCAGCACGACGGTATGGCTGAACTCGAACTCCAGACGAAATGATACCTACAACAAAGAAGGGAAAAAATATTCATTCATATTTCCAGGAGGGTGCAGTGCGCTTTTGTTATTACTATTGAAAGTTGGTAGGGCAGCCCATTGTTATGGATTAAACCAGCGGTTCTCTCTTTGTGCAGTCTCAGGACTTACATTTTTTTTCCTTATCATGAAACCGCGACCCAAATTTACTCCCCAGCACTCCCAACATTTTTTTCTTTTATGAATATATATGTATTTTAAAAAACCCTTTTTTAAAAAAGAAGGGAAACTGCCCACAAAGGCGGAAACACACTTTTGGGTCGCGACCCACCAGTTGAGAAACGCTGGATTAAACCATTTGAGCCAGGCTGAAGAAAGTACAGCAGGCAGATGCAATAACACAGGAGAGGAGAGTTGGAGAGAAGCGAGAAGAAGACGACGTGAGAGGAAGAAGAGGAGAAGAGAGGAATGTTTGAAGGGAGAGAGAGGCTGTGAGGAGAGGAGGGGATCAGAGAGGAGCGAAGGGGTGAGGAGGGGAGAGCAGAGTCTCGAGGAAGGCGACCGGGGATCACAGCTTCTCTTCTGCAAAGAATCCCGACAGCTGACCGCCGCCTCCTCCGGGCGGCTAATTAGCCCGCCGACGAGCGACAGCGGCTCACTGCGTAGCGGCGATGACGGTAATGACGATGGCGAACTGTTTTCAAAGATCTCATCCGCTCCATTTATGGAGCCATATTTCTCAGAAAAGGGGCCGAAGACGTCGGCAGTGGCACATGCAGGCAGGCGGGCAGGCCAGCGTTGCGGGTATGGAAGGAATGACTGTCGGCGGTTTGGGGGACCTCTGCGCGCCAACATAGCTGAACACGAGTTCAGACGGAGCGTGACATTCCCCTTCCGCCTCCTCCTCTTCCTCCTCCTCCTCCTCCACTGGAAACTCTTTAGCTCCGGCAATTGCAAAAGTTTGCTCGCTAATTTCAAGCAGCCATAAAAAAATGTTTGGAAAAATCGGAACGGGAGCGATGAGTGGATCGGCTGGATTCACACCTGCGCTGCCAGTTCCTATAGCTCCCCCTATCGTGGAAGGTGCAGCTCTGGCCAGACGGCGCAGCGTTGTACTTTTGCTCCGTCATCATTGTAAAATTGCGGCTTGGAGCTTAACCTTCCCACAGCGGATGGCTTTGATTTGTCGGCGGGATGCGCCATTAGTGTCATCCCCATCGAGGCCGAGTCAAGCCTCACCCGCTTTGGAAGCCTCCCCTCCCCCACCACCACCACCACCACCCAGGACAGAGCAGGAGAGCCATAAACATCACTGACATTACAAGGCTCTCAAAAAGAGCCGAGCTGAATGTGAGAATAAGGAACAGATGAGGGAAGGATAGAGAGAGAGAGAGGACCAGTCGGTATCTTTCACTCAATCTCACGCTGGGCCGTGGACCAGAGGAAATCTTAGCGAAGGTTCTTTCCTTTTTATTTACCCTGTTGCTATGACGTCTTTTTGCTGTTTGCAGGTTACACAAAAACAAGGCAATAAAAATGACACTGGGTGCTGCATCCTAGCTTTTAAGGTGAGTGCTTTGGATTCTGTAAAAAATAAAATAAATAAAAGCAACAAAGTCTCCTCCGAGCACTAGTGTGAGATGTGATGTAACGTGTGAAGACGCATCACATCCACGGAATTCCATATGTCGTGGCAGAGCTCCAGCAATTTCCCCCCTTTCACGCGGCGCACGTCCGTCTCTCACTCCAAAGTCTTTCAATGCCAGCGACAAAATGTTGAACACGTGACAAGAGAAGAGAAATCGTGCTCCCCTTTGATATCCACATGGAACAGAAAGTAAAGGACGTCCATCAAAGTAATGTGACACGCCAGACGGAACGTTGTCAAAATCCCTCCGATTTATCTCACGCATCCATCTGGTGAAGAGCCCACAGAAGAAAAGCGTGTGGAATTTGGGGCTGAAGCGGGGTCTGACCGGCGGAGCCCTGTCCCGACTATGATTCAAGCTGACAGGATTTGTTGTATAACGTTAGCTGCACGATTGTCTTTTGGCTAGCCAATATTCACCAAATCCGTGCTAATCTCTTCATCAGATGCCATTGTTTACCAGTAGCAGTGACTTTATCTTGATGGACGTCTTTCACTGTTTCAAAGCATTTACCACATGGTACTGCTTTGTATGGATCCGATAAATCTAGAAAATGCAGGGCCAGTTTCGCCGATGAACAGGTGCTTTTTAATTTAGGTGTCATCAAACTGCCAAGTCTGAATGAGTTTTCATGACTTTTAGATATTTTTGTGAGTTTTCCCTTGTGGATCACTAATTTGTTAAAATCCAGAACAGAATTTGGCTAAAAAAAAAAAAAAAAAGCTTTTAATTAAAAATTATAAAGAAAATATTTGTTCACACCATCCAGTTCTTTTCTCACCTAATGCAGCAGTCTTCAAAAAGAGGTGCTAGTTTGTGCGCCATTAAATGTTTTGTCTTGAATTGGAATCTTGTCAAATTTTGTAATCATTTTATGAAATTAAGATAAAAAACTATATGGGCAACACTGCAGTTGTTTAAATCCAGTAATAGTATAGTAATCAGTTTGTACAAATACAATCTAGATACAAATCTAGTATTGCTCTATGTAGAAGTATTGATTTCATCCCACATGTATCAATATGATGGCGATTTAGAAGGACACGCCCACTAGCACTTGCCAGGCCACTCTTCCTCTCGTACCTCCAACAGCCCCACCCGTACTCTCTCAATGTGCATCTTTGGGTTCCTTTTTCTTTGGCCAGCTTATCATTCTGCACACCCAACTGACTTCCCAAGTTTTGGAGTCTGAGTTCAGTCGGCCATGAACTTTTTTTCCCTCCCCGCTTGCTGCTGGAGACACTGGAAGCCGAGCCCCGGCAAGAACCTCTTACACAATCTGGAAGTCTTTTCTGGATCACACAGAAATCCCTCGACACTGACGTGCTGGCCGAGGGCCACGCGTGGACGCGCTCCTCCTCCATCATGTGTTGCTTTAAAAAAAAAAAAAGTAGGATTTTGCCCATCTGCTTTGTTTGTCTTTGGCATTATTTCCACTATCAAGCTGGACTTTTCAGACGGGAGCGACCGACTCTCCATCTGCTTTCCATCTCCTACATGTGGCCCTCTCGACAGAGAGGAGATGTAAAAAAATAAATAAGTGCAACATCTGCAAGTCTGCCGTTTGGATTTGGCTGCGTCTCGCGTCATGCGCAACACAGCAGCGCTTCATCCTCCAAGCAGCGTGCGGACCCCGAGTCGGGAGGACGTTTCAAACATTTCAAAATTCCTGATGACAAGTTCATTTTTGCCGCTTCCAATCCCAGGGCGCCTCACCTGACTTTTGGCCCTCATGAACGGAGCGCTGACGTTGCAGATCTTCTCCGTCCTCTGCTTGTCTTCCAGTGAGCAATCTATTTTGATATCAGAGGCGTCCTGGCAGAAAGACGAACAAAAATGAGTAGAGGGCACAGCCAGTTTAGCGGTTAGCCAGTTATTTCTGCGGCGATGCGGCACCTTGACCACGAGGCTGCTGAAGCGCAGGTTGGGAGTGTAGGTGATGTTGAGTCGGGCGTTGTAGGCGTTCTCGCCTTTGTTCTCCAGCCGCACGTCCACCACCATCCGCTTCCTGTTGCCCTCGATGACGCGCAGAGAGCTCGCCGTCCCGCTGCCGCCGCCGCCCGTGCTGGCGGCAGAAAGCGCCGCGAGACTTCACGGCCTGAGCGCAGAACTGACTGCAAGGCAGAAACAGAGCATGTGGGCGTCTCTTTCGCTCTCTCTTTAGAAAGAACCAGTACAATTTAGGGGGTAGGATTAAATAAGTTACTTCTTCCAACTCCTTTTTGCTCAAACTGAGTTACTAATGAATTTGCAGATGCAGTTAATATTTTGTTTGTTTTGATTTCTTAATGTTAACTTTTTTATTTTTATCTTTATTTTAATCTGTATTTTAAGCTATCATTTACACGATCGAAATAAAGATCAATCAATTAATCAATCAATCAATCAATCAATCAATCTAGCTTGATGAAGACGTGCACTCACGTGCGGGTAATGAGGTCGGTGCTGCTCTGCAGCGCCAGGTCGGGGATGCAGTGGTCGTCCTCGTCGCAGCCGTTCCAGAAGGGCAGCTGCAAGGCCAATGAGAGCGAAGGCGGTAAGTTCAACTCTGGCCGGTCTCTCGAAGACAGTCGGGTGACTGACAGCGCCTCACCTCAGTCCGCACCACAGTGGGCCAGCCGTCATCCAGGACCGGCCCATCCTCGGAGTCCTGGAGCCCCACTTGGACTCCAAACACGATGGGCCTGGCATAGTCTGTGGTCTCCTGGTGAGACATTCGACCAGCAGATTAGTGTGGGAAACTCTCTCTATCAGCACAGTGTGTCTGTGGCCTTTCAATATGTATTTGCTCTCGGTGGATTTACGCAAAAAGCGCAAGAAGCAGGAGAAAAAAAAATAATGCTGGAAAACCACAAATCTAATTTTAAGACCGTGGCACATAAAGTGTCCATTACATGCCCGTCTAGAAGTTCGGTTATTGTGATGATTATTTTTTTATTTCCTTCTTTAAAAAGCTCCGACTGCCTGCCCACTCTGCTGCTTTTAACTGCTTAATGTGCACGTCGTAAATGTCGCGCCTTCCACCGCGAGCAGAGTTTTGTTACCAGAGGCTGTGAGCGCAGAAATAAAGGTCCGACTACCGACGAGGCATTCGATAGCCTCCAGGTGCAGCTTTTTCAGCGGGACTTTCCTCAGCGCTAGGCTGAGTGGCACTCGCTGGATATATCGTAAAAACAACAACAACAAAAAAACACTGGAACTTTCGCATATTGATCATTTAGGAAATGGAACAGGAAATCTTGTTCTGGGGGGGTAACCTGTTACTTCAAGTGTAAATGTGAATTCATTTTAAAGACGATTGTGTGGCCGTTTTGTCAAATCCCTCACCATGACATGGAAGTAAATGTGCTCGCAGGTCTCCTCTCCGGGAAGAAGTGTCATGTTCTGCAGCTGCATCTTGCTGGGGTTGTCCAACACGGCGCGAGCGTTAAAACGTCTCTCCGCGATGGACACGTTGTATTTGATCCCTGGTGGAATGAATGAAAAGGTCAGCGACAAACAGCCCCAAAGTGGAAAACATCGTCATTGTTTTGATTACAATTTTGCATTTCATTGCAACCAAATTGAAAAAAAAAAAAAAAATGCAATGAACGCAGCAACATGACATCACTTTCTCGCAGTGACACGTTTGTTTCCTCTTGTACTTGGTCACGTGATGAATATGGGACAAACATCAACCAAAGTAAGTTTACAGTGAGTCACTTCCAAGCCACATGGTCTGAGAGGCTTTCCACTCCGTGCCATGTGTGTTCATGGCACGAGGAGAAGGCTGCACTCGTGCACGCACTGTGAGTGTTTGGGGTCAAAGGAGGAATTACAAGAATCTTTTTTGCCCTGAATGCTTTTCTGAATTTCTGACCGCATCCCAGTTCCTCCTCTCCAAAAAAGAATTTATTATAGGAAAAAAGGTCATTTGGTTCTAATTGGACTTATTCACCTTCCAAAACCTTCATGTCTGTGACTCTTATTTTTGTCTATTATCTTCATTTCATATTATCTTCATTTCCTGCAAAACAGAACATCTGAGCCTCCCTCTGTTTATATTTAGGACACAACTCTGCAACAATAAAAAGAAAAAAAGAAAACGAGATTCACCTCAATAAGATTTAGTCAGCTGCAGAAAAATTCAGCTCTGCGCGCAAACGCCAGAGGAGTCGAAAACACCAGCACATCTGCCACGCGTTACCAGCCACAAGACAATGAGTCAAAAATCAAATAAACGTGTTCCACCGTACGTGACCACGGGCGACACAGCAAGTTCCTCGGCCCTTCCTTCGCTCGCCATTTGACACGTCCCACTGATTCGCTGAAGACGTAGGGGGGATGAGGGGTTAACTCAGAACTCGTTGCCCTGCACCGGTGCTTCTTATATACAGTGAAAAAGGAGCTGGCCACTCTAGCTCTTAAAAATAAATGACATGGCTGAGGAACCCCGGGGCTACACGCAGGTGAGTCACTCATGGCGATTTGCAGGACGGAGCAATCGGATTAAGACTAAGTGGACACCAACAGCAGGAGGGAGCTGCTCGAGCCTCCAGATGTAAAAAATAAATAAATAAATAACTGTGAAAGAGCAGCTCTACCTTTATGGAGGAACCAGGCTCACCTTTCCAAACCTTTGCAACGTGAACAAACACATCAACCAAAAGTGAAAGATGGCGACAAAACACCCCAAAAGGCAACGTCTCACCCATCAGTTGGGTTAGTGAGGAGGTTACTGCTCTGCCTTGTCAGACGAGATGGTGGATGCTGGCATCTATCTGTCATCACTGACATCCTGAAACCCTAAGAAGCAGCCATGGTGCAGTTGTATATGCATCCTGTCCAACTTTTTTTTCTGTAGCTGAAAGTCATGTGACGTCTGCCAGGTGTCCGAACATTTGGCGTCGCAAAAATTCACATTTTCTTCTGGTTCATCCATCATGCATTCGGTACGTAAAATGCTTTTGACAGTGGCAGCGCAAAACAGCAACGTTATCCAGCAGACGTATATTGTTACTAAGGCTTTGGCAGCACTGATGATACTACTACTGGCTATACGGCTGCATCACAGTTTTTTTTGCAGGATGCGGAATGTTGGAAAAATCTGCTGGAGCTTCTCCTCGAGGGATATAGATCCAACCGACCCAAACGTCAAACCAACTGATGCTTTAAGTAAATAACGGCGAGGATGTCAATACAGTGCAACGCTCGGCTGGAAAACCCTGGACTCAGACGTTCACGTCGACGCCAACTAACACAAACTATCTGCCCGAAACGCTCCTTCAGATCGGGGTCACGCGGGGATCCTGTGGCAGCGCACAATGTGCTGCCACACCACAAAAACTGCTTCAGAGGAGTTTGGGGAGAGCGTGACAAAGACATCTGCATGATCGCGGGTGTCCAAAACCCAACAGAACCAATTTTACTTGAGCTGCACTGGATGTGCTGGCCCGGAGGTGAATTCATTTATTGCTGCTAGTAAAAAAGGGTTCTTCAGTGTAAAAGAAGAATTGGGCCAAATTCATGGGTCAAAGAATGTTTACATGGATATAAAGACCCAGAGTTTCTCGAGAAATCAACGTGCTGAAAACCTTAATTGAGGCTGTTCAGTTGATCTGCCAGTAGATTCAGTCATCTGGGTGACATAAACGCTATAGATTGAACATCAGTTTTATTGCACTGGAATATTGGCGAAAATCATCTAAGAGAACCGATGGCATGGATGACATCATTTTATGCCAGAAAGTAATCCTGGCTATACGTTATACTTTCCATATTTAATCCCTATGTTCAAGTCTCCAATATTATGCACAAGTCCACTTCACTAAGGCTTTGTATCCAGCTTCTAAACTGTCACTGAACTTCCAAGAAACAGGAAAAATCCATCATTTACTTATTGGTTTGCTCCACTTTTGAAGAGAGTGTGTAAAAGGCCAACATCCCCAGTCAGGTGTTGGTTCTACCCCCAATGTGTTGAAATCCAACAAATCATGGCTATTTTGCAGGAAGCCAGAGTAATTCTTTTCCAGGGGGGATGGAAACAGAGGGATAAATATGGCACTTGTTGAATTTTCTGCACGATGCTTCAATATTCAAGATTCAAGATTGTTTATTGTCATGATGTGCGCGTAACGAAAGTTCCTTTGAGGCAGTCCTCGGCTTCCCCACTGCAGACTGGACTGAAAAATAAAACGCGCTGGAAACTATTTGGATCTTAACAAGGAGGAGGAGGAACTGGACTGGGAAGCTTTATTTAAAACCACTGGCGACGCGGTGGATGAGTTTGTTTTCTCTCTCACCGACTTCCTGCGTGGAAGAAATGGGCGTCCTGGCGGTGATGTTGAAACACACGATGGCCGACATGCAGGTCACGTCTTTGCCGCCGCGCTGGCAGTCCTTCACGAAGATGTTGATCTTGCTGGGCTCGAACCTGACGCTGGCGTAGATCCGCACAACGCTGCGTGACCTGGGTCGGCGAGAAGGTGTCACAGATGAACAGATGAATGAATGGCTGACTTTTACGCGCGCTGACAGCTGTACTTTTCCTCTCTTTTTCTCTCTCTCTTTTTTTTTCAACCGGCAGTAAATACCAACCACAGCAGAACGGCAGCGCCGAGAGAACCCACGGCCAGGTCCACTGAGCCGTCGTTGTTCATGTCCATCGTGCCGTGAATGCTGCGGCCAAAGTACTGCAGGCCAGGAGCCAAATCCACCGCCGCGATCCTCTGGGAAAGACACGCAGGGGGAGATCCGAGTGAAATTTTGGAAGTCTGCGTTGTTTGGTTCAGGCAAAACATGCTACAAGGAGTTCTGGTGAATGACCTTCCAAACAGAACTTCATCAGGTCAAGCCTTTGCCAAGCTTAATCATGGCTGCCAAAGACTTCCAGGCACATGAGATGTTATTTCAACTTTTTGCCTTTTGCCACTCTCCAATGATGATAAGAGCCATAAGGATTTCCTCTTTATCAGATGTCACCAACCTGCTCTGCACATCGTCCAGCTGTATGTTTTCTGCACCCAGGAGTTTCTACAATTTCTGGTGACTCTGCAAACCCTGCCTGACGCGCACTGCAGCTTCAGTTAGCCAACAATCTGCCCTAATATGCAAAATACCTGTTTGTACTTGCGCAGGATCCTGTTCTGCTGGCTAAAGAAAATGTAAATGGCTCCTCTGTGGTCGTCCTCCAGCGGCGCTCCCACCACCAGGTCGTTGAAGCCGTCGCCGTTCAGGTCGGGGACGGGAGCCAGAGCGGAGCCGAAACGGGCATTCTGGCCACCGTTGTGGATTTCTAGAGAACCTTCGAGGACAAAACGGTTCTGCGGCACAGAAGGGAAATATGCATGCAAGGCAGTTTAGGTCAGAGAGCGACAAAGGGTTACTCTAGGTTAAATAAAGATGAGTAATTACTGAGAGCTCTGGATGCTTTGGCAATGTCCCCGGACAGTGAGAGGAAGTGCTTTGTCATATGAAAGGCATGACGTAAAAAAACCCTTGGAACACAAGACCAAAGACCTTTAAAACTCAGCTGCTGCTGTTTTATTTTGACTCTGTTTTAAAGCAGCTGATTTTGCTTAAAGCGTCACCCGCTCCAGCAAACTTGATGATCCACATTTGACTGTGAAAACAACTTCGCCGACTGCGCTTCTCACATTCACTTTGGTTGTGTCGCTCCGAAAGTGGATTTGATTTGGTCAAGTTATTTCATGTGTTGGCTGTAAGGCTGCAAAACATTTCTTAAAATGTCTTCAAAAAATGTCATGCTAAAAAAGAATTATGTATCAAATGATCTGTTTGATGACTTTGTCAGTATCTTTGTAAATTGGTTCCCTTTCTTTTAAGCCAAAGCCAATCCATGCTACTAAAAATAATGAAAAAAAACTAACGTTCACTAAGGAATCAGTGCTCATGACCAGTGCAGCTGGATTGCAAAAGGCTTAAATTCTGAAATGTGAGCCCGGGAATCAACTGCTGCCATCAAAAGGAGAGGATGATGAAAACATGCAAGCTGGCTGCAGGTCTGTGGGACTGGGGGCGATTTTCAAATTAAAAGCAAGCAAAGAATGGCAGTTAGGGTTTTGGTAGATTTTATTTTCAATTTACTCATGAATGCCTTTGTCATGGCCTGACTCCAGGCCTGTTGAACCAATAGGAAGCCTTGAACTTTGGCTTAAAATGTGATTGGTCTGCTTGTATGTGAGACATGAGATTTGCCTTTAAATTAAAAAGCGGAAACAGAAGCATGAGACTCCATATCAAAGGTCCTGCACACTGAAAACAACTGCGCCCATGGTAGCTCAGAGCTGTCTGGTAAAAGTGTGATTCCTTCTTCTTTACACAAAGAGACCGTCATCTATTTATGTACATCTCAAATGACAACAAGATTAAGAAAGTGACTGTCGCCTCGTGTCCAGCTGGCTTTTTCCTTCTATTTTTTTTCATCTCCTTTGAACTCAAATGTCTTTAACATCTGGGGACAAAAAAAAGTGAACAATTACCTCTGGGTCATAAAAGAACTGACGGAGTATATTTATTATTATTTGAAGGTCTATTCTTGGAGATGAATGTAAAGTCACATGGAAAAGCTCCGGTTCTCTCACAAGCCAATTCCCCAGTGGAAAGATTTTTCAAAGGGAGCGTTTTGGGGCGGAATGGACCCAAATACCTTCGACCAGTAGCAATCATGCATATCATTGCTCGACTTGGCATCTCGGCTCATAATAGAATTTAAAGCCTGCAGACGAAACATTGGCTCACTTGTTTTCTCAGTGGAAGCAAGCGGTAAGGGAGAAGGCATTCTTCCCTCCAGCTACCTGATGTGTGACAAAGCGGGAGGCTGATTGAGAAATTGGGATAAAAATACATTCGGCGGCTTCCAAATTTGAAACACATGGTGAGCGGAGGAGGCCGTGAAGGGTCGCAACCAGCCTGGAGTGGCAAGCGGAATAAGTTGAAAGGGGGTCTCGTCCTTTGTTTTTCGAGGGGGATGATCATTTGTGACAAGCTGTCAGACTTTATGAAACTTTGTGTTTTTCTAGTGTCAGAATACAAGTTGCTTTACATTCTGGACGTCTTGGCAAAGACACTTGGTATTAAGCTTGTCATTCATTATCCAGAATTTTCCTGGGAATTTGGTCCACACAAAATGTGCCACCTGCACACTTAAAGGTCGCCCGCTTGGCAAAATTCCCTTTGCTAAAGTCTTCCAACGATAATCAGAGTCTATCCTGTCAGTGAGTAGTGGTTAGTAGATAGTTTGTTTGTTAGCTGAAGACGCTAAAACGGCAAACAGCATCGATTTCTTTGACGACAAATGTTAATATTCTGCGGCGCCATCTCTATTCCTGGGGCAGGAGTACGACTTTAGGGCCCAGTTTAACATGTTGTTAGTTTTATAAGCTAGTAAACGGTTAGTCATAAACCTCCAGCTGATAAAGGCCGTGGTTGAGTCCCCACCTCTTATTTAGCTTAACTACTCACTTTCATTTCATCCAAATGTTTCACTGTCTTGCTGCTAAATCCTGCACTATTTCCATCAACTGGATGCTAACGGTGTCTTTTTGTTGCATTTTGTTTTGTTGTTCACGTACATGAGGCACCTTCTGCAACAGATAATGACACTTAACGTGCAGAAAACGATGCGCAAATACTCTGTAGCTCCACGGATATTGGTCTGTCCAAATAAAAACGTTTGTTCACATTAGAGTACAGTGCATCAGGTCATGTGACCCACTGTTGATGTCTAATGCAGCTGCTTTAAGGTGCAGAAGACTCAACATTTTGGGGAAGCCAGTGCTTTCAAAGGAGTGCTGCCTTTCAGACAGACACAGAGCCAAAGAAAATGCAGCCCTGCGCCGTTTTGAAGTCAAAGTCGACATGACTGCATTTTGTATTTGTTACACACACCATGACCACAGTGACACATTCCTGAACCAGGGAGTCCAGCCTTCAGGAGTTTTCCAGGGCACATGAACAGACTCCATCAGGGTTTCTGTTTTAATCAGAAGAATATAGAAGATTCACTTTTGTTTGTGTTGTGTTTAATCAATGAACCAGCCCTTCCACCTGCAAATTGCTTTTGGGCGAAAACAGATACTTCAAATATAATTTATATGCACCTGATACAATGCATTTTAAACAGCTGAAAAAGCATTTATTATTCCAATGAGCACGGCAGACCTGGTCAAACTGGGAATAAATGGGTAATAAATAAATAAAGTTCTCGCTTTTAAAATGGTTCGCTGGAAGCGGTGGCAGACGGGCTAGAATACTTTCCCCTTGAGTTCATGCTGCACAGCCAATAAAGTCTACACACTGGCATGGCGACGTTCCTGCATTTGATCTCCTCATCTGATCTGGACCAGGTCAGAAGTCCTGCTTGCAGCTTGTTGGTGTGTTAACTGCCGAGCTGGAATGCAACAGAGTCTGCTTGTGTGTGTGGGTGTGTGTGTGTTACCGGACACTCCTAGCTGTGAGGTGTGTTTGAAATTAGCGGTGTGAAGTCTGGAGTTTGAACAGGTGTTGACCCAATTCTATGCAGCGACGCTACTCGGGTCCCAAAACTGATTGGCGTGCTTCTTCTCTCCCTGTGTTTGTTTTTGCACGTTCTGCTCACCAGCTCTGTCACCCGGTAGATGTAGACCTTTCCCTTCTCCAGGCCTCCGCTGAAGAACATAGGCGCCGCCACTAGCAGGTTGTCGGTGATCCCGTCGCCGTCAATGTCCACTGGCGCGATCTCGCTGCCAAAGTAGGAGCCAATCTGAGAGAAAGATGGACGCATTGAAAGTCATTATAGACTCACCACTCCTCGATATGATTCCTAGAAATAAACAACAACCTTTAAGACCACACGTCCCAAACTTGAGAGCTTGAAAGATGGCATCCTACTACTTACAATGGCAACGTTCGCGCATCTGCAGACACTTCTTCAAAAGTGGCCACAAATAGTCCCAACGGCCAAAGTTCATGAAATTGCCTGAAATGACGTCTGACCTTCGAGTGATTAACCTGACAAATCATACGGATTTCTGTCATATTAACGCAAAACTGTGTGCCTACAAATGTTTTTCAAGGGCAGATACAATTTTCGCAACTATAAAATAAATCATTTTTAACACACGGACAATGACTTTCCAATATGTTGAGGAGTGATTAGATTTAACTGGTCCCAAGAGGCCAGACATTATGTGGCTCCCAGTGGAAATGAGTCAGACACCCCTACAACTACTGGACTTTGCTGAGCCACGTGACGTCTCGTTTTTGTTTTGTTTTTTCTCACTTGCCGGTGACGTGGAGCAGCGTCAAAGCGAACTCCACCGTGAGCAAAAGGAGCCTTGTGCTGTTTTTCAAAGTCAGCAGCCAAGTTCTCCTGCTTTTCTCCCCCCCAAATACTCAGACCGTGAGAGGTTCAGGGAGAGAGACAAAATCACTGGCGGGACTGGATGAAACATTTATGGTTGTTTTTGTTGTTTTTTTTGGAGATGTATTAAAAACATCTGTCAATAAATAGTTGTTTTTTTCTGGAGAATTGAAAGATGGAGATGGGATATAAAAAACAACAACAATGAAACGTGCTGGACTGTATGATTCACTGCTGACAAGGTACAACGCAGTCAGCTGCAGCATCACCTCAGGCCTCTGGTTGCAAGTTCTGAGTGTGGAGACCAGACAAAACCTCAGGGAAGTGACTCAGGCATGAGTCCTGAACTTCCACAGAATACAAAACAACAGCTCGTCATATCAACAGCAAGACTTTCACATGCAGTCACTGGATTCGTTTCCTTTTCCTTTTTTTCAAATGCGACTGCTTTTTGCCACCCGCTCAAAGGTGATGCAGGTATTTTGAACATGTTGCTCCAATCAGTCACTAAACTTGTGAATTTTAAGTGAAGAGCAGCAACATTTGCAAACACTTTCTTTTAGATGCATCTTTTATTTTCTTGTGTCTATTACCTTTAAAATTGAGTTAAAAATCCTGTATTATCTAAAGCGGTGATGCCTATGCTAAGACAGGACAATGGTCCTGGCTGACTGACTGCCACCCCATCAGACAACTTAAACAGATGACGTAGTGCCACAGGTTTTTTTTCTCCCGGGTTTGAACATGCAAAGAAGGATGGAGGTCGTGGATGAGCAGACAGTCTTAAACAAACACACACACACACACACACACACACACATCGTCACGATCAATTTGGGACCAAACATCAACAGCCGCTTCCTGAGCCCGACCGCATTGTTCATCTTGCCTCAAAGGAAAAGGTCACCCAAAAGTGATGTCTCGACCATTTGTTACTCACAAATCCAGGTTCTGGAGACATTTTTCAAATGCACGTAACTGTTCTGGAGGTTTGTGGATGGAAAGATTTCCACCCAGTGTGGATGAGTACATCGGCCACATACTCTAACTTAAAAAAAATGACGGGAGAAAAATACCCATACTTCTTCTGTCGGGGGTATGCAGCAGTCCAGTATGGCATCATTAACAGAAATTGACCACCATGTCCTCCTCACTGAAGCTGGGCGCACAAGATTATGGGGAACAGAACACGATGACTTCTACTCTGACTTTGCTGAAATCCCACAATTTCTATTTTCTTACTGTAGCTTTTGAAATGACCTGTGTCGCGGATGGAGGACACACACCACCCACAGCGGTGGGAAATAGACAAATTTTGTTTTTCTTCTATTGTTTTCTTCCATGGGTTGGAATTCTTTCCGTCCATGAAACTCCAGTATGGTTATGTGGATTTGAAAAATGTCGCCACAGACAGAGTCCTGAAAGGGGTTAAGCAATAAATCGGAGAAATCAAATTTTTTTGGTCAATCAAGCTAACTGCTAAGGGCTAAACTGCCAAAGAGACTGAAGATGAACTTGTGTGTTTGGGCCACAGGTGCCTGAGAGACCACTGAGCATCGCAAAGAGTTTAGTCAGCATCAGGCATTTTTATGAGCTGCGGTGAGAACAGCGAGTTATATCGAAATTACCAAAAACACCGTGCTGAGATGTTCAACATTTGTTTACTATCAAGAGGAGAAATAACTTCTGATGATAAATCACATCAAGACCTACAAAACAGAGCCTAGGGGAACCGGTTCTGCTTCTCTGAAGTAGCTCAAGAAGAATATTTTGGAAATCCTGGCTGCATCGACGCGCTAAGAAACCATTTTGCAGAGCACAAATGTACATATCTTAAGGTCCACAGCACCTGATGGCCTTTGAGGGAGTGCAGGATGGTGAGCTCGGCCGTGTTCTTCAGGGTGAAGATGATGACTTTGCCCGTGTGGTTGAATCGTGGCGCTCCAGCGACAAGCAGGCGGCCGTGTTTGGCTGACACCACAGACGTTACGGTGTAACCTGGTTAGTCAGAAGAAAGAACACACACACACACACACACACACACTGGGGTTAATAGAAACTGAATTGAAACACAAAACAGAAATCCTAAAACCTAAAAATGTGCATGAAGTTTCTCTGATTTTACCACAAGAGAGCGTTCATGACTTTCATCATTGGCAGTTTGTGCAAAAATGTCTTTGAAAACTGAACTAGATTCCTGAGAGGGAATTCTTTTTTTTCAACCTGACCAGCAAAAACGAGTCCCCACATGGTCTCAGTGACTGGGATGTCGACTCACTGTCCGGCTTTTATCTTGTCTATCTTCTCTACTCAGTCCACAGTTCCATCTGTATACAGTCTGTTGAATCCGTACCGTAAATCTGCAATGACTCAAGGGGAAATTAAAAAAAATAAACTGCACCCACAGCAGTTCAAGGACTCTCAACATGTTCTACTTTCTCAGGTTTCTTCTGTGTCATGTACTTTGCGCTCGCATATTCCCAGAATGATTTTTTTCCACCTTCATCTCTCGTCTGCGCACCCCCAACCCCGTCCCATCCCCCTCCTCCAACTTTAATTTGCTCCCTGTCTTGTCGAAAAAAGAAGATGCAGAAGAAGGGGGAAAAAAGCAAAAAAGGCAAATCTCCCTTCAAGTTATATTGCTTTTTAAGCCTGGCACAGCTTCTGCTGGCAGCCTGATGAAGAGAAGCCACAGATGGTGAAAGCAGATGAGGTGGGTTTGGATGCGACGGGGCCACAGTAGGTGCGGCGTGTGGAAGTCAGCTGAGTGTCAGCGGACTGGCCTCGTTACGGGACAGCAGGGTGTAAATGTAAACATGGCAGACTCTCAGCTGCACGGCCGCGAAAGGCCGCGGAGCGTTTCCTCCGTTGCACAAAAAAAACGACAACGCTGGACTTTGTCCGCGCTTTGTCATCCAGCTCTGGCCCCTCGGTCCTCAATGCTGGCGGCTGCAACTCACCCAAGTAAGCTCCGTGGTTTTTAAGCTCCTCCGGGAACTCGTCCGCGTAGGAAGATTTGGGAGGAACCACTTTCCCATGTCGCGTTTCCTTCAGCACTCCGCCGTTCCAGTCGTAGGCACCGACAGCACCCACCACAATCCCATCCTGCACGGAGGGAGACGGAAAATTTACTCTGTCGTTATTGGCTTTGACTGTTGTGCACTAGAGAGGGTGAGGGTGAGGGTGAGGATGAGGATGAGGTGCGGGATGCAAGATATGTGTGCGGTAACAGCGAGCGATGACCCCCCCAACAAAACAAACCCATCAAATCTAACCATCAGTTTGAGTGGGGGGAGATTGCTGTACGTTTGGCTAGCATTCGCTTCAGATTGATGCTAATGGGCCCTTGTGGTGAAACTTGATCTTCGTCACAGCGATAAACCCGGACCCCGCTGGAGGTTCAGCACCACTCACTGTTTAATAGAGATAATCTAATAAAAACCAATCCCGCCTCACTCTGTCGCGCAGGGGTTGTTGCTACAACAGGAACACATGGAAGTCAGAGGACGTCAACTGGAGGTGAACCCGCCGAGCTGACCTCCATCACAACCCGCTCGTTCAGGTGGCCGAGGCCTGAGAGCTGTTGTTCACGACAGCACACGAGTTGATGCCACCCGACATGATTCACAGTCGCCAAATCCAATTGTCCTGCACAAGGAATTCCCGCACAGCCAAAGCTGATCTCGCTGATGTGTAGCTTTCTGCCAGCCAAAGTTGGCGTGACGTCATCGTGATGCTGTCACTGCCATCCAAACGCTTCTACCCCTGGAACTCCAAGTGACAAAAGCAGCAAATCTTTAAAACAAACACACCAAGAATAATCACGTCTCGTATCGTTTCACATCTTCGCCACCTTTACCACAACTGCTTTTTTCATTTCATTATCAGACAACTACGTCCATGAGACCTCTTCTCTGTTACAGGGTCAAATCTGTTGCTTTCATCCATCACTTGCTGGTCCAATCGCTCATCAGACACGCATCCTGTTTCCCCACTTACTGCTGATTCGAGTGCAACTCTAAGAATGCACTCGGCGGGATGAACTCACATTCTTTTCATGCAACATCCTCCTCTCCTCAGAGCTGACTGATGGTCCATTAACAGCTACTTCATCATTGCTGTTAGAGTGACAAAGAAAACGCGTCATGGTCGCATTTATCATCCTCAGGTTGCGTACTTGGCTTATTAATCAACAAAGCAAACACACTGCCGAGTGCCACAGCAAGCCGTGGGCTTGCGGTGGTATCTCCACCTTCCACGCTTCCCCAAACCCTGACAGTGTAATTACAGGGTTCCTTAATTTAATCAGCTCAGGTTTTTTTTTCTCTCTCTCGCCGCAACACAATGTGCAGGCAACATATTTTCCAGCGCTGTGGCAAAACGTTCGGGAGGCTGCGATTCCTTCCTGAATGGTGGAATTGTGCGCTCGCCGCGCTACACAACTACGTCACCCTCTGTGACAGCAGCGTTATGCCAGTGTGGTCAAAGTGTTTTGGTAGGATTGGTCTCCATGGCAAATGAGTGAAACCCCAAAACAGCTCCAACTTTAACAAAAAAAAAATAGAACCTCAGTGTCCTATTTCTGAGAATGGACGTGTTCGCTTACCATGTCCGCTGTTTCTTGGACTGCATGAGGAATCCACACAACACGCACAAAACAATGACATATACCCGGTACAAAGTGTGTCAGAGTATAGCATGAACTTTGCAGGTCACTGCTCGGAGCCAGCGTTTTCCTTTTGGTCAGTTCTCCAATGAAAAGCTCGACTGCTCATCAAAACAAAGGGACGCAGTAAATGTTTTGATGACGTTCTGTCGGGCTCAATTTTTGTGCAATGTGAAGAAGGCAACGTGAGCACACACTGGGACCTTGAAGAGTATTTACAGTCGGCAATGGAAGCTGTCTGGTTAAAGTGATTGCAACATTATTTTTTATGACACGGACGATCAAGCTTTTAAATAAAAACCCCGGGGTCCTAAATGGAAATATCCGTTCAAAATTGGGCTTCAATAAAACCTTGGCAGAAGAAAGATATTCTACCCAACACTTTGGGTCTGTGGTGTTGAGCATCTTTAAAAATCGTGACATGTGGGCAGAATTTCCATCACCATCCCACCACATGTTTCGCATAAATTATTCCCTTCATGATTTTTTTTTTTCAAGTGAGCAGTTTTTTTAAAAGACATTTTTTTAATTTCCCTCTTCTTCCTCCTTGTTTTGCAAAGAAAAAAAAACCGTAGCATCTGGAGTTCTCCCTTTCCTACGTTCAACAAAAATATTAGAAGGACAAAACAAGCCATTTCTTCAGCAGAACTGCCTCAATATTGTCTCAGCTTCTTACCAGTGTGTGTCCCTGGGGAAAAGTAGTGTCTTATTACCCTTCACTACACGACTGAAGTGGAAAAAATGCTGTCAGGGGCCTAAATCAGGATGACCTAAACCTCTGGGGCCACACAGCGGGAACCTCAGGGGTGAGTGGAAAGTGATAAATGACATGCTGTGGGAAGCAGTTATGATCGGTCTGAAATTGAGGCAACGTGCGTGGCTGTGCACGCGACAGACGACTGCTGGGGAGTCGGAGGTGGGAGTGGAGTGGGAGCCAGACTCACCTCCACGTTGTGTGCGGAGAATCCAGCCTGGGACATCTGGAGGCCAAACGCCGTTCCATTCGTACTGGTTCCTGTATAAACAAGTCAGTCTCTCACTGTTTGGAACTGGAGCAACAAGAGAGAAATTCGAGCTGCCAAAAACAATGAAGACCGACAAAAGAGGAGTCAAGGCAGCGGAGCCTTAATGAAAACCTTTCACACTGGAAAAGTGTGAAAGTTAATTACAGTGTAACGACAAACCTGTAAAAAAAAAAAAAAAGCACAACGTTGCTCATAAAGCTGGAGTACTGTCTTTACATACATACATACATACATAATATATATGATCATTGCACCTGGTAGAATTTCAATAAACAGTTTTTTCACACATTTACATACACCTACATACATATATATGTATATTACATGTATGCATGTATATATATACATATATGTATATATATATATACATATATATACATATATGCACATATATATATATACTTGATAACTTGCAATACCAAGCAAAATACTGATATTGTAGTTTATTTGTACAACCTTCCAAGCTGAAGATGCGCTCCCCGAGTGCGTCGACGATGTCCTTCAGCGCCGCCTCGTCCGTCACGTTGAAGAAGTGTTTGTCGTCAGGGTCACTGGCAATGTACTTGATTTCGTTGAGGAAGGCCTCGGGGTTGATTCCTCGGCGGTTGTAGTAGCCGAGGACCTGTGGAGAAAAGTTCAAATAAGACACTTGCGAATGCTCTTGTCCTGTAGAGTAAAAGGCAAAGCTCTGAAACACCATAAACTCTCAGTCGGCAAGATGGTGCGACGGCAGGTTTGCTTCGCTTCAGACATAAGGAGATAAGATCATATGCTCTGAGGCAGGTGGCGTCTTCATACAAATTCACCCGAACTTGTAACTGACGGCCGTGACAGACACGGTGTGATAGTACAAGGCAAACTGTGGTGCCCGTGGAGAACCTGCACGCTGCTCCACACGAAAAAAGGCCTAGAAAACAAGAATGTTCCGCGGCGTTGAGATTTCCTACAGGGTTGCCAACGCGGGCAGAACATCCTGGATTTGGCTTCCTACCAAATGGCTTCACGGTATACGACATGCCGCGAAGCCGCTGGGTGGAATCCTGACGGCATTAGATGTACCAGCTGCGGTGTGAAGCGAGCGACGACACGGCCCCTACCATCGTTTCCATCTATAACTTCACATTCCACTCGGCTGTGTTCAACTCCCACCAGGGGCCTCTGGGTGTTTTTGGCTGGGTCCTTAAATTCAGCTCTTGAGAGACTCGCTTGAGGTTTTAATGCTGCGCCAGAGATTTTAGGGGAACGCTCATAAAAAAAAAAAAAAAAATGGAGCCATTTAATCCAGGTGAATAAATAGGTCCAACAGACTCACGGCGACTGCATAACGGGTGATGCCGTCCCTCTCGCTGTCCTCGATGGCTTGCTGCAGATTCTGGCTGTCGTGCGACTCGCCGTCGGTTATCACGATCATGACCTTCTTGGCGCCGCGGCGACCTCCCTGTTTGAAGGCCTGAGACCTGCGGGAAAGCCGCGGCAGACGAGTTCAGTGAGGCAAATTAGGAAAAAGCAAAATAAGGACGGGTATGACCGAAAGTAGCGCCACATAAACATAAAGACATAGTACCGAGCAACGTTGATGCCGAGCGCCGTGTTGGTCTCCTCCCCGCCCCGCTGGTGGATACTCTGGGCTCTTTTCACCACATCTTTCACAGACTTGTAGTCGCTGAGTTTGAATTCATGGACCACCTTCTCACCATACTGGACCACGCCCACCTGTCCAACAATGACAATGTTTAACAACGCTGTAGCCTACAAAACAAGGCCACATCATTTAAGCACGCCTTCCGTGTATGATCTTTCTTAAAAAGGTAACACATACCTGAATTTGTCCCGGCCCAACGTAGAACTTCTTCAGAATGTTGATGAGAAAAGCCTGGACTTCATACCAGGGGTAGATGGAATTTGAACCATCCAGAACAATCACAATGTCCATGTATGTTTCACATCCTGTAAAATAGTTCATCAGAGACACATCAAATTAATCCTTTGTAGTGCTTTCAGTAAGACAAGTGGGTATTAGAAAAAATAATTTCCAGAGTGTCAATAGGGGATATAAGAAGATTATTTTTCACATTTTTGTTTTTTAATGTGCATGTCAAAATGATTGGAGTATCCTCTTGGACATAAGGACATTGGCAATGAGGAATTTCTCATTAGACAATCAGGACATTATGCATTTTAAAAAAAAACGACTTCAACAAGTCGCTACATAAGGTCAAGAAACAAAGTGCCTTATACTTCTCTATATAACCAGCAGCAAGGAAAAAAAAAAGTCCTGTGTTACTATTGTGTGTATTAATATGACTCTGGAAGTGACCAGATATGATTCCCAGTCTGAAGCAGGGTTAAGGCAACAATGGAAGAATAGCGATGTTTCTGATATGCTGCTGCGTCTACTGTGTGTGAATATTCATCGAAGACGAGAGACACTGACTCTGAAAAGCAGGCGCTATCGTTCTGGAGAACTTGAAGCTTGCGTTGACTCTGGAGCAGATGCCGGTGCTGTAGTACGAGCTCCCGCACTCGTAGGACCATAGAGGCCCACAGGCCTGAAAGAGAACAGTCCCCATTGCAGCAAAAGCTTTAAAATCAAGCAAAACATTGGAATCATCCTCTCTGAGAACCCTTGCAGGGCGAGTTGCAACACCGTGTAATCAAAAAACAATCTTGTGGGTTCCTCATTTTTCCATTCAAGTTACTGCTATTTTAATAAAGGACCTACTTTCCCCAAATGTGCCAAGCTGCTGCTGCAACACGGTAAACTACTGGGACGATTCATTGGTCAGACCGGCTCTTACCACAAAGCTGTTGTCCGTGGGGTTGGACGTGAGCGTCATGCCCAGCCTCATCTTGTCCTTTCGCTCCGATACGTTGGTGAGAGATATCCTTCCTTGAGGGGGGAAAAATAAATCTCACTGCAGGGAACTTGGATCTACCCTTCAGAGACCAGGCTGAGGTTCCACCATCTGGAACTCTGGTTTGTTATTGCAGTCTTGGGCAGTCAAAGCAGCGTCTACATCCTCAGATCAAGAATGTTCACTTGACAAACACTTCATGTGTGTCGGCCCGGCCGGCGTGACACATGTGCAAGCCGCATGAGAAGGCATGCAGCGAGATGTGTGGCACACACACACACACACACACACACACACACATACACATGCGCGTGTGGCACTGTACCAGTTAAAAACCAGTCAGTAAATTGGGGAATGCCGGGCATGGTGGCCGCAGGTCTGTCTCCCACATGCCACCAGGATGTTTAATGTGTGTGTGTGTGTGTGTGTGTGTTTGTGTGTGTGTGTTATGCTGGCCAAAACAAGGAAGTGCTGAGTGATACTTTACCTAAGTTGAGTTTGGAGCAACTGTTGCCATTGTTGCGTCCCCTTAGTGAACACTTATACACATCCCCTGTCTGGTAAGGACCGTTCATTTCATATGGGGCACCCACTAGCAACCTGCAATACAGGAAAAAAAAAACATTCAAACAAAGAGCAAACCATCAGGACTCAGTAATGGGCCGCATGTTGCAGGCTTCCTATGTGGACGGCGTTGACATTGAGACATTCTCTTCCAGTGAAATAGTGTTTGTGAGCAGCCAGTCCTGCACCTTTTGGACTTCTGTGTGGGGGTCGCAGGAGTCTTTTAAAAGTCAACGTTTTAGTTGACTTGATGTCGTGGGGAATTTAAAGCCTTCTGGCATGTTTACATTGGGACTGTTGGACAGCAGTTGGAGCCTTTAGGGGAGCCATAATTCAAATCATGTGAGAGATAAGAAGTCAAGGGAACAAAAATGGGTCTCGGCCCATTTCATTGTCCATAACAAAACGTCCTATAGAAAGCTCTGGTTAGTATGAGGTTTTTCAATTGTTTTCTCATATTTGTTAATTAAATGTCACACCGTTCATTCCTCAAAAAATAACTAACTGCCAAGCTTCTCCAATTCCAGCCTCTACTGTTTGCTGGTAGTCGTCGAAAAACTTAAATATGTTTGCAGGTCATCTTAGAATTGAAATAAAAACCAACAAACAAACAAAAAAAACTCATTGTTGAAAAGGAGAAATGGTGCGTCCTAAAGTCATTCCACAGCTTCTCCAAGAATTCCAAGGTCAAGGTCTGATGAAGATTCAAATTCCAAGTAAGGCTTCACGCATTCCAGCATGTCGCATCTAAGGTCAGATCTAAGATGGCGCTAAACACACATTACTGCAGGATTCACTAAAGCGTTTAAAAAAACAACAACAATGTCTTAATACAAAAACCTTGAACAAGTTCTGTTGAATGCGGATAACCTATTAAGTCATTGTGACCTTCCCAAAATTTGAGTCTGACGAAGGCAATCAAAGGCCCCTGTTGCAACAACCATGCAAAGATTTAGCTTTAATCACGATGAAAATGTCTTTGACCATGACTGATTAAATGGCCATTGAAGGACAATTAGGACCCTGGTGGGGGTAGCTGTGGCTGTGTGTGGGCACGGCATTTTTCAGTTCAAGACCTTTTTGACATTTCCCCAATTTCCCCCAATGGAGGTCGAATGAATGACACATAGGCCAAGGAGTCCATCAGTACACATCGGAAAATGACTTGTTGGAGGCAAGCCTAATTGTAATTGCTGCCGAAACTGAGCGTTTTGGTCGAACAGACCCAGGAAGTCATTTTCATTACGGTTCTGAGGCACTCTTCACATTTTCATTTCCGAGTTTTTTTTTTTCATTGCTCTGCCTTGACAAGAAGAGACACTGCGGCGGCGTTGGGTCAGCTCAGGATACTGCTGGCGAAAAGAAAGGAGACCACTGTTGGCTTCACTGGGATGCCGGCCTCAGGACTTACAGAGTTTCACCAGAAGCTGTTTAAATAATCCTGTTCCGGGGCTCATTACGGTCAAACGGGAGCCTCGGTACATTGTCAGTGCAGGGATGAAAATTGGGCTCAACAAAATCACTTCACCTCAAATGAATGCGCGGACCGTCTCTGCGGAGAAGAGGATTGTGAAGTTTTGAGGAAGTGCCATCCTTAAAGCCCAGGCTGTCGTTCATGTGGGAACATTTTGGAAGGAAGGAAGGGAAGGAAGAGATGCTCAGACTGCAAAACCCACATCCTCGCCCCGAACATGAGCACGCAAGTCCAACATTTGACTTGCCGATCGGATTCTATTTGTCTGCATTAGCAGGATGTGTCCATCCATTTAGCCGCTGCCTATCAGCCGGCGATATTATTGCTTTTATCCACCCAATATTCTAATTTATCCAACTCAAACTGTGGAGAAAGTGACGAGGATGTTACAACAAGTATATGCCTGAAGTGGTGAGTACTGCAGGGTGATCACCCTGCCGCCATCCTCCTGCGGCAACACTTTTCTTTTCCTTGTGGCTTTTGACTAAACACTGCTAGAGATGGGCAGCGGAAGAGTTCATAGACTCTCGGCAATCCTCTGCGGCGAGCAACTTGCAACCGAGCTGAGGAGTCAAAGGTCAGGTCTCCGCTGAGAAAGGCCTGGTGCAACTGTAGAAAAATAAACAGTGGAAACAGTGGGGTGACGGTTGGGATGCGGGGGGGCACTTCTGTGGTGTATGACTCAAACGTGTTGCTCTGTGTGTCTCCCTGAAAGTTCCGAGCCGCGGCTCTTTCACAAATTGAATGTGATGTGGCCCCCTCTGGGCTCCCGGAGGACTCTCTGCCGCGGCCGAGTGTTTAAAGCACCACAAGGCCCAGTGAGGAAATGGCACATTTTTGACCCCTTGACCCTTCCCCGGCTCGGTAGCTCCGTCGGCCGTCCTGGACAGAAGCTGTCAGCGGCTTTGATAAACAAGTCGTAACACAAGGGAGGGGAACAAGGAGGTGCTTCTCTCTGCTCACTTGGAGTTTTGATGGGTAAAAATATTGTCCTTTCCACCACATTAGAGGTAGAAAAAAAAACGAACTTAGAAAAAGGACTTTCAAGGACGTTTTGAGATTGCGCAAGTATTTGATCCATTCTAGCTTACAGAAATGCCTTAAGAATCGCTGAGCTCTCCTTTTGGAATTTCATCCATCCAGCAAACCTTTGCACCGGGCAGGAAGCCTGTGGTATTTCAGATTTGAAAAATGTTTGTGAAAAAGGCTTTTTCTTTGACAGCCACTTTCCAGCTGTTCCTGGTCTATAAACAGAAGGCTGAGGAGACGTCAGGAACTCTGGAAAAGTTGACAGCCTCGTAGAGAGAGAGAGAGTGAGAGAGAGAGAGAGAGAGAGGCTTGCAGGTGACATCTGTGATTGTTGCCATGTGAAATGTCTTTAACACAGAGGTAAAAGGGAAGCAGGGGTTATAAAGTTAAAAAGGCATATATAGCCGAGGGGGGAATACTGCACATGCTCCTTTTGTCAAGACATTTACCTGCTGGTTACTTTGGTTGCTTTACATATTACCATATTTGTGTAAAGGCCTCAGAAAGAATCCACACAAAACTGAACCAAGAGATCCACTCTAAATTGAGTCTTGGTGTTAACGCCATTAGAGCAGTATTTTTATGGTCTCTGTGTAGCCTAAACCTACAATTGCAAATCATTTTTTTTAGAATGTAAAGCAGTATGACCGTAAGAAGGTAATTCTCGCATGATCTTTGTGCATCGACGGTTATGGAAATCAGAGGGTGCTGTGAACAGCGCTGTGGTCTTCAACGATCCATGACGACCCAGAATCCCCACAATGATCCCAACATCATTATACAGGGACATGGTCATTAGCATGCTAGCTTGTAGCGACTTGTTGTAAACTTGTTACAAACCAATAAAGTTTGCAAAAAAAAAAGCCAAGAGGGAAGTGTAAAACAGAAGGCCTTTGGATTTTGACAAATTTGTCCTCCGCATTTGACCCATCCCCTGAGGGAGCGGTGGGCAGCTGCAGTGCTGCGCCTGGAATCATTGGGTGATCTAACCCCCCAATTCCAACCCCGAATACTGAGTGCCAAGCAGGGAGGCAAATGGTACCGTTTTTATAGTCTTTGGTATGACTCGGCCTGGGATCGAACCCTCAACCTACCAGTCTCAGGGCGGACACTCTACCACTAGACCACAAAGCTATTCTCCTCTGAAAGGTATTAATGGCACAAGCCATTAATACCTCCAGGCAACTCACCTCTCTTCACACGCATGCACCATGCAGCAACGCACTGGAGTTTGCATGCCGCCACCGACACAGACTCTGTGTTTGGAACTTCACAGAAGCATTTTTTTTCCATCATTTGGAACAAACAGAGCACACTCGGTCCTAATCTGCAGGGACCATTGCCTCATCGGCGCACATTAAAAGTCTGAGTTGACACAACTTGAAAATGAGAGACACATGGAGCCGTGAATGATCGCGTCCCGGCTAGCGGAATGCCAGTGCTCCCACGCTGCGATGAAAAACAACTCGCTAGATCTCGTCGAGTCTTTTCTAATCCTCCTCACTCCATATCACAGCCTTTTCTCGTTTCCTTGGCATTCTGTCTTCCAGCTGAGGGCTGTCAGACTAAGCACAGATCACACGCACACACACACACACACACACACACACACACACAGATACAAGAACACACAAATATACAGCTGACTTCCCCTGGACTTGCGCACGCAGCGAGAAGCCCACATACCCAGACGTGCACTCCCTGCAGCACGGACTAAACAATCTCTCTGAAACTAAACTCTGCTCGATGACTAACAAGCGTTTGCCTGGGCGACAGATGAGTCCCGACTGAGCACGAAAGAGGGTTGTGGGAGGTCATGGTCTTTTTATGATTCCATTTTGTGATTCGCAGTGCAAGTGAGACAAAAACCAGGACGGTGTCCGATGTCTCGGTTTTACAAGTTTCACCGAAGAAACAGAAGTCCGCAAACAGGGCCTACTGTTGGCTGGATCTGAATAAAGTTGTCCCTCTTCCATTCCCTCCCCCCTAGCACGTTTATCTCACTGGCGTTGGCGGAACTGCAAAGAAGGTGGATTTGACTGTGCAGCCAGCGGTGCTGCTGAGCCGCGTGCCTTGTGGGAAAGTAAGACTGGGTCTGGTCTGTGAGCTGGCACAGTTTTCCCAAGTTACTCACTTCGCTCTCCAAGTGTGTCACTGTGCTTCCACGTACACCAGGAACAGGCACACACTCGCCAGCCAACCACAGGGAACCTTCAAAGACAAAACAGTCGCCCTTCTCCATTCTTAGAAAAATGAGCTCATTAAAGGCTGCAGCTAGAAATGTTTCAGCACCTCAATCAATTCAGATTTATGTTTTTTTCTATTCGTCTTGACACTCTTGTTTCTTCCAAAGACTTAATATACATCGTATGTGTTTGGGAACATTTGTTGTGGCAGTGTCATGTGTCCTGGTTTACTTTATTCATCGATGATCAGAGTTTGTCTTCACAAAATGAAGGAATACATCACCCAGTCAAACATCATGATGTTTCAATAGCCACGTATGAGCTATTTTTCCGGCGACTATAAAAGCCATGTTGAATTGTTGATATTGTTTTTTAATGAAAGAGTGAAAAGCAAATGACCACAATGATCGCAACAAATTTAACACTCACTTGCAACATTCTTGAACATCCTACTGTGTTCAGAATACTCTGAGGATCGATAGCATGCACATAATGCAAAAATGTGTATTTTTATTGATACACACTTGTGTCATCATGGTATTTATAGGCTAAAATGTTTGCAGGGATTAGTCCAAAACCTGCTGAACAAAACGAGCCACATGTAAATATCCCAGTGCAACTAACTTCTATGTAATTAATGTTGCAATGGCTTTAGAAATCAAAATCACATACTAATGCATCGTTCCTTTACTGCCAAGGTAAGACATTGGAATATGTATGTGTGAAATATGTTTAACTGGTACATTGTTTCTTCATACAATGTCTTGTATTTCTGGGAGAACACAACACTTTTCATACCAAGACAACAAAGTAGGTCACTTGCGCTGCTTTCCCAAGCAACTTTTACGACTCCTCCACAAGTGCGTACATACAAGTGATTTGTGCTATGACAGACTCTGCATCAGACTTCAAGTATTCTAAAGTCGTTAAACACGACAATGCAATCCACTGGGCCAGTGCGAAAGCCTGATGCAAAATGAGGATTTGACTGTCTGCAGAATTACTGAAGAGCCCAGAATATTATCCAGCTCAGTGGTAGAGTGACCACCCTGAGACTGGCAGGTTGTGGGTTCGATCAATGGCTGAGTCATACCAAAGACTGTAAAAATGGTGCCCATTGCCTCCCTGCTTGGAACTCAGTATTTGGGGTAGGACTTGGGGGATGGAATGCCCAACGCTCCCTCAGGGGATGCTGGGTCAAACACGGAGGACACATTTTGCATCCTTCGGGATGTGACAATCACTGGGACTTTAACTTTATTGGATAGTGGTGCCATGAGCTTTTGCATAACTTTGACTTCGATTTGGCTTGTTTCAAATTAAAATAAAAACTCAAATAAAAACAGACCCACTGGTAGGAAATGACAAGTGGCTCAGGATTTTAGACAATAATTATATACAGTGAAGAGTGAAAATGCGACAGCTAAGAGGACGGTCATTGTTCACAGTCATTGAAAACAGTTACTCATCAGGAAAATCCAAACAAAGGAAGTTCTATTCCTTAAAAAGAAACAAAAAAAAACTTTTTTCCTCCAGGTAGCCAGAATGGAAGCTATTGTCATCAGGGAGAAACAAACTTTATGTCAACAAAACTGATGACTTTTGCACACACACACACACACACACACACGTGTGTGTGGCACTCAGCCGGATTCCGACAGCATCCTGCTCAGACAGTAGATGATTCTGGCCCCTGCACTCTGCCAGCTGGACTGAGAATCCTGTGCTTCAGAAATCTGTTAGTGTTATGAGGTAATATGATAAATTTTTAGGCATCCGCCACAGACGTACGGCTCGTTTTCCATGGCCGAGAGCTCATGGGAAGATATTTCTGCGACCGCAGCGGAGACAGAGTGAATCACAATCGTTCTCTGGAGAGCAAAACTCAGTGCCAAGTCAGAAGGACGCTCATTATGTGCTTGACCTCTCATTGTCAACTGTGGAGCACTTTTTGCATCACTTAGGCCCGTTTTAGCCGCCAAAGAAATACAAATAATGACAAGAGACACAAATAGGCGACATTATTCATAGCTCTTAAAATCCAAAACAGTGACGAAAATGGTTTTCAGTGCAAGTGGTGTGATAATGTTGAGAAAAAAACTTTGATGGGAAATAAATATAGTGACATGATGACACTATGGTGTACATACAAGTACATACACTTAGATATGACAAATGAATCAAGACTTTGGACTTTCTGGGAGTCACTCTTTTACTTTTTCCAGTCTGCACAAAATCTTCAATATTGGTGAATACACTTACATGTGCAACACCTCGCACAGTGAAAAGATTCAGGAAAGCTGATTAAGCTGAGGACGAGCTTCTTACCATTTTTCACCTCCGACGCCCACGTGTTGCTGAACCGTGTAGCCAAACTGGGCTTGCTTGGGGCCTTTGATGATCCTGGGCGTCTTGGTGTCAATGATGGAGCAGTCAAACAATCCTGGAAAACAGAAGGATTTCCCACCCCGTCAGGTAAAGAATATTTCATAATATCACTGAAAATGCATGCAGTTCCCGACACGTGGCTGAGCTCACACGCAAACAGCATCTTTTGAAAGATGTTCCAAATTTGATGAGAAAACTGGTGCTGAATGCCACTGTTGGCATGTCAAACTGAACAGCTGCAGCTGACACTGATGTTTCAGACATTTTCTACTATACATGGCATGCAATGCACACAACCGCACACAATCTTGACTTTCGCGTCAGGAAACAATTCCAGCTGACGGAGGCCGACTGTGGGAAAGAGCTTGTAAAACCAAACCAAACAAAAAACAACACAGACAAATGAAACGCACAACATGTCCCCGCTGCTCTTCCGAGTGTCCTCAGAGGATCCACAGAAACGCAGTCCATGGTGATATTGCTACTGTGGGTGCCCTGCCTAATGACCCCGGTGTTGACTGTATTCTGGACACTCAGACGACACTGCAGGAGCAGCACGGAGACACGTTTTGTTTTTCCTTTTGCAGAGTCTTACACTCGAGCGCTCAGCCACGGTGGAATTTCCCTCGGTGAGACTCACGGGTGCTTATTTGGATTGTAAAATGCCACCAGAGTCCCGTTTGACAATGGAATGAGTAGTAACAAGATTCGATTTCAATTTGGAGGCAACTATCCCTTCAGAAGTGACTCAGGCTGGAGGGCTGCTGACACACAGCAGTCCTTTCACACCCTCAGACTTGTCAAAAGCTTCTTTTTTTTTTTGCTGCATCACCAAACAGAAACCACGTCAGACACAGTCAGAGCGTCTATATATATATGTATATATATACACAGTATATGACGTTTATTGTTATCTATGAGGCCCTGCGATGAACTGGCGACTTGTCCAGGGTGTCACCCTGCCTTCGCCCTAAGACAGCTGGGATAGGCTCCAGCAGACCCCCGTGACCCTGAATAGGAATAAGCGGGTATAGAAGATGAATGAATGTTATCTATGAGTCTAGAAGACCATCTAGTAGACATGTTTGAGCACTTAGCTGTGCTCAGGTGTCTCACTCCAGGCTCCATATGCACAAAGTTTCTAGAGCGGAAAGATGTTTTGGACCACATGGCCTTCAGATTCGGACAACAGTGATTCAGACCTGGCTCCGACGGTTTGACTGGGGAAACACCCACTGGTGATGACACAGCAAGGAAAGCTACTACAGCCAATCAGATTACACTCCCGAATTAGGAGTAACAGTTTTATTGTTTCCAAACTTTGGGGGAATTCAGACTAGGTTTGCCAATTTTGAGATATTCAGGGAGGTTAGGACATCATGTCATCAAGATTTATTTAAATTATATAAAAATTCTTCTCAGCTAACATCTCAGTCGAAGTCAAAGTGAAGTCCACGGGAGGACAGAGTTCTCAGAATCCAATAATGAAGTGACGGAATCTCAGTTTAGCTCAGCATCAACTCTTCATGCATCTATCAGCAAACCCTCCTTAGTTCAACCTCTGACTCTACTTGCGTTGCTTGGTGCATGCACAGATAAACTTTCTGGTCTTTAGGGATGTTTTTCATTGAAAACATTTCAAAACATCAAGTTTTTCCGAGCAGCAAAGTTTGTGGAAAAAAAGTTGAAATTTGAGCGGCTTCTTGGGAGAAAATTAATTCAAACCAAATTGCAAAAACAGAACCTTTTCTCAGCGCAGTTGTCTTCTAGTCAGCGTTCACAATATAAGTTGCACCACCAAGACATGCTGTGGATTCCAATTTTTTTCTTTCTTTGGGAGCTTCTGGCAGGAGCTTTCTTGGAAATTCTTGACAGTATTGCTACTTTATAATGACCCAAAATCAATCTGAAACAACAATGACAATGTCCTGTTGCCTCCTTTGTAACTTTAAAGACAAAAAAGCCTTTCATTTTGCCGTTGCTTTACCATAAACACAGAGCCCCCTTCCACACAACACAAACACCATCCGTCTTGTGTTGCTGAGCGGCTCAGCTGTGCGTCACACTTCACTGACATTCTTCCATCAGACGCTCCCAGACCCAGAGGCGTTTCGGTGCAGCGGCGTAGTGTCAGCGAAACCAAAAATATGACAAATGTTTAACTTCCACAGAGACTCTCCTCCTGCAGTCTGACACACAGCATCGCAGCCAATTAGAGGCACTTGTCTGTGATGTAGACCATGTGATTTACATTTTGGGTGACGGCTGCGAAAGGAATGTTCTTTGGGTAAAGATGTATTGTCACAAACAAAACAAGCAAAAAGTGTAGCGCACTGCAGCAGCTGCAATTGGGTCAGACGCTCAGAAAAGAGCTGCGCCTGCAAAACGCGGCCGGTAACTGATGTCGAAGTGTAACCTGACGAGTTGCAAAGGGATCAAGGAGTCAGAGCGTGGCGCGGGACCCCGATCAAAGCAAACCCGTTTTTTTTCCCCCCGCTAGTGTACTTAAATTTCCCTTTAGCCGGCTTACCAGGTGGTTCAAAAACAGAGTGGCGAAACGTCTGGTTTCTGTTAAAATGCCAGCCAGGTGAGGTCCCCCCCCCCCTTTTTTTTTTTTTCAATTTAGCGCACCGCTAATGCAGCCACTCGGGTCTAACTGGACGCGACAGCGTCGTTTGTCTTCTTAAATCGCATCAAAAGAGGAGTTTTCTTGGAAAACGGAGGTGATGACATTTTACCTTCGGACACGAGAAGGCAGAAAAAAGAAAAACCCCCACTGCCTCAGCCGCCTCGACTTCCCCTCAGGACCCCCCTATTTCTCCTCAGCAGCCCCCTGATAATTGTTTAACCAGTTGCCAGACTTTCCTCTGCTGCCTACCCCACTGACGCTTCAGCCACTGGCGGGTTAAGTCCGTTGACCTACGGTGTGGAGTTCATTACCTTCATAATGTAAATCACACTGGAAAACCATTGCATCTCGGTTTTCAAGTGGCTTCGCCCGTGGAGGGAGACGTCGGACAAACTGCACGACATAATTAAAGACAGACGCCCGTTTTGCCGAGGTTAAAGATGACTGCGAGCAAACACAGAGTCTCCACAGTTTGAGCTGCACAGCTGAGCCGAGAGCACAAAAAAAACCTCAGCTTTGCACCAACACACACTCCCCCACTTCTGACATCTCAGCGGCTCACCGTACACACACTGCAGGCTTACTCAATCCCTGGCCTCCACGCCATATGACCCCACTTGTGGCGCAAACACAGCCCATCTGCAGGGCTAAGGCTTCACAATGAAGCCTTAGCTTCATTCTTTTCCCCTGCATGTGAAAAATACAATTGTCTGTTGACACAAAAGATTAAAAGAAAGAGAGGGGAAATTGGCAAAAAATAAAAAATGGTTGAATCTAACAAAGCAGTGCAAGGGGGTTTTGTTTATATGGTTTGGACCTTTAAAAGAGGCTGCTAATTGTTTCCTTGCTGTTCAATGGCACTGATAAAACTATTTTACATGTCAATTCCTCTGTCACTGCCATGTGACAGAGTATCCTCATTAATTGTGGGTAAAGCATCTGGTTTGAGTTTTACTGCGATGATGCTCATTCACATTGCTAAACCAAATAAGAAAAACCCCAAGCTACCCACGAAACATAACTGTTTGCTCGATGTCAGGGAACTCATGTCCAAAAAAATAACCAATCACATCAATATTTATCAAAGCAAAGCTACAGCCTAGTCCTTCAAACACAAATCCAAACAGCTGCTCGGTTTCGTCGGCTAAACGCAAAAACGATAACTGTCGAAACATGACGCTCTCAACTTGGGGGAAACAAAGACAGGGCAACATTTTGATAAGGGTGGGAAAAAAAATATTTTCTGTAACTTTGGTTTGCATCTTTGCTAACCTCCAATATGAAATGTTTTTTCCAGTGCAATGGATTTCATCATTCTATCAACTTCATTTCAGTTGTGATCAAACCAGGAAGTAACTGTTGCTAAATCGACATTGCAAATCCAAATAACAAAAGAAAGGAGAAGTAAATGAGGGATTGCGAGTTTAGTGAGACCGAACTAGCTAGCTAGAGGGACCAGCTAAGATGGTGCATCAGCGAGCATTTAATCAGGACTGGGTGGCCATTTCTCATTTGTTTGTTTTCCTCTGACTCTCGTGTCTCTTTGGCGAGAGTTTGGTTAAACAAAGTCCACGAAGACAATTTGACAGACTCTCCTTTACCGAAAAGCTTCCTGCAGATCTTTTTTAGAAGGGCACATGACAGAAGCTGAATCTTTCTTTAACTCAATAGATGAGGTTGCACTGTTTTCTGAGAAAATTGACCTTTTTGTCAGTCATGGTTAGTTGTATACTTTTCATGAACAAACTGATTGCGCCGCACAGCTGCAACTCCATTAGGCTGAGTGTTGTTCGACAATGTATTTGTGTGCGTGCACAGTTGTTTGTGCATCTGAAGCTCCGTATTGAGCAGCTGTTTCCATTGAGGACAAGAATGGAGGCTCCATAGAGATGTAAAGAAGCCTGCATTCCTCAAACACGCAATACTTTGTGGTGATAATATGCTGTTTAAACAAGCAGAAAACATTTCTCAAGATGAAACCCAAAGGCGGTGTCAAAACCACTCTAATCACGCCACAAGACATTTTGTGAGCGGAGTGACAGCCACCGAGTGAACAAGTCCCTCATTTATCACTTCTGTTGCGGAAACCAGAAGTTTATCGCGCCCTGATTGCCACAACCATAGACCGCTTGTCCCCTCTGTGAAAAACCTCCATTAGAATAAATGGCCAATCTCTGGCACGCAGATCTTCAACACGTAAATATTGACATGTTCCCCCCATCGCTCATTTCCTGCCAAATGAATGGTGCATATGTGCAGCCGCTGTTTGATCCCAACCACAAACATCCCTCCAAAGTTTCTGAAACATGAAAGGAGTGACTGAAAATAGGCTGTCGGCAACAGAAAGGTGTAGAAAGAAAATAAATAAGTACTGGCAGGTGACTCCGGACATAAATCTCCTGACACATGGAAAGCAGTGGGGCGAAGGGCTGTCATCCTGAAGCCATGCCAACAGGAGCACAAAGATATTAAAAATCAGTTGCAGCTGAATGCCAGCGTGACTAAAAATACATTCCCGTCATTGGAGTCTACCACTGGGCCGAAGTCTGGTCAAGAACTCAGCGGAAACATGGAGAGGTACGGCCAGAGGGAAAAGTGTGAGGGTGAGAGCACGAGAATGGCAACATTCCAGTTTCCATTTCAAAACTACAAGTTTGGCAGGAAGATTCAATCTTCTTAGAAATATCAGCAGCTTCTGCTGCGAGTTCAGAGTCGTGCTGAGTTTCCTGTGTACTTATTTCCGTGCCCGTACAAATAAACCTCAGGCCAGCGCGACCGGCATCAGTTCACTGTTGCATCTGGCCCAACACCAGGCTGCAGGAGCTCCACCACAGAGCCAAAAACATATAGCAGGCGTGTACAAAATCGTGGCTCATGCCATGCATGTATATAATCCTCATGCATATCTGTAGAGTGTCAGCGTTGAGAATAATTGAAGCTACAGCCCACAATGTGATGGTTCATCCCATTTTACTGAACAGATTAACAGGGTTTTGGACTGTTTTTCTTGATATACTGTATGGCTGCGAGTGTATAGAAAGTGTATGACGACCGCATCTGAATGTGATTATGAGACCAGTAGCTTTATGACAGTCTCCACATAATCCAAATTCAGAAGAATAGTGTTCTTTTCCATTGATCCATTCGGGTCTCCCATGACAATTGTTTTCTCTGGAAATACACTGTTGACAACATGCTTTCGAACTTTTCTGGCGCCTCCAGTGGCCATTACCCAACGCCAAGGATAACACCCACAGGGTATCAGGGAGCAGATGTTCCAAATGAACTAGAGTCGCCCGGGCACTGCTTAACAGGCTCTTAGCAAACTGGGCCTAAAACAGGCCCAATTGATTTAGAACCAAGTCTCTGGGGCAACACAAAGAATGAAGATTGCCCAAGTTTTCATGCACAGTAATATTTAAATGTGAGGATGTCAGTATTAATATGTAATACAGGGGTAAAATAATTAAAGGGAAAGGGGACAAGGTGCAACACTATGTTTAAGTTAAGGGTTAAAGTCCTCACATTTCTGAAAAGTGAGCAGCAGTGGTGCCGCGCTAGGGAGCCATTGGGTGATCTAAGCCATCCCAAATCCAACCTGAACCACTGAGTGCCAAGCAGAGAGGGCAATGTCCACCATTGTTTATAGTCTTTGGTATGACCCGGAAGGTGCTCGACCCCACGACCTGCCAGTCTGAGAGTCTCATTGACTTACCAGCCACTGGAGCCATAAGTCTGGAAAGTAGTTGTGTGAGATCGACATGTTAAGTGTTTCATTTTGCTGTAAATTACAATTTAAGCTTATTAGGTTATGTTAAGTTGTGAGAAGTCAAGGACCAACAAGAGTCATGAATAGTAACATGACTTGACAGAAAGAAAAGGAAGAGTAGAACAACACTCGCAGGCGCTGTGTCGTCACTTTCCACTGTGATGTCATGGCGCAACACGTTTGGTGCATGTCATTAATTGCATGATGCAATTTGATTCATGTGAATGTATTGCTGTGCTCAACAGGTTTTAAATCTGGCCAATAATGTCATTTGACAGTACAGACAAAACCTCCACAGAGCAAGATTGTCCATGGGCACCAGACCCAGAGAACAGAAGGACTGGGACAAACCAGCATGTGTTGCAGACAGACACTGGAGGCGTAGACGTGAAGAAAAAAAGAAGCACGGTCTGCATATTAAAGCAATTTGCAAGTAGACCGGGTGGTCAAAAAAGAAGAAGCAGGTAATTTTGCTGAATTTATCCGCCACTGAATCAGTGTCAAACCTACGACAACATCAGCCAAACCATCCCCTCACTGCTGGTGGTCAGATTCAACCTCGCATTACACATTAATCCACCACTCTCTCACCTACTGGGTGACATTTCAACTGTAAAAAGGTGACAATAATTGTATGGGTTCAGGGGGTGCACTCATCATTACATTTTTTCTGAAAAAACAAATGTGATATGATGAAAAGAAAATTGTTAACTGACAAAGTGTTCTGTTGCAAACCACTATTCCACTTTTTTCAATCCAGAATACAAACCAGCATCTACTTCAGCCTGCCATGGGCCATTTCAAAGCTATCTTGATGAGCCATCGGTCCCGGGATTCCGAGGATTCCACCAACATCAGACTAAATGGCAGCAGTCTCCCTCCCATACGCCTGCCAAGACATCCCGCGCTACAGTCAGCATCAGAGTCTTTCTCAGCAGGCCAGTGGAGGTCACATCTCCCTCCAGCTGGCGTGTGTCCAGAAGTTGGATTCCAAAAAAAATTCCAAATTCAAACCAAATATTTACAAGAGGCATTTCATCGCGTCTACTCCTTAGTTTTGCCTTATTTACCAAGTGTCTGCATCAAAGATTTATGATCGCCACTGACATACTCCACTCTCGTCGAACTTCGAGGTCCTTCCCTCGGTGTGACCTCGGTGTGATGCTGCATAGCAACACAGGAGAAAGGAATTCTCCTTTGTTGAAAAAAATAGAAACATCATGTCCATGTTTATCGTGTATTTTATGGAAACACTGAGCGATGCTCAGCGTTTAAACATTGCGGTTACAGTTCAGAATAGCTCAAAAACTAAGCAAGACTGCGTCTGTAGCTTGAAATTAAATGGTGCTTTTGTCAATTTATGTGACTCATGTTGGATGTTTGTGTTCAAAAACCAAAATGAGAAACAAAGATTTCTACTTTAACAAAAAAAAAATGTTTAGTCACGTTTTCCGTTTTCCTGCTGTGTCACTGCTATGGTGATGATTTCACTGGTAATTGACCAAAGTTTTGGCTGGGCACCAAAAACTCTCACTTGTGCCATCTCCAGTACCTTAAATGTGAAATTAATTTGACTTGCCAGCTATTCCGTTCGAAGTCAACATGTCTTCCAGGTGAAATTACTGAAAACTTCTCCTCAAGCCAACGATTGCACTGGGTCAAGATGTAAGGTTATGATGTCATCCAACCAGACGGCCATTCATTTCCACAAGATATTCTCATATGATTGACAAATATTCACTTGGTTTAGCGAAATACAAGATATTTAAGAGATTGTTTTCAGTCAAGACATACTTTTTTATTTGTAAAGAAATTAAAAAATTGTTTTCCTTTTCCAAAATACACTTTTAAAAAATAAAAGCATAAAAGCAGCTGTCGCGGAGTTTCCAGCGGCTTTTGCGATGGGTAAAAGTAGAACTAACAATTAGAGGATTCCTACACTGCAGTGCTGAATAAAGACTGACCAAGGTCAACATGCACATCTGCAGACACACACATAGCCACACATGCACATGTACATACACTGACACACAAACACACACACAAATCCTAATATAACATGGGACATAAACACCTTCCACTCACCCATATGCTGCCAGCATATCCAGAGCAGGAGGAAACAGTAGTACTCCATAAGTGTGCTGGTGAGAGTGTTGCCTGCGCTGGAGTGACGTCTGCTCTGAACGTGTGTGGAGTGAGCTGATGCGAAGGAGACCCAGAAGCAGGCACAGTTAAAGATCCCACTCTGATTGAGCAAAGTTAGAGCACTGCCTATATTCTGGGGGGAGTGGGAAGGGGACTGTGGAAGCAGTAGGAGGAGCTTCTCCCTGAGACAGAGGGCAACAGTCTCAAACACACTCATTCACTCATTCACTCGGCTGGGAGGTGCAGACGCTCTCAGAGGCTCATCCTTTTTGCATTTTTCCGTTTGTTGGCACTTTTATGGCAGACACTTGGGATGGTCAGCATGTCATGGGAATATAAGGTTGAAACTTAGACTGGTATGTTTCCTGAGGATTTACCTCAATTCTCCACCAGTTAAAAGAGATAATAGAAAATATTTGGAATGTGTAGAAAAATCTCTAAAAGGTGACTATAAGAACTATCTGTCAATCACATTCAGCCAGACCAATCAGACTTGTCTTATGTGAGAAGCCGCACGTGCCATACAGCAGCAGAAACTCTTATCTAAGCCAGTTTAGAACAGCAAAACAATGATTTCCACCCGGAAAAGCCATCGACTTTATTAGTCTGTAGTTATTTCTTAAATTAACATTTAGTTTGATTACATTTTCTGCAATATGCTCTCTAGCCATTCCGAGGTACTAAATCTTACAAACTGGATCTTGAAATGAACTTTAAACATTGATTGGCATGAGCAGTGACTTCACCTCTAAACAGAAGTCCCACTGTATTGCTCATCTTCAACTTTTACCTACTGAAAACAGCAATGAAAAGTTACAGTGAGTCACATGCAATAACAGGCATGTCACACAACACCAACGACACCACCAGTATATCAAACACTGTACAGGAAAGCAGGAGAGTCACTGCGCAAAATGTTCTAATGACGTACGCTAAACTTCTTCTGTCAGATTCCAGCTCTTCATCCCCAGTGCCATCATCATGGAACAACCACAAACTAACCCGAGTGTTAACAGTGGAACGCCAGTGTGGGGTTTGCATGGTGACCTTAACATTCCGTGCAGTTCAGCCGCACCAGTGCAAAATGCTCAATGCTCAATGATCTCATTACATAAAAAAGCAGTTTGTCTTTGCTTTCCTTAGAGCCAAATGTGCTGACCTGTCGAAGCCCCGATTTACTACTGGATGACTTTGTCTACCATAAATGTATGTTGTTCCTCATCGGGCTTTCTTTGCATTTTACAACTTCTTCAGATGAACAGTCACAATTAAATGACTCATGAACACATCATGAAGTCTTAATCTGCATCTTTGCGTTAGTCGATTTCAACAAGTAAAACAAAAAGTATCAAAGCAACATTGACGAGAGAGTCAAGTGTAACATCTTGAGTCTTTGGTTTCAGCAAACACTTCCTCTTGTCTTTGTCACTTTTTTGGGGTGGGGGATGCAACTGTCCATCTGTGAGTTGATGTGAATACAGCAATTTCACCCCTCAAGCTATCAAAGCAATAGAGAGCAGAGATGTTTTGAAAAGCAGCATTGCTTCCCCAACAAAATGCCTACGACAAGAGGCTCAGATTTAAACACTTCTCCACTGGAACAGAAAAATCAAGACGTTACTGTGGCTTGGCAGCCATTGCAACATAAAACGTTCTCCATAAACAGCAAAAGTTTCGCAACAACAATTGTTTCATTCATGACTGTGGGCCCCAAGTCAAGACTTCAGAATCTCCCAATGCTGACTTGTAATAGAAGTGATACATCAGAGTCTAACCTACAATTATAATTATCAAGTTTTTCCTGGGAATTGAGGTCCAGCGGGGCAGCGGACAATTCTCAGTGCTTTCCTGCTGACCTAAACTGCAACGTATCTGGACCACTGTTGGTCAGGAGGACTGGAGTTTAGGGGGACTGAATACAAATGAACTGTGAAAATTTTGCTTTTGAAATTCCAAATCTTTTTCCAGACCACAAAGCACATACAGGGAGGTACCGTGCGGAAGCAGGAGCTGTGCTTTACTTCACCTTTCAGGGCTTTCTCGTACGCCACAACTGCAAGCCATTTTCACAAATCACCCCAGGAATAAAGTGTGTGGGCATGCATGTGTGACTTTTATGCATCCTCAGGCTCGAATAGCTGGAGCTTTGCCCCAGACGTGGGACAAGTCCTTTGCGATCGAACATACAGAAGCAGATCACTTTCCAGAGTCGAGGATGAATGCAGACGCAATTTTAAGAGCCATTATGTCTCTTATCGCCCCTCATTATGTTGTCAAGACCGAGTCTTTTCCTTCGGCTCTGGTCCAAGTGCTTCTTTCTGAGACATCATAACTCAGGAATGACTTCAACAGTTATTCTAGGGGGTGAATGATGTAGGTCTCCAATAAAAAAAAAGGATTTAGTGCATTGACAATATATTCATGATGAAGTGTCCTCTGAAGTTTGCAGTTTGAAACCTCCAGAGGCAAAATTAAATTAAAGGTTTGCAGGTTCAACGCAAGTGCAGATTCAGAGATTCAAATTGGGCGTGAAGCCTTCTGCATCCGCTGATACCACACTCTGTTACTTTTATAAATCAGACAATGCTCTCTCTTCATCGACTTCTTGGAAACCGTTCTTCAAACGTGCAACGCTGAAGCCTGCTCGGACAAAGGAAGCACGAAACATTGAACCTCTTCTAGAGCAACAGAGCAAACACCGCCGCGGTCCTCCAAGGCACTTTTAGAAACACACGACCGTTCCAACAGCTCGTTCTTTTGGCCCAGTCCCTCCTCTGTGAGGAAAGTGGGGAGAGAGCGGCGCACAGTTGCAGTAGATCATCTGTGCAAAGCATTAACTTGGAGAAAGTGTCTGGAGGTCACACGCAGGAAGTTGCTAGACAGAATTGTGACAATGATCACGTGGATCAGATACAAGAGCAGAAAAGAGTATCACCTAAAACAGATCCAGAAGGTGCTTGTTATAAAGAACAGTGTAACATTGAAGACAATGTTTCTCTCTTTCTGTGTTTGTGTGTGTGTTTGTGTATGTGAAGGTAAGCGGATGTTTTCACTTCAGCTGAGCTGTATTTCAACAGGATGTTTTCTACAGTTGGCTTTTGGAATAAACTCACGCTCTCAACCTAAAACTTTTGTTTTGGAATTCCAGGACTGTCCACCAACAGCTTATCCCCATATGTCATTATGGGCAGGCCACTGTGGTGTACGTTGGACTCGTAAATCTGAAAATGCTGAAGCTGCATGAACAGTCGGACACCAAGCAAAAGACTTGCAAAGGACACAAAAGAACCAACATTTGATCGCTTGTGTAGTGAATATTTTAATATCATTTGAAAACCTTTCTATCCTCCAACCAATACACAGACTGTTAACTTCAAAAAAATCCAATGTTTGTGTATTTTTATCTCCAGTTTGCGAGAAATCAAATCAAATCTTTGAGAATATCAAGGCTGGAAAATGTCAGACTGCCCGTGTTACATCTTAGTCACAAGTCTGTCATCACAGACAGGTAATACTAATCAAATGTAGCCACATTAAGATGGTTCCCAAACAGAAATCAGTTGAAGAAGAAAAAGTTGCAGGACTGTGCAGTCAGCTTGTTCCTCTGTAAATTTCTCAGTCTTGGAAGGCCCAGCTCAGCATTTTCTGAGATTTGGCGAGTTGCTGCACTTATGCGACGAAGTGCTGCTGGATTCTCTAAGGAGACCAAATCAGAGCAAGACTCTGAAAACAAAAAAAAGGCTCCAGTACTGTGGATCTAACACTGTCGTCTGCTTGCTTGGGACATGCTGTGGATGCCAGTGGTTTGTAACAGCTGGTGTTTTGCCAACAGCCAGTTTGCTTAATTGATTTGGTTGCCACATGGTCACCACATGACTTTACCAAGGAATAAAACAATGGTTTTGGGGTGGCGGGCCGGGCATTATAATGATTGAATGAGTTTAATATGATGGAGAATATACAGATATATACCATTTACCAAAAATTTAATGTACAATATTAGAGCGCGGCATACAAGATGTAAATGTTTCTGTCTGAGTTGGGTGACTCATTCTAACTTTTCCAGATCTCTGGCAGAGAAGTGTGCAGGTTGACTCGTGCCAGTAGCAACAGTGGGAAAAAGAGTAATGTGGAAAGTGAAGTTGCGCTACGCGAGATGGACGAGGGAACGCCACAAAGCTAACGGAGGGCTTTCGGGGCAAATCCTCGTCTCTCGGCACACAGATTAAACATTAATCCTTGATACCCACGAGAAATGTCTTCCAAAATGTGAAAACTTGACACGTCTCTGAAGATTTTTCCCCTGAAGGCTGTCTTCTTTTTCGTGAATAATTAATGTCTATTCTAAATTTCACTTCTTTTTCTTGGTAGACTTTTCAGAAACTGTATCACAAAACCAAACAAACAGACAAAACAGGCAAAACCAGACTTATGTTTTCTGGACATTGAAAACGTTTGTTAGGTAATTAGACGTGCAAACATGATTGACTAGAGTGAAAACAGCTCAAGTATTTCATAAAGGCAGTATCACGGCATTGCAAAATCCTGTAGTTTGGTGTCATCTGTATACCAAAACAAACTGGGTCCCTGCATCTCCTCAGAGCTCCACAGGAGCTACATTAATGGTTAGCGTCAAGTGGTGGCAGTTTGCCGTCGTATGATATTTACTGACACTGTCAAGAGAAGGAAGGGCTTTAAAGTACAATGAAGAAGAAAACATTCACAGCATTTATGTGATTGTGTGGCCAGCCAGCAAACAAGGAACTGGAAAACAACACACACAGGGAGCCATCGTGACTTCACTTTCCACTGCAGATTTCAGGTCATCTCTTGACCTGGATATCTCAAATGGCTTCATAAAGAAAACTATCGAAAAATGATCTCATCATATATAATGAAGAATTTGTGCCAATCACATTCGCGGAATAATATTTTCCAGGACGTAAATATAGAAATATAATCAAAAACAGTCCCTCGCTTACTTCCTGTTCTCAACAAAGCCAATCACAGCCCAAAAGTCACAGAGAGAATTTGACCACAAACATCTGCCTTGGTCATATCTCCATCCTGGGAGCACTCCTGTTTCATTGCGTCTGCATTTACATTCACTGTGAGACTCCTGGAAATGTTTTTTTTTTTTTTTTTTTTACTGACCTTTTTTCCTGTTGGAGCCTGGTGGAAACCAAACCTTCCATCACTTTTTTTTATTTGTAATTATTAGGTTTCACTAAGCTTCTATGCTACAGTCTGGTCTGGGTTGACCATTCTAACACCATCTTAAGTCCTTCTCGAAGACTTTCTAAATGCAATCCTTATGACAACACATTAATGGCTAATGCAACACATCTTGCGGTGGCGATGTTTCCAAAGGGGAAAGTCTACAAGTCACGGTATTAAACGTTGTACTGCACGCCAACAGCTGCTGTTTTGATGAGAGATTAAACTTATTGTTTATTTCCATTTTAGGAAATGGAAAAGACAGACTAGGCTTCCCGAACTGTGTTTGTATTGTGTTTTGTATCTTTTCCAAAGAACTATCATTTGGCAAAGCATGGGGTGTCTGCCAGAAATTGTTTTAATGAAGTTATAGTTTGTTCTAAACAGTGTAAAAGCCAGTGCCAGCACCATAGCTGGTGCCAGTCAGGAAACAAGACATGCATTCATCTTAAACCTGATTGGAATTTAAAGACAAAGGAATTCCTATAAGCCCAAACAGAAATGCATTTTTCTACTGTTTTTTTTTTTAAATTAGTTTCCAATATTTATGGACAATGGAAATTAATTACTTACTATTTTTTGGGTGAAACAACAACAACATGCAGTTGAAGTAGATGACGATAATACTATTAACACAATAGCCCAGTTGTGTATAAGTATGTAGAAGCATTGCAACTAGTTCAGGGTATATCCTACTTTTAAAACCCTGAAATAGCATAAGCGGTGATTTGAAAAAAAAAACTGATGGATGGATGGGTGGATGATGAAGCCTATGATGCTACGGGCTCCTCACCACTAAGTAGCTTATTTTTTGGGTCAAGTAAAGGTTTGTGACTGAAGAGTGCCAAATAGGCTTTGAAAACATAAACGTGAACAAAAAATGTTTTGTTTGTGCTGCTGACATTGTAAATAGAAGATATCAGGCTCCCTGTAATTACAGGGTAAATCTGGTTTCCCCCCTGCCTTATCACAGCCACCGAGTACAAATTTCCAGTTGAGCACGCATCAGATTGTGATTATACTGGGAACATGGTTGGAGGTTTAACTTTTTTTATTTATTGTTTTTTGGTAGAACAAATAATCATACGAGTGTTGAAACATTACATGCACAGAAAACCAAACCTTTAAATTGCAATCAGTCTGGACTGACGTGAGTTTATGTGAAATTAGAATAAAAAGAAATAGAAAATAGTCAGATAATAGAGTGTTTTAAATACATACAAGTACCATTTTTATATTTTGGTAAATTAAATGAGTGATAAGATGGTATGTTTAGAGGTTTGACCTACAAACCAATGCTTTTTGACTTTCTGCAAACAATCTCATTGTATTATATACATATTTGTATACTTGTGAAGACAATGCAAATACAAAAGTCACAGAACTACATTTAAAATGACATATTAATTGAAAATGACTCATTCATTCCTTCATTCACCTACTCGCTTCCTTTGCTGAGGGTCACGGCAGTTGAAGTCTCAGCTGTCACTGGGCAAAAGCAGGGTTACACCCTGGACAAGTCACCAGTTTATTGCAGGGACACAAGACAAACAACTATTCACACACACACACACACACACACACATTTAGAGTTCCCGACTTGCCTTACTTGCATGTTTTTGGACTGTGGGAGGGAGACGAGACACTAAAGAGAGAACCCATGCAGACACAGGGACAACTTGCAAACTACACACAGAAAGGTCCCAATAAATAAATAAAAAATCATTGTTAAGCCTTGGTTCCATATCTCTGAGTCACATATCTCCCGAGTCACATATTGAGAATTGGGGCTCCAAAATACACCGGTTTTGTCACCAGACGCACCATTAAACACATAAGAAACATCAAATAGAGTCTTAAAATGGGCCCTGGAAAGAATGCACGGCTACTTACTTACCGAAACCCGCCATACACGAGTGACCAGAGCCCTGTTTTCATGGGGCCCGGTGGTAGGGGTCCAGCAGTGAGATGTTTATCTTGAAATACTGGCTGAGTCATTCAATTTTTCTGAACTGGTCCTAGTGTTATGTGATTTACAGTGCAAGGACAGCATGACTCTGGGAGCAGGGTCAGGAGCTCCAGCCGCCCCCTTTAATGCCGGCCATCTTAGTAAACACCCCCCCTGCGGATCCTCACAGTCGGAAGCCCTTGGTTCCATTTCACAGTTTCTGTGCAGTGAGTCCATTCTGTATCTATAGATCTCTGGTTGCAAACATCGGTCAAATGGTTCCATCTACTCCTTCATCGCTCTAACCGCCAGCAAAGCAATTCATATGAGTGTCTCTGTATGACTGACTTATTTCAGGATTTTTTTTTTTTTTTTCGCTGTTATCTTATGGAACCCAAGAAAAAATGCTGGCCTCCCTCGCACCCGCTTGGGTGTTGTTGTTGTCTGTGACAAACTCGTTCTGAACACCAGCTGTTTCCACACAGATGTGACAGTGCATCAAGGCTAGCCGGTGCCACACGAGTCCGGGTCAAAAAAGGCCGGAATTCGACAAAAACATGCAAATCTGCCCACCTGAGACCACAAACATGTTTTAATCTAAGAAAAAAAAAGATGAAAATCGGATATGTTGAACTAGTGACTAACTTTGTTGCCATGTCCACTTGACGGTATAAAGCCACTATGAAGTTTCAAATAAATTGAGGGGAACTATAAGAGGCAGTATTGATAGCGTCTTCTTCTTGATATTTCTGAACAGAGTTTTCATTTTGGTCATGGGAAACTACGTCAAGATTGCTTTGTGTCATAATAAATCATTATGAAGGGTTATGCTGAACAACAGTGTTTCGCTTGTTGTGCAAGGTTTACACAGTATATGCCCCTGGTTTTCAGGGTCTGGCTCCAATCAGGCCTTGAACGGTATCCAACATTGGTTACCGGCTGCATCAAACACAATAGCAAAGACACTTTGAGCACCATCAGCCTTGACCGTCTTGGGTTTGTGATGTAAACAATGCAACAAAAGACAAGACTACAAAGAATACAATGATCACAAGCGACCAAGAGAAACCAAACTGTGACAAACCCAGTTGTTTAGAAGCTTGTGATTCCTTAACCACCCAGATTGACTTAAAAGATGGGGATGAAGAAAAGACAATCCTGTTTTTTTATCCCTTCAGTAGCTGGACTGACTTTTTGACTGCACTTTCACTTTTTTTTTGCAGCGGAAGGAACCCAGACTTCTGCAGAACTGTTCACCAGCATTCCATCTTTTTCAAGATAAGCCACAGCCAGTTCGTCCTAAGCCTAGGAGCAAAAACTCCAGGCTGGACCAAAAGCTGTGTAAGCAATGATGGCAGCTCCGCTAATTGAAGAAAAAGCAGTGAACTTATCACTGGATGATGAGCTGTAGCCTTTGTGTTCTTTACTCTTTTACCGTTATCCAGACCACACAACAACATCTCAGGCACTCCTGTTTTTGTTAACACTCTGCTATCTGCAGAAGGGCGAAGAAGGACCTCAGCCAGAGCACTGCTGTTTGAGTGGGATTAAAAAGTTCTGGACTCTCCAAGTGTGGGTTAAAATGTGATGTTTTTGTACAGTGTTTTGCAATTTATTTGGAATGGATCATTCCATGACCTTACCACACAAGAGGAGTCACACTGTCATTGGCTTTTCCATCATTTCTATTGAACTGCAACTTTGAATCAATGACCCACATCTAAGAGTTATTTGGGGATTACCTGCGAAATATGAGGACCTTAAAAAACAACCATGAAAATGGAAAAACGGCTAGAAATCTGTCAAGCCTCAGTGTTGCAGCCTTCAACGTGGCCCCAAATTGAAACCAAATGAACATAAAGGCACTTTGTGCTCACTAGTGTGGGACACAGCTGACCATTGAAATATACAATTTCTGTCTGTTTTGACTGATTTTCCAATACTTACTTATATTATTTTTGAAAAAGCCAAGTCCTTATTCTTTGGCCATTTTGGAGTGTAAATGACATATAAATGAAATGTTTTTTCATTTACACAGCGGGGAAACTATTGATTGACTATTGATTTTATTCAACTTACTTGCATACGATGAGAAGTTGCTTGCCTTTTGGAGACACCCTCCGCCCTCGCTCCTCCAAGCCCGTATTCTACGTCAATTCAATGGCAAACGTCTCCTTAACTGATACCACATGATGAGCCTCCGTGCTGCTGTCACTGACTGAAATGTGAAAGTGTTGTTTTCTAGACTTGGTGTGTGGTGAATGTGCAATAAGTGTGTGGGAAAAAAGACAGATGTACAAAAGGAGAAGAATGCGTCTGCTAACTCATTTATGTTTTGTTTTTTTCTTCCTTCTTTTTTGGCTCCTACATGAGGAATGCAAAACCCCAAATTACTTGGACCGTATTGCACTCCCCGACTGAAATATGGAATACCTTTATATTGTTCCATCCATACATTTTCTTTCATCTCTCACTCTGCATGCAGAGTCATGGAGGTTCTGGAGCGTCTCCCACCAGTACCAGCCTGTTCACAACAACATCAGTATATTCAAGATAAAAGGGAAATGTTGAGCTGAATTTAAAAAACAAAACAGCACATTGTGGAAAATCTACCCTTGATATTGACATGAATTGTTTTTCCAGTGAGGAGCTAAAGCTTTTTAAAAACAGGGGGGAAAAAATGTGTAAATTTGAGGCCACAGGAAGAAAAAAATATATAGCTTTACAGCGCACTTTAATATTTAATACTAGGTGAAAAACAAAATTCAAAAATGAGGGGATAAACTGAGGGCAACGTGGGAAAAACATGGTTTTGTGAATTGTATGTCTGTCTTGTGCGTCACCTGAGCAAAGGGGAGTGCACTAATTATGACTGTGGTGTGTGTACTTGAACGAAGAAGAATAATTAAAGAGAGTCCAAATTGCTGACTTCCTCTCACACCTCCTACCTCTGACACCCTCCATCTTCTACCTTGTTAGGCTTTCTGTTTTTCCATTCCTTCATGTTCCCGTTCGCCCTCCCTCCTCCTCCTCTTCTACTTCTTCACTCTGCCTCAGATTGAGGAAGTGGTTTGTATGCAGACTGAGGCTGGTTGGAACACTGCGCGTTGCACAGGGGAAGCTGAAACTTGAGCCGCCGCATTAAATGTTCCACTAGAGCAACAATTTCTGTGATGGGAAATCATGTGGCGGGCCAGTGGTAAAGGATCTGGAGGGGCAAGTGGAGGGGGGCTCTCAGACTGGGTAAAAAGGTGTTTGTGTGTCTGTGGTATGAGGGAGACTGCTCCCTATTCTTTAATTATGAACTTGGCATTTCAAGTGGCTGAGCTGATACCGTGCAGGTCACATAATGAAGATATCAATTACAATCCAGCCACATACCTTAGGTGCATGTCAGCGTCGTCTCGCTCTTCTGTCTTTCATCCCTCACTCCCTCTGTTGTCTACGGGTCATCAGAGTGGAGAAAATAGCAGACATTGGTTAAAGAGTTGGCGGACAGATTTTTTTTTTTTTTTTTTTTTTTTTACTACGCACAGGCTCACAGCACCACCTGCAGGTAGGATCTGAAAAGGAAATATTTACTACTGTGATCTAAATGGTCTAAATTTAATTTGTTGACGTCACCTCTCGAGCTAAAAGTGGTTTAAATCTGTTAAATGTGCTATTCATGTAGTCATTAGATAGTTTTGTACAGTTATTCATACATCACATTTTATCAACTAGATTCATTCAATCTACCACTGATTCTACTAAGTTGTCAAGGTTGAGCAGGTGATGTGTCGAAAAATCTGTTGCTTCTGGTACAAAACGAAATAACAGTTTTACTATGGACTCTGCTAACCGTGAAACTGCTAAGAAAGTAAATTGATTTTATGCCATTTGAAAATGAAAGGAACACAAAGTATCCCAAATAAGTGCTGAAAGTTCTTAGACTCACCTAATAGGTTGTACAGCCTGGCTAGCATTAGAGGTTCTAAACCTGAGTCAAACATCAAGTCATTACTTTTAAAAGTCACTTTTAAAGACGACCGAACTGGAAGAAAATGTTTTTTTTCTGCCAATGATGATGGAATGGCGTAAAAAAGAATGTTCAACTGAATTACTATTTAAGTGTTGCGATCCAAAAGTTGAACTGTCGGAGACGGCCAGCAGATGGCGGAAGCACTGCATTTCCGGGAGAACGTGAGTCACAGCGGGTGTTGGAAATGGATGGAGTTTTGTTGGCGGACTGAGGGAGGCAGCACTACGCCTCTGCTGCGCCTCACCTACCGGAAATCTAAGAAGAAGAAATTCTGAATATCTGCCGGGGAGGTACCATGGTTGTATTGCATATCTGAAGCCTACATTTCTAATGATAATTGTAGTTTTGATTTGTGAAACAATGATGCATTTGACCGAGATTTTTAAAGAGTTTATAAGAAAGAGACTGAAATCTTCACCGGAGGAGACATTGGAAGTTTTTCATGGAGTCATCGACGATGATGAAGTAGAACGATTATACCACGTTATCTGGAACCCCCAAGTGAAGTTACGCCGGACAGGTACGGAACGTTTCTCTGATTTTTTTTTTTTTTTTTATAGTGTTAACGTTTGGTGGAAAGGTCCCTACATACCGGATGCGTTTTTCGTCACATTGAATCAGACGGTTTTGCGCTCTTTTGAATTACATTTCTTTTCATTTACACTAACACATTCGGAACAAGTTTTACGTTGTGATGTGAGGTTTTCCACGTTGCTCTTTAAAAGCTCTTGTGTCCTTTTTTTCTTGTCTTTTTCTCTACACCCTCCCCACCTCCTAAGGTCTGACTTGGTTGTTGTGGTTACTGCAATAATTTATGACCATGTTGTTGTTGTTGTCCCACTACCGTCAAGCCCAATTACAGTTCGTCAGAAGCGCTGAAGTTTGCAGACGCTAGATTTCCACTGTGTTGGATCGTCCTGTTTTCTAGTGTCGTGCTGACGATTAATGAAGAGCTTCAAGAGAAAAGAATACTAATTTTTATCTTTAGTGTGCAAATTCAGAATTCAAGTCTACAGAGCTCTGGGTCGAGTTCGAGCCCTTCGAGAATCAACGTTGACAGGGCACGAAGTCTGACTGCTGTTGTTCCCCCTGATCCAGTCTTTATAGATGGGGGAAAAAATCAATTTCTTCTTGCAGGCGCGCTCAGATTACGAGGGAGGAAACAAGTCTTATTTGGCAGAGAGCCAGCGGATCCTCTCTCTGCCTGGTATGGCAGGTCACCTAGGGTCACTGTTTTACAGGGGTGCATTCCTGTAGGTATCATGTTACTCTGCACAGAGTTTACACAGCATGTTATGCAGACATTGCCCATCTTGTGAATGGGTTAACTGACTGGTTAAAACATGTTTATATCAATGACACGCCTAAGCCATGTTGGAATTTTTGACATTGCAACTTTGGGGGCTCTTGCTATTTTGCATATCCAAAGATTTTCTGTTTCCCTTCTTATGATCTCAACAATGCTCTATCTTTTTTTTTTTTCTTCTATTCTCCTTGACTTGAAATAAAACACTGGGTTGAGTGGCTATCTGTGTCACCTTTGCAAAATATGCTAATTCTAGCTGTCCTACTGTGGAGTTGTTTTTGCGCAAAAGCAAAGTCTTAAAGTTTCTCATCACCTTGCATCAAGCTTTTACAACCAAGTGTTTGTTGACGACTGACATAGTTTAAAATATAGGGTTTTAATTACATCCTGCTTACACCTCATTCTTTTCTCCTAAACATCTGACAACAATAATTACCTTTTTACATTTTTCTATATATTCTGCATAACATGTCATCTTTAATATTTTGTGTCCCTACAGACATTACTATACAGCAACGTGTCTGTAAGGAGGAGATTTTTGTGGATGACCAGTCATTGCTGAACCAAGACAGTAAGTTCAGTCTGAAGCAAGAAGAGGGTGAACATCCCCAGATTAAAGAAGAAGTGGAAGAACTGCATATCCGTGAGCTCGGACTGAACCAGGAGCCTGGCGACCCCCAGTCGACTTCTGTCAAAGATGAAACTGTGGACGGGCATCCTGAGGAATCCTCAGAAGAGTCTGGAGTTAAAGTTCCCGTAATTGTCTCTGTGGTGTCCTTAGCCAACTGTGAACAGAAGCAAACTTCCGTCAACTCTGATGTTTTCCAGAGTCAAGATCAAAAGGAAGATAACCAAGAAGACTCAACAAGACACAAACGTAAATGTAAGGATGTAATACAAAGACACTATGAAAGGAAAGCTAAGAAAGTCAGAAACACCGCCTCATCCTCTCTCACATGTGACAAATGCAGCAAAGATTTTGAATATAAGTCAGATTTTCTGATGCACCTACTGACCCACATTGACAAGAATCAGCTCGTCTGCAAAACATGTAGGCTTAATTTCTCTGGTCACGACTCCTTGTTAGATCACATAAAGACTCACACAGAGGTGAGGCCACACCTTTGCCACAACTGTGGAAAAACCTTTTTGGATAGTAGTGACTTAAAATATCACATTAGACGACACACAGGTGAGAGGCCATATGTTTGCAAAACATGCGGGAAGGCATTTGTAAGAAAGTTACACCTAAAAGTACATAAGGCTAAACATAAGATACACACAGGTGAGAAGCCGAATGTTTGCAAAGTGTGCAATAAGGGCTTTAAAGAACTGTCATACTTAAAAATACACGAGGCAGCTCACAAAGGGGATAAGCCATATGTTTGCCAAACATGCGGCAAGGCTTTTGCACTGCAGTCCAGCCTCTCTACTCATAAGACAACACACACAGCTGAGAAGTCATATGTTTGCAAAACATGCAACAAGGCTTTTGCATTAAAGTCGTACTTAAATGCACACGAAGCAACACACACAGCCAAGAGGCCATTTGTTTGCGAAAAATGCAACAAAGGTTTTGCCAAAAGGTCAAAATTAATAAGACATGAGGCCACACACACAGGTGAGAGGCCATATGTTTGCAAAACATGCGATAAGGCTTTTACAAGAAAGTCACACTTAACATCACATGAGGCAACACACAAAGGTGAGAGACCATTTGTCTGCAAAACATGCGGACAGGGGTTTGTACAAAAGTCCTACTTGAAAGTACATGAGGCAAGACACATAGGTGAGGGTCCATTTGTTTGCAAAACATGTGGTAAGGGTTTTGGACAAAAAGTGTACTTAAAAGAACATGAGTCAAGACACAAAGGTGAGAGGCCACATCCCTGCAAACAATGCAGAAAGCATTTTGTATCGAAGTCGGAATTAACAAGACATGAGGCGACACACAGAGCAGAGAAGCCATATGTTTGCAAAACGTGCGGTAAGGGTTTCGTATCCAAGCCGTGCTTCGCAGCGCATGAGGACGCACGCGCATGTAAGGAGCCACGTGTTTACAAAACACACGGGAAGGGTTTTGCAAAAAATGTCAGACTTAACTGAACAGAAGGCAACGCACAGTTGAGAGGCCGTATGTCTTCAAACGTGTAAAAAGGCTTTTAGGACAAAACTGAATTTATTCAGCTCTCTTGCTGCATCGTTTGTGCATGGACCATGTCTGCAAGTCTGAAGTGGATCAGTGTGGTGTTGATTTAGTAAAAGGAATGAGGTGGGTTGTGCCTGGTATTTGGTTTTTTTTTCTCTGCTTCTTTTTTGTTTGTTTGTTTTTGATGGTTGATTCCATGAAGCTCGGACATGAGTCGTTGTTTCTGGCTTGACATACTATATTCCTGTATCACATTTGATTTTTTTTTTTTTTTTATTAGCAGTGCAAGCGCAAGAACATAACTTGAATAAATCATTTTTAACTGACCCAAATGGTCATAGTTTTGGTTGTTTTTCTTCACGGAGTAATTTGCAGGTGACAACGTCAGTGTGACATTCAGTCCATTACTGTCGTCCATTGCAGTGTTGCCAACTCTCCAGTGAGAAAAGTGGCTACTGGCTGTGCAAAAAGTCACAAAATGACTAATCACCTAATTAGCATATTTGAACATACACATGTAATTATAATGAACACTGCAGGGCTGTATGGGAGAAGAGTAACATCGTGTGAGAGACAAATATAATTAATGTTAAAAACTACAAAAACTTGCTTCTTTCAATTGTTAATTTTTTTTAATTGTATTACCAACCCTGCTACGAAAGTCATCTAAAAGTGACACTGGCAGAGAGACTTATTTGGTTGGATTTTATGGTGGATTCTTCAGGTTGCAGCAGTGAAGCGTGGATGTTGAAGGAATCCTCGTGGACACCGTCTCAGTTGCATAAAAACAGGTTTATTACAAAGAAGTCAGGTATCAAACAGGCGTCTAGAAAGCCTGGGGAGGTTGTGTGTCCAGATGCGCAGAAGCTCTCACAATCTCTCTGAGGATAGTTAGAACATCACCTCCTTACACCCGCAGGTCTCGTCATGAGGCACATTCCATATAAGGAGGACAAAGAGACTATTGTAACACAGAAGGTGAAAGGATGGGAAAGTTACTGGCCAGAGTTGGAATGTGTGTTATCTACACAGTCTTCCTAGGGAGTTGAGATGAAGCCTTCCAAGGGAAGTAACCTAATGCAGGTGCTGCGCTAACGAGGGGTCTGTTCGTCTTATCAGGCAAGAAGCCTGCAGGAGTAGGGCCAAAGCTTCATACACTACAGTTTCTAACCTTACTTGGTCGGTCGTCCACTTACTAGCCTATGGAAATTACAAGTAAATTAAATCATAATACAGTTACCATTTAAAACGTAAAACCAGGAACCATGGATGTGGATTTTACACACATTCACCTGAAAGAAAAGCTAGTTTTTACCCTCCCACATTTGCCATGAAAATGTTAGCGCACTGGTCTACAGCAAAAAAAACAAAACAAAAAAAACAAAAAACCTTAAAGATACCGGCTATTGTTATTACATGCAAAAGGTAGCTTTCCCACAAGATGGCAGCAAACCTTCACATATGACAGATACTTCCCCGTCGCGCAGCTCTCAGAGGGAAGTGGAGCAAACGACGAAGAAATTGAATTCCAACCCGACCGAAGGTGATTCCTAACAACCGTAACTGAAGGTCACGAAAGTAAATCACACATACGCTCATTTTCATTTCTGACTTCAAATTACAGCTGTGATCCCCCCGCCATTCCCATAGAAGCCGCGGTGGAAAACAGGAGTGACGGCGGCTCCTTCCGGTGTGCTCCACCCAGCTGATGATGACGGTTCCTTCTACCCCTCCCGACGACGTGCATTGGAAAGAAAGAAAGAAAGAAAGAAAGAAAGAAAGAAAGAAAGAAAGAAAGAATATCGTCCGTCGTCTTGAATCACTGCACTTCATCAAGTAGGTGTTCTGGCACAACATGCACATTCACACTCATATCATTTGTTCCGTATTTAATTTGGCAGAGGTACAAAAAGTCATTAAGGTGGTAGTGAAAACATTTGATTGCGTTTATTCTCACTGCAAGCACACATATCCAAACACACTCAGTGTTGTGCAGTCTGGTGAAACAAAAACCAAACAAAAAAAAAAACGTGATTTGGAAGGGCTTTGGCAAACATGAACATTTTAAGAAGGCCCACTTCCAACGTGACCTGCTGACATAGGAAACACTATTGTTCTAGACAGGAAATGCTCAGGAAATCTGTCCCAAACAACACTTTTGTTGAATTTATAGCAATCTGTGACCATTGAGTGACAGTGGAGTGAAACCTGATGGAACCTGCCTGTAGTGGACCTTTCTTTCCTCCCATCAGCCGTTTCTTTCCTGACCTTTCACCCAACCGCTTGCACCATGACCGTGACAAACAGCCAGTGTGGTGGTGTTGCCATTCACCGGAGTGGAGTCCCACAAGCCAATAGGTTAAGTTAAGCCAAGGTAACTGAGCTGGCATCCTGGCACGTTTGGCTCCCCCCACAATTAGATGGGAAAAGACGTCAATTGTGTGGGATTGAAGGTGGGAGTAAATAGCATCGTCTGTAGTTTGGCTTGAAATGGAGAAAAGCCTGGCTGTTTGTGTGTCTCTTCCCATCTGTGGTCGTGTCACTTAAAATGCAGGCACACAGAGAGATATGCATAGATACTACTGTTCAAAAGTTTGTGGTCACTGATTCTTTTCTGCATTGAAATAATCTGCAGGAATGCTCTAGGAGCATTACTAGTGCACGAAATTCAGTCAGGATGTGCTGAACATATGGGATGGCTTTGACAGTTTTAATTGAATGTGATTTAAGAGAAAGAATATTAATTGTGCCATATGTGGCCGGAAATGAAGTGTTTTCTATTGCTAAAATAAACAAATGAATCCTGTGACCCTGAGTTCAGGAAGAAACCTGTATTGAAAATGGACGGATGGATGAAATAAATAAACATTTCTAAAACTATTTTATAATCATGATTGAGAGAATTCCAAGCGTGCAAAGTTCTGTGTGAACACAAAGTAGGCTACTTTGAAGAAACTAAAATATGAACAGTGGAGCTTTGTTTTATATGTATATATATATATATATATATATATATATATATATATATATATATATATATATGTGTGTGTGTGTGTGTGTGTGTAATTATAGACAGTGGATGACGTGCAGCTGGCTCTGTGCCTGAGTGGCAGACTGCGACACAGCGTCCTCCCTTCTCCTCTCCTGGCTCTGCAGTCGTCTCTCGTCCCGGAGCCACGTTGCTCCTGCTGCCTCCTCCTCCTCCTCGTCCCTCTGCAGCGCCGCCCGGCCGCCCATCAATAATCTGTATTAGCCTCTCTCTCTAATCATATTGCAGGAGAACGGCGACAGAGAGGGGGAGTGTAGGACGTCCAGACTTTGTGCGCTTCCTCAGCCCCCGCGTGCGCGCGTGCGTGTGTGGTGCGCAGCAGTCAGGGAGGCAGGCAGGCAGGGTGGAGGGAGGAGGGAGGAGGGGTGTATCCTAGCACGCAGCCTGTTGTAGTAACCAACCGCGCGCCGGCTGCCAGCCATTACTTCACTGCAGCAGTGCTCAGTGAGCCAGACACACTAACCTGTCTGTCCCCTCCTCTCTCTCTCTCTCTCTCTCTCTCTCTCTCTCCTCCCTCCCTTCCTCCGGGCGCTCAGCCTGCCCGTCCCTCCGTCCCTTGCTCAGCGCCTCCTGCAACTCCTGCTGCGGCGTCGCCACTCTGCCCGCACCGGCCGGCTCCTCAACCACTGATTCTGCATGACTGTCACAAAGGTAAGGTGGCTTCGGTGGAGGGGGGAAGATGGGAGGGGGCGGCAGCAACCTCCAGCGGCGTTTGGCACCACTGGCACCGGCCGGCCGGCTCGGACTGCGGAGGTGATTTAAGGTTGGGCTGGCTGGTCTCTCTCGCATGCATGGTTGCGTGCAGAGGAGGAAAGACGAGTTGCTGGAGTCGTCCTGGAGTTTGTCGGCCAGTGCGGTGTTGCCAGGATGCTGCTGCTGCTGCTGCTGCTGCTGCTGCTGCTGCTGCTGCTGTCTGACGATGATGTGGACGATTGTGCTTTCACTATAGAATCTGAAATTTGCAGCATATTCATTTGCTGTTCAGGGAGTTATTCGTGTTTTTTTTGTCACTGGAAATTGGCTTAGGTGATATGAAATGTTAAAAAGTCATTTCAAGCTGCTGCTTTTAAGTGCTGTATTTATATGTCGGATAGTTGACAGACCAAGATGGTGATTGAATGTTATCAAATGCCTTATCTTGTTAGAACGCACAATCGAGGAAGCCGATAAAAGGTCTGTCATAAAAGGTCCTCTGCCTTTTGGAAAGTGGTGCTCCGTGTAATTTTTCATCAAGGCGAATCTGTCCCGTGACCTCTAAAGACTTGACCTCAAACAGCAGCTCATGCCATTTAAAATGTGGCGTTTCTTTCGATGCACCACACGTGTTTGCAACTTTGAGCGAAACCGTTTCCCGGCTCATCCACGGCTGTTAGGCCTTGAAAAAAAAAACCCCAACAACGACACTTCCCAAGATGCAAAGCAAACGAGCCTCACGGTGTGAAGTGGCGAATGATGGGCCGCTTCCACCTGACTTGAGAGGGCACCTCCGTTTGGACTGAATGTGCCAGTGCAGCTGTGGCCGAAGCCACAGCAATCAATGTGTGTGAGGAGACGATTTGGGAGGCGGCGCCCAAGCCACTTTTGAGCCGCTGTTTACTCCCCGGCCCAGTTTTCACTGGTGGTCGTACAGCGAGCTTAACGCTGCAGCAGCAGCAGCAGCAGCCGCTTGAATCCTCTTAATCTATTAACTGAGAAGGGGAGGAGGGGTGGGAGGCAGACAGACACAGAAGCAGGAAATGAGAACACCTACTCCGGTGTAGAGAATTAACCTGGACCGAAATAGATGACCTACTGTCGGCGCAGGACAACGGCCTGTTTAGCGGCGGCGGCGTGTCCTCGTGCACCAAGGCGGCAGTTTGCATCTCCCGGCCGCCGCTGGTGAGTGTTCAGCTCGTAGCCGCAGACGACGTGCTCTCAACAGCCCAGTGTTTTCCTTTTTCTTTTTTTTTTCCTCCTCCTGTTGGTGAGGGAGAGAGAGAGAGATTGTGTAGGAGGTTTGTGTGTGTGTGTGCCGGCGCGTAGGTGGACGCTCTCCGCCGTGAGAGCCGAGAGAGGAAGAAGGCCGGGGCCGCTCATCAGCTGGCATCCAACCAAAGCCCGATTCTGAACGCCAGCGAGGCCAGATGGCGTCCGAGGGAATTTTAACGAAGACGCTGGAAGCCTTTTCTCGCAGCTAAACGCCGACCTGTGCACCGGAAACAATGCTAATGTAACATCTGTGGAAGAGATTTTAAAAAAAAAGGGGGGGGGAAAAAGAGGTTTGGCGGCGGCGGTGTCGAACAGCAGGAGGTGTGTGGGAGAAGCAGAGGGAGGAGAGAGAGCGGAGGGGGGGGGTCCCTGCCAACAGCAGCCTCCAGAGTCACCTTGAGCCTGAGTGCTGACGGAGCCGAACAGACCTCCAGCCGTCAGCAGACAGCAACAGAATGACTGTGTGTGTGTGTGTGTGTGTGTGTGTGTGTGTGTGTGTGTGTGTGTGTGTGTGTGTGTGTGTGTGCGGAGGGACAGCCCCGATGATGCATCATGATCGGCGCGGTCGGGCCTGAACTCGCAGCGTGTTTGCCCTCATTGAAAATGCAGCGCCGGGTGACATCCCCCCCCACACACACACACACACACACAAGTGTCAGGAATAGAGCGTCTGTCAATTAGTCGTCGGCGTTCCAGCCAAATGTTGAATATAAAAATGCAGTCAGGATAACGGCTGGAGGAAACACTTTCTATCAAACCTCCCTCCCTCCGAAGGTCAACACGCAAAATGCCGCCAGCAGAACACGCAGCGTTACACCGTCCTAAGCATCCCTTGCTTGTTCCCTACTGTTTCATTTCCTCACTGTGTCAAGTGCGGACGTCATAATCTTGGCTGGACGCGGGAACGCGGCCGCAGATGTTTTCATTTCTGAGCCGAACTGTCGGGCCTCATCCAGGATTTAGCGTGTAGCACAAAAGTGGAGCGCGGTGGGAACATCCTCCTCGCGCAGATTATTATAACACTATCTGCACACTCTCCCCTCATCCTCCTTCTGATTGCACACGTCTGTGTGCCAGTTAGTGTGTGTGTGTGTGTGTGTGTGTGTGTGTGTGTGTGTGTGTGTGTGTGTGTGTGTGTGTGTGTGTGTGTGTGTGTGTGTGTGTGTGTGTGTGCGTGTACGCGCGTTAGGACGTGGGTGGTAGAGCGCAAAAATACAATCTGGCAGACGTGTCAGAGTGTGTGTGTGTGTGTAGGTGGGTGGATAACTTCCACTTGTACTACTGTGGAATCTGTAGAGAAGTTAGCAGCGAAAAGAACAAACCTTTCTCCCTGCCATCTCCTGACCTCCAAATCTCCTGCGCTCCCATGAATGTGCATGCGTGCCAGTGAGTTTCTCTCTGTTCCTGAGCACTACAGTGAGGCCCTGCTGCTGCTGCTGCTGCTGCTGCTGCTTCTGCTGCTGCCGCTGCTGCTGCTGCGGCTGCTGCTGCATAGTTGCCCCCCCTTTTTTTTGTTTTTTACAGGATGAACCGATTCAATTCAATAAACTTTATTTTTCCATTAGGAACTTTGTTGACGGTTAAAGTGTAAGTGCAGGCACATTTACAAATCCATTCATGCATAAACATTCATATGTCAGCTCACTCATACCTTAAATAAGCTAAAGACACACGATGGCTCCGACGGTTCCTTTACACTGAGGCCACTCGGCCACTTCCTTCCGTGAGAGCGTCCTGCAGACGTTGTGCGCCGACCGTCGCCCCGAGTTACCCCTCAGTCAGTTTTGGTTTTCTGTCTCGGCTCGGGGAGCTGGCAGAGAGGCAGAATGGCCACAGTGGGATTCCAAGTTGACCCCCTCCGACCCCTGCCGAGGGCTGAGGTCACCCGCCGCCTCCTCTGCCAAACGCAGAGCAACCAAAGCACGGAAAAGCAACCCATTCTGCTTTATATTCATTGGCCGTTGTTCCAGCGTTTGGCTGCCGTTGGTGCGTCACTCAGGCCCGTCTGCACGGGCTCATGAATGCTAAGACCGGCGCTGGCAAAAGTATTCACATTCTGTACTTCAGCAAAAGTATGGATTCTCTGGTTAAAAGTAAAAGTATTGATTCAGCTCCTTTACTCAGATAAAAGTAGGAAAGTAGAGGTTCTGAAATGCACTCAAGTAAGTAAGCATGCATATTTTTGCCATAAATGAAACAGTACATTTCTTAGTAATAGCAAAAAGTAAAAAGTTGTGAGGGAATAGTCTGGACTGAACTGACCAGAGGTCAGAGGTCTTGATGAGTATCTGGGTCATTTTGAACAACTTTGCAACTCTCCATACTATATATATATATATTTTTTTTTTTTTTTAACTGCAGCACAACCACACAGTAATCAGTCATAGTTATGACCAGTGACAATAACAATAACCAATATAATTTCTCTGTACTGGAAACATACTGAACAGTGATTTAACCACACAACAGCATAGTTCAAATAGCTCCACTTCAAGCAATAACAACCATAATGATAAGATAATAAGTCAATTACTTTGAGCAGAATCTATTTTTAACACAAAAGTAATAACAAGCAAACCCTGTCAAAAAAAAAGTGAAGTACAGATACCTGAAAAATCTACTCAAATACAGCATTAAAGTATTACAAAGACATGTTGTTAGTACTTGTTATTTTTCTTTGATATATAAAGTCTTGGTCTTGGTCTCGATCTCGGTGCTCTCTAGTCTTGATCGTGTCTTGGTCTCGGTTGGCGCGGCCTTGACTACAACACTGGCCACCGCACCTAAAACACTCCACTTGTGTTTGATTGGACAGCGTGGAAAGTAGCAGTTTTCCAGCGCTGGGGTTTGGATGATGAACAGATTGATGCTATTGAAGCAGAGGTCAAGGTTCTACTGGCTGATTGAGACCTCCGGTGGGAGCGGTGGGAGCGGTGGGAGCGGTGGGTTTGCCCTTGCAAACACTGCCGGCAGTCCGTGTGGTGACAAACGCTACCTGGACAAAACCACCCACGGCTGCAATATTTATTGGTCCCGTAGGTCCGTTTGGTTGATCCGGACCTTCGGCCTTGAGCATCTGCTCCGCAGGCGTGACCTCGCTCTGATTCAATCCACACCTTCACCCTCAAACTGGACGCACAGCCACTATAATAACGCTTGGGGAGATGCGCAGGGCCAGATGGGACACGCCCCTAAACGGCGGCGTCAATTTGAGACGCACAGCTATTGATCCTGGATGAAGAGCAGCCGAAAGGTCAAAACTATTTCATTTATCTGAGCTGTTTTTTTTAGGGGTGTGGGTTGTTTTTGCAAAGCGAGACTCTTAAGACATTTCTGAGGGGAAATCCACTAAACGAAAGCTTCCACAGCTGCACTAAAAGACTTTTGGTAGGTGTTTGTTTCTCCGTCCCTGGCGGGGGCTTTATTTAGCCGACGCTCATTTCAAAGGAGGGATCCAGCTGCGTCGAGTGTGTTTGCAATTACACATCCACACACACCCCAATTATGGAGACCCGCAACACTCCCGCGTCGGGCGCAGGCAGAGCTAGCAGCGCGCTGGCTAGGAGTCATTTTCCGACGGTTTACGGTGCAGCTTCTGCTCTCCGACTGCGAGGCCGTTAAAAGTCCCCCGGCGTCGTCTCACCTCGTATAAAAGCGTTGCACGGTGTAACCACGGCGTTTAGTGGGCCTTCATCTGCTCGGGCGAGTTGGAAAATAACCAAATTTACAGACGTGAGGGCGTCAACCCTTCAACTGTCTGTGAATTCTTTTTGCAACTTGACAAAACGGCTTGATTCAAGCTTCTGGACATTTGTCAAACCCGTAAACCTTTACCCTCTCTCTTCTCTCTCTTTCTCTCTCTCTCACACACTCACATGCGCAGTGAGTGGGGCTAAATCGCCAACCTGGCAACCAAGATCCTGCTAAATTGGCGGAAAAAACGCACACAACAGCTGAAAAGATTAAGAGTTCTAAATCCAGAATTAAGCTTTTTGTTTCTTATGCATCACTTTGAATTGAGCTGAGCATGGTGTGTGTGTGTGTGTGTGTGTGTGTGTGTGTGTGTGTGTGTGTGTGTGTGTGTGTGTGTGTGTGTGTGTGTGTGTGAGGAGAAAAAAAAGTGGGAAATGCTTGTGAAAGAGCCGCAGACGAGCGTTCACTACAGGAAAACATTCAGATCCCATGAGCTCATTGCCTGTCAGAAAGCTTCCTTGCCCGCTGCTCACCAGTGTGTGTGTGTGTGTGTGTGTGTGTGTGTGTGTGTGTGTGTGTGTGTGTGTGTGTGTGTGTGTGTTGATGGAGAGAGACAGAGAGAGAAAGTGACTTTTATGTAAAAGCCCGTATTTTTCAAATCTGAGTGAAAATCAGTTTCGTCTTGTGCCTCAGTGTAAATCATCTCCTCCTCCTCTTCCTCCACTTTCACACAGTCGGGAGCCTCAAATTGGAGTCGACAGCCTGGACAAAGTGGCGCACACACCTTGGTGTGGCTTCTTGTTGGACAAAAGTGTTTGTTTTTTGCGATTCCGCTTTCGGAGGTTTCAAAGAAAAACAACTTGCGAACATCCTGGAACCTTCCTCTGATTCTGCAGCTGAGATTAGGAGCACATCCCATGGAATCCTGCTGTGTGTGTGTGTGTGTGTGTGTGTGTGTATGATCAGGGCATGTAGGGTACACTTCCTGTTTGCACTGCCGGAGACGTTAAATGTGTGCTAAGGCTGTCGCAGACAGTGAAGCGGGTTGTGGGGTTTTTTTTTTTTTCTTGCTCAGAGAAAAGCTCTTTGTCTGGTCATCAGCACTTCAAAGAAGATTTCATGGAAGGAAAAAAAAATGAACGCTCCGGCATTGTCTGTGTGTTTTCCTTTTTTTTTTGCCATATTAATATTCCTGTTTGTTTGTTTGTGGAGTTTGGGGGGAGCTGTGAGTGAGTGGGGAGAGGGAGCCACGGTGGATAATACCACCACCACCTACTCTTGCTCTCTCGCTCTCTCTCTCACTCACTCACACACACTCACACAAAGAAACCGTAGACTTCCACACTGCAGTTCAAAAAGGTCAAACTTGACTCTGTGTTCCGCCTCTGGGCAGTGATAGCGCTATAAATATAGATTATAGCCTCTCAGCTGCACACAACGCTCCTTTTTTTTCCCATTCTCGTTCTTCCTGCGACAACATGCTCTTTTTTTTTTTTAAACCATTTAATTGTGATATGACCTGCGCGACCTTGATGAGTTTCCCTCAAACCCCTGTCGACAGGACGCTGTCATTTGAGGGGAAGAGACGGAGGAGCTCAGGCTGCTGCATTGCCAGTGGATGGAGGGGAGACGTGGTAACTCACCCTGCGTTGAATGGAAGTCAGGGTGAAGAACACCAAATGGATTTCCACGTGGTGCTCTCCGCCCTTCACTGGATTTTCCTCACTCTCGCTACAGTCACAGTGGGCGCGACTGTCTCTCCGGAGAAGCGACCGTCAAACAAAGAGCCCTCAGAAATTATTACACATCAGAATTCAAACTATTTGAGTCGTCCGCCACCAAACGTCTCCTCTCCTTTGGAAGCCGCGTGTTGCTCACCGCTCGCCCTGGACTCCAGTCCAGCAGCAAAGACACTTCGATAAGATCGCGAGCCAACAGAAAAGTTAGCCCTCTGTTTACAGCCCCACCTGCTAAATTTGATTCTTTGCAGCGACTTCAAGGTGGCGCCAGAGGATTGGATTGAATTCCTTCACTGTCCAGTTGAGTACAACATTCAAGCAGACAAAGAATAGGCCTGACTAGGGGGCTATGTTGCTATCCTGCTGCCTGTCCCTTTGTGATGTCACAAAGGACGATTCGGTAACCTGAGTGTTATACCACGTGCCTTCTGTAAAGTGAAATCTGTTCATCCATCGAAAGCCGTGCGCATCCTGTACATCCATTTTCTTTCTACACGTTCTCTCTGCGTGATTGCTGTTGTTTGTGCGACCAGCTGAGCCGACCATCTGCCTGCATCTTCACCGCGGGCTGTGACGGAGGGCTGCGTGTGCTGGGTCATTTAATTATGTTCGCGGTTGGTGGAAGTTGACGATGGAAGAAAAGAAAGAATTTCAAATACCTATTGAAAAAAAAAAAACTTAAGCACCAGGGTTGCAGCCAGTCCCTGTGACATAAATGACATGAATGAATTGCAGCCTTTATCTGCAGTCCACCGTTAACCCATCAGCTACAGCCCAAAGGTTCACAGCGCATTTTTCTGTTTCGTAAGCTGCAAGTAGCATCTTGGACACACAGCTGTGTGAAGTGTCCAGTAATAGACAATAAGGTGACGTCAAGGTCAACCGAGTGGGAATTAAATTACCAGAGGAGTCAGCGTTTTCTCCACCATCGCTAATGATAAATGCTGCTTATCCTGCAGCTCTAATTACAGCGCGTGGAGCAGATGTCTTTCTGTCTAATTGGAAAATTTAACCAAGAAAAATCATTATTTGTCTTAAGATACTGAAGAAAAATTAGTTTTAGAGAGATGTATTATTATTATCATAGGTAGTCGTAGTAGTAGTAATAGTAATAGTAGTGTAAAGAGTAGGAAAGTGGAATAGCCAGATCTGCAGTGTCCTGTGCGACCTGTCTCGTATCTTGGATCTTTCCCGTTTTTCATGCCACAGCTCCGCTAATCACTTGTTCCAGTGCATACCGCTGTCAACGCCTCTCTGCCAGTTAATCAGTGTCTGCAAATATTCCTCTCATACAATAATGTCACACAGCTCTGCTCTGAATACACACCGAGTCTGCATCACGTAGAGCACCTGCAATCTCAATACCACTCTATTCAAATACTTCAGATCAACCGTTGCATTTCATTGTCAAAGTTTTCGGCTCAGACTGATACAAGGATATGAATAACGACTCTGGAAATGAGTACACTGGGTTTGGAGAAGGAAGAACACCAGATAGAAGATTGTAGAAGAATTGAATATTTGTCCCAGGCAGTGGTGGATCAAGAAAAGAGGTCTTTTGTGTTTTACAGCTGGCTTTTCGAACTGGGACGAGCGACGTCTGTACTGCAGCGGGTCGATTGTTGAGCTGTCAGCAAACAGATCAATGCAGCAGACAGGAAATATGTGCATGGGTGATATCCAACATGCTGCTAGCTAGCTCGCGTGCTAGCAAACAAAAAGCTGTTCAGTAGGTTTTGTTTGAGGAAACTACATGTTTTACTTCTACATTGGAAGAGAGAGAGAGAGAGAGAGAGAGAGAGAGAGAGAGAGAGAGAGAGAGAGAGAGAGAGAGAGAGAGAGAGAGAGAGAGAGAGAGAGAGAGAGAGAGGTGATGTTGGAATATCAGTGGTCACAGTTTTTTTTTTTTCCTTCCTGGCTGATCGTCAATGACGGCTCTACTGAAATAGGTCAAATTCACAACACATTAACCTTCACCCACATATAGGAATACTGTCATTTTAAATGTGGCTTAGCAGGCGCGCGCGCACTCACTCACACGCTGGTGCAGCAGAAGGGATTACAGTTGGCTGTTTCGGTCCCTCCTGCCTGTGTGTGTGTGTGTGTGTGTGTGTGTGGAGAGAGACGGAGAGAGAAAGGGTGGCAAAGCTTGCAAGAGCACTCTCCTTTATTTCCATCTCTGTCCCATGTCACATGTGGAGGCATCACCTTTTCCTCTCTGCTGCAGACTGAGGAAGAAGAAGAAGAACACAGCTTGTCAAAGGACGAGAATTGCTTTTAACTGATGGCTTCATTTGTGTGGATGTGGACTCTGTTAATAAAAAAAAAAAAAAAAAGCATGTTATGCAACTTGTTGACCTCGGTCATAGATCAACCGCCAGGAGAAGATCGATGACCTGGGACGCTAATATGATATTGACGTGTGGGAGGTTCCTGCACGGAGATGTTGCTCCTCACTAACTGTATCACACTAATAGCTGCTGGCCAACCTCGGCCTCTGTCCAGAGCAGGATGTGCCATTGTGTCATAGACAAATTTAACTTCTGAGATCAGGAGCCAGGGATGTTTCCAGTTGGTCTGAGTTGTTTAATATGTTTTTGGTTTTTTTTTTGCTAAAGTGCTGGGCAGCCTGATCAGAATGGCCAAATGTCCACAAACAGCCAGGAAGCAGATGAGTCTTCTTCTTCTTCTTCTTCTTCTTCTTCTTCTTCTTCTTCTTCTTCTTCTTCTTCTTCTTCTTCTTCTTCTTCTTCTTCTTCTTCTTCTTCTTCTTCTTCTTCTCCTCCTCCTCTTCCTCTTCTCTTCCTCCTCCTCCTCCTTCTTCTTCTTCGTCTTCTTCTTCCGTCCTAGAATAATAATTAGCGTTCACCAGCGTCTTATCGAGCGGCCTTGCCTCCCGTCTTGCCAAGATTGCTCTCGCAGTCGGAAACGGAGGTGGACCCCCCGGCCGAGCAGATGGCCTGGCACGGCTTCTGTCTGCGTTCATTTTGTTGCACTTCTTCGTCTCAGCCTAGGAGAGAATTAGCGATAGAACGGTACACTAAAAGGATGTTAAAAAAAAAAAAAAACTTGATGGATTGAGGAGTGACGAGCTGGTGACACGACAATGTTGATTGGCACTTTAAAAAAAGCTGCGTCTCATCCAGTTTGGATGTACGAATAGCAATTTATAGAATTATAACTCTAAGAACATGATGGTTAATATTTCGGATAACTTGTGGTGAAGGTCAAAGGTAAGTGTTGGAAATGGGCCTGTCAGTCTCATCTCATCGACTGCCTCCCCTCAAAGGACGCCGATCACGTCCTTTAATACGTCAAGCTGCTGAATGTGATTCAGAATGGAGCATTTAAAGGTGGATGTGCAAGATTTTGGACTCAACAGATTTGGAGATTCAAATGCATCTTGTGGTTGTATTGCAGGTTGTTTAGTAGAAAAGGAGCTTTATGAACCTCGGCAGTTTTTTCATTTCGTGGTTGACATTTGATTGATCGCAACACGAAAGTCACTGAAGCCGTGGCAGTGCAGCAGGAGCTCTCAGCTAGTAGAGTTTCCCAATCACAGTGAGCCACATCATTTGCTTCATGAGTTGTTTTGTTGACCCGATAAGATTTTGTTAACGATACCTGGAAACAATTGAAAGAAATCTGACCGGAGCATGTTTTGTTTTGTTTTTTTCAAGATGGATGCGTCAAATTCAGCCTCGAAATGTTTCTCTGCATAATTTCCTTTTCACATTCCAGCACTTTCTCCTATTTTAAAGTGGGTTTGTCAGCTGCCACCTCAGACAAAGCTGCCGTCAATCTTTCCCATCGCCGCTCCGAACCAACACAACTCAACTCGACTTGGACTAGTTGTTCCACCGAGCTCCTCTCTCATTGTTTTCTGTGAAGGATTACAATCACCTAATGGAAGTGCAGCTGTGTCTCCAGCTCACATCTGCCTGGCCGACTCAGTTTTCATTTCAGAGCTGATTAATGGTGTGTTTGTGTGTGCGTGCGGCAACATAAATAAATCCATTTTGTCCTGTGTGGCTTCCTCGACGGCCCTTGTTTGTACATTTTTGTCCCAAAAGTGCAATTGAATAATTTCCAACCTGTTAATTATTTCCAACCCGGCAAAACTGAGTCTTCTAGCGTTTCTGTTTGGAGTTCTGTAGTTTCCACACTCACACTTGTGGGTTTTTAGACGTTGAATCAATATTTTTCTGGAGGCGATTTTAGTTGGCTCGCTGCGCGTGTGTGTTTTGTGTGTGACTATGTGTGTGTTTTGTGTGTGTGTGTGTGTGTGTGTGTGTGTGTGTGTAGGCAGGTGGTCTGACAGAGGGGGAGTTAATCTGTCTGCTAAGAGCCTCATCCTCTCCTTCTCCTTTTGTCTCTGTGTCTTTAAATATTTCATCAGCCTTTGTTGGTCCGTCCGATCTTTGGCCCCTCTCTTTCTCGGCCCTCCCTTGTTTTAGCTTCTTTATCCTCCCGGATGCCTTCTCCGCTCCTTTCTATCTCCTGTCATCCTCCTCGTCTCTTCTTCGCTCTCTGTTGTCTTCTTTTCGGACCTTTTCTCCACCTCCGTTCTACGTGGCCATCCCCCTCCCCCGTCCCTCTGGGGGTCCGAGGCCCGGCTCCCATCATTATGCTCCAAAAAGCATGCGACAGAAACCCCTGTGGGAAATGGAAAGACACGCGCAGGAGGGATTATTAATTTAGATCGTTCTCTCAGATTTTAACGGCTGATCTGGAATCGGGGGGTCGGGGAGTGGGAGTCTTGTTTGAATGCTAAATACTGTTTTACTTGGAGTTAGCTAAATATTAGAGCTACATTTTACGTAGACTTCAAAGAAATGGACTCATCATGAGTGTTCATCACATGGTACCAGGTCTAAGAGGCGTTATAGAAGGCATAGTAGGTGGAATACCTTGACAAAGGCGGGATGAGCTGCCGTGGTAAGTGGCCTTTTAGCGAGACCTGAGGACTTCCTGTGCCTGGCTCTAGTGAACTCTTTGCACCCTCAGCGCTGCTTGATGGCGCTGGCTCCAGACCCCGAGAGCTGCTATTAGTCGAGCCGCGCATCTCCTGTCATTATCTCGGAGCAATTACCGTGGGCACACTCTCCAGCGCTCACGCCGCCTGCTCTCTTCAGCGCCTGGCAAAACGAGGAAGACGGGGATTTGCTCTTTTGCCGCTGCACAAGAATGCTAGAGAATGCTAGCAAACAGCAGGTTTCAGTCGTGGCGTCGGTGTTGTCGTTTGCGAGGGAAAGCTTCTGCGAAGCGCTGCCAAGGCCGCAAATCCAATCTAGCAAAGTAGCCAAACCTTGAAATTTACAACATTACAATGCTTTCACATAAGTATGCATAGTGAAATTAGCAGCAGTGGGGTGATGTGTTCATACGCTGCATGTCTCTGGGAGCAATGCGCGCTACCTTTGCTGGCTTCTGGGTCATCCACTCTGGCACACCTGGTGTTTGTGAAGTGACATACAGGTAGCCCTGCTAACTAGCTAACTGACTGCTTAAGTACCCGGCCTGTTTTGCCTCAACCTGTGATCCTGTTGTTTTAATTCAGGGTTCTTCACATTTTAAATTACCAAGCTGAATGCAGACTGACTCTGGTTTGGCATTTTAGCATGCTAGTATCTTTTATCTGGGCCAGTTTCCTTGCTGTGGATATAATGCTGTTAAGACTCTGGATCCCAGCAAAGAATGTGGTCAAATGGTTCATTGAAATAGGTCCTAGAATGTCTCACACAGTGTGTTTATTTAGATTAGTTTTTTTCCACAATTGTCAGAATTGATATAATGGACATTAATTGGCCAGATAATAGTGGATCAGTGAATTCCAGGAGCTCCTGTGACCTCTCAGTGTGTGACTGAAACAAGTGCAGGCTTAAATAAAAGATTATCTTTTCCAGCATTCCTGAACTGACCATCTGGAAAAAATTCAGCACGAGTCCAGATGGGTGAATTCACTTTAAGCTGTTGTGTTTCTGACACTCTGTTTTTAATTTTGCTTCTTTCGAAAAGTCATTGAGAGGCGTGCTGGCCGCATGTATTTGCTCATGTTGCTCTTGATGCGGTCAACGTTGTCTTAATGCCTGCTGGCTGACCGAGCTGCAAAGGAGTCAGTGACTCCTGTTCAATTTCTCCATTTAATCTCTTTAATATATGATGTAAAATTTCTGAAACAAAATCCTTATTGTTGTGCCCAGAACTATCATCATCATCATCAACAACAACAACAAACACATCATTGACCTTTGACCCCTTGCATTGGCTTGATGGAATAAACTGCCAGGGACTATTAAACTGAACGATCCCACCGGGCTCATTTGGCTGGATGGAATATTTGATTGCTCTCTGTCGGAATGCAGCCATTGCCTTTACTCTACTGTCTCAGAGTCTCATGGAAACTTTAAAATGCACCTTGCAGTGATCTGCCAGCACCCGTCTGCATGTCTGTTATGGATTACAGCACCTGCCAGCCACTGTTGGCAGCTGCTCTACGGAGAGCGTAAGTCATGATGTCACGTCACCGGGTCAGATTCTTTCTTTTTCCGTGAGCTTCTGTAAACCCATCAAGTCTCTCGTGTAGCTTTTCTGCCGTCGTTTCTGCTGAGGGTTTTTGTTCTTGTGTGCTGCACGAGGTGGGACTGTGCGCTTCATCTCTGACCTGAAACGTTGATTTTGACGTTCAAAAGTGGCCTGGCTGCACCGTTCTTTCTTTCATTTTTTTGCTTAGATATCTTGATTAATCAATTATGCTTGTCTTTTTTCTTTTGTTTGGACAAGGTAGAGAGGGATAGACAAGGACTGAAATTACCTGCTTGACAGTTTTGAGTTATTGACTTCAGACGTCAATAACTCTAAATATGCTTTTTATAAAAGGTGGCTATTAGGAAGAATTTAAAAATAAAATGTGTTTGAGTTATTTTACACTTTTATGGTTGCCTACATAATTCCGTGTGTGTTCATGCGTCGTTTTGATGCCTTCAGTGAGAAACTGCAATGTCAATAGTCATGAGAATGAAAGAAAAGACTTCATAGGGTGTGTCCAAACTTTTGACTGGCAGAGCAATTTCCATCCTCGTCCTTGTCTAAACAAAGTAAAGAAGAAAATCATAATTACATTGAAAGAAGACAACATGAATATAGTTGATGTTACATAATTAACCTTTTACGCAGTAATCTTGCATAACAGCAAGTAATGTTGCAGCGAGCCGAGCTGTGACACTTCCTGTGCGAGCGAGAAAAGAGTCAAGTTCCCACTTCAAGCTGTGAAAATGTGGCCAATCGACGCTTTTTGTCCCTTCGCAATATTCACAACCCCCAGCCCCCCGCTCGTGCCGACTGGAAGCCATCTTCAATGTCTGAAGAGTGTCAGCGAGGAGAAAGAGACGCCGCCTGACGCCGAGCTCCGCTCTGTCCCGCTGACAGGAAGTGCAGTCTCCCCCGAAGACCCCCCTCCCAGTCCCCTTTTTGTGTCAACTCAACTGGGCTCCAGCTTCCTCTGCTGGCATCGGCCTCGAGAAAATCTTGATTGAAATCGTTTGAGCCGTTGACGTGGCTGGTTGGCTGTGCGCCGCCACTGACAGTGTGACAGCCTGATGGAAGGGCCGGTACTGACTGGCAGCCGGGACGACGGAGGAGCGCAGCCGAGCGCAGGCGGTTTAAAGTGGATTTTGTGAGCAACCCGAAACAAAGACTGGTCGTTGCTCTCTCTCCGGCCTCTGGAAGACAATGGAAAGAGGAAGGAGGAAAACGTGAGCTGCTGCGCTGCCCGTAAGCAGGATGTAAAGCGGGAGAGAAGAGAGAAAAAAAAGGTCTCTCTGGAGTGGTGCATCCTCAGGGCAGGAACACTGTCGGGAATGTATACAGCTGCAAACAACTAACACCTGGTCAGACGTGCATGTGGGCGCGGTGTGCATGTGTAAGACGAGACCTCTCAGACTGGCCTGGGGATCTTTTTTGTAAAAAAATAAATAAATAAATAAATAAACAAAAGAAATAAAAACTAAAAATATGTTTTCAAAGAAACTAGAATAATCAGAATAAAATTGGGAAGCTCAAGTCAGTCATGATGTTCTTCTCCAGCCTTATTATCACCATGTACTCTGTGGTTGATGTATACATATGTTTACATTGTTAAACAGAGGACAAACACCACCGCTCAAATCAACTGGAGCGATTTTAATTGTTACTCTCATCCAGTAGCTAATACCCCGACTCCAGTTTCACAAATGTGTTGGTCAACTGGCATATTACCGATGAATCAGACGAGACACGCAGCTGTTGAGCGCTCAATCAGTAAAAAAAAAACAAAACAAACAAAAACACGGAAACTGCTTTGTGCTCGTCCATGAGGACGAATATTGGTGGCGACACTTTATGAGATCGTTAGTCGTGCAGCGTGTTTTTCATTTCATCGCACGGCGGCAGATCCGTGCAAGCCTCAGCGCACGGCGGCCGTTTAAAGAAGGAGGGTGCTGGGAATCACCCGGAAGGTCCTCGTGATCCCACAACAAACAAGAGCGCTAGAGAGGAAAGAGGGTGAGTGGTTCCCACTCTCCTGCTGCTGCTGCTGGGACTGACTGACAGACTGACAGACTGACAGACTGACACAGGCAGGATGAGTGAGAGAGGAGGCCGGGAAGAGGAGAACGAGGGGAGTGCTCGCCCTGCAGCTACCAGTACCAGGATGAGGAGGAGGAGGAGGTGGTGGAGGAGGAGGAGACCAGTTTTCCACGGGGGAGGGTTGTGGGGTGGGGGGAGAATTATGAGAGGGAGAAGGAAGCGGCGCCGCGGTCGCAGTCTGGCTGTGTGTTTGACGTGGAAGGAAGGGAGAGCGAGAGGAGAGCCGGGCCGGCGGAGAGAGAGGGAAGGTGGATGCTGGGAGTCTGACTGAGAGGGCCGGAGTGACGCTGAGGTCACTGGGAAGGTACGGTGGGCGTGAGTGTGGGATCCAACTGTGTTTGGCTGTAAAGTCTGTGTGCGTGTGTGACTGTTTTTTTTTTGTTTTCTCAGTGGTAAATGTTTGAGGATTTGTACGGAGATGGCTGCTCTCAGCCCAGAGGGAGGGTTTGGTCCTCGCTGTCGAGTCTTGTGATCTCATGATACAGACGAGGCCGTTCACCATCTGCGCGTGTGTGTGTGTGTGTGAGCCTGTTTGTGTGTTGGTGGGTGTGTGTGTGTGTGTTCGCTCTTATGCTGAAGCCCCCTCGTGAGATAGGGAGGAGAAGAGCCACACACACAGATATTCCCTCTGTGTCCCAATGAATGAGCATCCTTGTGAGCAGATCCCAGAACAGACAAGTGTCCTTCCACAGTCCCCCGGGGGCCGCCCGCCGCTGCTCTCAGATATTTCCCTCCAGCAGACAGACGGACGGACGGACGGACGGACTCGGTCCATGCCATCCGGAAACGTGCGGGCGAGAGACATTGATGCCTCTGCGTGCGTCCAGATGACGAAGATCCTCCACAGATGTGCGGCGGGCGACACAAACGCAGCTTGACTGGATGTCCTGGTTGTTATCCAACAGCTGCGAGCCTCTGGGTCTGCAGTGTCTGCATCCAGCGATGACTAGAATCAGTGTGTGAGAAGCACGCACAAAGTATTTGGGTAGTCACACTTGTAAGTAAAATGTAACCAACTGTCTAGTTATTAAGTGCTAATGGCAAAAACAAAAATGACGACGTGCAACACCTTGACAGAATGTCTTTTTGTCAGTGTGTTGTCTCTCTTGGTATAGAAAATACTTCTACTTAAAGCAGCTCTGGGTAACTTTCGGTGGAAATGGCGAAGTGACGAAGTAAACAAGCTGCAGCGCTAGTTTATTGATGTGGGAAAATACAAATAGTCGTCTAGCTGGAGCGCTCGTATGTGTTCAGGAAAAACACCAATATGAAATGCAAAACAGACATTGGCAATAACGTCGTAGCAAACGTTCAACACTTTTATTACTTCGTCTTTCACCGAGGTTAATTATTGGGTTCCATTCCGTCATTTTATAATCTTATGTATTTGTAATAGTAGTATGTAAAACCGCCTCTCAATAAACGTGTGACGTTGCCGTACAGTGGTTCGTCCGGCGTGTCGGGTCACGCTTGAAAGTTACGCAGTGCAGTTGCAGCCGGCACCTATCGCGGCCGAGGCGGCACCGTTGATCCTATTAATCGGTTATGTTTTAAACTGAAGCATTGTTTTGTCGTTTCCTGCCTCTGACATCAAAACTTGAACTTTATACAGAGGTTTGTGCTGGCAGAGCAAGTGATGCAAGAGGAGGAGCTGTGACATGACGAAGAAGTGTGCAGAATCCCCACAGGCGGCTGAATCTAAAAGAATCCAAAGGGTTTTTAAAAAGGTTTCTAGTGTTTTGTACGTCGGCAATAGAAGGATAACTACTGGTCCAATCCAAACCTGGTGTAGGACAACAGAGGCAGTGGTAATGTTACAGTGGAGGCCATGTACTGTATCAATGCAAATGTCACGGAAGGTCCAACCTTTCTAGCAAGGTTGGAGAAGAAAAGAGGAAAAGACAACAACAGCTACTGCAGTAGCAGCAGCAGCAGTGCGGCCTGATGGTGCGTCTCTCTGCATGTGAGCTTCCAGTCCCACCAGCTCCCAAGAACAATGCTGAATGGAGAAGTGCCTGGTGTCGAACCGGCATCGCTGCAACAGCGACCAGACAACACTCGCCAACGCCCCCCTCCTCCCTCTCAGGAAATTGTGTCGCTCCAACGGTGGAGCTCCGTTTCAGACAATAGGAATCTCCTCTGGCTGTTTTTGTAGGAGGCAAGATGCCTGTTTCCTGTCGGGGGTAGAGTGGACAGGGTCAACTTTCAAACAGCTTCGCGAGGGTCTGGCAACAGTGGAGACTGGAGCAAGATTATGGTTTTGGTCACGTTCAGGCAAAGGTTTTTTGCAAGCACACACAAAGTGTTGCGAATGCGATTCCCGGGCTTTGTGCAGTGGAGTTCTGAGGAGTGGACGGTTGCTTCGGGATTGTATAGTGCAGGATAAGTGATGATAGATGGATGGAATGAAAGTACATCCCAGTTACAGAAATCAGCACATGATGTTTACATACTCTGGCAAAAAACGCTTAACATTATTTAATGGACAATTACTGCAATTGCAAGAGCTGCAAATGAAAGGAAAGTGACAAAACATCACCCTGATTAATAGGCCACAATCATTAGAACACCTTTATCTCAAAGGTTAGACGTGTAATAATTGGAGATGTTGAAGAATAAGCAGCGACATCAAGTGGTTACATTTTAGATTGCAGCATCTTTCACTCTCTCTCCCCCTCCTGAGCTTGCCTGAGAGCTACAGTGGCCTGTCCACATCTTCTTCGTTGGTTTATTTATTTGAGGGACGCGTAAGTTCACCCTAATTATCAAACGAGCTGTCAGGTGGGCTGGATTCTCCACACCAGGCTTCCTTAGAAATATGGCAGTGCAAGATGGCAGCTAACTGGGAGCAAGACACTTGCTGTATGTCTATTCTTATTTACGGTTAATAAGAAAAACGCTCTGTACTGCGATTAAATACTTGTGTTCATGTATTAATGGGCACGATACTAAGTTTTTACCAATATACAAATCATAAATCAAGCCAAATGTTACACACTGGACCTTTACCGGATGTTTAATCACCCCCAAAAAAAAGCTGCTGCGTGAGCTTAAAGAGTCAGTCAATATTCTTTCCTTCTGGCTAATTCGGTCGTTTATTTTATTGTTCTTTTTTTGTCTCTCTCCCAGATGTCATGGCGTCCGACCTACCGAGGCTCCAAGTTTCGAAACGTCTACGGCAAAGTGGGCAACCGGGAGCACTGCTTCGACGGCATCCCCATCACCAAGAACGTCCACGACAATCACTTCTGCGCCGTCAACTCCAAGTTCGTGGCCGTGGTCACCGAGAGTGCCGGCGGAGGTTCTTTCATCGTCATACCTGTAGCGCAGGTAAGGGCGCCGCTACACTACTCCTGGCACACCGTTTGCGTGTTTGTTTTTCCACGTTGCCGTCATATTTCACCTTTTACCTAACACATCTTTATTAATTTATTATTTAGATCAAGATATAGAGTTTATAGCTAATGCTAATTCTCAACTCCAGACCCCGCTTGGGCTTTTCCACAACATTGCTGTACAAATGAAACATGCACTGATTATAAAGACCATCCTGTACAATTCAATAATTCAGGAATCCAATTTTGTTTTTATAAACTCACTGATTAATATACATTGATATACAGCAATTAAATAGACATCAATTGGAAAAACCCTACCATACAATTCAATCATCTGCTATTGCATTTTTATGATATAGAACATTCACTTTCCCACACAATGTGCGCACTATTTTTACAATTTTGTTTTGTCTTTAACATGGTCCAAGTCCTGGATCGGAGGAGATTTGTGACTAATATTTTTTGCTTTGGCGACGGGGGTGTCCATGCTTCCATCAACAGTGGCAGCTTGCCCTGATTTACCGCGAGCCCCAGCATTCACAGTGTCTGGTGTCCGTTCACCGCGCACCCGTGTGGGGTTCACAACAGATTTCTGCGGTTGCAGCTATTTTGCAGCACTCTGAAATCTGATCTGATCTGCTTTTTGCACAAATTCCTGACAGGCCTGCCGGAAAGCGTTGCTGGTAGGAGTCGCATTAATAAATGAATGCATGGGGGTGTCGTCCGTAAACAGAACAAATACAATACAAATGCTTTGGAAAGGACAAAGTTTTATTCCATTGTGGGAGAAAGACGAGGTTTTCTGCCTCACCGCTGTCTCACGCTTGTTTACCATCTTCACGGCCTTGAGGTGGTGCATTTTTTTTAGTTGTTTTTTTTCCTTTAAGGCACAAAGTCAGCAGGTTTTTTTTTTTCACTTTAAAGAAATTTCTCTTTCAAGCGAAAGCTTTACAGCCCGTTAAAGCAGGACAGGTTCAGCATTTTTCACCGAGAAGAAGAAGGAGTCCTCAGTTCGGGCTGTTGACTGTATATGCAGACGGACGGAGTCATTGTGAGGTCACCTATCGGATCACAAATACCTGCTCTGAAGCCCAGAAGTTGGTTTAACGGTCAGTGTCATCTTGAGAAGATTCTATATTTTAACCAGATTGTAATGGTGGTCTGGTAATTTAGTGATCCTTCTCTGTATTGACAGCCAGTCATTTCTAGTCTTTTTGCAACCATTTTTGGTGGTCCCTGCTGGCCAAATGATAGAATGCACTTCCGAGTTGGCCTCCATCGTTGCAGACACTCGCTGCTGCTGCTACTTCTAAACTTCTTCTTCTCTGCGTGATTCATGCGAAGTGAGAGGGTTGCAGTGACTACAACATGTGCACGGTTGAACTTATGTCTTCTGTTGCCCTTCATTCTGGTCTTAAAAAGAGAACCACACTTCACAGGGTCGTTGGATCTCTGTTTTTTATGATATTGGTACTCAGAAGGACAGGTTCCATTTGTGCACATTGGGCTGCTTTGGCGATCTGTCCGTCCCTGCTGGGCAGCCGGCTGTGGTTCCTGCCAATATAATGAGTTTACTTACTATCATCATTAGCAGCAGCAGCAGTAGAGATGAGAGGTGGTGGCTTCAGTGTGGCCTCCTACTGTAGAAACAAAACAAAAAAATGTGTTGTTTTAAATTAAAAAAAAACATATTTTATCTCTTCTGCAATTCGCACTGGTGATGTACAGTTGGTGAAGCTGGCAGTCTCCATCCCTAATTAATAGAGAGCGTGCTCTCCAGTGGCTCTGCGGAAGGTGTGACCGTGGCTGACGTGCTCGGATGGCAGCCGGCGAGACGGCCATATGGCGGTGGGACTCCATCCGTCACCACCTGGCGCACTGAGCCGGCCAGAAAGTGATAGCCAAGGTCACAAACGGCGACGTAACACCTCAGCCAGACAAAGACTGGCTGAGGATGCAGCGGGTGTGGCTCCGCCCTCCCTGCTGCGGCTGCAGTGAAGCTATCAGTGTGCAAAATGAAACCATGTAGCCCATCGGCAGAAAAGTAACCAGTGACTGTTCTGAGAGGTTTATGTCATTATTTGGAAGAAAGATTCAAATTTTCTTTTGCATTTCAAGTTGTTTTTTTTGCTTTTTTCATTTTGTCTGATAACAATTTAAATGAGCTCTGTTCATTTGTCCACTGTTCGTTTACGCAGCAGGACCGATATAGTACCTATATCTATATATATATATATATATATATACATATATGATGTATATGTATATATACATATATATATATACATATATATACATATATATATATATATATGAACATTTTATGGTCCTTATGCTGGCAGAATTTTATCTCCGGCGTTATTATTGATGTCTAGTAATGCTATAAAATTCTGCCAGCCCCTCTCAAAAAAAGCCATTACTGTAAAACATCCAGGCCTCCCGGCAGCTCCTGGTGCGCATATACATATATATATATTCATAGTTGCACTGACAGCATGTGACAAACTGCTGTGTCGCTCTAATTTAGACTCTAGTAGGCCAGTAAGTGAGATTTATTTACCCGACCTGGGGCCAGACAGGGTTCCACATCATGAATGGCTGCGCTGGATGGTACCGAGTTGCGCTGTGTCTCAGGAAATGACATCGGCGGCCTGTAGAAGGCCTTTTTCATGTTTGTTTTTTTCTCCTGAAATCAGTTTCAAAGTTACAGACCAAGAGCAGCTTTTTCAGCTCTATAACATTCAGATGAACAGACGCAGTGATATGAAAGCCTCTGTGTTATATATTAGATATTAATATTCACACCACCCACGTTCTGTCGTTATTTGCCTGCAGCCCAGTATAGACTTGCTTAAGGCTTTAGTACTTTTATATATATATATATATATATATATATATATATATATATATATATATATATATATATATATATATTCTTAATACTTGATGATGATGAAGATGATGACAATCATGGTTTACTCATTGCTATTAAAATAAGCCGCTGTTAATTGCTGTCCATCACTATTGATCCAAAATAAGAAAATCTACCTCCTAGTTCATCTCGCTCTGTTCAGCAGTGCATCAGTGCATAAAAATAGGATACAATATGATAAGATGAATCCTTTATTGCACTCATTCTTTTTCAGGGAGGAGTTGCATCACATCACATCGCAATGTGTCTGCCAAACTTCGGCTGCCCTGCAGTGACACCGAGTCCACACAGCTGCACTGCTGAGTCTTGTTAGTCAAGATTTATTGGGAATTGGAGATCAATCGGGCTCGGCGGTGGAGCCGCTGGCAGGCAATTTTCGCTTGCGCTGTACGCGACAGTACTTGCGTCACAGTGGGCCGGAAGTGAGAGCCACAGTGGCCACCAGGCCGGAGGCTCCGCACTGACTCTTTCCTGGCGGTGTTGCGCAGCCTTGTTCCTCTCAAAATGAGAAAACTTTTAGCTCGAAGACACCTTTTCGAGGCGTAATTCCCTCATAATGTCTGGTTGAGCTTCCGAACACTGTGGCTCCCTGCAGACTTCATTACTTTGCAGGTAATTAGCTCTGTCTAAATTCAGCGTCCCTCAGATCCGCCGTTATTAATGTTTTCAGGCCGTGCTAGAACTTTCCAGTCACTGACAAAGTCAGAGAAACAGCTCATTCATCGTTTGAATTGTCCTCTTTTTGTATTTTCCACTTAATATGAGAAGATGTTATGTAGCCCTTGTGGGTAACTCTTACATCAGAACTTTTTTTTTATAATAATAATCTCCTTTTTTAAAATCTATTTTTTAAATCCGGAGTGCTCCTGTACTGTACAAATTGCCTTGAGCCCTCTTTTCATAATAGGTTCTCAAAATAACCCCTTGTGATGTCACAAAGTGCACTGCCAGGATTATTTTATTCATTTATTTATTTATTTATTTATTTTACAACACAAACAGTACTGACACTCATTATTGAAAGTAACTTCAGGGAGAGAATCCATGGACAGTTGGGTTTTTTTTTCCTCTTCCTTGTGCATTGAGGAAGTCACGGAGCAAATATTCATTATTCATTGTTGTAGCGTGTTGCGATTTGTTAATGTATCCCAGCAGAGAATCTCTTCAGGTACTTGACATTGTACTTGTCTCTGTCTCTCTGTCTCTCTCTCTCTCTCTCTCTCTCTCTCTCTCTCTCTCTCTCTCTCTCTCTCTCTCTCTCTCTCTCTCTCTCTCTCTGTCTCTCTGTCTCTCTCTCACTCTCTATCTCTCTCTCTCTGTCTCTGTCTCTCTCTCTCACACACACACACACACACACACACACACACACACACACACAGGCACACGCTTACGCAGGATTTTAGTGGCCTGACGCTCAGCAGCAAATCTCTCAGGAAATAAAAAGAAAGAGGTCAGTGGACTGACGTTGCATCAAAGATTCATGGCATCCTGACCAGCAGTTCTCCGCTGTGGCTCGTTTTAGAAGATACTGCCCCCCTGTGGACTCTGCGGTTTATTGCAAAAACAATAACGCCGCCTCAGACGCCCCTGTGCAATAATAACCAGGCATGCTTTGTTTTGTCTGGGTTTTTTTTTTTTTTATTGAATCATCCTGCACTTTGTGATAAACTTCCTTTTTTCAGCCCTCACATCAATAAAACATTATTATCCTTCACTGACACTCATAAATTAAACCAGTGCTTGCACTCAATGGTAAACTATATTTCTTTTATTTAGACCTTCTATAAATACATGTTGGTTTGTTGGACATATTGTTTCAGTGTGTCGATTCTAGTTTTCCTCATTTTAAGGAAACTGCTGCGATCACGCTTGGCCTTCGCGTTATCCCTCAAAGCTGAACTTGCGATAACAATCTTCCTCTCTTGCAGTCGGGCCGCCTGGACTGCCATTTCCCAAAGGTTTGCGGTCATCAGGGCAACGTGCTGGACATCAAGTGGAATCCCTTCTTCGAGAACATCATCGCATCCTGCTCTGAAGACACTTCGGTGAGGAACCTTCTCTTCTATCTATCCGTCTATCTTCTTGGGCTGGTTTAACGGTCTCAGCTGCCGTGTTGCGTGGCTGAAACCGGCAAACGGCAGCTGTGGGACGCCGCTCGCCACTCGCTCACCGACTGGGTCACATGACCTGAGCCGCCGTCTCAAATCCCAGTCGCCGTTTGCCCTAATCTCGGCTTTTGACGTTACATAAACAAAGACCCCGGCTTCGTTTTCCCCAGGAAAATGCACCTGTCACATGACCCGCCCGCTTTCTCTCTCTCCCTATCTCGCCCTCCCACTTGTTGGAAGATAATCTCCCGCCTCTGACCACGGCCTGTAATCCAGTCTAATCCTAATGCAGTGGACTGCATCGATACGCCGGTTGCTATTTTTGACCAGAGGTCTGGAGCAGCGTGGTCATGACTTTAGGTGGAGGGCTACACACAGTTAGAGAGGCCAAAGGTGGCGCTGAAATATCATGAAGCTCTTCAGTTGCATGTGCGCGTGTGTTCTCGCAGGTGCGAGTATGGGAGATCCCAGAGGGCGGCTTGAGGCGCAACATGACGGAGGCGGTGCTGGAGCTGTACGGCCACAGCAGACGGGTGGGGCTGATCGAGTGGCACCCGACCAGCAGCGGCATCCTCTTCAGCGCCGGCTATGACTACAAGGTACTGGCGAAGGTCAAACCCTCGCAGAGCCCAGTGCACTGCTGGTTAAGCCATTGAGACCTGAGGCCGGCTGGAAAAAAAAGAAGAAGAAGAAAAAGAGACACTCTGTAGCACAAAGAAAAAAAATCCAAACGCATTGGGGGTCAAAGTTTAAAAAAAAAAAAAAAACTGTATAAGCACAATAAAATTGATTGAAATTAGTAGAATTGAACAGACCTTTATTAGCCCCACAAGTGGGGATTGCTCTTTAAAGCAGCAGCAGGAATCAAAGATAGCATAGGGAAGAATAAATAATAAGAATTGACTTAAAAAAATGTTTTTTTATATGAATTGTTATATGAACAATGGCCATATATTCATGAGTTCTCATGCCTGCACTTTTATTGAGTGCATAAATTCCAATAATCTTTTGTTTGCACATCTCATTGGACAAAAGCTCTCAGCAAAAATAGATGAAAAATAAACAAACAAAAAAAGTCATATCAAAAATTAGAAATGGCTGGCACTACCTTCAATAAAACAATATGACAAAATTATTTTTTCACACTTCTGTAAGAATAAACTCTCCTGAATTTCACTGCCATAAACCTCTAAGCACAGTTCCAGCGATTCAATCGATTCGAGCGCCGCAGTTTCCAGCCTATTGTTTCTCCAACTGCGACAGATCCTCATCTGGAACCTGGAGATCGGGGAGCCGGTGAAGATGATCGACTGCCACACCGACGTCATCCTCAGCATGTCCTTCAACACCGACGGCAGCCTGCTGGCCACCAGCTGCAAGGACAAGAAGATGCGGATCATCGAGCCGCGCTCGGGAGCCGTCATGCAGGTCAGAGGGGGCGAAGACGCACCGGTTTTGAGTCAAGTCTATCGCCAACTTTCGAAAAAGCGTTCCGTCCTTATTATCACTTCATATTGACACACCTTTTAAATTATGTGATGCAAAGCCAGGTAGAAAACACTGATGACCTCTGTGGCGATCAATCGTCAATTTTACATTTTAACTTTCCTTCTTCACAATTTAAGCAGGTCTTCAAACCTCCCAATCCCTGAAATCTAAATTTTGAAGCATAATTTGTAATGTCATTAATTATCATTGATGTTATTTATTGCCTTTTATCTAATTGCCAACTGTGAAATACACACAAAATAAATGTGGAAGCTGAGTTTTATCGCCTCCTCTCAACCGCTGCATGTGTGACGCTCATGATCTCCCTGCCAGACTGCCGTGAATTCAACACAACTGATTAGACCCATAGCTGACCTCGCTCCTGTCGCTGATCAGCCCCGGGCAGCGGGAGGAGGAGCTGCAGAGACGATTTGTGTAAAGAAGAAATTGGTGCCTGATAACAAAAAAATGACTAATTGACAAAGAGATTAATCGCAGCTCTGCGGCTGCAGGACTCAAACTTCCAAAATGACTTCTGTGTCAACATCGGAATGAAAAGAATTGGAGGTCATGTTATAAAGAAAATTGTAATTAAGAATTATAAAGTGAATGCAATGGTAAATCAGATGCCAACATCAAGATGCAGTGTTGTATATACTGGTGTGGCCCTGATATGAATTTCGGTGCACACAGCTCATGGAAATATATTTACTGACTCATTTATGAGGCTTCAATCATCCATATAATAGAACTGGCCGCGTTCCATTCATACCTACCTGTATGCAACATCAAGGAAACAGCTCGGATCGATTTGGCGCCTCGGTGGGATCGTCTCCCCGTCATGCTTTGCTTTCGGTGCCTTCCTGCCTGCTCATAAATAACCAATAATTATTAAAATCTATTCCTCCCACTCGTCACACTTCCGCTGCAGCAAGCCAGCTGTAAGAACCACCGGGTGAACCGAGTGGTGTTCCTGGGCAACATGAAGCGGCTGCTCACCACCGGCTTCTCCCGCTGGAACACCCGGCAGATCGCCCTGTGGGACCAGGTCAGCACGCCACCTCCATATGGCCTCTATTGGCTGTCAGGCCAGAGTGGGCGGAGCAAGAGTGTGAATAACGCTTAATTCCCTGGGCGTGTGTGTGTGTGTGTGTGTGTGTGTGTGTGGTGGTCGGTCTCCCCAGGAGGACTTGTCCATGCCAATAGTGGAGGAGGACATCGACGGCCTGTCGGGACTCTTGTTTCCCTTCTACGATGCCGACACGCACATGTTGTACCTGGCAGGAAAGGTCAGTGCTGATCATAGCAGGAAAATGCGTCGTTGTCTGACTCTGTTTATCTCCATGAGGGTTAGGGCCACAAGAAGAGAAAGAAATGTTACAGGAAGGAGATTTTTATTTAAGTTTTTCCATTTCGAGTTTTATGTTGGAATTTTGTGAATAAAGTCAAAATTTCGTGATAAAAGTTGACATAAAAAAGACAAAATTTTGTGGATAAAGTCGATGTTAAAAAAAGAGAAAGCTTTGTGAATAAAGTCGAAATTTCGTACATAAAGTTTACGTTAAAAAAGATGAAATTTTGTGAATAAAGTAGAAATTTCATGAATTAAGTCGACTCAAATAAAGTGAAAATTGCAGAGTAGACTGGATGGATGGTGGATTAACCCAGTTACCCACAATTAAAAGTAAACTGCCGAAAACAGGCATATCCCACAAGGTTCACACACTAATAAGGAAACTAGCGAAAGCGGAAGTACTCCACGAGACTTGCGCTTAGAGCCTTTCAACTTTATTCTCAACATCTCGACTTTAATCTCGAAATTTCAAATTTATTCTTGAATTGGAAACTTGAAAACTGGGCTTAATTCCGAAGAAGCGCGCTTGATTGGAACGGCGGATAACTGAGACCTTCTGCCACAGGGAGACGGTAACATCCGCTACTTCGAGATCACCTCGGAGAAGCCGTACCTGCAGTACCTGATGGAGTTCCGCTCGCCAGCGCCCCAGAAAGGTCTCGGTAAGTTGAGCTGCAGCGGCGGCCACATTGTACAAAACATCAGTGAGGGTCGATACCAGTGTTGATATCAGTGTAATAATCAACACTTTAAAGTCGTCTCAAACATTACGTAAACAACTGCAAGATTGTCCATAACTTGGAATAAAGTACTTTTTAGCTCGTCTCATGAAGTGATTGTGACGATACAAAATTACAAGAAAAAAAAAATGATGGGCAAACTTTCAGCTCTTTGAGGGAACTGCTAATGTTTTCTTAGGTCTCGAGTGGCGTGAACAAAACAATAGTATCCAAATTGTGTACAGGGTTTTAAATGATCAATAATCCAGGGGAAAATAAATCACAAACACAGTTAAAGATCATGAAAATTCATGGTAACACTTCCTTGGATGGTTGTGCAAAAGACTGACATGACGCTGTCACAATCATGACGTGACACCTGTCATGACCTCTTATTACACTTTATGAAGGCTTATGGCGGTGGTCATTAAGTGTCAGTCGGTAAATGATCTCACTTGAAATGGCAAGTTGACATTGTTTGAGATAATTTACCGAATGGGACTTAATGACAACGGTTATAAGCATTCATAAAGTGTCATGTCAGATGTCATGTCACGATTATCACTAATGCACACCCACCCACACAAGCACTCGACAAAGTTGATCACATGTCCACTTCAATTCAAATCTGCATCGACAATGATGCTGGTAATTATTCAGCAGGCATGGAATCGATGCCAAATGTTGCAGCGTTCCACGCCACTGTTCACTGTTGAGCAGTAACGTCGCCTCCTTCCTCATTAGCCGCGTGGGAGAGAGGGAAGGAATAACAAGAGACGCCCGGCTCGTCCTTAGTGGTGCCGGAGCCGTGGGGAGGCAGAGCTCAGATGAACGTAGCGCTCTCCTACTTCCCTCCGATCAGGCTGCGGCTCGACGTGAGTCACGCCGCTCGGCGTCGGGCTGCCCGAGAGCCTGCTGCGTCAACCCCTCCCCCACCTCTGCTCTTGTCTGCAGGTGTGATGCCAAAGCACGGGCTGGATGTGGGGGCGTGTGAGGTCTTCCGCTTCTACAAGCTGGTCACGCTGAAGGGTCTGATCGAGCCCATCTCCATGATCGTGCCGAGGAGGGTGAGAAACCGACCGCCACGTCCCCGATCTGTCCGCCCACTCGCCGGGCGAGCCGAGCGGCGCCTCGGACGGCCCGAGCAGACAGAGGAGCCGCGTTTACACTTGATTTCCTGAATCCGGTTTCATTCAAGATTCAAGATCTTTTATTGTCGAATGTAGAAATATACATGCAATTTCTTTTGTTTTGCAATAGAAATATAGCACACATAGATATGAAAGATGTAGAATATCAAAGATATAAAACACCTCTATATTTACAGACTCAATTGAAATGAAATAACGCACTGCGACCCGACTTCAGTCAAACACTCGTCTGCTTCCTGGTTTGCAGTCAGACACGTACCAGGAGGACATCTACCCCATGACCGCAGGCACAGAACCGGCTCTGTCCGCCAGCGAATGGTTGAGTGGCGTCAATAGAGGTGACAGTTTTCAAATCTGCACTCGTGTTTTTCTTTAATTCATGTATTTTCAACTAATATTTCAACTAATATTGGAAATAAGCAGACAAGTTCATTCATTCATTCATAAATTAATTTATTGATTCTTTCAATTATTTAAAAAAAAAAATGTCTTTGATATAAATTCAAGTTGATGTTGTTTCTTACTAGTTTTTTGCGTGTGTGCGTGCGTGCTGCCTCATGCAAACAGACCCCGTCCTGATGTCGCTGAAGGAAGGTTACCAACGTCCAAACCAGTTGGTGTTTAAAGCTCCGGTGAAGGAGAAGAAGAGTGTGGTGGTCAACGGGATCGACCTGCTGGAAAATGTGCCACCCAGAACGGAGAATGAGGTATGTGGGCGGAGTGATGAAGGGAAGGGGCGTGGCCAGAGAGCCACCGCAGCAGCAGGGCCGAAATATTTTATTTTGAACGTTTGTGATGTGACGGCGTTCCGATGTCGTGAGGAAACAAAACGTCTATGAAAAGTGATGAAAAGTGTGAACAGAGACAATATCTATACATATATAAAAATATATACATACATATATATATACATATATAAATATATATATATATATATATATATATATATATATATATATACATACATATATATATATATATATATATATATATATATATATATATATAACTAAATAAATATCAATGTGGCAGAACTTTTATTTATTTTGTCCAATATAGCAATAAATAATCATACTAACAAACAGCCCCAATAATCCTGCTTGTTACCGAGGTGTCGTGTTTCCTGTGAGATACTCACGCTGCTCCCGCCCCCGCGGCTCCAACCAAAGTGTCCTTTACCTGCCTCCTCCACCTCCAGCTCCTGCGGATGTTCTTCCGGCAGCAGGACGAGCTGCGGCGGCTGAAGGATGAGCTGTCCTCCAAGGACGTGCGGATACGCCAGCTGGAGCTGGAGCTCAACAACCTGAAGAACGCCAGCCCCAACAACGCGTGACCTCTCGGCGGAGCCACTCCCTCCGGCACCTTTCCCCTCCCCCCCGACTCTGACCTCCGATCAGCGAGCTTCTCAGCCTTACCGCGCCTACCCCTTTTGTTACGTGTCTCACATTCCGCCGCAACGTATAGTCCCTCCGCAGGAGGAATTCGATAACCCATCGAGGTCTCAGCTTGGGGCTTTGAAGAGGCAAAAACGAAGAGCCGACTGGGACGCAGCCGTGATTTGAAACTGATGAGATTCCCTCGAGCTTCTAATTATGTTCATGTTCAATTAAATATTCTCTGCGCCTCCCCTTTTGTCCATGTGACAAGACTCGAACCCTCACCTGCACTTGTCCCTGTGTGTGTGAACAAGCCATCATCTAGCTGGTTTTTAGTTTGGCAAAATTGGAGGATGTCGAGACTCGCCGACTTCCTTTTTGTTTTCCTTCCCCGAGGCCTTAGACCCTGCTGCACGTGCACACACACGCACGCACACACACACAAACACACAACGAGCTGCAGCGACCTCCCGGAACGGCCGCCCTGAAGTGAACTTCCTCTCTGACCTCCAGCTGTTGCTGGCTACACATTTATTCAACATGTAGACTCACCGATGCAGGTTTTCTCCCCCGAATAGAAAATAGAGAGTTTAACTGTGTGTTCAGTGTTTTGTCCCTCCCCCCCTAAAAAATAGGAAATTAGTTCAGCGGAGGATTGAGGATGCAGCGATGAAGGACTTGGTCATTTTCTGCAGGAGATGCTTTGCAGGCTCTTTGTTGTTTCAGGGTTAGTTCAAGGAGGGACGGGAGCGGCGTCGATGTAAATAATATTTGCTTCTATTTATTTGACTTGTTACCCCTTTTTCTTAGCCAATAACGTGTTTTTGTTAATCCCGTTTTGTTTTGTTTTTTAGTATGATGTGGCTGCGCAAGTAATGATTGTGACGCTTGATAAGATTTTCTGCCGAATGCCTCTGAAGAATGTGGTGAACTGTGTGCGAAAGTGAACCTTAAACGGTGTTAATCCGGCATAACTTGTGATGAGTTATGCGACTCTCTTTTTGCCTTGTCCTGACAGCACGGAAAGCTGTTCTTGTAACCATCCTTCTCACATTTAATCTATGTATATCACTGTTACTACTAAGTGTTTACCTGTAGATGTGACTTGACTCTAGAAACTTGCATCATCTGCCTCTCCAAAACCTATAAATCAGGTTAAATTTCAACTTGAATGCCCGTCGTGCCGTTAAGGTTCTTCATCCTCTTTCATCTATTTAGTACGTTGGCACTGGAATACTAACTGAATTGGTTCATTTTGCAAGTAAAATATCAAAAAGACATCCCAAAGAAACATTTCATGTGTGCAGTTAAGCATCAGGAGGAGTCACCGACAGCGTCAGGAGAAACCGATCCCCTTGTTGGGTTCAGTTTGGAGGCGTAACCGTGTGAAACTCTGCCGCCTCAGTGCAAAACATTCTGTGTATGTTTCTTTGCAGGTTAGAAGAAAAAGCTCCAGTGAAGGTAGACAGGAGACAAAAGGAGAGAGAAGCGCAAATCAGCGACAGGGAGAAGACAGCTCAGGTCTCCATAGGGCCTCGTGCAGGTGAACTGAGATAAAAGAATTGAACTTTAAACACAGAATGGCTGGTTTTTGGATGGGAATGGTCTCATTTTTAGAATGACTGAGGCTCAGAATTGGCAAATTACACTTTGTAAGTTTTGTTGGGGTTGAAATTGATCATATTAACTACACTGTTAGAAGAAGGTCTGACTCCTAATGTTTCCCTGAGTGTCAAATATAAATACTGAAAACTGCTGCATGATTGAAACACTAACTGATTCATTTATATCCAAATAAGATGGGCCTTTTTTTAAGTAGACAGAGACTCTTTAGAAACTTAGAAACTTTAGTATCCCAGTAATAAGTCTTATCCCCCCCCGGCCTCACGCCCCCCTCCCCAATTACTCAGGATTTTACACCTGGACATTCGTATCCCTGTACACACAATAATCATTACTATCCTGGTTTCTGATCACTGCAATATGATCTCATTTTTGTGTGTGCAGAAACCTGTAATATTTGTGTCTTCACAGCATGAAGTTTTCAAATTTGAGAAAGACGGGACCACTTCGTCTTGCTGGTTTTACACTATTCCCAACATTGAGCTTTAGATATGGCAACAGGTGTCCCTGTAACCTTTCCCTCCAGATTTCAATCGGTCAGTATTTTGACTTATGAACGTACCGCCGTAGTATTTCATAGCAGAAATGCAAAACCTGTTTGTTTTTTTCATTTTGACACACTAGAAGTAAATTGCTCTTGCTGCTGCTGCCATGTCTTCTTCTTATTGTCACTTGGTTGAGGCCTCACTTGCAGGTAGTCTCACGGTATCCCAGCTTCTTTATCAATTCCTTTTGTTCCAGAAATGCAACACGGTGGCGCAGTGTTTAGCGCTGGTGCAAGGGCACAGCTAGAAGGTCAAGGGTTCGATCCCGGACCTGGGACCTGTTTGTGTGGAGTTTGCATGTTCTCCGGTTCTCCAGCTTCCTCCCACAGTCCAAAAACATGCATGGATGGTTATTCCAAAAAAACAGGTTTCTCACAATGAACATGATGTTCTTGAAATTGTAACAAGAGGTTCCTGTGCAAAACAAAAGAACTTAATAATAACCGGGATATTCAAGTCCATGTCTGCAGTTTGAACAGATTTCAATTATCATGAAGTGAACCCAGCACAAACTAAAGCTGCGTTCCACCACTCTGTCCACCGCTCAAAGCCACAACAGCAGCTCGCTGCTGAAAATCGCCTCTCGGATGACTTCCCCCTGTGAAGAAACAATATGCCACCTGACGAGGTTTAATTCTAAGTTTCATACAAGAACCAGAAACAATCAAAACATATATAAAAGGGATTTATTGAAGTGACCGGGAGGGGGGGAAAGCAACAATTTGGCTGATGACAGTGGATTCAACATGGACCGGAAAAAAAAGAAAAATCACTGAGGTAGGCCAATTTGACCATTGTGTATAATAGTGAAAAACAAAGTCCGAATAACCGACCGCTTTCCAGAGTTTACACTTTGAAACAATACATTTTTCAATGTACAAGTAAGTTGCAGTTGTAACCTCCATGTATATCAGCACTTCTCTACACTACCACCACAAACTCAAACATTGCCACCTGCATGTCACGGAAAAGAAAAACCAACAAACGGAAAAAGGTGATAATGAACTCCGACACTGAACATCTCGCTTCGTGTAAAGATTATGCATACAAAGTTAATGTTCAAATTCAAGAAATTTTCACACTGCGTACTTTTAGAGAAAGCAGCAATACATATTTAACATCTTCTTACAATTAATAGTTTTACCTCGGTTTTTACCAGCTCAATGTCTGCCGTCATCAAAGAGAATACAAAAAAATAGATTTGGTCATTATTTACAAGAACACGTAATTTCCGAACTATCAAAGCTGAGGGTTCAAGGAGGAGCAGGAGCTTTGACAAGGGCAGACATTTTTCCTTTTTTTTTTGTTATATATATATATTTTTTTTTTTTTGCTGTGTATTTTTAAAAATACGCCCTGTGAGGGTCTCACATTGTGCATGTTCAGACAGAGGTTTCACACCAGGACAGCAGAGTATTGGCATACTGGTGACACTACAAATACATAACTTACATTTAAAAAAAAAAAAGAAAAAGAAAAAAGTACAATGCATAAAATAAGTTTAAGACGAGGAGAGGACAGCCATACATGAACTCCAGTATTTGACTTTAAAATGTAATAGACATGCTAACTGTTTTTTTTTGTTTTTTTTTGTCGTTTCCTTTATAATTTTCCTTTTAAACGGGGCGGGGTCTCAAAATACTTCAGTCATCAGAAACTGGTCTTACACAAACAGTGAGAAATCAAACAAAACGAAAAAAAAGCTATATCTTAAAAAGGTTTTGCTATTATTTGTCATTACAAAATCTGTATCCACAAAGCAGTTAAAAGTGGACCGTAAAGACTGGAACACGGGAGCATCAAAGGTACAGAAAAATTTAACTAATTTCTCCAGAAAACCCCATCTAACTGACTGGCCAAAAACCAAAACCACTCCTACTGCAATATGAAACTGGGGAAGGAGGAGGCGATACATGGGGTTGTTTGGGGGGAGTGATGGGGTGGGGAGGGGCAGTACAACTTTAAAACAGTTCACAAACTTAGCTTCAAGAGAACTCTTTTAATCATCTTCATCTTCTTCCCCTTCTTCATCCAGCTCCCTTTTCCTCTTCTGGCCTCGTTCTTCTTCTGTGGAGGGAAAAAAAAAAAATCCTTTAGCTAGGTGACGAGTTCATCAGATTGTTTCAGCTTGAGGAAACTGCACAATGCAACCTGTAGATACAGTTGTTTTCTAGATGCTAACGATTTATATAAAAATTTGCCAGTCTTACCCTCGTCATCCTCTTCATCGACTTCTCTATCGTTCAAATCTTCTTCCTCTTCCTCCTTAGTAGGAAAAAAAAAATCAGTTAAGTCAGTCGAGCTATTTGGATGCAACATTTAGAATCACATGTTTTCCAGCCACCTCTCCGCTGAGGTCCTCCTCTTCCTCTTCTTCATTCTCCTCCTCGTCTTCCTCCCCCTCTTCTTCCTCCTCATCTCCTGGCGCTGTGTCCTCATCGTAGTCCTCTTCGTCTACGTCTGAATGATGACAGAGAAGATGTACTTGTTAGCGGAGTGCTAAGCCATAGAATAAATCCCCTTAAACAAAACTACTTTGGCTGTGCCCAGCTGTACCGTCGTCTTCCTCCTCGTCGTCATCCAAGCCCTCCGCGTAAACCTCAGCGTCTGAATCCGGCGCCTCTTTGTCATCTTTGTCGTAGCCATCCAGGTACGTTAGCTGGGGTAGAAGCTTGAAAACGTTGTCTCTGTATTCGTTCAGGTTTGTCACTTCGCAATTGAACAGATCGAGGCTTTTCAGAGTGCCCAAATCTTTCTGTTAAAAGACAAAACAAACTCTGTGATAGAACAGCCAGCCGTGTTGTGTTTTGTTGAGTCTTTTTAGCCACGTGCACGAGGGGGAAAACTCACCAGTGGTTCTATTGTACTGAGGTCTTTAATCTTGTTGCCACTAAGGTTGAGATGTGTGAGGTTGGGGCATTTCTCTGCCAGAACTTCCAACCCCCCTGAGATCCTGTTATCGCTGAGTTCAAGCTGCCGGACCAAACAACAGTCAAAAGACGCGAAACCAACAAACACCATACCTGGTTTAATGTAGCAAATATAGACTCTACCTTTTTCAGTTTTTTTAACGTGGGCAAGTGGGCGACTGTCATCAGTCCGACGTTGATTGTGCTAAGGAACTCCAGCTCCTCAAATTCATCTGTTAGACCCTCGATCTTGCCTTCGTTCGAGCGACAGTTGTCGAGCACGAGTTCTTTGACCTGATGAATAAACAATTTTGTTAATTTCTATGTTAAAAAAATATATTTCAAAAGAATTGAAACAAGACCATAGTATCATAGTAGTGTAAAGACATTAATTGTAACCTATTTATGGAGGGTTGAATGTAAACGGATTATCTGACTATTGTTTGGCATTATTCAGAACATGACATTCCTTGAGGAAGCTTGTAGCAAATTTAAGTTACTTAGAAACAAGTTACATTTGTTAAAATTTTCAGTGTTTTGTAATTTTTCTCATCAAACACAACTTACAAATCAAACAAATTGTATGAATGAAATTGAACCTAACTGTATATCAAAACATTATTTATTCACAACATACAATGCTATCACATATTATTATCACATTATACTGTCGCACTAAGCTTGAAAACCCGATAATACTGTTCTAATATTTACTATCCCACCATTGTCTCACTAACTAGCTGCCATTGCGCTGCATCATGTAGGTCGGCGGATTGATATTTTCAGTCTAAAAAGCGGTCACAGGTGCTCAGCTATCAGATATTTCCCCGGGGCCTTGGTGGTAGTGACCCAGCCAATCAGCACTAAGCAACAGACTTGTTGAGGGGGAGGGGGAGAAACACACTCCATAATCCCGTGTATCAACGTTCCAACTATCGCGATGCGTCGACTCCCCTTTTTTTCTATTACATAAATATCACATTCTGCTACGTTTATAAGCTCAACAGTCGACGCGCGGTGGTCTGTAAGAGTTTAGTCTTATCATAAAAGAGGCTTAAAATGTAAACGGGGGGTCTAGGAAAAGGTTTCGAGTGACGCATATTGATAATTCGTGGGGAAAAACAAGTCGGCGTGAAAGAGCCCTACGAGTCCTGCACAGGGTCATTTGAGAGTAGGAGGGGCCGCGGAGGCAGATTAGATAGCTGCCAGGCAAACGATTCATTGTTTTGTCGAGCTAAACGCTCGCCGTTCGGATTTATGGCGTGTGTAGACGTCTGTTAATGGCAAGGTATGAGGCAGCGTCCGCCGTCGGTGTCGAATAGCGACGCGTTCGCCGTATTCCACGAGCCTTTGTTTCTCGGTAAAATGGCGGCTTGTCCTAGTTCTGGAAAAGTGGAGCAACAACGCGGGGCTCGACGATTTGTTTTCATCGCGTCGCTCGTGTGGCGGGTCGTCGAGCGACGCCAGCTCCCCCCTCCAGAAATACCAAATATGCCGTGTGTTTATAAGTGATTCGAGACTGTTTTGGTCGTGTTCTAACGTCGAACGCGGAGTGCCTTTGCCCTCCCCTTTTCGCCGGAATTGCTGGTTTCTGACGGTCAACGGAGGTATCGCTTTCTCGGGGCCGTTAGTGCGCTGCGCCGTCGCTCCCATTGTCGGCTGACCGGGCTGCGGTCCCCCCCTCCGTGGTGGCTGCACCGTGCTACACACCACTTCTTCCCCCCTCCCCTCCCCCACGCCTCCGCTGAGCATCAAAACGACCTCAGTCGAATAGTTTTTGTTAACTAGTTGAAGCACAGATGCGGGGACGCGGCGTTAGGATGGGGGTAATTTGAGGCTGTGATCTTTATGCATCATTGATAATGTCATGACTTTGAGTCTCCGCATCCCGAACGCGCCAAGTGCACGGCTTAGGTTGAATGTTTGGGGGCTAAAAAAATAAATAGAATAAAAGACGGGATACATACATCGAAAGCAAGGATGTGAAGCGTTAGGCGAGAAGTTAAATGCTAAGCGGCTCGGGGTTTAGACGAGAAGGGGGGGTAAATAAAAAAAAAAAAGTTACAAATATGGCTCCTCACGCCGCTCGCCTTGTGTATACCGCTGGCATTAAGACGCGATGCCACACTCAATTCGTACAAACCAGCGCGACGCTGGAACCGCACAAAAGTTCCAGCGGCAGCTCCCCGCCGACCGCCAACACGGTCCCCGCGGTGTGACCCGACGCACGCCCCCCGCATCGTCTCCCAAGTTGCGGGCAAACTTTGCAAAATCGCCGCGGCAAGATCATCACACGGAAAGATTCTCCATTAGCCGAGTGCGAGGCGCTAAAGCGGGGCGAGATGCGAGCAGGCTCGGACTCACGTCTGACGGAGTGCGGTTCCGCAACTCGAGGTGAATTCTTTTCTTCATGTCCATCCTCGGTCCGCGCGCCCTGCGATACGATAACTCACTTTTAATAATTACCGCAAATGCAACTAAAGCACCGTTAGAACAGACTGCTGTTGTTCATTCAAACTTGATCCGCTCGGTGGGCGGGAGCACGTCTCGGGATTGTCGTCACCGCCGACCAATGGCCGCCGCTCGGCGAGGAGGGAAGGGATTTACACGACCAGCAGCCAATGAGGCTCCCCGCACAAAGCCGGGGTGGGGTTTTGTGCCTGAAGTTTGGTTGTTTAGTTAACTTTAGTTTACATAGCTAAGGTAGTACTTGATGATTTACGTTGGATCCTTGTTTGCCTGCGATAAATGTCAACACCCACCTGACTTTAAGAAGTGGGGGGAAAAACAAAACAACGTTTAGTCCCTCCACATTTTTCGTTTATAAATCTCTTAAGGGGGGGGCGCAAAGCACTCACACTTGTCTCAACGTAAACAAAAAACCTAAACAAGAAAATAGAATGTGTTAAATCTACATTTACCGTTAAAAAAAAACCAAACATATTACAGATCAAAACATTCCCACACGTGATGTCTCAACACAAACCACGGCCAACCAAAACAATTCTTGCTTAAATCATTATTTAGACTTGCACTATTGAAAAGAGTGCACTGAAAAAATACTAATGAGGGTCAAGCCTGAAGCTATTTCAAGAAACATGCAAAAACAATTCTATTTAAACATCCTTGTGACATAAGTATATTAAATATAATAATAATAATAATAATAATAATATGTGACAGAGAAAAATATTTTGTTTAACTTTTGGCTCATGTTTCATTTCTCCCAACATAATATTTTTGTTATTACATCGAATCAGAATAATTAAAGGCTTCAGTGCAATAATGAACAATAATCTAATGTTGACACAATGACAGCTGTTGGTGAGCTAACAGATTTTATTCACAAGGGGGCGGTAGATCTTTAGTATGGCGCCGTTGACAACCAAGAGTCTTCAAATTCTTTCTTGGTGGTGGATTATTTATTTATTTTTTGATGACGAAAGAGAATATTTTGGGATTTCGTACTTGAGTGTTCAAATCTAGACACTCCCAAGGACTGCAACTATTCTTATAGCAAGCTTTTAAATGTGTCAAAATTTTATTAAGAATCTGTTATGTGAGCATGTTTTTTTGTTTTTTTTTGTCAAATTGCCATACATACTATCAGTTATCAGGAGGGAGCACCAGCTCACTCCTGGTTCATGCAGCTTAATTAGTGTGATAAATAGTGTGCATGTCGGCGATAAGAGGGATGTTATAACTGCCAGTGTTTGTGCCCACCAGTCTTAGTGCTCCTCAGCAACACATCAACACACTGCCTCTTCCCTGTGTCAGATCTGCTCAGATGCATCATGCTTAATGAGGCCCATCGTAACCAAGAGGAACGGCAGCCATTTAGCCTGAAATTGAGTTATTAATCTGATGCAGGCGAGTGTTGATTGGAAATGGATTTAATGCAGTATAGCAGATAAATTGGGGTTTGCCCTTTTCTGAGTATGTTATCTAAATGGCCTGTTTAGTAACCCTGTAGGATGGTGAATGACCAAGCCACCAATCAAGCTGAAATATCACCATGGCAATTGTAAATACAGTTTTGAGAGCAGAGGCACAAAAACGTTGCGAAATTAACCAGAAGAGGGCAGCATTGTTCTTAAAAAAAACAAAAAAACACTGACTGATCTATGAAGTTTCACTGTAAAAATCTTATTTGAATAACTAGACTTAGGTGCAACTGCACGATGTAGTATGAGCGCCATTGGCATCCACAAGGGGCGCGGTTGAGTCACTGGCTGCATCAGAAGTGTGATTGGTCAATCAAAAGTGTAAGGTTATTAAAGTGATGAGAGACAGATCTAAGAAGCCATCCAAATTAGAGTAAATATTGAAGTTTTATAGCCTTTTTTTTTTTTTTTTTTACCAATTAAACATACATTGAGGTTCATGGCTCAAAAATTTCAGTCTAATCAATGTAATGTGGAATGATAATATAGAACCAGGGATGTCAGAAACTTCACCCTTATGAGATCGGTTGAGTGTTTTTTCACCTCCAACTAATGGAGAAGTAGTAGTGTATTATTACCAGGTCCACCCATCAGCAGTGTTGTGTCTCTGCTACTCTTCCAGACAGACAAACATGATAAGATATCTTTTTTATGTCTGTTTTCCAGAATGCAGGATGGGGTCTTGTGGTGAGTGACACTTATCAGAATCGTCTGACTTTAATTAAGGAATTTATCTCAAACAATGAACATTTAGGAATGCAGTTTTAATCTTATTACACATGGATGCACAACAAGACTCCACTAATATCCACTCGGTTTGGCTGTGCAGTACAAATTGCCTCAGTGCACCACTCATGTCTGCTTTGGGAAATTGCATCAGCTTAAAAAAAATGTAATCTGCTTGAGGCTATTTGTTGTCACAGGGGGACATTTCTTTTCTGAATTATGGGTAAAATGGAGCTCAGTCATCTCCAAATTCATTTAACCCATTGTCTAAGTGCTTTTTTTTAAAGAAAATAATTTTAAAAGAAATATTTTAGAGGGGCAGCTTTAATTAATTTAATTTGTTGACTTTATCACGATGACACTGAATTTCTTTTTTCATGTTTTTTTTGAAGAACAGTTGAAGATTTAATTTGCATGTTGATGCTAAAATATGTTAGCACCAGCTTCGTTCCTACAGTATATAAATCTGTTCAGTGCATTTAGGCCTGTAAACATAAGCAAAGACAACACACTAAGGTTCAGGCAGGATTATGAATAATAAATAAAAGTTTCAGAAAACGAAAGCCACAGAAGAATGACCAGTTTTTCTCACAGGACTCTGACTGTGACAGAGTTCAAGCACCACAAGAGGGCGCTGTTTGGTTAAAATAGAAAAGTAACATTTATGTACATTGACAGACATTGAACGATGGTGGAAATAAAGACTGCATACTGTTCATTTCTGCATACGAAACACAAAATGTAAACAACATAATGTGTCCTAACTGTATCTGATTTAATAGTATACATACCACCCCACTCCCACCATACAATGTTGAGCATTTTTTTTTTTTTAAATTTTCTTGGAGAAATTGAATTGAGAAGATTGACCTTTAAGACGAGAGTGCTGAAAATAAGAGATGCGCAGCAATAGCGTCTAGTTCACTTCCAAACCTGAAATGTGTTTGGTTTGCGCTCATTAGGGGAGCTTGTTTCATTATAATTAACTGTAGAAGTTGAATGGTTGAATGTTTTTAAATGTACTGAACTATTTGAGCTGCATATTCTATCTAACTGTAAAAAACACAAAAGTTTGGATTGGATTCGATTAAACCAAAGTGTAAAATGTATATCAAACAAATGGTATCTTTGCAGTTTGTTTTTTTTGTCGGATATGAATATCTAACTGATGTGTACATTTTACATGGCCATTAGAGGCTGTTGCATAACCCCTACACACTTGGTGCTAATTGTGCCTCATGGCCTCCGCCTGCCGATGGCTACAATTAATCGCCACCCACTTAATTGCTCATTGGCAGTAAAGTCAGTTATAGAAATGCTCATGGACTGATTTAGCTGTAGGCCGCAGAGCAGCGAAAATAAAGCCTTTCACGTTACCCAAAACAAATCAGTTTAAATGCAACCCTGCAATCTGTGGCTAAATTACCACGCAGGATTTTTGTGTTAATTTGGGTCAAGATTTGCGTCAGTGATTTTGGTCAGAGGTTAAATTGTAGCTCGTCGGGAAATATTCATCTTGTTAACATGCCGTACTGTCTCTTCCAACTTCGCATATGACAAAAATGCTAATGCATGAAATTTAGATTAATCCACCTTAAACTGTTTTGACAAAGCATATTTATTACATCTCTGAGAGTCTGAGTTGACAAACAACCTAAAGCCGGTATTTTCTTAATCGGTGATTGATTGAACAAGATTATTTCGATGTTAGAACACGAAGTACGTTTGGAACTGTCGTGCCAGACACCTCACAATATGACATTATTGTGATATTTACAGTGGTTTGGTTTCATATAATCTTTTACCAGATATGGATGTTTCAAGAGCTGTTGGATTTGTTGAACGTGTGCACCTGGTAACATGCCCATGGAAAATGTGGGGAGATGCAGGCAAATCGTGGAAGGTGATTGGACAAACCTCGACAGCTAAAGACTTACTTTCTGTGCCAGGGGCAACATTAGATGTGCATTGCTGCCTCCTGGTGAGCAGCTATGCACCACAAGCTCGTGCCAAATGCAGCCAGGGGTGAAATTGAAACATTTCCACAGAGAAGCCTTCAGTGAGTTCACTGTTTTGCTTTTAATGAGAAAATCACATCCAGTTCTGATAAAACTGGAGCTCCTGCAGCATCCACACTCACCTCCTTAGCTGTAGCAGCGAGGCTTTATGCTCTTGTGGGCTTTTCAGAGGCAGCTTGCAACAGTAAGTTCCTACAATATTTACAACTGAGTGGATGCTCAATGGTTGTGTTAAGAACACTTGAAATTGGAGCCTAGCAAAATAGATGTATGAGATTTCGAAATTGAATTCTTAGTGATCCAGCTGCCGTACAGGATTAGTTTTTGTATGCTCATCCCTGTGCTTTGGCAATTAAATGAATCAATTTAAGGAACCTGGATAAGAAATTATAGATGCTTTAGGTCTCCTCCAGTGTTTTCCCTGCAAAATAATGGGACACGCTGCTGTATCATTTTTTTCCCCCTAACCTCCAGCTGAGTGTCTGCTGGTGCTTGGTGGCCACAGATTTGTTCCTGCTGACCTGCCAAACATGTGCGAGCCCTCCAGCTGTAGCTGCTGGAGTGTGCAACACAATGTCACTATAGGGGTGAGCGCTACCATCAGTGTTCTGGATTTAAATTAGTCCATATGTTGTATAAATTCACTCTCCTCCTGCCTGAAAATTAGATTCGGAGGAGGTTCATGTGCAGGGCAAGAGCCAAGGACTATTTTCGAGGGGCCTGTGGTGCCCTTAGCGTGATAAGGAAACATCTCAGGAGCTGCTTTTATCTCTAAAGGAATTAGCCTCTTGTACCTCCTGCAAAATTTAACCTCCCTCCACATAAGAACGATGGGAGCTGGGAAGAAAGTGAAGCGCTCGCCGGCAACAGTGTCAGCGTGCATTCATTATTCATTTTAATTGATTCTGGCAGTTTGGAGACAATACCTTGTAATGCAACACCCATGCAGGACAGGAAGGCGATAAACACGCGCTCTGCCTCTGTGGGCGTGAACGCAGAGGAGCTCCACACCTGCAGCTGCGAGGAACCACAAGACTCCAGTCCACGTGATGAGGTGCAATTTATATCGTTTGAGCGTGGTGGCGTTTGTAAACTCCATTAGGCAGGAACAGGAACAGAGCAAGATTGTGAGGATTCTGGCTACGGGTTGTTTACGTTTTATTTATCAAGAGCATGTTGCTGTTTTTGTTTATGATTATAACTATGCTGTTGGAAGCATAATTTCTTCTGCGTGCGGCACAGATTTAATGACGGGGGAAAACTGTGCTCCCTTTTAAAGTTGGTTTATTCATTTAATAATCAAAATTGCAAAAATTAACTCGACCTAATGATTTCTCCAGGGCTCGGGGAAAAAGGCGAGGCTATCAGCAGGCTGTGAAACTGACAAGAGAACAGATGAGATGTTGCACAGTCATTTGGCACAAGCCAGCGGAGGAGGAGAAAAAAAAGAAGGTCTCGTGCATCTTGATGTAAATGGCAGTGCACTCAGCACTGTGCCACAATTAAAATTTAATGAGGCCCCTCCATTCTGTTCTACTGGCTCAGTCAGACGCTACTGACTCTCTGTTCTCTCCTCCACAGCCTCCTTTCCCGACAACCACCAGCGTTTTCCCCCATAGGTGTGTCTCTGAATAAGGCCATTAAAAAAAAAAACAAACCCTGAGACTTCTGCGTCTTCTTCCTTGCCTCCTTATTCTCTCTGCTTATACTGATTTCATTTTTCTTGCATGAACTCTGGCCCAATGAGTAGCATTTGCAGCTTGGGGCTCTGCAGGCAATGCCAAATAAAAACAATGTGTGTCAGTCGCAGACAATGGCAATTTACAATGACATAAAATGCAAATCTTCTTGCCCAGAACATGGATTTGAGAAAGAAGAATTGACTTGAGCATCATCCTGCAAACATTTTCCTCTTAACGACAAATTCCATCTGTCCACCAGTTCTTGTTTTCTGATGCTCTTGATCTCTTATCTTCATTACACCAGCCATATACGTGTGTGTGTGTGTGCGTGTGTGTGTAGGTCGTGCTCCATACCATAAGGAAACAGTTATTTACCTATTGGTTTGTATAATGCTTTCTTACACCAAATCTACCTAAACCTTTGAGAATGGGCCCCTTAATGATCACTTGAAAATATAGCTATACAAATAGAACAATCATACAATTGTGCAATGCTTCAATGCATAAAAATGCAATTATTAATGCAAGCTACAGACCAAAGAGAAGGTGGAACTTTAATTACTGCAGCTGTCAGAAAGGAAAAGTGTCTTGTGCAGGAAGGAGAGCAACTCATTTAGTCAGGCTGGGGTACTTGCGTGTCTAAATGTTACTGGACACTAGGTGGCAGTAACTGCAGGCTCGGGTATAACGTACAGGAGGTTGGTTGACAGGAAAAGGTAGGCACAGGTTAGAGGCAGCGCTACCTGCTCTCACCAGAACAAAAGCAGGACAGAAGATAATGAAGTGGAAAAGCAACAAATATTTAATTGAATGGAAAACCTGGAATATGTATGATAGACAACTATATGTTGCACATAGCAACCGGCATCCCGTTCTGTTCGGTTCTGGATTGGGTCACTCCCAGCCCACCTGTATAGTGATGGCTTCAATTGAAAAAAAGTTAAAAACATACACAGAAAAGTGGAAAAATTGCCATTACAAGTTGTTTTTGCTGCACTCACAAAATCTATTTTGACCCTGAGTACTTGAAAATACTTGGAAAATGCTCCCACCATCTATCCATCCATCCGTCCATCCATCCATCCATCCATGCTTCTACTCCCTCACACACATTCCCACTCAGCATCTCTTTCTATGCATAATTGCATTCCATCAGGCTGAACTATGCATAATTACATATTTGCAGGGGGCTAATCTGCAGCATGGCCCTCGTGTTCATGATGAGGTGGCGGAGCATTTGACACGGATCTGATTGTCACTACAGTGCACTGCTGCATGACGGGGAGGAAGGGTGCATGCTCTCAGCATAAAGGTCTCCGCAGTCAGACGATCCGCCGGTTTACATCTTTACATGCAGGCTGAATTATTGGAGCAAGTGCAGGATGAACAGCTGTGCTACTTGAACTGTCAATAATATTGAGGGGATGAGGCCACAACACTGGCGCTGGCCTTTTCATAAAGCTAAAAGATAATAATATGGACCATTTGAAAAATTTGGTCGATGCAGTTTCATTAACTTTTAAAAGAAATTATGAAAAACAAAAAACATAAACCACATAAAGATACCTACAGACACCAACATATTCTGGCAACCAAGGAGGGAATCGCCACATTCTTGTCCAGTGCCACCACAAATTGATAATGATCCATCAATAATGCTCAATTTAATATAATACTTCTCCGCACTAACCATCTCTCCATTAACCTCATTGATAGAGCGCTTTGCTCTGCACCAGATGGAACTTTGTGGTTGGGTGCTGGGAGTCTATCCCAGGTTAGACAGTTTACTCCAGGGCAACTTTTAACAGAAAACATCTTTTGAACAGAAAAAAGTCTTCAGCACCTTTCTTCGTTCCTTATTTTAGATTTAAAAAAACAAAAACACGATCCACATCTAGACAAACTGCAGAAAGAGCAGGGGTTGTGCTTGCTTCTTTAGTAATAGCTTGGAAAGCATCCACTTCCTGTATTTCTTCTGTATGTCTTCTTTGGTTCTTCGTCTTTGGCAGCTGTTGCTTCCTGCTTTTGCCAAACAAATAGTGGGTGCAGATCGGATGCCTCCCATTAAGAGCGACAGTCTGCTTTTGACTTGAGCTCCTCAAGATGGATGCAGAAGTTTTTCAGTCTCAAGATCTGATTGTATTCAAATTTATTCACAGGTTTCATCCATAATTTGATGATGATCGAAAGCTCGGCTCTGTACTAATTTCAGCATGAAAACATAATTTTAAGGGTTTGAACGCCGAGTTAAACACTTGATAGAAACATGTCTGCGGGTGAGACGAGCACAGAGGCTCTTGCCGTTAGTGCTCTCCCTCCACTGAAGTGTCCTTCAGTCGCTCTCGTCTCTCCTTGTTTTGTCATCGTCTTTCAGAGCTGCAACCTCAGGAACATGATTGACATTCATGAAGGCAATCACTTGCTCCTCTCAGCGAAGAGCATCATGTCCTTCTCCTCAGGAGGGAGGAGAAGTCGAAGCAGCCCCGGCAACCACTGCAGCAAAATGGAAAAGAGAACTGGAGATACGTAAGTTATGAAGTCACCCCCTGCATATTTTTACGTGTGGGCTGGATTTACATGGAATCCATTTTTCTAATGGAAGCCATTTCAGAAGCGTGTTTTCTTATCTCCCTTTAAACGTGTATGTCAGTTTCTGCTTTACTTTCAACAGTTTAGACTTTAGCGGGGAAAGCATGTCTCATATTTTTGATGTTTTTTTTCCTCATTTATTGTTTACGAGGAAGATGTATTTCAGCGTGAGAGCAGCAGTGTTGTCTGAGGAGCGGCGGCGGCACTGAGGAACAGACTGGAGGCAGCAGAGCTGCAGGAGGCAGAGATGAAACTGTTGGGCTTCTCTTTGGGAGTGACCAGGAAGGACAGGATCAGGAACGAGGACATCAGAAGAGCGGAGCGTGTTTGATGTTTTGGAGATAAAGCCAGAGAGGCCAGACTAAGGCGGTTTGGACGTGTCCAGTAGAGGGACTGTGAATATCTGGTTGGAAGGATGCTGAGGTTGGGACTGGCATGCAGGAGGCCTTGGGGAAGAGCAGAGAGGAGAGTTATGGTTGTAGTGAAAGAGAAAGACAAAGTTAGTTGGTGTGAGAGAAGAGGATTGGAGGAATAGAGGGACAGATGGAGGCAGATGATTGGCTGTGACTACCTTTGGAAGTTAACAGCCAAGAGGCGAAGAAGAACAAATATATTACAGCCTTTCTCTCAGCTTTTCTTCTTGCGCTTTGTTATTTTGCAATTCAAATTTAATATCCTAGTGTCTGAATTTCTCACACCCCCTCCACCCTGCACGGCACCCCCCCGAAAAAAAAAAAGTTGGCTTGGCACATGACCTGCAACTTTAAAGTAAGTTGTGTTTGCTGACACCACGTTGGGAATGAATGCAAATCGCAACAGATTTCCTCGGGGTGAAGCTGAGGACGATTCCACAAACACATCAAGTGAAAAATGCAGAGACTTTAATTTGTCACCACACACGGCGGCTCAGTGATGGATTGTTACCGAAAAAGCTGAGCTTTCAGTCCGTTGTCAGAGGGAGCTGCCTGCTTCAGCACTTCTGCGTAAGCTCTGAAGATGAACATGTTTATGGTAATTGCCGCCCAAGTATTGTGTTGTGGTCGTTGTTGTCGTTTTAACAGAGACAGGAAAATCATGTTGTCACTAGTGTCTGCTGTGATTGTGACATTGTGCGAATGCTTTTGCTGCCAATAAAAACCTTTGCTGATGAATATCTAATCTTGGATTAGAAGCTGGATATCCAGGATCCCATCTTACTGTTTTGTCCTTCACCTCTTTTATTTTGGCAGTAGTTTCTGTTACTTTCCTGCACTCCAGTGGTGATAGATCCTATTTGTTTTTTTGAATATCACCCACATGCCTTGTATGGATCACGTTAGCTCTATTCATTGATGCCTTTGCCCTCTGCGAAGCCTGCAAACTCATTCAACTCGGGAACTCCTGTTTCTAACCTCTCTATTGACACCAGCCACAGATCTGTGCACCTGGAACTTCTATTTGATGTGGAAAAAAAGCCAGTGTGAGCACTATATATTGTTGCAAATCTGGCAGACGGTGTGGGTGCAGATTTGCATGTAAAGATAGACCATCCCGTCCTTCTTGCGTTTTGTTTACCGGTGACTTCTTTTTTCTGGGAAGTAGGAGAGGCTATGGAAATATTCATAAAATCACTGTTGCACTGCCGGTATCTCCCTGCATTGCTTCTCGTAAAGTAAATTAAAGAAAACACTGCTAGCTGGAGCACATTAATCTTTCATAGTCTTGAGAGGGCTGACAAAGAGAGACAAAAGGGGCACCGCTCGGCACTGCGCACTCTGAACACTCAGATCAGTCTACAGCCTATTAGATGGGCTGATCTGCAGTTGGTTTTTGACAAGAGCTAATGCTAATATTCAAACACATTGCACACTCTTGTATGGACAAAACATTTTCAATTATATTGAACCGACCAGCACTCATTGAATAATAATAATAATGTTGTACACAAGAAAGACGTGTTTTCCTGAATGTGTGAAGAATTCAAGAGGCATCTTTTTTCCAAGTTGCAGAATGTTATAAAACAAATTTGGTCATTTTTTTTGATTCAGTAATTAGTGAGTAATGAATTGATGTTTCTCTAAACCAAAATCCTTTGTCCACCTGCCTAAATTTTGGACTGAAATATCTTTTTTTTTACAATTCTGATTTTATTTTGAATCTAGTTTGTCCATTTTTAATGTTAATCACTCAATTTTCCTTTTATTATAATTCCTGGAAACAGCATGTTGCTTGTTTGCTGTTGAAGTTGAAACGGTATCTGCCATTGGAGCCTGGGTGCACAGTATAAACAGCAAGAGACAAGGTAAACAGCCCTGGGGGACTCCTGGATCTGGTTGTATATTTCTATAATATAAAGAGGTGGGTACAGGCATTGTTCCACATCTTGTTAATAAAAACCTACTTTATAAGGTCTTCAGTGGAGCAAAAGAGCTCAGTTACATAATGATCTCTCCATACATATGGAGGCTTTCAAGATCTTGCAGCTGCATATACATAAGCAAAAGTTATTAAAGTTCAATTCCTTTAACAAAATTTGATTTTTTTTATTTTTTTTATAGTGACATTTCCCTTCAAGATTATGATGCTCAAAAGCTGTTTCGGGGGGGGGGTCAGTTTGCATTTTTACTGGAGTCCAGTCAAGTCCGAGTGAGGCATTATAAATCAACACAAAATAACTCCTCTCAGACTACTCGACTACAGCCCATTTACTTTATTGTCTCCATGCATCAATTAAACAAAATATAGAATAAGACAGCTCGCCGCAAATTCCTTTAAAAACCACAGTGCATCTGCGTCTTTCTCCCACGGTACCTCGTGTGAGAATTAGCATTTGATTATTTCCTTTTGCTCACCTTCTCCTTTCATTAGCAACACGACTTTATTGTTCTCAAGGACTGTGGATGTAAATTAGCGATGAAGGTAACAAAGCACTGTCAATCTGAAAAGTCTCCCTAGGTTGCTGCGCATTTTATGAGACGGTGGAACTCTTTATTGGAGCTGCTCGTGTGGCTCACGGCAAAGCGCGGGGTGTAAAATATTATGATGCGTTCACATCTTCAGCGCTAAACACAACAGTCACTGAGAGGCATTCCAAAGAGCTGAACGGGAAATAGTCTGACACTGCTGAAGAATAAAGAGAATTTCGTTTCTAACGACTCCTTCCGCAGAGAATCACGCTCCCACTATCAGCGTTATGATGTCAGTCTGTCCTGCTCCGTTTCCTCTGCCTGAGGTTGTTGTCAGATACAGAGAGCAGTGCATAAAAATCACACCTGCTCTCCTGGTTTTTTTTCTTTTTTCTTTCTTTCTTGGGGTGGGGGATGTGGAGGGTGTTCTTTCTTTTTTTCCTGAAAGCTTAAAATGTGGAATAATGTATGAATACCAATTGCCTCAGCATAAATTAAATGGCAACAGAGACACACAGTGAAGTCTGCAGCCATCAGCTCCTCCTCCAGCTGGCCTTCAGGCTGGAGGGACTCACCTTCGCACACTTATCACATCTTGGTTTTTTTTTCTACCTCCATTATAATGCTTTGGACAAGAAAGTCTGTGGGTAGACACCTTTAAGAAGTTCACCCGGTGTGCGTGCAGCATTGTTTTTTCTTTCTTGGTGAAGGAATTTTCATTCCTCATGACGGAGCGGTCATCCCTCTAATCTCTATGTTCTGCAGCTGCGTCAGAACTGTTTTGCTGCGGGTGTGAAGAGTGAGAATACAGTTTGAAGTGTTTCAAAAATGTGCAGAAATATTTTTTTTTGATTTGGAGTCATGGCACCACACCCTGGAATGTCTTCAACTGCGATGCCTTTAAAAATTGCATAGGATGGAAACAACTGCTGCTGCTGCTGCTGCTTTCCCTGTTATACATCAGTAACCAAAACATTACCTGTTTTAATGGCTTCTTTATAATCCCATGATATTTGCATGCAGTGTGCATGTTAAGAGGAGAATTAAGATGCAAAGCTGCAGTTTCATCACATCTCAATCAGTCAGTATCGGTCTTATTACCGTCACATCTACAATCCACTGACAGTGTGGAACTCATTAAATCAACTCTGCCCTCATCGGGTTTTTTTTTTAACATAAAAAAATATAAGAATATTATACAGTATTCCAGTCTGACAGTTAAGCTATAGAAGACGCGGTCTTTCTGGTAAGTGGAGCTTGTGAAAAGAGAAGTCCTTTACATGTGCAACAATGCAAAAACAGCCTTCTGAAAAAGAGATGTTTTTTTTTAAGGACACTGTCTATTTAAAATATTATAAATCATCACTTCTCCAAACGCCATTGAAAATAATAATGTTTTCATAGCTTCCATGGAGCTGGGATATGTGTGTTTGGTGCAAGAGGATGTGAGATCTCGCACCAAACCATGCTAGATGTTCAACAATTATACCACTTGAAGAGCAAAATTATGAGATAAAAAAAATATATTTCACGTGTCATTTGTGATCCAATTGTGAACCCTGGAACATTTCTCCTTCCATCCCCTGCATTGCTGTGAAGTTCCATTTGGATCTTGCATAGACAAGGTCATGCCTGCAGTGAGGTTGGTTGAACCCGATGCTCTTGCCCATTCTGATAATGCTGGCTTGTTTGTCTCTTACACCAGGGCCACTGACTGTCTTGCATTTAGTGTGAAATTCAGTCAGTTGAGACAGATCTCACATCCTCTCGCACCAAACACACATATTCTCAGTCTTGCTAAGGAGTAAACAGAGTGATTTTGAGGCAAAGGAACAACATTGTGCATGGTGCTGTGGAAAATGGATTTAGATACAGAGTGGTCATTGCCATGAAGTACCAGAAGAGGTTTAGCATAAGGAAAATGTGGAACAGAACCAGCGCTAAAGAAAAAAAAAAAAGCACAAAGTAGTGGAGCTGCACAATATTTAGACAAAACACAACACGTGATAAGCGTTCTCATGACATCACCAGGTGACAGAGGTGAATTTGAGCTAACGGGTGAAACAGCGGTCTGTGCTGACGTGAAAATGTCTCCGGCAAGCAGGTTGACAGTGCAACAGTTTTTCAAAGGCAAGACAGGGCTTTCTTTGCATCATGGACAGGGTGTACCCTGAGGTCTTCCTTTGCATGCGATGATATCATCCTCCTTCATTTTCTTTCATGGGGTATTTCATGAGAATTGGCATCAGCATGTGTACTGAGGAGAGGTGCTTGTCTCATTTATTTAGTGTCTCTTCTGAAATATCTTTCTGCAGCCTCATGCAAAATACATCAGAGCTCAAAGAAAAGCCTGAAATGGCTCTCCGTGTAACACGTTGGAGTATTTCAGCTGCATTTCCTGATTCCAACATGCAAGTGTGCACACTTGCTTAATCATTCAGACAGACAGGTGCCGCCTGCTGTTGTTGTGACAGGTAGTTCTAGGGGGTTGCTTCAACAGAGGGAGAAGGGGATATGAACCGCACTGAAAATCACGAGTGATAAGATAAGTCATCTCATCACAGTCAGCTGTATTATTAGACAAACCTAACTACCAGTTCCACTAGTTCCCTGTTATTGTATTGTGTTATATATAGTGTTTTGGATATTCGTATGATCATTCCATGATAGTTATTTTTAATATAAATTATAAGATACATTATACGTAAAAGAAACATATTTATATCTGTAACAAACGTAAGTGCCTCCTGACCTGCGCTATTGTGTCAAGAAATTTCGACAAAACTAAATTTTATTTGGTAGCAGCATATTTTATTTTATGACTAACGGAAGCTCTCCATCTCGGTATCCTTTTCCCACAGTCTCCAACAAAACAACACAACGAGCTCGGGGCTCCAAACCAGCGATTCTGATTGGCTTGTGCGCATCCCCGAGCTTTACGTTCTATCTCGCGATACCCGGAAATCCTTCCCAGCGAGAGGCAGACGCTCCGGAGTGTTCAGTTGCTGTTGTGACTGGGCAGCGGCACCATCACTCCGTGCGCCGCGGTCGAACCGTCACACAGCCAGCCAGAGGGTGTAAAGCGGGAGGACGCTCTCCAGCGAGCGACCGCCTGCCCGAGGGACATCCGGCAGTGCAGTCTCTGGAGCCAACTCCGACTCTGCCCGCCCGCCCGCCACCTTCAACCCGACAGGTAAGGCTGCTAACGTTGCGTCTCGTTGGCTCCCTTCCGTCCAGGCACTCATGCAGAGCTAGCCGATACTTGCCCACAGTTTCTCAGCAGCCCAAGCGATATTTAAATCTCCTAAGTGTCCGCGTCCTCTCTTGCCACTTCCCCACACCGCACAGCACCGCCGCGGTTAGCTCTCAGATAGGAGCCCCAGCGTGGCGGCTTGTGTTGGGAGAAGCCAGCGGGGGGAGCGGCGGAGGAAGTTCAAAGCTCCAGTGTTGACTATCTCCGTCTCAGGAACGCGGTCCCCCCCCGCCCCCCGTTAGCTCGCATGCTAACGGGAGCGGAGGAGCAGCTGGCTGGGGCTCACTAGCTGCTAGCTCGGCGCTCCTGCCCGCCCGGCTGGAGTGTTGTGATGAGGTGGCTTCGGGAAGTGTGGAAGCCATGATACGCGCTTCTGCTGTTTTCTCTCTCTCATGAACGAACCAAGAAGTGACAAAGTTAACTTTCCCCGGTGGGTGGCCGAAGGTCCGCGTTTAAAATTTCCTTTTTGTCTTAGTTGTTTTTAAAACGCCGGTTAAGCCGCTTGGTTTAGTTGCTCGGGAGTGAGTTACTAGTTTCTTCTCTAAGACTGGATAACTGTGGCACTTTCGCTTGTTCCTAAACATCCTCTGCTACCGTCAGCCAGGGAAGCACTTTGCGTCCTTTTTTGTTTGTGAGGCGAAATGTCAACTCGACCACAACAGATGGAATTCTGTTCATCTTTCAGGAATAGTTGGTCTGATGCCCGATGAGCCGACTCTCAGAATGTAGAAATTAGGGGCTGAATTGAAAACTGAAAGTAGGTTTAGGGAAGGTTGATGTTCCTCCAGGTGCATATTTCAAAGCGCCAACACCGTGCCGGTGCAAAAGTGAAGACTACATTCACACAGACAGTCACGAAGTGGATGAAAAAAAATTATCAAAACTTAGCTGGGTGACAAAACGTGTTTAGTAAAATTGAACTATGTTAGGAAGGTACTGAGATAGGGTATCCGAATTTCCCCCGCAGCCTTGTGCAGCACCTGGACGGAGTCCAAAATGTGCATCTTCTCAAATTCATATTGCCGCCTTGCATTCATAACCCCCCCCCCCCCCCGCGCCCCCCCATCAATTCCTAAAGGAGCAAGAGATGTTTTTCATTCACCACTCACCAGCCATCCATTCATCCGTCCATGCATCATCCATGCCCGCTTTCTTCTGCACTCAGAGCCTCCTGCTACTGCATGTGAGAGCCCACACGTGAAGACCAGGGAAAACAAGCCACCAAAAGTTGTCAACAGTAGCTGCCTGCTAAAGAAATGAATGCGGATGCTGCTTTAGCTGCGCTTTCATCAGAACTGGATGGTATTTTCCTTTGGATGTTTGATCCTCGTTGGTGCATGCTAGCGAGTCATGGGCCGGTGATCCATGGCTAATGTCGCCTCTCGCACCAATGGAAACCCCTCGAGCTGTCGCCGCTTAGCTAATGAAGGGAATTGGAATTGTCCTTCCAAGTTTGGCCTCCGCGTTACACGTGTTTTCTTGGGGCTCTTTAGCCGATGGATACATCAGACCCAACCGATTTGGGAAACGTTCCATCTGCTCTGCGTGGTTAATGTTTTGTGATGAAAATGCCATTTGTCACGACACCACAGTTAGCCTGTGGACACTTTTGCAGGCTGCAGTGCAATTAGATAATCATCTTTGTTAACTGATGAATGTATCTAGGTTGTGCAACAAGATCTGAGTGCTTTTTCATGGCTGTTACTGCTGTTGTGTTTTTTTGTTGAGCTCTGTATCTTGTTTAGTTGCTCTCACGGACTCCTTAGTGGAGAGAGCGGCATTAACTGATGTCCTTGCTTTATTGTGTGTCTTTAAAACAAGGAATCATCTCAAGCACAGAGCCAGTCCAATGAAAAAAAAGCACTTTGCTTCTCTTGTGCGGCTGATTTATCCAAGTATTTTTTTCATCAGTGCTCCGTACTAGAATTGTTAGCCTGTTGGTCCTACGTGACCATTCATGACACAACCTAACACCATTTATTTATTTAAGGTGACAACCTGCTGAATGCCTTAAATTCCTCACATTTCCGCCCGTCAGCCGACTGAAACATGTTCTAGGAAACATTTGAACAAATCTGCGTCCACATTCATTGCTGGGTTCAACTCATTTCAGTTATGCTGACAATGTCACTTATGACTTGTTGTTGCACTGTCATACGTTCTGTTTTGCTTTGTCTAACAATAACAACACTGTGAATAACTCACAGTTTTCGCTTGTCCATTAGTTTGCTCGTGTCAAGAGTGACGGCTGCAGCTTTTTGACCACTTCGACCTTTTCCTTGAGTCGCATCGACGCCGCCGCCTTTTGTGCGCTTCGCCGCCATGTTTGTGTGGTTCTCCTTCAGTTTTCTTGAATAGAAAAAAAAGAAAAGTGTCTTTGTCAGTGTTTCTCTCTGTCAGATATCGTTGATCCGGATGCGAGTGAGGGATCAGCACCAGTCGCTGGCGTATTGATGCTGCGACAGCTCCACTGCTATAGGAAGACGAATGCATAAATAAAATGGACAGCTGTGAAAATGTGAAGATAACCAAAGTATTTGTCCCACACTAAAAAAAAAAAGAAAAGTTGATGCATATGTACATGCTGTATGTGCGCCGCTTTAGCTCGGCTTAACCTTGAGGAAAACCTGAACGTCCTGCCGCGAGTTGTTGATAAATCACAGCGTTTTGTGTGATTATGCAGAGCCATTCGCGCTCCATTTGTAATCTGTGACATTAAAGCCACCCTTTTTTTTGTCAACTTTGGCAAGCGGCATTGATCTCTGGCAGCCAGCCTGGCGACCGGCTCTGAAACTCGCTGTCAGGCACCGTCTGGTTTCATTTGGGACTCATGAACCAGAAAGGCAGGGAGGTGAAGCGGATGTAAAGCGCTTTTCCCCCTTAATGGCGGAGAGGAGGCGGGCGGGCGAGCGAGAGGGAAGGAGGGAGGGGGAGATCGGGGCGGGGGTCGGTTGATAAAAGCGGGACTTTTTTTTTTTTTTTAAGTGAAGCAGGTGAAGAAGTCAGTTATTTTGGTTGGATGGCCAAAATCACTTTAATGCACTGAATCTCAAAATTTCTTGGCCTTCGCTTTTATTCTTCCTTCAAGAATAAACCAAGCCCGCCAGGACACAATCAAAGTGGTCCAGTCACAGTTTGAGTCATTGTGTCACTAGGTGCCGTTACGTGGAGCGTATTTAATCGGATTAAACACCGACCTGATTAAACTCATGTTAATAAATACTAAATACTCAATTCCGACTAAATTGGCCTGAGTCAAGTGCTCATGTAAACGGGACAAACTGAGCTCTCGGTTTGATACGATTCCATCAGATGGACAGAAAGTGGCCATGTGGACACGCCCACTGTGTGAAACCTAAAGATTATCTCTGATTTAGGATCTTTGCCAACATGTCGCTATTTCATAAATACGTTTACATTGACAGGTGCCTTTCTGTTACACACACACACACACACACACACACACACACACACACACACACACTTTCGCATTCTTTGTCTCCTGCACACCAGGTTTCACACATTTGTTTTTTGTTTTTTTTCCTTTTTACACTTTGATGTACACACACAAACACATTCTGCAGATATTCACACGAACACAAACTGCCCGGCTTTGTCCAAATGAGAAATAAAAAAAATACATGTGAGATCTGCTGTGCGGGGATTGTTTTTTTCTCCCCCAGTTGGGGACCATATGGTCGACACTCCTGTAACTTAGTCACATGCAGTTTATATGTACGAATTTCACCTGAGCCGTTTACCCCTTCACTGTTGGACGTGCAGAGTTGCTGATGATGATTTTAATGGGTTCCAATAGACGTTGGAGCGTTCCGACAGCCGCGCCATTTCAATTCGTTATTCTTGCTCGTCATCCATCCTGCCAACCTCCAATAGAAAATATCTTCATTTACTCCTGGGATTCCATTACCAACTTGTCATTTTCATCTTTTCGGTTTAGACGACAGCTGGAAGCAACTACCGCAAACCGGCTGTTTAAAAAACAAAACAAAACAAAGAAGAAAGAAATAGCGGAAGAGATTAGTGTAGAATCTGCAGTTGCAGCAGTTTTTCATAAGAGTACAGAAGAAGACAAAACATCTGAACTGAAGGCTTTTCTTGCTGCGGATTCACTTTGACACTTGCGACTCGCTTTCGCAAGACTTAAGTTAAATGCCAGGCTGCAGATCATGCTTGCTGTAGGACAGTGCCGTTTGTGTAATGTTGCATGTGTCGCACCAATAGGAAGCCTTGAGCTGTTTGCGTGTGAAGGTTCTCAGTCGTCCAAGATTAAGTTGGGCAAACAGACTGGTTTTCATATCGTGGAGATGTTTCCCCTCGCAACCCTGGAACCTTCAAGTTCCTCGAGCTGTTGCCTCCCCGGTCGAACAGGCAAAATCTGTTTTTGTGCTGTGTATTCCTCCAGATGGTCCTACCTCTAGTGGACAGGGCCTGCATTTTACACATTCAAACTGAGCTGATAGAAATTTATGGACTAAGGACAGTGCATGCTGCTTGACAATTTATCACAATTTATTAGGAGGGGAGGCGATTTGAAAGAAAACTATATTGGATCCAAACAGATGCCTCCTGAATCCATAAATCTCGGCGCTCTGGTCACTGGTATTGATCACCGGCTCCTCTCAGACGTATTCAGGTCATTTTCTGGTGTCGTGCAAAAAAAAAGGCGTCGCCACAGAAGATTGTCCCCCCGGGCGTGCAGCGCGATGCCAAGCTGCGTTCCACTTCCACATATCTAATTTTGCAGCTCATTTTCGGTGGCCAGGCTGAGCCAGTGTAAATTTAGCTTTGCGGTTCCACCTGTACGCACGCAAGCCACTCTGATACAAGTCGTGCCAAGTGTGTGTTGACTTAGCTGGATGGTTTGGAATTTTGGAGCTTGTTTCTTCATTCCTGCATGTTCCGAAATCTCCGTGGGTTAGTGTTCATGTGCGTTACGCAGCGGCAGCCGTAGCTGCACTGATCAAAGTTCAAACCGTTGACACAACAATCTCTAATCTTGTCCGCTGAACTTGCCGGACTGCTGTTTTTTTTTTTTCCCTGTTGCCGTTTCGCTTTGTGGAACCACTCGTCATTCCCAGTAGTTTGAGTCTCTCTTCTCCGGGTCCTCAATCAGCACATTTCAGCAGACCGCAAGAAACGTTTTTTGTGTCCCCGCGACTGTGGTTTTCTCCGCTATTGTTGAGTTCCGGGGTTTCTGTAAAACACTGGGGAGAAAGAAAGCTGTCAAGTGGTTTTTAGAGCGTTTTATCTTCAACGCTCATTCCCTTCCTCCTTTGTGCAGCAGAGTAGGGCTGGAGCTAATGGTCTTCTAGACGTATCACACTCTCCGAAAGGCTTATTGCATTGTTCAGAAAAGCTCATAAACTTACCTTTTTTTTTTTTTTTCAAGATCGACAACATATTTGTTGAAACTGACCCAGCTGATTGATGAAAGACCGTGACGTGACGTCAATCGTCTTCTTGTCTTTCAATCCACACTGTGGCATTGCGACTCAGTGGTGATCATTTTTTATCTTTGCACCACCAGCCATAGAAAATATGAGAGGAATTCTGAGCCTCGACTGCAGAGTGGAACCAAAAGCAACCCCCAAAAAACAGGTTTGAAAATTGCAGCATATCCACTTGTGTCCACTACAATTTAATCTCTTGTAATTGCCAGACGGCTCTTTCAAGCAGAATATTGCACCCTATTATTTTGCACTCTAAGCTTTTGCCCGGTCTAAATATCTGTGTTCCAACACAAATCGTCGATGGTCAACACAAAGCGGAGGTCCAGGCCCGTGTCACTCCAATTTGTGCAGAAATGGTCAGTGCGTGCGTAGCAACCTGGTTATTTCAGTCCATTTCCTGCATGAGTCCCTGGGTGAAGCAGCCAGCTCACACTGCAATTAGATCAATTCCAGTCTTGGGCTGCTCTCGGTCTCCTCGCTAAGGTGCCACTTGGTATTAGCTCTCCTGTCTGCCTTTTCAAAGTACACAGTCGGCGTATTTGAAATGCGTTGACTTCTCTGCACACGTGTTTTGGTCTAGATAGTTATGCATTCTGACAACAGAATGTGTTTGTTCAAATGCACTTTGTGTTTTTGTCTTTCTAAAAATACGATCCAATGCAACATACGCCAAGATCTGCTTTTGGAGTTTGTCTGTCATCTTAGGTGAGCTTTGAAAGAAGGTCTGTGTCAGGATGAGTCTTCTCACACTCTTAAGGCCGCACCATCTGTTTCCTGCCAGCAGTCCAAAAGGAGATAAGACTGACTAATGATTGAGCAGAAGTTTTTAAATAACCCTCAATATCCTTCTCTCTCTCTCTCTCTCTCTCTCTCTCTCTCTCTCTCTCTCTCTCTCTCTCTTTGTTCTGCTGTTTCCTTGGTGGTCAGTTTTTTAACTTCCTGACTGTTGTCCTGAATGTGTGTGTGTGTGTATATGTGTATATGTATATGTGTATATGTATATGTATATGTATATATATATATGTATATGTATATATGCATATGTATATGTATATGTATATATATATATATATATATATATATATATATATATATATATATATATATATATATATATATATATATATATATATATATATATATATATATATATATATATATATATATATATATATATATATATATATATATATATATATATATATATATATATATATATATATATATATATATATATATATATATATATATATATATATGTATATATATATATATATATATATATATATATATATATATATGTATATATATATATATATATATATATATATATATATGTATATATATATATGTATATATATATATATATGTATATGTATATGTATATGTATATATATATATATATATATATATATGTATATGTATATATGTATATATATATTTATATGTATATATGTATATATGTATATGTATATGTATATATATATATGTGTATATCTATATTGTTTATTCAAATGTCTTGATTGTGTTTGTTGTCTGAAATGTCAAGCCTGAGAACCCACCATGTCAGTTCTCTGTCTGTTGGGTTATATGAGCAGCCTGTTCAGCGTCCTGTAAGGAGACAGAGTTGCTGGGGATCTCTGAGGTTTGCTGGTGATGTCAGTGGGAGGCCATCAATAGGAGGCCTTGTATTTTTTTAAATATTTTTTTTTGAGATTGTTTGTGCACAAATTGTGCCCACTTAGCCCAAACTCTCAAACTCTCATGAATCTTCCTCATGCCCCTGGCAACACACGCGTCTGCTCGGCCTACGCTGTCTGCCTATGCTTCTCCTTTTTTAATACAATAATGATATGATACGATACAATGCTATCATATAATATGATTATATATGTCAGCCGTTTTGTTTCATGGCTGTATGTTTAATTATTTTTGCCATTATTGAGATTTTTTTTCTCCAGCAGGTGAGCAGGCCGAGCGAAACTTTGGCTTTTGTGCATCCCAGCGGCTGAACTTTCAACCTGACACAGAGGCCCGCAGAGGTGAGTGTTTGCTCTACAGACATGCTTTTTTATTTAATCCGTTTTAATTACTTGAAAGAAAACAATGCACCCTGAAAATTATACAACTTCTTCCATTCCATACCCAACGTAATTATTGACTGCGCAAATAAGACTAATTTGAACTGAGTAAGTACATCACTTAAATATTATGCATTATTTTATCTCTGCATTAAACAGTCTCTTGTACGACTTGTTCTTGCGCTCTGTTCTTCTCTTCGCCGAAGAGAAAAACCCAGCGCTGTGTGGCAGCCTGCAGTGCTCGGGCTCCTTTTTAGCCAGAAAAAAAATTCTTGAAAATCCTCTTTAAATCAGCCGGTTTTCCTTACCGGCACATCTTGCCACCCTCAGACCTCCTGTCTGGCGTATGCTGGTCCTGTGGGAGCGCTTATTGACATGATTAACTTGAATAGCCTGCTGAGTGGATGCTGGATATTGATAAAACAGGCTTGTTTTAAATCCTCTTGACTCACACTGAGAAGCTGTGATTAGATATTTTTCTCCAAGCTTGACGCTGACCCTGATCTGGTCCTCCCAGGCCCCCTTGGTGCCTGCGCTGGGAGGTTCATTCAGTGGCTCGTCATGTGAGCAAACGTAACATGAAAAAGCTGAAAGGACAAAGTGTTTGAGAGAATTTATTGGTAAGCGTTGTCGTGAAAGGGCACGTGGGGACATTTCAGGGCAATGCGTGTTCCATGTTCACTGGGGAGCTTAGAAAAAAAATAATCACGAACAAAGGGCCCCTCCCCTCTTGGTTAAAGCTGTATCTCGACGGGATCACCGTCGGATTCAACGGCCAGAGACTTGAATTCTTGTCGTGACGAAGCAGACGACGCCGTTAATCCCAGATAAACCTCAGATGTCCTCATTGTTTTACCATATTTGAGCGAGGCAACGCTTGGCAAGCTTTGCCCTTGTAAAATCATCAACATGTGGTCATATTAGTGCACAGAAGGAAACAAAGAAAAAAAAACGTGCTGCTATATTTGTGGTAAGAGAACAGATGCTGTTCTTCTGTTGTTGTTTTTTTTGCCCCTTCTTTCAAATTATAGTTTAGATATAATTAGTCATTTCCAAAGTTTTCACTTTTGGCTACTCGCAATAATACCAGGTTTGGTTGCTAGAACTGGATTTGGGCTATTCAGTGATGATCTGCAAACTTTTAAAAATAAAAATGCGACGGTGAATCATTTTCTCTTCCTGGTGTTTTTAAGGACGAGCTCACTGTGTGGTTTTGCCTGCGTCCCAATTCTCTCATTTCAGTGCGTCAGTAACCTGTCAGCTGGTGTGCTGCGTGTCTTTGTTGTGCGAGTTCTGAGAAGGACTCGCAAACCTTTCGCAGCCGTCAGATCTTATCCTCAACGTCTGACCCTTCATTTCAACCGCAGATCTTTATCTCCCTGGGGACTGCCTGTGTCTGTGTGTATCAAATATCATTCTCAGAGCCGATATCGGATTATCTCTCCTTTTGGTGTAGATGTGACTTGTAAGAAAGTCTCTTCGCTTCTAGACAGTCACAACACGTCAAACATGCCACGCGCCGCACACTATTTCCTCGTTTAGCTTCTTCAGTTTCGCCGAGACGTCTCCCGGTGGATGAGGAGGGGGAGGATTTGGGTGAGTTCAGTCTCTCTGTGGGACGCCGCTGCTCCTCGCAGCAGAAGCAACCGGAGACCGCTTCAAAGCTGACACAAAGACGGCTTATGTCTGTCCGCAATGCTTTGGAGCCCTAACCCCTCCCCTTCCTCTAGCCACTTCACTGAGTTCAGTATTAACCGCCTCCCAATAGAGCCGCGACAAAAGAGAGTGACCTCAGTCGCCCGCAAGGCACACAGCCGACGGAGTCGAGCCCTTACCCCTCTGTTTACGGCCGCCGTAATTTCCCCTGTCAGAAAAAGCAAGCCTTTAACGGGGGTCTTGTTTGGTGCGTTTGGCCCGGATTAGGATCCGGTTAGGTTCCAAACGGGATTTCCAGGGAATGCTATTGCACCACAGGGAAGGCCATGCTGGGTTGGCTCGCCAGTGACGGTGTTTGGATGGTTTTCGCTCTCACCTTCTGCTACACTGTCTGGAATCCGCACCGTTTTGCATGTGCTGGATGAAATGGAGTTAAGCAATTGTGATGCTTTTCACAGTGCATCTGTGTTGACTTTGGTTCGATCTACACAATAAACCGTGACGCCCAATTCTGAGTTGTTGCATGTGTCCTTCTTTGACTCTTTGCTAATGTTTAACTTTTGCTTCAGCGTCCTGCTGATTAGCACTATAGCCACTGTAAAGGTACAGAAAAAGCTGCCCAAATGAATCATCTTGTCTTCTATTGCTTAACAAAGCAGGTGCCAATAACAGAAGACCAGAATTTCACAGCGGACACAGATGAAAACATAATGTAATCACTGCTCTTGCTGGCAGTGTCATTTTCAAAAGGTGTGCAGAATATTATTCAAGTGGTATTGTAGTCCCGAGCTGGGATTGTTCCAGAGACAAATTACAGAGACAAATTGGAACACCAATCCATTATAGTGTGAGCTGCTTGTGCTGACTGATTGTAAAATGAAAAAGTGTCGAACAGAAATAGTTTGATTTTTAGGGCCGAGGAGAAATAGCTGAGCCCCTTTGCTCATTAGCAAGACAAATGTATTGACTGCTTTGTGTAATTAGGCAATGAGTCTTCGGTGTCCGTTGTCGAACAAGTTGTTTTAAGTACAAATTATTAATATTGAGTAAATGTTGTGTTAAGAGTTTGGCAGCTCAGATTAAGTTTTGTGTAGCTATTTTAGTTTGAAGAGTCATCTGAAAAAGTCGTCTTGCCTGACGGTGCGACTGCTGTTCTAAAACTGGAGAGGCTTCAAATTAAACACACTTGATCACATTGCTGTTTTCTAGAAATTGTGTGTTGCACTTTTTCTTTTAAGATTGGTTCGCCAAGTGTTGAAATGATATTGCATTCATAAAGGAGGTAGCTTCCATCCGACATAAAGGGCTCAACGACTGAATCTTGAGTAATGGAAGGTCTCCAGGCAGCCATATTTATCCAATCTCTTAAGAGCCAAGCACTCTTTACAACCCAACGTGGATAAAGGATGTCTTAGCTAATTGTTTTAAGAGCTGTCCTCACAACTCGACAACCTCCAATATTGTAAAACTGGGAGGCTGAAGCTCCGTCGTCCCCGGTACCAAATTAGCCTTTTCCCGACCCTCCTCTGCAGAGCCGCTGTGACTTTCACACTTGATTAGGCTTGCAAATGAAGTTTCCCTTCTTTTAAGGTAGGAGGCGTGACCTTGGCCCCAAGAGACCTGTTAAGTCTTTATTGGATTGGCTGGACGTCCCGCCAGTGTTTTCACCACAGCCTCATCAGCCTTCCTCCCCTGTTCTTGTGTCACCTTATGGCTGGCTCCTTGGGTGCTCTCTTCCCCCAAAACAAGTTTCTCCATCTCAAGTAGTAGTGGACCATTTTCAGTTGATTCAGGATACCAAATCTATTAGCCAAATGGCCCAATACAGTTTCTTAGTTTATATTGCTAACCACTGGCGCTATGAAACGAGAAACATGCTGTTCATCAGCACCCAGCAGTGGTTTTCTGGAAGCAAGCGCACTGTGTTGTAGCGTCAGTTCCAAAATTGAGAGATCTTGGGTTGGATCCATTGTCGGGTCGTACCAAAAACAATAAAGATGGAATCCATTGCCTCCCTGCCTGGCAATCTGCACCAAGGGCTGGGCTTGGCAGGGTCAGATCGCCAGATGATCCCAGTTCAGCACTGCTGATGCTCACCTCTCCCTCAGGGATCGGTCACACGTACAGAACAAAATTCACGTGCTCTGGTAAAAATTGGTTGGACCAACCATAACCTTCAACTTAACTGCCATCATCAACTGTTCTATCACTTGTGTGGGATAAAGGCATAATTGTCATAATCCATTATTAGGGGTAAAATAGATGGCAGGAATTTCATGCATAAATTGCTAGCAAAGATGAAATTCCAATGTCAACTAACATGCTAAATAAGTAGCCTATAAGTCACTGAGACATTAAGTGCTGATGGTCAAAAGGATTGTCTTATATGTTGGAATACATTTGAAGACAATACAACCATTGCACCAAGTCTCCAGCACAGGAACATGTGTTCATAGCCTGATTTCTACAGACATGTCTGTTGTGAAAGAAAATCAAGACAAAATGGCTCATTGTTACATTTTTCATCAGATATGGTTGAATGGGAGTTTTATTATACCCCAAATTGTGAACCATGACTCATTTTGGTCGCATTTTTCAGACATTGAATCACTAAAGGGGTATTTTTGTGGAATTGTGTGTGTCTGTTTTGTTTTTTTGATTTTGATTTTGTTTGAACAGTCCATCTGCTGTTGCCTCGCTAATTTACATTTTTTCGCTCACCTGCGTCCAGGTTTGCCGTTTCAGCAGCGTCTTTGCTAACAAGCTTCTGCTCAAAGCTGGCATTGCAGAGAGGATTTGGGCTGGAGCTAAGTCAACTGACTGCAAACAACTTTGTTTGAGTGTTTTCAACAAAATCAGAATGCCATTTCCAGTACAAAAGGGCAGCGCAGTAGCTCTGCGCTTGGTTGGTGCGCTCACCTCGCAGCGAGAACGCCCGGGTCCGACGGCCTCTGTGTGTCGAGTTCGCGTGATCTCCAGAAATGTGGGTCTCCACCGGGCGAAGCTGCCTTCCTCCCACTTGTCCAAAGACTCACTGGTTTGTTAAAGTGGAAACTTTAAATTGCCCGTAGACTCAAGCGTTCATTGAGTTATCACAGTGTTGTTCAGGGGGTTTGCCTCTGCAGGAGACCAGATGAGCGCTGCGTTGTGACGCCTCATGGCAGCAGAATTGAGACACAAAAGCGAAGTAGTATGTTGAGTTCACATCAAGCTACTGTTGTGGTGCAGCCAAACATTGCTGGTCTGTGGTGCGTATAGACATACAATCACACATTTCACCATTGCAGTCTGAAACAGCCACAGGTGCTACTTCTGTGCAAAAAGCCAGTTTCTGATCAGTTTAACTGAAGTATAATTTAGGTGTATCTTTTTTTTAACACTGTGGAACTATCTTTGGCCTCCTGCTATGATAACAGTAATGGTAATAATAATCAATTGATGGTGCCTTATTTGTCTTAGCACCATAATGCCTATAAGTTTTGTGACAAATGGCACCGCTATTGATCTTCACATTGTTTTATCACCCCCCTCGTCCCCTTGCGGTGCTAGAGGCCAACTATAAAGCTGCCTCATGCAATTTTGACCACCCTCCAATGGCTCAGCCCATGCAGCGGTCAGCGTGCATGCAGCGCCTTGTGTGTGTGTGCGGCCAGTTGTTCCTGTAAAGGCAAAACGTTGAAAAAAAAGTGTTGTCTCACTTTGCGGACTGCCTGAGAATGCAGCCGACTGCACTATGTACCAAACTATGTGACAAGGCTGCCTCTGCCTCATCATGTCAACATGACACAAAATTATTATGAAGCACTTTTAAAGAGCACTCTTAAAATCATTCAAAGATTTTCTCTAACATGTATTTGTGTGACGAGATGGGAAAAAAACCCAATACAAAACGTTGCTTTGCATGTTTTACTTGCATTTGGCCAATTCAAGAGTGGAAATATGAAGCTTTTATAATTGCTGTCGGCTTCAGCCCCAGTTCCCTCTCGTCTGCTGGCAATCTGTTGTGTAAGTTAATTTGACAGTGGAGCCAGAGGGATGTCTGAGCCGTCCATCACAACTTAACTGCGCTGCAACTTCATTTACAGTGTGGAGCGCACTGATAGCCTGTTTCTCTTTTTTTTATTTTTTTTTTTTTTTGGACACTGTCTCGTCATTAACAGTGCAGTTGAACGCTCTAGGTAAAAGTCCCATTGGAGTTGCTGTCTGTGTCCACATATGAGCATGTGCAGCTGAATAAATAGGCCTGGCTGCACTGTCACAAAGCGAGCCTGAGTCCTCCCTCCCCTCTACTGTATACGCAGCGGCATGCTCGCGCAGCACATTTGCCATTCCTCTCAGCTCTGACAACTCTGTTAGCAGTGACGAATTTGATGGGCCGTGACTGTCTCAATGTCACAGCTCCTCCGAGATGTATCCCTTTCATGCAAAAGGGCCACTAGAGGAAGCTTTGTTTGTGCTGGGAAATAGGAACAGTAACGACGGTGCATGATAATGATTGTTCTAATTATTATTATTGTTATAGTTAATATAGAAAAACAATAATAGCACATTTGCCTCTTATTTTTGTTTTCACTACACTGCTTTGCTGCTTATTGTGGAAGAGAAATGGAAGAAAAACATGGTTTGAGATGGATTTGGCTTGGGTAGAACACATTTGCAGGGCAGGCGTTTCCCCTGACAGATACTGATGATACAGAATCATGCAGGTCAGTGAACTCCCTTGAAATTTGAGTAATCCGTGCTTTATTTCTTTTGTACACACAAAAAGTGCGTGTTGAAACTCTGACAGCTCTCTCAGGTTCGTCCCAGCACCTGTGTGAGACCAGTCTCACCCTGTCTCCAAGTGGACGGTCCGGCAAGGCATCATCCGTTTTGTCAGGAAGCTTAAACCCAATATTTTTGTGTGAGGCTGCAAACAGAGGGCTAAATAGGCTGAAGAGTTTTGTGGATGATTAAGTGCGCAAGGCTGCTCTATTGGATAACAAACGACAACCCTAAATTTGGTGTAACATTTGGCCTTTTAATTGAAGCTTCATCCTCTTACTGTTCTCTAGTTAAAGTGAAAACAATCCACGCTCATGATTCACTTCGAACACACCGAAAACCGTGTTGACATGGTTAAAAGGGATCGTCTTCGCTCACCTCGTGCTTTTGAAATGTTTTCAGTGGGCGTTTGGACTGTTGCTGTGGCTTTCAAGCCAACCCTCATGGACAATATGTCTCGGAATGAGTTATGCACGGATAGGCTCGTTTAAAGCGCAGAGCAAGAATTTTGGCGTCGCTTGTGCATTCTAAAAGACATTCCTGCCCAGCGAGATCTGGGCGAGCAGCAGCAGTATAAAAGCCACGTATCCCACTTTGCCGTCACGTATGCTGACGATAATGGGCTGTAAAGTGAGGAGACGACTGCCGAGAGAGGTAGGAGGGCTTTAGCCGAGAACAATTACAGGGCAAAAAGGAAAGCAGGAGATTGGCTGCTGCCGCCCTGACTGGACTAATAATGTGTTGCAAAAAGGCCATTTATTGGTGACGCACTTCAATGGAGCAAAAGCTCACTTTGAAGAGCCTTTTTTTACATCATCCCCAAGTCTTAACTTTAATTTTCCGATATGTTTACCGTAGTGTACAACAGCCTCCAGACTCTCGACATTGTTCAACGCCTCTCGTCTCAGTGATCCTCTTCATATTTGCAAAGACTCTTCACCGTTTCTGCCTCAGATCCTAAAACCAACGTGGGAAATTTTCACAAGAAACGGGACAAAGACCTCGCTCAGTGTCAACAGCCTATTTTTCTGTGACGAGCTAAAGGATGGATTCTAACGGGCGTGTCATTTACTTTAATGAGTCTCTGTCAGTTGATTTTCCTTCTTGCCGACTAAAACGCAGCGTCGTTATTATTAAACGAACATGTTCTTCCTGGAGCCACATCGAGGATAAAGCAGCTCTTCTTGTCGCTTCTGAGTGGCGGCATGCCACTTCTGTAATAGTTGCAGCAAAGAGTGCTAGTGATCTAATCATTTCATTAAAAACCCTAACCTCAGATTCCTCTGGAGAAAATTGAATGAAACACGGCGTCTCCCACACAGAAATCTCGTTTTCCCTCACAGCTTCTCTTCGTTCCCTCGTTTCCTGGTCGCTTCCCCTCCCTGCAGAGCGCAGGCGTGACGCGGAAAGCGGATCCTGAGGAGGGACACACCAGGAATGTCCTGGTGCATTCAAAGTGGAAAATTTCCCCTGCTGTTATCAGCTTCTGATGTTTTCCTTATGTTACATGAACATTTAGAAACTTACAGTTGAACTAAGTAAATTTAGTTGAAATAAAACCAAGTCACTGAAGTTTAATTTGCATTTAAGTTTTTGACTTGTGTAAATTACTAGCATATACAGCACACGTAGCACATATGAAATACATGAAATACCTCAACAAAGCTTCAGGTCCTTGTCCTCCCCTCCGCACCTCTCCAGTTCAACCTCCAGTTCCCACATAAAGTCGCATTGACATTGACTCCTTTCTCGAGCTTGGTAATTTCCATCCACAATGGCAGCAGCGTGCAGCCAGAGACAGGGCTGCCTAAAAGGGCCTCATCTCCCCCGTAATATCGGCCTCTTTTCAGTCACAAGTCCTGACATTTTAAGTGCAAGCCTCTCTGATTGAGGTATAATGCCATGCAGGATCCAGAGAGAAGAATAACCCCCACCCCACCCTCCCTCTCTCAGAGCCTCTTTGTTCCAGCGTCTTTATTTCTCCATTCCGTCATATCAGCTCGAGATTGAGCGATATATATACCATCAAAGCCTTTCTGAAGCTTTCCACTCTTCCAAAATCCTTTTGATTTCCAACAGCGAGAGCTGCTTAATATTCCAAACTAGTCAGTGGCCTTTTCAGAGAACTAACAAGGTTCTGAAGATGCAAGTCTTGTCTTCGTATAAAAGGCAGCTGGGGTTCGGCCCTCTGCCTTTTGCCGCGCTCACACTGAGGTGTCTGTGCTGCTAAAAAGTTCAAAGCTGTGCGTCAGATGCGCCGATGCTGGTAGGACACGCTGCCGTGTCAGGCGTCTTCTCTGTATTCTGTCTGCTACAGTGCACTGCAGAGGTTCTGTCAAAGACAAATGATCCCCCCTGTCCTCCTCCCCACCACCACCACCACCCCTGTACTCCAAGTTTGGTTCTCATCTTCGTCGTGTTCCGTGAAGATTCAGTTGCTCTGCGCCATTTTTAGAGCCGCATCATTTGTTTGAGAAAGTGAACGTCTTTAAATAAGGCAGATGGAGTGGCAGTTGTTTTTGACGTTCAGTCTGTTTCAGTGGTTTTGTAATATTTAGCTGGCTCAGAATTTGATGTTTTATTTTGGGCTGTCACATTGCACATTTGAAATGGAATTCTAATGGAAATTTCTGTAAAATTATTTTTTATTGCTTTTATTTTTTTCAGTTGATATACACAACCAGTCAAAAGTTTGGACACACTCTTATGAATTTAATGTATTTTCTTTCATTAATATGACTATTGACATTGCAGTTTCTCACTGAAGGCATCAAAACACATATGAACACACATGGAATAATGTAGAAAACAATAAAAGTGTAAAATAACTCAAACACATTTTATATTTAAATTCTTCAAAATAGCCACCTTTCCTAAAAAGCATATTTAGAATTATTTAACATGTTTTTCTTTGCTGCATAGTTACATATATCCTGCTCATATATTTGATGTCTTCAGTATCTACCTATATAGAAAGTACTAAAGATAAAAAAAAAAAAGCATTGCATTAGATAATGTGTCCAAACTTTTGACTGGTAGTGTACTTGACCAGAAACGGTAAAATGGAAATTTCATCTTATTTACTTACTAACTGCAATGTTTAGTTATTGTTTGCCTTTTTCATTACCTTGAGATAAAACCAACAAACAAACAAATTCCAAATTATATTCTATGGGGATCATCCCTTTCCAACCTCAAACATCATCCTTGGTTTATCAAGGTCATAAAAGCTCCCTGCATTCTCACCCCTTTAACTCATAGACGCTAGCAGTTGTTGTGTATTTGTATTTGTCCCTAACTCTGTGACTCATTGCTGGAATGTGCTGTCGCCGTCTCTCCATCGGCAGCTTTTGCCTTCCGAGCATGAGCGCCAAGTCCTCTCCTGAGAGCGCCATGTCGACTCTTGACAGGCACTGGGGGTATTTACTCAGTCTCCAAAAACTTCCAAACTCTTTATTTGCTTTCATCTTGGCTTCCTCTCGCGAGCTCGTCTCTGCTGCCTCCTACTCCAAAGTCTAATCCTCTCATCCTGTGTCTTCAGTTTGGGGTTGGTGCGCAGAGCGGGAGTGGCTCTCGCAGACGGCTCAGTTTTCAAGACTTCTCTCCTTTTGAAGCGTGTTTGCAGCCCGCCTTCCCCCCCCGAGCCTGTTGGTGCTTGTTGGTGCAGCCTTCATGTGCGCTGCTCTGCTGCAAACATTGCTGTGATCCCGCGATGGCAGATACAGAGAAAAAAAATTTAAAAAAGTTGCTTGTGTGCTAGTGTGTTTTAATTTAAGCGCAGCCAACATACAGCATCTTCACTAGTTAAAACACTGAGGGGAGGTTTAAAAGTGAATCCATGAATGTAAAAATAGTTTCTGTAGGGTAAACAGCTGCTCCCGGTCTGGTTGTGAGGCCTTGCGGCAGTGCCACATTCTTTCACAAGCACAACGTGGAGCCGCAGAGCCCCTAAGTATATGCAAAGCAGTGCTAAATAACATCCGAAATTTACTGTCTGTGTTCTTGAACACTTGTGACAGCCAGAGAACATCCCCCAGCCTGAGATCCAGCTCCTCTGAAACCCTCTTTGTACACATAATCCAGTGTGAAAATTACTCTAATGTTTTGAGACCGGGGAGAGAGGCTGGCGAGGGGCCCGTCCTCGAGGTAAAATGCGTCGAGCATCAGTGACTAGTTTGGGCCTCCGTTTTTGGGGGTTCTTAAGAGTGTTTCTTCAATCCGACCTCTGTTTTAAGTTTTGGCTCCAACTACAAGTTTCCTGATAAAGACTCGGCTCCTCACGGCTTGGGGTTTGCTGTAGCCACAGCCACTGGCTTGATAATTGTACATTCAATCTTTTTTTTTTTTGTAGTAATTGCCATTGTAAAAGCAAATAGTTTTTTTTAAAATGATTTTTCTACATTTAAGTTGTTGTTTTTAAGTGATTTATCAACCCAAATGATTTTGGAACTATAATTTTGAGGAAGATAAACTACATGCACACCCAGTGTTTAAACCTTCAAACACTACGGCAGAAGAAGTGATCTGTTGATTTACTGTTTTTATTTCCTTTTTATTTAATGTTGGCTTATTATTGGTCATAGGTATGCATTAAATTTAAGCAAACCCTTCATGAAATCTGCAGTCGAAGATGAAAACGTGCATGAAAATTCCTCCATTATTCACACAACGCAACAGCTAAGGTGATCTGCCGCCTTTTGAAGAGAAGATTGAGCTTAATAGTTTATCCCTAGCTACAAGCAACAATCCCAAACAACTTCTGCCACTTACGGAGTAGGAATTCTTGGACGCGGCGCCAAGCATCAGATGGTCGGCAGTGGCTGCCACCGTGGAGCCTTCAGCGGTGCCATTATTCAATGTTTGGAAATCCTTTGACTCCCCGGAGAAAATGGATGTATTATGAATGCCTGGCAGATGGGTCTTCATCTCTTTCTGCTTCCCCCCCTCTGGACCACAAGCCCTGATAGATGGCCGCCTATGTCGGCATGGCAGCAAACGAAGAACGCCGAAAAATAATTAACGGCCCAATATTGTTCTCGGCCGAGCCACCGTTCAAGGAAATATCTCCGTCCTCGCCCTCGCTGCAGTGTATTCACAGGAGAGCGCCATAAAGCGGGCGCCCGGTGATTCATATGCGAGGTGGCCACCCCTGGCTTACGAAAGGTCAATTAAATGGGACAATATGTAAAGGCTATAAAAGGGTGTCAGCAGTGTGCACAGTTATGCCAGGCACATGCTAATCCACCTTGAAGTGGCGCCGCCGCCGTTCTTCCCGGCAGCCGTCGACCTCGATTACACACCCTGAGCAAATTCTTCCTGAGCTCAATCTTTGCTGTGCTTCAACAGCGTGTAAAACTAATTAAACTTGTTGAAAATCTTAGCTTTTGAGCGCGGCCCACGCGGCGGCCCAACACACCGAAGGAGTGCGTGGGTCACAGCAGCTGATTGGACTTGAGTATTTTCACACGGAATGGCTCTCGGCTGATTTTTCTGAACTTTCGAGCTTGGAAGAAACACATCATACAATGATGATGATGATGATCGTATGGGACCTGTCTGTCCGTCTGCCCACATCTTACCTCCCACCTCCAGTGATGCACAAATTGAGACTCTTGTACGATGATTGTCTTCTTGTGTGAGGTGACGGCCTCTGTACAAATGCCTCCAACTGTCCCACCAAACTGGCAGCGGTACAGTTTCAACTTCACTGCAAGGAGGCGACTGTTCTTTCTTTCTTGTCCCTACTTTGTAATCAAAGCTTCCTCATGTTTATTTAAAAAAATCAAAAAAAAAAAATCAGTAGCTGCGTTTCCATTACTGTTTTTCGCTAATTAAAAGCGATATTTCAAAAATTTCAACAAAATACAATTGCGATTAGCAGGTGTTTCCATTGAATGGTGTGAAGCGAATAAGCCGTAATTCTCGTAAAATCACGTCTTGCAAGATTTCCAAGAATTACTTTAGTTTGCTTTTGTCTGTTTACGTTAGTTTGCTGTCAAGAATGGTTGTTATATTTTTTCTCCTTGATTACTTGTAAAAAATACTCCGCCTCCGTCCAAACATAACGCGCCATTTTCACTTGAAGTGAACTGGTCACGTGACCACGTATGTCACGTCCAGTGACACGTAAATGCGAATAAAGTGTTTCCATGACACGCGATATACCTCTATATCGATATGTCTGAAAACACCATCGCGTGAGAGCGTCAAAACCTTTTAGCGATATTTTAGAGGTTTTGCGAAGTTTAGCCGTTTCCATTACTAATTTTTTATTGCGATATTTAGGTTTTGCGCAATTCGAGGGGTAATGGAAACGCAGCTACTGGATGACAAATTTGCGTCTCCTTGTCTCATTTTCAGAACTTTGTAAGTTTGTTACAGTCACAAGTTCATTTGCTAGCATCTTTGATCTTTGCTCTGATTGTAGGCTCCACTGTTTGTCTGTTTTTTTTTCTGAGGCCATAAACATTGACTCTGGCACAGGCTCAGACGTGAGGCAGACACTGAAAAACATTCTCCAAATAAGTTGAAATCCTTTTACGGCGTGTTCATGGCACTTTCTTGAGATGGGTCTCTTTCAATCCTACTATTGTGTGTAACGAATGTAGCTGCATGGCCCCTTTCGATAAGAGCACAGCAGTGCCACAAAAGTGCAGCCCCCCACTCCAAAATAAACCCCCATAAAGCTGAAAGCATCTCGATCAATGGTGTGTTTAAGTGAAGGTGTTGCCGGAGGGACGGCTCGGTGGCTTGGAGCGGGTGCAGGGTGAACTCTGGGAAGAAGGAAAAGCTCCGCCGTACGCCACGCTCGTTCTCCACCTTCTCGCCGAGCTGTCGGCCTGCAGCGCACCTGCCCCGGAGCAGCATCGGAGCGGCTCAAGTGGAGCCAGGGAATATTGATTAAGACTGCTGACATTTCCGGCTTCCTCCTCCCAGACAAAGGCGTGCGCCGGGGGGGAAGCGCCGCACACACTTCCTCCCGCCTTGTTGCCAGAGCCAGGGAGCGCGTTTCTGCGGGGAATATGGGAACTTTCAAGTGAATTATTCCTTAAGATCGTGACATCATGCAGGATACGGCGTTTTGTCCTCCACATCTGACCCCTCCTCTGAAGCGCTCGAGAATCATTGGCTCATCTAACCCCCTGGAAGTCCAACCCTAAATACTGAGTGCCAAGCAGGGAGGCAATGAGTACCATTTTTTTTTTTTTATAGCCTTCGGTATGACTCGTCTGGGGATTGAACCCACGACCTCCCAGTCTCATTCCTGTTGATACCTTCATTTTTATTTCATCTCTTTGTGGACTTCCTCACACCCACGGTTCTCGCTGAAGCGCCTGCAGAGCTGCTCTGGGCTTTGCAGTGAAAGAAGGGGCCGGGTCAACTTTAAAAAAAGAAAAAAAAGAAAATAGATTTATTGAAACAATATCCTGTGTAAGTGCTTTGTCAATAGGTATGTTTCATAAAAAAAGAAAAAAAGATCGATATCCTCTCCTTTATGTGGCGATTTAGCACTTTCTTTAGTTTAATGGCCCGTTTCAACGGGGACCCAGAAACACTTTAGCGAGATTAATTACGGTGTAAAGAATCCGGATCAGTCTCAGCATATTGGCTCTGATAGATTGGTTGTACGTTAATGACTCCGCTGACAGGAAAAGCCCCGTAAATTCATAACGGCAGCAATTACAAATATGTATGCGCTGCCTCGTCTTAAATTTATACAGCATCAGCGTCAAGGTCTGTAAGACATTGATTCGGCCCCGGCGGTTTTGCAGTGGGACGGCTTCTATTGACGTGCGTCTGCTTGGCATGCAGGAGCAGTTGACCGTGGTTCACCTCCAGAAAGTCAGGAGTCGGGGCGGCAGAATGTGACGACTTTGCCGCTCTTTCAAAATAAATGAATAAATAAGTAAATGTTTTCGTCTGACTCCCCAACTAATTAGCTAAAAACTCAATCTGTGCCCCTCTACCATGAAATGTCTTTCCTCCAGCAGCAACAATCCGCCACCTGAAACTTTATGGTTATTGACTTGCTCCCGTAACACTTGTGTTATGTATTTCGTTTGAGCGTGATCGTTCTGTATAGCGCCGGCACAGCTGTCTGTAATATGAAGCTGGTTTGAGTTGACGAGCCGTTTTGCCACTCTGCAGCAGTCGTCTCGGCGTCCAGCGTTGCCTGTAAAAATGTGGATTAACAGTCTGTCGTTGCGTCGCACGTTTTACTGAATTGATGCACAAATGTTTGTTTTTTTTCCTTCAGCAAGCGTGCCCACACCTTTCCAGTCGTCGCAATTGCCGTTTACCAAGTTGGTAAATTGATTAGAACAAAGAGGTGTTATGGGCTTTGCATCTTCTTTGAGACCTTCATGGATGTGGATTCATTTTTGACTGTCCAGCTGCAACAAGGTCACATTTTAGGAGTAGCAAAATTTCCAGTCCCTGTGGGCAGATGTTCTCAGTCTGAAGTAAAGGTTTTGTGAGCCAATCCCAATATTCAAGTCTGCGTATTTCTATGAAGAGGAAGAAGAAGAAGGCCTATATTAATCCCACAGTGAGGAAATTTGCATAATTACAGCAACAACTGTGTAGTGCAAAAAGATGAAGAATTATATTAGTTAATAGAAAGAAAGAAAGAAAAAATAAAATATTTGTAGGGTATAAACGGAAGAAAGAAAACAAGATCTTTACATCTAATGGATAGTTGCATTTACAGCTGTCTATCTTCTTCTTCTCCTCCTCCTCCTCCTCTTCCTCCTCCTCCTCCTCCTCCTCCTCCTCCTCCTCCTCCTCCTCCTCCTTCTTCTTCTTCTTCTTCTTCTTCTTCTTCTTCTTCTTCTTCTTCTTCTTCCGTGAGGAGTGGCGAAGTAGACGAGAGAGAGAAGTGCGAAACTTTGAGCGTTTTACGCTGTCTTTGTTCATCCTTTTTTTTCGATATATGTGCGTTAGTCTTTTCATTTTTCAATTCGTGTTAGTTTTGTAAGTAGATCGTGTTTTTTTGTGTTGGTGGTTGGGTGGAGGACCGGCGTAGCCGGTAGCCAGCAGCCAGCATGCCGGTAGCGGAAACGCCGGCTACCGAGTTCGAGCGTCTCACTCGCCGGCACGCCATCAAACTGGTGCCGGCAGTCGAGTGCTCGGTGGAGCAGGCAGGACTGGCCGTTGGAAAGGTGGTGGGATATAGCAGCGTGAAGTCTGCATCCCGAATGAATGGAGCGATCGTTATCTTCCTTGACGACACCGACAAGGTAAGCAAGGTGGTCGAGAGCGGTGTTGTGATCGGTGACACCTTCACTCCCGTTCTCCCCCTCGTGAGCCCCGCGAAGAAGGTACTGATCTCTAATGCTCCACCGTTCATTAAAAACGAGGTACTGGCCAAAGAGCTGTCGCGATTTGGTCAACTCGTTTCACCAATAAAAATGATGTCTTTAGGCTGCAAGTCACCGCAGCTCAAGCATGTTGTGTGTCACCGGAGACAGGTGTACATGGTGCTGAAAGACACGACAAGTGACTTAAACCTATCCTGTACTTTCAAAATCGATAATTTCCCGTACATGGTTTTTGTCACCACCGAACACATGAAGTGTTTTGGGTGCGGTGCCGAGGGGCACTTGGTCCGCTCCTGCCCGGAGCGGAAGGCATCCGCCTCAGGCGGGACCCCCCCTCCTGAGGCGGCGGTGGCGGCGGCCGAGGTGGCGTCGCCGGCGGCACCGTTGGATACAGTGGCGGCCGGTTCGTCGGCTCCGGAAGACCCGGTGCCGGCGGGGTTTTCGGCTCAGATCGACCCGGTGCCGGCGGTGACTGGGGCCACCGAGGCGTCCCCAATATCTGTGCCTCCCCCTGATAAGGGGGACCCCCCCTTGTCACTTTCTGGAAACGAAAAAAAGAAAACGAAGAAAGAAAAGAATAAAGCAACTGTAGACACCGTAGACATGTCTGAGTTTGACGATGAAGCAATGTCCGATGGCGATGATGATGATGATGAAATGATGAAATTGTCACAAAAGAGAAAATTAACTGAACTTGTGAAAGAAAAAGCAAAAAATAGAAAAAGAGCCACAAGTGTTGAGAGCGACTTTGTTTTAACCCAAGATGATAACGATGCACCTTACTCGGTTGCACTGCTGAAAAAATTCCTGGAAGACACGAAAGGGGTGAGACAAACAGCAATATGGGAGCACTTCTCGGACCTCAGGCGGTTCATCAACTCCGCCAAACCCCTCACGAGGAAATTTGGAGAAGTGCTCACCGACCAGGAAGTATACAGACTTAGAAAGCACATAGGAAAAGCCAGAGAAGAGTTAAACAAGGGGGAAATTGATGTTTAACTTGCTTTTATTGTTCTTTGTGCCACTGCTGCGTTGTTTTACTGAGTTTTTATTTATTTTTCCATTCATGTGTGATTTTAACATGGGGAGTTTAAACATGAATGGAGCCCGGGCTGATTTTAAAAGAGCTGCTCTTTTTAAATTAATGGAGGTGAAAAGATTAAATGTGGTGTTCCTTCAGGAAACACACAGCACTGACGACATTGTCAGTGACTGGAAGAGGGATTTTAAAGGGGAGGTGATTTTGAGCCATAATTCCAGTGCCAGCGGTGGGGTTGGGATTTTATTGGCTCAGAATTTTTTACCGGCTTCTTTTAGTGTTGAGGAAATCATTCCAGGGTTTTTACTAAAGGTTATAGCTTTTTATGAAATGTAAAACTAGTGTTTTAAATGTCTATGCTCCAACCAGAGGGTTGAGAGACTTACATTTTTAAAAAGCTAGATGATGTTCTTAAAACCTGTCATGATGATTTTATGTTTTAGGCGGCGATTTTAATTGCAATCAAGATCCCGCCGAGACAGGAATCATCCTGAGCCACACCTGGGTCGTCCCACAGGCTCAGGCAGCTCATCAAAGATCACGAGCTGTCTGACCTGTGGAGAGTTTTTAATCAAAACAGACGACGGTACACTTGGAGCCATACAAAAGAAAAACTTTTATCCTCGCCAGACTTGATCGTTTTACTGTTTTAAACACCTTTTAAATATTTTTAAAGGGTGTTTAATCCAGCCTGTTGGTTTTAGCGATCATTGTCTTGTGTCTTGTTCCATTTTATTCAGAATATTCGTTTAAATAGTGCTTATTGGCATTTTAACACAGCTCTTTTAAATGACCAGGCTTTTAAAACTGCTTTTAAGTTTTTTGGTTATCCCACAGGAGAGCAGACTCAATTTTCCCACCATCCAACAATGGTGGGATTTTGGGAAGACTCAGACCCAACAACTTTGCCAGAGCTTCACTCGCTTTGCCACAGGCGAGTTAACCCGGACTGTAAGAGATCTGGAGAGACAGGTAGAGGAGTTACAGTCCTTAGCTGCTTCTACAGGAAATCGAGGGCATTTAGACTCCCTCAAGTCCAAACAATCGGCGTTAGCCAACCTGCTCGGGGTTTCTGCGCTTGAGGGGGCGCTGGTCAGGTCGCGGTTTATGAACATATCGCAGATGGATGCTCCTCTCAGTTTTTTTCTTTGGGCTGAGAAGAAAAATGGACAAAGGAAGATCATTCATTCTTTACGTGCGGGTAGCTGTTCCGAAATTTCGGATTCTTCTGGGATTAGGAAATATGCTGCCGGTTTCTACAGAGACCTCTATAAGAGTGAGTGGTCAAGTAATCCGGAGGCGCACAGCAACTTCCTCAGCGGTCTCCCTCAGGTGAGCCAGGAGCAAAGCCCCCAGTTGGCGGCACCATTGTCGCTCATGGAGCTGGAAGCCGCCCTGGGGAGCCTGCAGTGTGGAAAAGCTCCTGGCATTGACGGCCTTCCTGTGGACTTTTACAAGTCCTTCTGGCCGGTCATCGGACCAGATCTTCTTCTGATGATCAACGACAGCATCAAAGAGGAAAACTCCGGTGAGCTGTAGGAGGGCCGTCACCACCTTACTGCCAAAGAAGGGAGACCTGCAGGACATCAGGAACTGGAGGCCGGTGTCCTTGCTGTGCACGGATTACAAAATCCTGTCCAAAGCTCTGGCCCTTAGGCTGCGAGAGGTGATGTCGTCCATCATCCACCCTGACCAGACCTACTGCGTGCGGGCAGGCTCATCAGTGACAATGTCACCTTAATTCGGGATTTTTGGACCTCTCCAGTTCATTGGCTCTTGAGACTGGTCTTATTTCCATAGACCAGGAAAAGGCTTTTGACAGGGTTGAACACCAGTACCTGTGGCAGACCATGGGTGCCTTTGGATTCAATCCTGACTTCATAGCCATGATCCGGGTGCTCTATTGTGGCATTGAGAGCGTTCTCAAGGTCAATGGCGGTCTGAGTGCCCCTTCGACGTTCAGAGGGGGTGAGGCAGGGCTGCTCTCTCTCAGGGATGCTGTATTCTCTGTCCATAGAGCCTCTGCTCCACAAATTAAGGGAGAGTCTAAGTGGCGTGTGTCTCCCCAGTGTAGCGTGTCTTTTAAACTGTCTGTTTACGCTGATGATTTGGTTGTTTTAATCAACTCGCAAAACGACATCAGTGTTTTAGAAAATCTCTTAACGGAGTTTGGTTTTATTTCTTCTTCATGAGTGAACTGGGGAAGAGCGAGGCTCTTATGGTGGGAGAGGGCTGAGGAGTAGGCTGAAGTTGCCCGGTGGGCTGCAGTGGAAGACTGGCGGTTTTAAATACCTGGGCATCCACTTGGGGGACGAGACCCACAACAATAAGAACTGGGACAATGTGTTGGAGACGGTGAGGGGGAGGCTAGGACGGTGGAAGTGGCTGCTGCCTAAAATGTCCTACAGAGGCAGAACCCTCATCGTCAACAACTTGGTCTCGTCCTCCTTGTGGCACAGATTAATGGTTTTAGATCCCCCAGCCTCTCTCCTGGCAGAGATACAGCGGCTTTTAATTGATTTCTTTTGGGGGGGCAGGAAGCACTGGGCTCCACAGAGCATCCTTTTCCTCCCCAAAGAAGAGGGAGGACAGGGCTTGGTTCATCTGGCCAGCAGGGGCTCTGCCTTCAGACTCCAGTTCATTCAGAGGCTCCTGACTGGCCCCAAGGATGTTCTGTGGAGACCATTAGCCCGGTGCATCCTGCAGCGTTTTAATTTTTGTGGCCTGGATTTTAGTTTGTTTTTAATGGACACAACTCGCATGAGCACAGCTCCTCTGCCTTGTTTTTTATCGGAGTGTTTTAACGTTTGGAACCTCCTGAAGAAGCAGAGGGCAGAGCAGGCCGACTCTTTGTACTGGCTCTTGCGGGAGCCTGTCCTTCAGGGAACCCTGCTGGACTACCCTAGCTGGGGGTGACTCTCTCCAAGGCCCTCCCGAGCTGCAGGGGTGACGACGCTGGGCAAGGTGGTGGAGCTGACCGGCCCTGGATTAGAAGACCCCGCCCCTTTGGCCTCTACGCTGGGACTAAAATCCGAGAGGGTTGTCAAGCAGCTGCTGGACCATTGGAGAAGAAGGCTGTCCGGACACGAGCACTCCCTCCTCAGCTTGCATGGCAGAGGTTCCCTGACCCCAACCCAGAGGACAGCTTCCCCATGTCGGCCTGCTCCCAGACTTTGACGACTGTGAAGCGGCCCTCTGCTGGAAACCTGTCCAGCAGTTCCCTTGGAGGTCATAACGGGAAAAAACTTTATCAAATGATGATCAAAACTTTACACAAAGACAAATTAAATGGACGATGGGATACGCCGTGGAGGAAATACCTGAACTATGGAAATAAGCCTGCGTGGAGAACTCTATACAAAGCCCCAGTGGCAAAAAGACATGGAGATATTCAGTGGCGCGTCCTCCACGGAATCGTAGCCGTGAACGCTTTCATCAGCGTGATAAACCCAGCGGTGGAGGACACTTGTCCCTTCTGCACACAGAGAGAGACTGTCTTCCATTGTTTTTATCAGTGTGAGCGTCTGTCGTCCGTGTTTGGTTTTTAGATAGAGTTTTTATCCGATGCCAGGAGGTTTTAACAAACACTCTTTTTATCTTTGGTTTTAACTACAGCCGCCAGACCAAGAGGAAGGGCCAGGTTTTAAACTTTGTTTTAAGCCAGGCTAAACTGGGGGTGTGGTTGAGCCGTAAGAGAAAGATAGTTGATGGGGCAGAGGTGGATCCCTCTGTCATCTGTAAGAAACTCATCCAGTCCAGGCTACGCATTGATTTTATGTTTTACAGGAGGGCAGGGGACTTAGAGCTCTTCTGTGACATGTGGACCTTTAACAGTGCATTGTGTGCAGTGACAGAGGGGGAATTATTTTTCAGCGACGTGCTTGTGTAAAAAAAAAAACAACAAGAAAAGAAAATTATTTATTTATTTATTTATTTATTTATCTATTTATTTAATTTGATTGATTAATGGAAATGAGAGCGGCAAATAAATGTTATTTTTCAAAAATCAAAAATCTTCTTCTTCTTCTTCTTCTTCTTCTTCTTCTTCTTCTTCTTCTTCTTCTTCTTCTTCTTCTTCTTCTTCTTCTTCTTCTTCTTCTTCTTCTTCTTCTTCTTCTTCTTCTTCTTCTTCTTCTTCTTCTTCTTCTTCGCATCATCCTGAGTCGGGTCGCGGGGGCAGCAGCCTCAGCAGTCTACATACTGATATATAAATAAGTCTTTGTTGCACCTTTGAGAAAAGAAAATCAAAAATGCCTCACAGCCCTTTTCACTCATGTCTAATTTTCTAATAAACAGCCAGAAAAACATGTTAATTTCGTTTGAAATTGTCAATGTTAAACCAGAGGAATGTTTTGTCTGTTCTTTTCCAACATGCAGCTTCTCAGGAACCTGTGAGCACAAAAAGGCCTTGAGGAACCAGGGGCCGGGGGCGGGGCCAGGCTGTCGGATGTCTTCAGGATGGTCCTCTGCCATTGCATGTGAATGGATTAGAGGTGAGTGTCCCATCGCAGTTCCCGCCCTTCAGTCACTCTTTCAAGTCCTCGTCGGCTTCCTCAAACAACGCTGCAGATGTAAAACATTTGGCATTTCGTGAAGTGTAATGAAGTGAATTTTAATAAGCCAGCGGGATTAATGAAAGAAAGGAAGCCCAACCCTTGATGCTGTCAATGGTGTCTTTATAAGTGTGACCTACCAATCTGAGGGCTGCCACTCCACCACCAGACCAAGTAAAGTCCAGCATAAGCATCCTAAGTCTGACTCTGATGTTGTTTGTGCAGGACACCAATCCTTGGACGGACTCGGTGTTGGGATTTTGTGTGGGGGGCACCAAGCGTAGCCGTTAGAGCCGCCGTCCCTTCGGCTCCTCAGAGCTCTTTGAATTGGCTGTGTGGTCCTGAGGGTGCAGAGCACGGATAATTATGTGTCGGTACAAAGAGAAGCACTGCTAGACACTCATTACTGCTCTGTTCTGAAATTTGGATGACTAGTCCACATAGTACGTGCAGGTTTTGAGACACTTGTGTGTTTGGTTGAATGTTTCCTTCCTTTTATTAATTTTTATGGGCTATTTTGAAAAGAGGTTCTACAGAACGTTTTGATCCCTCCATGAATTTTTTTTTTATCGAATTAAATTATCAAATTCAAAAATATCTACAATCCATCGGAGAGAAAAAAAAAGTAATTTAATTTGCAAATATTATTGTGCAAAATAGGGGCCAAGTGTGGCACAAAACACACTTCACCTGTGTACTAAAGTTGCGCTCCAGCCTCATTAACATTCAGTGTTCACTGTGCTCACTCCACCTACAAACAAGAGGCAATATTTCAGTATTTGTGTGCTTCTCATTTTCAGATGCTTATTTTTAAATTAGAGACATTGTTTTTGTTGGCTGGCATTTATTTTTTTTAACAGGTGCCCAAAATAACTTGGCTGCAGGTTTCATCTCGACTGGGTGCAACCTGCACTGTCTCGAGCTACTGGTTCGGTGTTGTTCAGAGTGGGAAAGCAGTCAGGGACTGGAAACCGTCCATGAGTGCATGCAGTAGGTAAATCAGAGGGATGTGGTGGTATTAGGAAGGTAATGCGAGAAGTGTTTGCAAGTCTTTTCTTCCACAAATCCACTTCTACACTGTTGGCATTATCCAAGTGAAAATTTTTTTTTTTTTTTTTTTTTTTTTCAAACACTTGAAGACATGCACAGAATTTTTTTTCTCAAGGCTCTTAAATCCTTTATTTCACTCTCAGATCTTACTACCGTCTGAACTCTCACCCTGATTTGAAACATCCGACTTCATTTCTACGTCGTCGTCGGACAAGCAGCCGGCGCCACCTGCCTGTCGAGTCATGCCAAGGGTCCCCTCCCTGTTTTTTTTTTTTTTTTCCTCCTCGCTCTCCCTTCCATTTGATTAGGAGTTGGCCTAATCCCTGGGACGGGCTCAGTCATAAGCTTTTGGTAACGACCTGCTTAATCCTCCTACTGGAGATAAAACACACAGGGGGGCATTAACTTTAAAGCTGTTTACTCACATCGAGGCTGCCTCGAAACAAAGCCTCTCCGCGGAGCACAGTAACCAGTTAGCTGCTTCGTCCGTCGTGTTGGAGGGGGAAGCGCAGCCTGTGGTGGACGGCTCGTGCGTCAGTTTTTCACCCCGAGCTCAGACTTTGTTGCGTCTTTTGTGTTCGTGTGCACTCGATTCACGGCTGCGCTCATCTGCGCCGTTGCACGTATCAGCACATTTCCTGTTGACGTTTTGCGCAGCAGAGTTACAATAACACTCGTCACCCGACGCAGAGAGGCTGCTCTGAAACTGCTCAGGTCTTCGTTTTAAGTCGAGCAACTGTTTTTTTGCTGACTTTGTCGTCTGCTCTGGCAGGTCTTTTGACATTATAAGCATTGAAGCATGATTGATTGATTGAACAAATATGTTCCTTTTTCTATTTGCAACTTCTGTGACTCCAGCCGTCCAGAAATGAACTGGCTTTAACTTCTTGACCTAGTCTCTTGGAACACGTTCCCTCCCATTGAACGCAAATTGCAGTTGAACATCTGGAATAAGTAGATCGATTATGTTCATTACGTCTCCGTTTTTCATGACACTTCCGAGGAAGGCGGAAGCTCCGCCAAAACACGTCAAGAAGGTAAGACGAGAAACCCTTGTCTGAACAAAAGAGGGTTTAAGACTAATGCCCCCGATGGCTCTTTGACTGACAGTCTCACTTAAGGCGACTCCCCTCCACCTCCTCACGGACGTGCACACACACCCCACTCGCTGTGGATGGAGCTGCAATCAGCCATGGGAACCGTGGAACTGTCGAGGTCAGCGGGTTCTGATCACCGAGTGCACTCTGCCATCACAGAGGTCAAGTGAGCCCCGTGCTGTTTTCTCTTAATAGCACAATTCTCAATCTGAACCGCTTTTCCACCCAATTCCCCGAGTTTGTATCCGGGAATAAAGCAGCCGAGCTGCAGAGTGTTTTCTCCCTGTAAAATGTTCCCGCTGCGCTCGCTGTGATGCCAACGCGGTATCAAAATCCACCTTGAAGCACAACTGGCGAGCACAATACAAACACACACACACGTAAATTGCTGCCAGCTCCACTGGAACCTTCACGGCTCGCAGCTTCAACGTATAAGATGATCATTTCCGGCTCGCCTCCATCCTGAAGTGGAGCCGGGGGAATGTCGGCACTGCGGTTGGGCATCCAGCACCTGCACTAAGTCAGACTCGTGCACACTGAGCTTCTGCTCCCATACCTGGAGGACAGCAGGAGAAGGAAGAAGCACCGCCCATCAACGACATGCTCACTGCTGCAGACTCCTAGTAAAGACTGGATTCTCAGCGTTTAACTAGGTCACAGTTTTCCCTCTCTCGGGGAGATTTGATTTTAAACGACTCCTCAAAAGATACCTCGCCCTCTTTTTCTTTATTATTTATTTTTTTTAGCAGAGTATCGGGCCGGCCCCGCCTGCCTCGTCGCTGGGGATTTATGGTATGAAGGGATTTTGTATGCCTCCACATGTTTTAAAAAAAAAAAGAAAGAAAGAAAGGAAAGCACAATGAATGCTTCTACTTTCTGAGGCATGAGTTCACTGACTAATCAGCCCACAGTCCAAGTCCAAGACCTTTGATCATTCAGCAGCAGACGCGAACCTGAAACAATCCAGACTGGGGAGTTGGTTACCTGTCGGACCTCTGAAGCCAGTGTTTCAGTGAGCAGCTCAAAATGGGACTTTTCTGTGCTGTCGCGTTTAGATTCAGCCTGGTAAAGAAATTAAATAAGCTACAGATAAAAACAAATTTCAATCCTCAAAAGAATATTTACTTCATCTTGGCACCCGCAATATATTTGTATTTTCCAGTTTTTCAGTTTCCTGAGGTGGAACATTGGACAGATGTAAACTTTTTTTGTTTGTTTGTTTGATTGTTTTATTTTTTCCATAATCGGTGGAGCGTGAAAGACTTTTATCTCTCCCCCAACAGGATTTTCTGCAACCTTCTGTTCAGTTGCATCCATCTTCTATGTATCTTGCTTCGCTGGGTTACTGTCAGAGGGATCAAATCCAGGCAGCTCCGCCTCAGTTGAAGCAATAAACAGTGTGGATTTCACTGAGGAGTGTCCTTGTCTTCATACGTACTGTAGATTAAAATTTTCAAGCCCTTGGTCAGAGGAGCTCTGTTGCATTCTTGCACACTGCTGCACGATGGGAAATGCAGAAAGGCTTCACTGGATTTGTCAAACGTAAATCGTAAACTTATTGCCGCTGATGCATTTTTCAATGATGCATTCAGGAGTTTTTTTTTTCTATTGCGATGGCAGTAAATTTTTAGATGCGGTTTGCAGTCCGAGTACAATAATTGATATGGTAATTAATGACAGACCTAAAACGTGGCTTCTGTTTTTTAAGTCACTAATTAAGATTCATATTCCCCTTTTAGGAACAGTTTGTTTACCCCACAGTTTTAAAGTTATAACGGCTTAAAAGTGACTGCTGTCAGTCAGACTTCAAGGTTTGAGGCTAATTAGACTTGATATATTATGAACGTGGAGATTTTTTTTAAAAAGATTTTTATTTATCAAACAGGTATTTATTAAACAAAGTTGCCTATTTTTCTCTGTGATAAAACTTAATCCACGCGTCATAACTGATAAAGACTTTATGTGATGAGCCTGCGCAGCCATGTTAACTTAAAAACATTTTGCAAACTGGAAAAATACTGTACGTAATTAGGAAGTGGTGGTATTTCTATGATTGCAATTAATATGACAGGAACATGGACAGTCAAACAGTTCTAATACCTGCCATAGACAAAACGGAAATAGATAAAACGGGCCGCAGCAGTTTTCCATTGGTCTTGGCAGCAGCCTCCGGATGCTCTCTCTTTTCCTGCAGCGCTGAGGCTCATATCTGTGAACCTGGAGCCTGAGCTCAACACCGACAACAAATCACTGCAACGGGAGCCAATTATTTATAGTCACTTCCCCAACAGGGCCGGTCCTGCTTATCAGTGTGGTGGCAGTCTCCGGGCATTCTGGATCACATTTTCAGCATTGTCAGAGGTCCTGTTGGCCCAGTCGTTCATCACCGTGCCAATCCTGACATTTCTCTAAATATCAGTGATAGTTTTTTTTTATGTGTAGCCAGAGATGCACCAGGCACAGAGACGGTCCAAAGACATTTTTTGTTCAATTCTTTCTGCTCTTTGTTATGTGCCAGCTGGATGGTGGAAGTGAAAACACAAACCTTTCCTATGGAGGGAAAGTTATTCTAAGTGTATCAGACAAAAAATTTAATTTTTGCGAACATGCATCAACACATTATTTAACCACTTTATTACATGTGGGTATTGCCTGTCCAATATTAAAATACAGTCAAACATTTGGGCTAAGATTAAACCCACTGACTTGGTCTCAGCCAGTGCAGAGCAGCTGTTGATGTGATCAACTACGATGTTACTACTGAATTACAAATTACAAATGCACTCTTCAATAATTCAAATATATATATAGCGTATATATATATATATATATATATATATATATATATATATATATATGTATATATATATATATATATATATATGTACGTATATATATATATATATGTACGTATATATATATATATATATATATATATATGTATATATATATATATATATGTATATATATATATATATATATATATATGCGTATATGTATATATATATATATATATATATATATATATACGTATATATGATATATATGTGTATATATATATATATATATATGTACGTATATGATATATATATATATATATATATATATGTACGATATGTATATATATATATATATATATATATATACGTATATGTATATATATGTACGTATATATATATATATACGATATGTATATATATATATATATATATATATATATATATACATATATATGTATATATATATATGTATATATATGTATATATATATATATATACATATATATATATATATATATATACATATATATATATATATATATATATATATATATATATATATATATATATATATATATATATATATATATATATATATATATATATATGTATATGTATATATATATATATATATATATATATATATATATATATATATATGTGTGTGTGTGTGTGTGTGTACTTGTGTTGTTGGATAAATACCTAAAACCATTTTAAATTTTAAATGGACTTCCGTGTATTACAGAAGAATGTGCTTGGGAAGCCGCTGCCCCTGTGAGTCGCTCGCCTGCTGCATCAGGCCGCTCTTGTTCAATTACTGCCCATTAATTGAGTTGACCTTTAGGAGTGTATTGTTTAAGCTGAGGTATTGGATGCGACTTTGGGGCTAATGATTTTGCTGCTCTCCATCCTCTATCATCACAGGGCCAAACTGTTGCCGCTGCGTTGGAACGGTCTTTGAGCGCTCAGCTGTAATTACTGTGGGGGAGGATGTTTGTGGATTCCTGACAGGGCTTGATGAAAACATCTGATTGTTCCGGGGTGTTGTTTAGGGGGGGGTGTCGAGGTTTACATAATGAGGCCATCTGCAAATCTGAATATAAAGTGGGCGTATAGGAAGTCAAGTGTTTTGAACTTCTGTTGGTGAACGTTTCTTCAGTAGAAGTGGTTAAGAGCCTGGTAGGTGTGTAATGAAGGTGTAATTTTAGTTTATGTCCAGCTTAACTCCTGTAAATGCAAAGTGCAGAAGGCTCCAACAGTTTGTAGTCAGTGAAACCTTTCACGTCTGATGGATCTAGAAAAAGATTTTGTGTCAACCACCTAATTTCAGCTTTTAGTAAATTTACAATCAAAATTGAACAAATACTAATTTCAAGCTGTCAGTGACAGTGATGCCACTCTTTCCAACTGTTTTAGTACTTTTTTTCTTTTTCAACAAATCCAGTCATAGAGTATTTGATTAGAAATAGGCTTGAAACTGAATTTGATGGTTTTCGTTCCATAAAGAAAGTTTAGGAATCAGTCGTGAAATATCCTGATTGCTAAAGATTTATGCCTTTTGGGCTGAATAATTGGTCACTGGGTGAGCTGGTTCGGTGACTTAACAGATGCTCAAGCCGAAGGAGATAAATAAACATGGAACAGGAGTTCTGTGACAGTTTCCCAAAAACATGGAGTAATTGCGACAACCAGATGGTTCCAGGTTATGCAAATGTTTTTGTGAAGTTGTCGAGTCAGACACTACACACACACACACACACACACACACACACACAAACACACACACACGGGGGCACAGTACAACACTGAGCGTCTTACTGTTCCTGCTGTTTGTGCAGGCATGGCCAAACGGTAATAGTTTTGTTTGTTGTTCTACAGTTTGAAGGGCGACAAACAAACTGCTGGCTGCCTCTCTATCTGTAAATCCCTGTAAAATTATCCCACAATGCTGGCAAAAAATTACTTCTGACCTCATTTAAAGGTCCAGTGTGTAAGACTTAGTTTGATTTATGATTTTTATATTGGTAAAAACCTTAATATAATATCTATAAATACATTAATAAAAGTATATAATCACAGTACAATAAAAGTAATTTCTTACCCTTAGAAAGCATTCTCATATGTATAAGAATATACATAGATCAAGGGTCTTACTCAAAGTTAGCTGCCATATTGCACTGCCGTATTTCTAAGGAAGCCCGGTGTGGACAATTCCAGCCCGCCTGACAGCGCGTTTCATAATTAGGGTGACTGCTGGTGCATTCAAATAAACCAACAAAGAAGAAGGTGGACAAGGGTATCCTGGGAGCGAAGGCCACCGTAGCTCACCTGCGAGCTCAAGAGGGGGAGGGACAGTGAAAGATGTCGCTGTTTCTTCTTCAAAATCGCCAAATATTACACACTAAACCTTTAAATTATGTAATTAGAAAAGTAATAAGTCATTTCTAAGTAGATTTTATTGTGGCGATTGGAGGGTTATCTATATGTATCCAGCTACGCTACACGTTGATTTAATAGTGCTTCACAGTAAACTGCTTGTCCTCAGAGTAAAGATTTCCCTCTTCATCTCCCGGTGTCATGCAGGCGAGCTGTAACCATGCGCTGCCTGGCCGCTCGGGTCAACTACAAGACCCTCATCGTCATCTGCGCCCTCTTCACGCTCATCACCGTGCTGCTATGGAACCGCTGCTCCAGTGACACCGCCCTCCGCTTCCTGCCCCGCGCCGCCTTGGCCGCTCCGAGTCCTAAGGTGGGCGATGCCAGCATCAGCAGCCAGCAGCACCCTCCGCAGCCCCCGGAGCCGCCGCCGGTTGTCGGGGCGGTCGGCGGCGGCGGCAGCGGGCTCAAGTACGAGGAGATCGACTGCCTGATCAATGACGAGTCGACCATCAAAGGCCGGCGAGAGGGCGCCGAGGTCTTCCTGCCCTTCGGCTGGATGGAGAAATACTTTGAGGTCTACGGCAAAGTGGTGCAGTACGACGGCTACGAGCGCTTCGAGTTCCAGCACAGCTACTCCAAGGTGTACACGCAGCGCGAGCCCTACCACCCCGACGGAGTCTTCATGTCGTTTGAGGGTTACAACGTGGAGGTCCGCGACCGGGTCAAGTGCATCAGTGGCGTGGAAGGTAGGCAGTGAACGAAGGAGAGGGGAGCGTTTCTCTCGGTCGAGTCCACGTCTGAGCTCAAACGACTTGTTTTTGTTGGCATGTTGACGCTACCCAGTCTTACCCGGTGATTTTCCAGCAAGTGAGTCAACAGGTGGACTTCCTGCAAATATACTTCCGCTAGGATGATGAAATCTGCTAAGCTGCTTTCTCTTTTGGCAATTTCATTCGCACCATATTGCCCCTTGCTTACATAATAATTGATTTTTCCCACCCTCAAAGGGCCTCTCAAAAGATCCAAATTAAACTCTGCCACACTTGACGGCTGACGCTTTTCACATGATTCTTGTCAGCTTCAAGTATTCTTTCACTCAAATGCTGTCCCTGAGCATCTCTGCATAAAAGCCCATTAAACCAGTTAAATTCGCCCGTCCCCTCTGAGTCCACCCTCAGAGTTGTTCCACTCAGAAATACGCACCACAACAGATCAATAACTCATTTAAAAAGACTATTAGTTCCCACCACCCTGTCGTCAATACGACCCCATGTTCTGCTTACTTAAAGGGATTGCCGTGTGTGCTTAATAGCAAGAATTGCTCATCTGTATTCCTCTTCACTGACAGTGAAAATTGAGCAACAATCAGGGCAGGAACATCAAATATCGCAGTCCCGCCACAAAGTTTCATCTCGCATTGAAACGTGATATGGCAGCAGAAATGTGAGCACTCTCGAGTCCTCTTTCGTCTGAAGAAATCATTTTTGGCTATGGTGGGAAGACGTAAGTAATGGAAGATGAAACAGTCACTGATAAAGTGTCGGCTCGGGAGGTTAGCCTGATGAAAAATGATAGCCGCTCCCCGTAAGAGCAATTCTCCGGCGGGACGTTTTGGCCAAGATGGATAGAATCGCTTCCCTCGTTCGTGCGCCACTTCCTCAATGGCGACACACACATGACGACACAACACATTTGTGTATAGGAGGAGTATGTCAGTGTGCCGAGCACTTCTTATGAAGCTTTAATGCCCCCAATGCTGATAATACATTCAGTTTGTGAGTTCCATTTATTATGTGAAATGGCACTGTGTTCCTCTCCACCCCCACGAGAGCCCTGCAAAGCCTCGTCTGGGTGACAAACTTAGGCTGCCCTGGAAGTCTTTGTACCCCTCGCCAAGACTAAAAACCGCCATGTTGTGGAAAACGGGTCGGACTGAAATGAGGCCAATGGCGTTTGTACTTCTGGGCTGACCAGCGGGGAGCCGAGTCCTTCTCACACCCCCAGTTCCTGCAGACCAAAAACTGCACCGCATCCATGTTCACATGTCCGTCTTTGTACACACACACACACACACAACAAGGCTATAAAAGCCATAACCAAACCTTCACACGAACCTGAACCCAACCTCAATTCAGTGAAGTCTTTACTCTGAAGTTTAAAGACTAGAATATGTGGTCAGATTGGCCAAAATGTCCCCATAACACCGGCATGGCGCCAAGGGTTGGTCCACACGAGAACAGGGAGGCCAAGAACGCACGTGCAGTTTGGTCCATGTAAAGGTTCATCAAATAATGCCGACGCCCGGTGCTGGTTAGCGCTCCACCTGTTAGGGCACCTTAAAGGTTGCATATTTTCAAGAGTGAAAATAGCAGTCCATTAATTAACTTGTCACACTCGGCGGTACCGCCGGTCTTTCGGTTAAGGTCACGGGAGCATTTCCTCGCTAACAGCAGAATTTAGTTTTTAAACACAACCCATAGCCGTGTTCATTAACGATGGCGGCAGCGGAACTTTTGCATAAATTCACCTTCTGCCACAGAGATGTCATTCATGTCATTATTTATAGACTCTCTTTTCTCGTACACCTAATTATGAGGTTATATCACACTTGAAACTGAATAAAATTGTCCATTATTAGATATTTAGACCCTTTTTTCCCCCTAAGTCGTTGAAACCTCTTTGTACCATCATTATATCCTTGGCAGGGCTCGCTGGTTTAATAATAGTTGGCCAGAAAATGAGCTCTTACTTTCTTTTCCTTGTTGTTCTAACGCCTTTGTGAGACAAAGAACAAAAGTTGGGACTAATGAGAGTCCGGCAGCAAGCGCACCATCATTAGTGAAAGTACATAATCCCTTTTAATAACCCTCTTAGATCACAATCTGGTTGGGTGCCATGGGTTATTGATAATCTCGCTGGATTTTCCAGTTGCTGGAGTTAATTCATGGACCTGCTGCCCAATAGGAAGTGTTTCAAAATTCACAAATCCATTAGATTTTTATGTTAGAAACCAATAATCCAGGTTGGTGTGAAAGGACACTGTTGCTAAACTGGCTGCTGAACATGTAATTTCATCCTTTATTCACTAAAATACAGATTTTGTGTGTCGGGTTTGTCTTTTGACCCGGATAAAAACATATGGATAATCATTACACAAAGTTGCATGTGACTGTGGTGAACTGTGGTGAGATCCTCTACCGTGTCTAAATAGATTTTTCATTTCAGGTACAACTTTGGCCAGTATAAGGCCCTAAAACGTTTGTTCTTGTTTCTGCAGGTGTTTTTTGAAGTAGCTGAAGGTTAAATAAATGAAGCTCAAAGAGACTTTTTCCTCCCTCCAGTATGCTTTGGGACCATATTAAGTTCAGAAGGCTTAGTAATAATTACAGGAAGACTTAGTTATTTGGATTTCTAGAAGCCTGCTCTCTGAAGTTCGGAAACTGTGCGAAGGCTTTACAGTCAATTCCACGTGGATTACTCGGGTTTTATTCAGCCAGCGGCGCCGCGTTGCGCTGTTTGGATTCCGACAGTCGTTTGACTTAAGTTGTCAAGAGAGATGCTGGTAACAAGATGGGCTTGAAAGAAGCGCAGCAGGGGAATGGAAAGTGTGTTTGTGTGTCTGTGTGCTCATGTGTCTTTTTTGTGCTCTTTTATAAACACTTGGCTGAAATATATCCGGTCTGGAGTTGCTTCCCGACAACTCAGAATACTGAAAATGAATACATTGCCTTGGTCCACGCACGGCGCTAAAATAACGATCAAGCCAAAAACAAAAAGGAAACACTGAAGTCAGCCATGAAATCAGCCCTTATTACTAGAGCGCGTCAGACGCATCACTCAAGACTGATTTGCATAATCTGGGCTAAATAGCGATTGTTGCTAAGCATCGAAAAGCTTTCCAGCATACACATTAGGCACGAGAGACTCTCATGTGCTCCGCAGGGATTTGCTCCATGTCAGGGGAAAATTATTTTAATAATCAGTCCCCTGCACAGACAAACACTTACTTGTATTGACTATAATTTATTTAAATGCTTAGTTGCTGCTGTTATGGAACCAGCACAAAATGAGAGATGATTAAAAAAAAAAAATCTGGTTTTCTCTCCGTTGGTTCACGCAATAGTCGTTGAATGTAAAAAAAAAAATGCGACAATAGACTTATTGTGTATTGTCGCATATTACCTGAGATATTACCTGAGATGCGGTCGAATCTTTTGTCTGGATCGGATGTTCACAATCCGAGGAGGCTCAGATGCTTGGGTCGTTAACGTGGACCACAGCAAAAGTGACAACCAACCAAGACAAGTTTATATAGGCTGTGGTGGTCAGCACGCCACTCTCTTATCCAACATGATGACGATGATGATGATGATGATAATGAAAAGCACTACTGAGAAGAACTCCTGCCGTGCAAATAGGTACACCCTTTGCTTTTCCATGTGTCATTGAAAGCTAACGCTAGCTGTATTGCCACCTAGCATTAGCCCGTGTAGCTGGCAGTGCGGCCAGAATGGCGGCTCATTCATTTCAATGAATGGTCACCCAGCGCATAAGGCGAAAAACTTTTTGACATCCGCATTCATGGGCCCATAGAGCATGCAGCAGTAGGGTCACTTCCCATCATGCTTCTGTAACTCACATGATCTATTTGGCCAATAGGAAACGAGCTGATACACGTACGACGTTGTGACATCATACTGGGAATAAACTCTTTTCTGGTGATTTTCTGGGCTTTTAAACATCTAAAAGACCATAACTGAAAAATCTACAATAGAAAGGTTTGCTATGAATCGAATTTCAGGTCACAGTCGTCCTCTCAGCCATTTTAAAGGCGTTTGTTTTTTAATTGCGGTCTATGGGAAAAATGCTTTTTGGGCCCATGGGATTTTTTTTTTTGCTGCAGTACCTCGAGTGACCACTGGGGAAAAAATCGGCATGCTGCCATATTACCAGTATCCAGTTCTTATGAGCCAAACTCAGCTCTTTAACAGACAGTGACTTTCCACCTGTGTGCTACATGCTGACTATTGCTGCTGTATGCTCGTCACAGTCAAGGATGGAAGAGCGAGGCACAAAGGTTTTGTGGGTTACCACAATATCCCCGACCCAGACCAAGCTGCTGTTCTTCGTAAATACTAACTTTTAGACATTTTGGCTAAAAATATTCATTATCATTATCAAATCATTATCAGCCGTTTTAAAAAGATTCAGGTTTTTTTAATCCTAACCGCCAGCATTTATTTAATCCTCAGCATCTATTTTTAATCGCATGAGAGATGGAATAGAATTTCTTTCTGCACAGCTTGACTCTTTGAAAAAAAAAAAAATCCTTTGTTGTATTCCCTGCTGTCTTGATTCATCATTTTGCAACATTTGAAAAATCTGCTGTTGCAAATAACGCCTCCATTTCAAGTCTCACGTAGGATGAAGGAGGCATTGATACATTTTTTGGCACGGTTTTTCAAATCTGACTTGAAACAGAGGTGCTTAGGAAATCTCAGACCGTTACTCCATTGACTTGTCGGGATGGTAAACAAGGAAAAATGGCCAACGAAGGAAGCGTAAAAAAAATCAAATAAAAATCTCTGCCTGTGTCCGAAGTCGCCCCCTACTCACTACAAAGTGCACTGCACAGGGACCGTGAGTAGGGAACTAGTGGGTGATTTCGGAAGCAACCTCTCTCTCTCATCTTGGAAAACGTGCCCAACCTTTACCAACCTTTCCTTTCCTCCCTTCCTCCCCCCGTCCCCTCCGCCCAGGCGTTCCTCTGTCCACCCAGTGGGGTCCGCAGGGCTACTTCTACGCCATCCAGATCTCCCAGTACGGCCTGAGCCACTACAGCAAGAACCTGACGGAGCGCGCCCCCCACGTGGAGCTCTACGACACGGCCGAGGAGAGGGACAGCCGGGCCGGCGGCGCCCCCTGGAGCGTGGCCAAAGGTTGCAGCCTGAGCCGCGTCTACGACAAGTTGCGGGGTTCCTCCGTGCGCCAGTTCAGCGCTCCAGGTGAGCACGTCCCGAGGAGGCCCGATAGCCTCCGGGGGATGCGGGGGGAGGAGGGGAGAGAAGCAGCTTATCTCCTGTTAACCGCGGCTGTAGAAGGCTCGATAGGCAGCTGCACCCCGAGGGCGGGAAGGTAGTCCGCGGTGAGTCACAGCGACGCCGCGTGAATACCGACGGACGGGCGGCGACAGGCAGAGCGGCCGCATAATGACCCGTTCCCTCGGCCGCGCCGGCTCAGCCTCCCGCTTCCATTTAATGAGACATTGTCACAGGAGATGCCTTTGAAAATCCATTGTGAGATTGCGCCTGGACAACAACGGAGGGGGGAAAAATGAATAAGAAATGGCCTTCGAATTTTGCCGCTGCCGGAGACAGCCAGCGAAACGGTAACCGGGCTCAATACGTCGGCGAATGAACCTAGATTGTGTTTCGTCAGCCGGAGGATTAACGACGCTCCAGGCCATTTATTCAAACTCGCTTTGTGTCGCTGCGTCGCTGATTAGGATCTACTAAAATGAATTTGCAGCGTCTTCCTACCCTGAAAGTCCCTCCAGCAGTGTTTTATTTTATATATAGGTAAATCCAACATCCATTTGTCGCATCCGACAATGAAGCAAATTGAATTTTCTCAACTAGTCTGCGCGAGTGAAAAGGGTCGAGTGCCAGTTCAGTCGCAGTTTAACCGTCTTATTTGTCTTATCCGGCAAATTTAGAGTGTACGTATAGAACAGCTCTGGAAGTGTACACAAAGAGGCCTTTCTTAAGAAAAAAAAAATGAATAAATGAAGTTGTCCACAATGAGTGAAATTACATCCTCTCTCAAGGTTTTCCCAAATCTCTTGAGATGTAGATTCTGTCGTGAAATATAGTCGTGTGGCACCACTTGGACACCGCTGGAATAACTTTGAAAAACTCTGTTCATTCTATCTGAGATAAAATATAGAACTGTGGCCCAGTTTTCTGTGTGTGAGATGACCGAGGCTTCAAGCTAGTTGGTTATTTTTGGAATAGGGAGAAGTCAAAAAATTTTTTAACCAGCTGTGAGTTTTTTTCCCCCTCCTTTCATCTGCTGCTTATATTTCCAGGTCTCTCTCTCTCTCTCTCTCTCTCTCTCTCTCTCTCTCCTCTCTCTCTGCTCTTTCTGAAGCTGCTGCTGCCTCCTCAGCTGTAATTTCCAGCCCCAACTAATTCCACCGTTTTCCAGCCTCTCATCAACAATTTCTTTTCGTTTTTTATGTCGCGCTGCACTTTTCCTCGCCGCCCTCTCCTCCACTCGCCCCTTGGCCCCAGGTCGCAATCGCTGCTCACTTTTTTTTTCCCCTCCTCGACATCATCTTGTTTTCATCTCCGCTCCCCGCCGTGCACTCGGCGGTCTTCATTCGCCATTGATCGTCCGTCGCCGCCGCTGATGCCTCCTGGTCTCCTGCTTTTATTTTCTCGTATACACACACTTATCGGCCCCTCCCCTACAGAATGCTGCAGTTTTATTATCCCGCTTCCCGTAAACACCTCATTCTGAGTTCACATTCCATAAAATTTGCATTAAAAGACCCATGTTTTGATTTGAATTTTGCTCCATTCAACCTCCTTCCTCTTGTGTTTCTTTTTTTCACCTCCTCTCTGCATCCGGGGCTCTGCTTTTGAACAAAACTATGACAAGTGGATCAGTTTTTCTGTCCACTGATGAAAGAAAAAACAAACCCAGCCAAGCACCATCTGCACACTTCTTCTCCGACACTGACTGACCGCTGAGCCCCCCCCCCCGTCCTCTCTGAATTCTCTCGCGTTCGCTTGATATTTCAGAAAAAAGCATCAGCCTAATGAAAACACATAATTAGCATGGACAAGTTGTACATTGATTGGTTTTGTTTGTTGCTGCGCTGCATTCACAATTTGGTTTTTAGAATTTCAACTCTAACGTGGTTCACGTGAATTTCATCCTTTTTGCTCATCTAATTCTCACTTGAAATCTCTTAATTGCCGCTGTGATATCATCTTATTTTACACTTTGTTGAGTTTTTGTAGGGAATTAAATACAGACTTAGCTTTACTCTTTAATGAAAAGCACTGCTTGGAAATTTGCAAAAGCAAAAAATATTTTAATGTTGTCGGTGTGCGGACATGTTCAAGTACCGTAATCTATTTATTGTTTAAGCAAATAATGTGTTGCGAGGTAACACAGTAATGATTTCCACCTAAAATAATAATTCCCAAATTATTTCCAAACCAACGGCGCTATCGAGAAAAAATCTCACCCTGCGTCTGATTGAGGCTGCGCCATAAATAGTTCCGCGTGAAAACATCAGCAAAAATAAAATAATATGAAGAAGACAAAGGGTTGACGGACCATATAGACAATTACTGTAATGCACTCTATCCTGAGTCAGGGATGGTGTTAAATGGCATCTAGTTCCCCTCAGGTTGTTTGATGAAAAGCCCTTTAAAGGTTTAGGGTGATGTGTGTTTGGAGGATGGTATTTTCTGGCTCAGTTGCCTGGGTGGATGAAGGCAGTTTTGCTGGGCTGTGAGCGCACCCTGGGGGCACTGAAGGAATCTGATTCTCACATCCAGCACAGCGTGATAGAATAAAAAGCTGGGGAAATGACAGAAGTGTCCCATTAATGAGAAAAATGTGACATTTATGTATATTTACTCGGTCAAAAATACTTTCTCTTGGCAGTTGCTAAGGCAAAGCTGCAACAGTGAAATCTTTCTGTTTCTTCCTGTCACCAGTTTGACAAAGCTGGCACCCAGATTTCAGTCTAAAATAAATAAAGCTTGTAGCTCCACAATTTTCATCTCTTGTTAAAATGGTCTAAAAGTTGCCTAGCAAAGAAGATGAATCTTGAAGGAGCTTAATACGCATCTATGGGTGACACCAACTTTGTATTTACCATGAATATACGATGCATTTTTGTAGCTTTCCTGCGGTAGTTGCTGAGCTTACTCTATTGTTTAATTACCTGGACAGAAATGTCAAATCTATGAGAAGAAATCATCAGTAGAAATTCACCAGTTCAGTCCCTCTAGCGTTTCCAATGTAACCACAACCAGCAAACGTGCATAAATAAGCATCCGCGTTCCCTCGTCACTTGGATCTTTTTCATCCAAGCATGTGTGACATGTGTCTTACATGCCACACACACACACACACACACACGCATGCGCGTGCGCGTACGAGCCGGGCGCCTCGCTGGCTTGGTTCTCACTGCGTGTCGTGTCATCTTTGCCTCCCGCCTTATTGCTAAACAGCCAGGGAGCAGAGCAGCAGAGCGGAGGAGGTGGAAATCTCGTCTATATTCCCGGCCCATCCTTTATTGATGCCAGAGTAATCACGGGGCCAGAGTACAAATCCACTTACTCTCTGCTTTGCCTTAAGTAATGGATTTATGAGTGCATTAAAGAGCCGTAGTCATCCAGAGGCCCCTGCCAGACTGGCTCTCTCCTTCATTTTCCCGCTGATCGACTGCCTTTGTGTCTCCACCGCGGCTCCTTCGTCTTTTGCCTCGGCTCCCCCGACTCGCGTCACGCGAGGTCTCTGCATCTCAGCTTCTCAATCCTCCTCCGCCCTCCATGGGCTCATTTTCACCCTCTCTCTACGGCTCCAGGGATCCACTGTTACCATTAGCCTCCCTTTTTCTTGACTCCAACACTTTATCCTTTGGGGAAAGATTTCTTTTTTTTTCTTCCTGGGAAGGAGGGAGGTTGAAGAGCTGGATGGGACTGAAGCGGAGATCACTCCAGGAAGCCCTTAGTGCATTAAGGCGTCAAAATGGATTCATAAAAGTAGCAGAAGTGTCTCGGCAGTGGGCTGATGGGGTGTAACGAGAGCAGCGTTGGAGACGGATTCTCATCTCGCTCCACTTCATGTCTTTGGCGAACGTCGTGGGGAAAACACGGGAGATTCCGACACTGAATCAACCTCCTTTTTTTACCCTCTAATTCCATCTCCCCCCGACTCCATGCCTCCTCCACCCCCTAATTAATCTCAGTGTCGGGTGACTCATTTGAACCGTGTCCCATGAAGAAGCTCGTCTCAGTGTTCCTCCCTCAGACTCTCATGCGCACAGCTAGGTATTAAAATATTGACATTAATGATTTGAGATCCTTCGATGCTAAGGAGTGAAAATTCAAAGGCAAAGCCTTTTTTTTTTAGAAGTTTTTTCAAAGTTTTAGATCATTTGAAAGTATAATTTTTTTTCAAGTGAGTCTTTGGAGCGAGACGATAAAGTTTTCAGAGCAACCCACCATCAAAGTGAACTGTACTGAAGGTGGTAAAGATTCTTCAACTTTGGTTCTTTACACATTCTAAACGCCTCCTACCTGTTCATCTTTTGCACCCATCCTCCTCAACACCCCGCCGCCACAGATTCCTCTGAAGGTGTGTCCCTGCCGCTGGGCAACTCCAAAGACTTCATCCTCAGCCTGGACGTCAAGTTCACGTCGAACGGCAGCGTGTCGGTCGTCCTGGAGACCACGGAGAGGGGCCCGCCCTTCACCATTCACTATGTGACCAGCACGCAGCTCATCGCCTTCAAAGACCACGAGATCACCTACGGTATCGGCTCACGGACCTCCTGGAGTACCCTGACCCGAGACCTGCTCACTGACCTCAGGAAGGGCGTCGGGTTGTCCAACACCAAGGCTGTGAAGGCAACAAAGGTCGGTCCTCAATTGACATGTGATTCTTACAGCTACATGTTTGAAGACACTTGGTTAAATCAAGAAAGTACAGTTTTCTGTTTCCTTTTCGGCTTTAACTTATTTCTGTGTGAAAAATTGCGCTTTATATTTTGTATCGAAGACAGCAGACTGCACCATTTCTCTTAAAGGTACAGTGTGTAAAATTCTGCCATCTAGTGGTCAGATTTTAGACTGCAGCGCTCATTTGCCCACCCTCCCTCTCCCAATCTTGCCAGTGAGCTACGGTGGCATGCGTACTCAAACCTGGATACCTCATCCACCTTCTTCTTCATTGGTTTATTTGAGGACGTGGGTGTTCACCTTGATTACAAAACACAATGTCAGGCGGGCTGGATTGTCCACGTCAGGCTTCCTTAGAAATATGGCGGTGCAAGATGGCAGCTAACTGGGAGCAAGACCCTTGCTCAATGTATATTCCTATATTTAATATGAAACCTTCTATGGTTAGGAAAACTAATTTACTTTTATTGTACACAATTGAGGCCAAGTTTTACACACTGGACCATCAAAGCATGCAGGAATTTTTATATTACAGCTATATTATATAGTTAGCGCCAGGTGCCTTTTGTTGAGGGTTTACCTGCTGCCGCATTCTTTTCAGATCATGCCCAGACGGGTGGTGCGACTGGTCCTCCACGGCCGTGGCTTTGTGGACAACGTCACAATCTCCACCACCGCCCACATGGCCGCCTTCTTCGCCGCCAGCGACTGGCTGCTGCGCAACCAGGACGAGCGAGGCGGTTGGCCCATCATGGTCACCCGCAAGCTGGGCGAAGGCTTCCGGCCCCTGGAGCCCGGCTGGTACTCGGCCATGGCTCAGGGCCAGGCCATGTCCACCCTGGTGAGAGCCTACCTCCTCACCAAGGACCAGGCTTACCTCAACGCTGCCCTCAAGGCAGTGGGACCCTACAAGGTGCCTTCAGCGCAGCACGGGGTCAAAGCCGTGTTCATGAACAAGTACGACTGGTACGAGGAGTACCCCACCACGCCAAGCTCCTTCGTCCTCAACGGGTTCATCTACTCCCTGCTGGGACTCTACGACCTGGCCGAGACGGCCGGGGAGAAGCTGGGCAAGGAGGCCGGCCAGCTCCTGGACCGCGGCATGGAGTCGCTGAAGGCCATGCTGCCGCTCTTCGACACGGGCTCCGGGAGCATCTACGACCTGCGGCACTTCATGCTGGGCACGGCGCCCAACCTGGCCCGCTGGGACTACCACACCACGCACATCAACCAGCTGCAGCTGGTGGCGTCCATAGACAACTCGCCCATCTTCAAAGATGTGGTCAAACGCTGGAAAAACTACTTGAAAGGGATTCGTGCCAAGCACAACTAGACTCGAGAGCGGCGGGACGTCTCGGCGTTGGCCCGACGACGACGACAACGGGCGGAAAACACTGTGCGCGCGAGATTAGAGCGAAACGGTCGGCGGCGATTCGTCGAGCCTCCCAGTTTTTTTTGGCGGAGGTTCACCAGCCAACGGACGGAGTTCAACTCGACCGCCGTCAGCAAACACTAAACCTTTCTCATGTGCGCTGTTGGGTTTTTTTATTTTCTACTTTCTGCAGCGGTGACTGTAGCTCTCATCTGTTCATTTTGGGGTTTTTTTCTTTTGCAAACACAATCTCTAAGAGCAAGTGTTTGCCATTATGCACAGACCTAGTTCCCGCAGTGTGTGTCCAGAAAGTGCGTGTGTCGTTAAAAGGAAGAGTGTAAAACTCACGACATCAGATGCATAACACTGCGAGTCTCCCTTCACTTCTATTTTCTTAGCATTATAGCCACATTTTCAAAGTCTATTAAAACAAATGTACTATTAATGGAGAGTATATTCTAAATATTTTGCGGAGGATGTTGCCAAAAAAAAGAATTTTATTGATACAAAATACAATATTCTGTATTCTTTTGTTATTTTCAAAATTAATTCCCAATAACCATCCAAAAAGAAAAAAAAATACCAGAGATGTAGTTTGACATAATAACCACAATCAGCTCAAAATAGGTAATGAAGTGATAATTAGAAGTAGTTTAACTGGCCCAGCTCATCCCAAGGGTCTCCAGGTTCGTGTTCTCCGCTGTACGTCAACTTCTTCTGCTGGTGCTCAGTTGTAGAGAAAACTAAACGGCTGACATGATTCGTTTTTTGTCACTTTCGGCAGCTGTTCTGCCGTTTTCAAATTCAAACGGCGAAGTCGGATTTAGTGTCGGAAGCGGTCCTGATGAAGTGAACGCGGCTGATTTGCAGAGTTTGAAGGGGAAATTCCGTCGATTTCTCCTAGATTGGGATCTTGTGGAGAAAATGGTTTCTGTCAGATGAAAACTGTGGCCAACTGTGACACAAAAAGATTGAGTTGAATTGACATTTTTTGAATAAGTAGCAGGCAAAAGCTTCAGTTCTTCTTCTTTTTTTTTTTCTTTTATTGGGTTTTGTGGGTCTTTAATTCATCCATTCACTCAGATTGTGAATTCACACTGATGTAATCCAGGGCTTTTTATCAAATCTAATCTGCTACTTGTGACCATTATACATCTTACATACTTTTTTGTGTGTTTGAGCACTACAACTTTACTCTTACTGGTTTCCACCTTTTGAGCACGCCACCCCCCCCTCCCCTCTCTCTCCAGTCTAATTGGGCCATTTCGGCGTCTCCCGCTTCCAGATGATAACATCCAGATACAGGCGTGGGCGGTGTTGACATGCACACGGTGTATTCGGGTTGATAGACGTGTGGGCAGCGGTGCCTCCTCTGCCGCGTCTCGTTCACAGGCCAGCTCACGACATTTAAATGGGCGCCGGCATCAGCGCTGAAGGTCGAGGTCACTTCCTGACAAACGCAAGGAGACTGTTGGTCCCAGCAGGCCGCCGCCGCCGCCGCCGCTGCCGTCGGACCGTGAACTCAGCATTTCTATTTTGTTTTATTTTTTTTCCTCTAATCTCACCGCTGCCCTGTTGACCGCCACTCGGGGAGAGAGGGGGGAGAAACAAGCTAACAACTCACCCGGCTAATAAGCCGCAGAGCCGGGGCTGCACGCAGCCGGGTGGCTCGCCGGGGATGAGTCAGCGTTCGGCGGCGGCGGCAGGCGTTGCAGGGGAAAAAAAACGAGCGGAGCCTTCGGCATTAATGAGCCGCTCATCGATCTGCTTTAAGGACGTGTGGTGGCAGGAGCGGCTCCGACAGCCATGGACTGTCTCCGGCTTTTTTTGCCGCTGAGCTGAGCTGACGTTAACTCGGCCGTTCCTACGCGCCGGTCTGTCTTGTCCTCAGAGTGGCTCACGTTTTTAAAATGTCGAGGACAAATCGGCTCCCTGCGAAGTTTCAGATTGTGACCTTTCGGCCCACCTTCTACACCTAAATTAAGACCGCGCTCACGCCCACTGGTTCCCAGTTGGAGCCCCCCGCCTCCCCGCTGTGCTGCAGACATGGTCGGAGGCTGAAATCGACTGCCTCGACTTTTTCCAGCGACGCCAAAAATCGACAATAAGCTAACTCAAGGTTCCAGATGACAGCCACATGTTGTGGAGCAGCCGCACTCGATTCGTTTCTCCTGAAAACTCAATACATCTCCAGAAAGCAGCGTGTTTAGCCCGGTGTTTACAGTCTCCTGTTTAAACGAGGAGCCTTAGCCTCCCGCCAACACCTTCATTCCCCCGCACTGCACAACCTTATTTTTGACGGAGCACCGGGTTTTGATGTGAACACATCCTTAAGGCGGAAGTGAGGCTGAAGGTGAAGTGACACAGGTTTTGTATTTATAGGACAGTTCAAGGCTTAAAGGTAGGCGGTGCAGTCTAAAATATTATGAGGGAAAGAAAAACAGCTAATATACCAGTGAGATATGGAAGCCTCAGTTCAGCGTAGCAGCCACAAAATGCAGAAAGTGAAATTGCAAGACAAATTTAAGTTTTGTTTTCTATGGAGACAAATAATTTGATTTAGTTCAAGATTGGAAAAATTTAAATTTGAACGTTTTGTTCTCAGTGCTGTTTTCATCAGAAATGACAAAAAGCAGATTTGGTGATTTATAAACACTTTCTTCTACATCAAAAAAAAAAAAAAAAAGCTTGCTTGAAGAGGTTTGCTTGCAGACAGCTTATTTGAAAACCTGCCTACTCTACTATTTACAGAGGACATGTAGAAATGTAGTAGTTAAAAGTGGTTGGCTTTTAAACTCGCCTGTTTGATTTTTGTTTATACCAAAGTTGAAGTTTACTTGTATGTTCCTGTGCAAACAAATTTCCAGCTAGCATTTATTGGCGTTGAGTGACACTGCCTTTGGAGAAACTTCTGGTTTTTCAAGAAATGAATAAATATAAAGTAGTCTGAATAGATGATAGCAAAAAAATAAGAAGTGTAAAACTCGCTTTTTTCCGTGACAGGGACGTGTGCAACTAGAGATTAGTGTTTAGTCAGCCGACTAGTTGCGTCGACTGCGTGTTTAAAGCATCCATCACTTTTGGAGGAGGCGGATGATTTGCTTGAAGGACAAAAGCACAATGGCCATTTCCTGTCACATCATTCTAGTTGTAGGATTTCTTTTTTATTTCTTTTCTTTTTTTTTGTCAATGTCTGGTTTCTGAACAATGCAAAGTCTTCAGTAAAGGAAGCTGCTACTGTTGTTCACTGAGTTTCAGGTCTGAAAGCTTCAGTTCCTTCATTCTAGTTCAATTCTTCAGCATTTTATTTGTTTTCTGTTTGTTTTTTTTTATAATCATTCTCACTGTCAAAGACACCAACAACATGTGGCCACTTTGGTCAAATGTGATTTATGCAATAAAAAAAAAAAAAACATGTTTACTGGGGTTGTGACACCACAGGAGACCCAGAGCGGTTGTTTAGACTTTGCAATCAAAGCACAATGTGCAAATGCTACCATTTTTTTAGTCTAAAGGAAGAGAGGTGTTTATATAGAGTAAATATTTGTGCTTTAAAAGAAATGTGCTTTTTCAAGGTGTAAAAAAGAAAGAAAGAAATTAAAAGCATTTTTCTTCCTAACCATCTGGTGGAATCTCTCTGTCTTGTTTAAAGAACTGCTCCATCCTGTTTATTCAGTCAGCGTGGAGAACTGTATGAAGTAGAAGATGTGGAAAAATACTCTGTCCTGTGTGGTCCAGCTGTGCGACGACCAGTTAGACCAGAGGTGGGCAGAGGTTTTGACTGGTGGGCCACATTGGGTTCTAAAATTTGACCAAGGGGCCGGAGCAGGAACAGATGGATGGAGTGTTCTGGTGAGCCACCTCATAGGAGGAAAACATTTATCATGGGATATGTAGAAAACTTGGATTTTATTGTTAACTGAAAATGAACAAAAGCAAAGTTACAACATAACATGTGTCTTTGAAGCCCCACAGTATTTAGCTCTTTATTGAAATGGCTCTTAAAACACTGAAAAAAGGATGACACACAGCTACTTTATGACTTACTTACTATTAATATAATTTATTCAAGTCCGGCGCTCCGTAGTAAAAAGCTTAATGGGCCACATATGGCCCCCGGACCGTAGTTTGCCCATGCCCAAGTTAGACAGTTGCTTGATGACAGAGGTATTTATTCTTCAAATAACTAGTTTCTTAACTAATTGTGTGTGTGTGCATAGATACTGTATCTCAATAACAATATAATACTGTGTGTATATATATATATATATACACACAATGTATATACATACATAAATATGTACAGTATATGCATGTGTATGTAATTTATTTTCATGCATTCTTAGTCTGCGTACATGTTGGCGGTTTTCTCATGATGCCAGATCAACATGGGTTCATTCGCTCGACTAATGTGGCCCGCAAACCGCTCTGCTTGTTCTCACGCAGCACGACACGCTTCCACTGCTGCGGCGCCGTCCGCTGTCAGGAAAACAGCTTGACCAGACTGAACGCCGGAGACGGCGGTGGAAGAAGAGGACTCTGATAAATAATTAATCCTAATTAGGCTCCTCTGAGCCGGTGAAGAAGCGCGGAGGGACACCTGAGAAGCGCCATGTCTGCTACCCACCGCGTGCATTTTTGATTTACTTCTGGCATTTACACAATCCCACCATAATTTCTTCCTCGCTGCGCCGCGCTTCGCCTCATGCCTCCCATTCCTCCCAGTAGTGATGTTGCTCTTCCGCCTCGCGCCGTCTAGCCAACCCCCTCCGTGACCTCTGACCGTCGACGGCCGCCTTCGTCCGGGTCAGGAGGTTGCACCGAGTTGGTGCATTTAGATTTATGAGTGTTGCTGGCAATCCCCAGGCCACCCTGCTTCAGCGGCTGAAATAACTCACTGACTACCGATGCAACCAGCAACCTGCAGTGTTCAGCAGCAGGAAATTGAACATCGTCTGGCTTGCCCAGTTCACTGATACAGCCTGTATAATTATTAATTTTCTGGGTTTTTGACGAAAAGTGCTATCACCAGAATTCTGCATTTATATAAGCAAATGATTTGATAGAAACCACAAATCAAATCTTCTTGATTCTTGAAGGTGTGACTTACCTTCCAGTCATTACGTGGCTGCTGAAATGACTTTTGGGTGATCGATCCAGCTGTAAAATACTGAAACCTGTGTTATGACGACCTGAAGTGTGTTCATCTAAGAAAGGCTTCCGCAGCTGGTTGAAGGGATTTATGAGCTGTAAGCTGTCAGATAAACCTCCTGCAGTTTAAAAATGTGAATTAACTAAAGAAACCTGTTGATGGCAGCTCCACACTTGTATGTTATGACTTGTAATGGCCCCTTAAATATATGTTGGTGGGTGAACTAGAGCACCACTACTTAGCAACTGGATCACTGAGCTGTGAAATCCTGCTAATCCACCTTGCTGACCTCCGGCAGAAAACATTTTCAATGGGTCTGGATCTCATTAAAACCATTCAGCGCACTTTGGAGTTGAGGAGGCAGAGTTATGAAGGGCAACAGTGCACAGAGCCGCTTTGGAAAACCACAGAAGAAGAAACATTGGCTACAGGCTGAAGAGATTTGAACTGATCTGAACTGGACGGTAGTTTCGCATTCAAATAACAAAAACGGCACTGTAGGCTTTTTTTATGATCGACAGTGTTACTCATGACCAGCAAGTGTTGTGTCAAAACTGCGGAGGTGAAGCTTGTGCGGTAACGCTTTTGAATGGTCCTGATTGGATGAATTTGATAGATAGTTTGAGTAATCGCCCCCTGAGTTTCCAAACTCTTTCTCTGGGCCCTTTACCAGATGGATGAGCGTCATAAGCACAAACGTTGTGTCATGCAGGTGTCATGGTCAATTTATGACCATACATAGTAGCCGAGGTCTAAAGTACAAGCAGAACTTTTGCGATATTTGTATCTTGGGGCTGTTTGTCAACGTCAGGGCAGCAGTAGAGGTCAGTAAACTGCACACGCTCCCGTTGAAGACGATCAATTCCTGGCAGCCGACGACTATTTGGCCAGACAGTGGCCTCCTCAGCTGCCATTCAGATGCCTTTGAGATAACTGAGATGGCTTCACTGTGAGTCACCGGGGCTCCAGAGGCCAAAGATTTCAGTGCCCATATATTTACCCACTTGATAGAATTAACACTCCGCTGAACCCTGCATTATTAGATTTGTTTTTGAACGCTGTTATGGGAGCCTCAGAGGAAAACACACACGCCAAAGAGAAAACACACACTTCTTTCAGTGAACTTTCCAGAAGGATTTTTAATATTGGATCTTTTGTTTCCTTGTTGAGCCCCCTCTGATTTCAAGACATTGCTTTAGTATTCGGGGGGGAAACATGACCCACTAAATGGTGTGTTTCCCCCCAAAATACCATAACTTTATTTCACATATTCTTCTAAGAGACAACCCACAGAAGCTTTTGGAGAGGCGTCACCCAACAACAGAGACGAAGAATAGGTGGCTCTCCTCAAGTCGCTCCCCCAGTCTCACTTTGCAAATAATGGCGCGCAATCGGACTCTGCGGGTTGAAGTGCAGGCCCTACTGCTGCATGCGGGAATTTAACACACACAAAATGAATTTCTCAACATTTCAACTTGTGTGATCAGGTGGCAATTTTTAAAAAAAAAAAAAAAGCATTCCCTTCCAAGAAAGAGCAGCCGATGAAATGATTGCAACTGGAGAGAAAAAAAAAACACTGCTGGAATCACGTGGAGTCTTCTGTCCATTAATAATGAATCAGGAGGGGGCGCCGTCTGCCGCCTCGCACTCCTCATTTGGAGACACAAACGACACCTCATCAACTAAAACCCCAGGGAGGCTCCGACACTGAGCAGCTGCAGCTCCAACCTCTTCCTCACTACTGCACTGAACATCTGTCCCTCCAAACCCCCACATCATTAAAAAAAGAAGAAGAAGAAGCAAACAAGTCAGATCAGTGTTGCTCAACTATCACTAAAGCGTTGCACACACATGAAATATCCCCAACTGCATCTTGGGGATTCATTTTGGGATTCCAGATTTAACATATTGAATTTATGTAAAATCAAATCTTGTGATATTTTGTGATGCTTTGGCATTGTTGTAGACATAATTTCCCCAATTAGCATTTGTAATTAGCAAAGTCGTGGATGATTATTCGCCGAAAATCCCTACAGATCTCTGTAAAAATCTAATGAGCCCCAAACAAATATTTCCCCTTTCGGTTTTAGAAGCACAAACTTCTTTCTGAACGACGTCTTTCCCAGAAGAAAGTGTTAGAAATACAGTACAAATAACGCACAGTGGGAAGGTGACGATTGCTTCACCTCCACTTCAAGTGTGTTCTCTGAGTTTTCTTCTTTCTCTGCTCTCCGATGAGTCTTCTGACACAACACGACGGGACTCCTTACCGACATTCCATTCATTTCTGTAAACAAAACAAAGTTGACTCGTGTTAAAGGAACATTTTCCCGCAGAGGAGCAACTAGAGTGAGCGCTCAGCGAGATGAGAGGAGGTCTCTGATCTTACACAAACATCGAGGGCTCGTCTCAGGGGAAGTGGCGCAGCCTGAATCTGAGGTGGAGGAACTTCGACCTGACGTCAACCTGTAACTTTGGCATTAACAGTCGAGCACCGTCCTCCTTCTCCTGTTGCCTTCATAAATACATTTAATAATAAATATGTGTACATACTACATGTACTTATATATATACATATATATATACATATATATATATTAAACCTGCTTACCTGCTTGGGGTTTAATGTGTAAATGTTTATACACATATTAAAGGTTGTTAAAGATTGTCAAGAATGTTACAAGTTGAAGGTAAAGTTTGAATATACCGACTTTCAATTAAGGATATAAAAAAATAGCAAAATGCGTGAGTCTTTCAACTAAGACATCTTCATCACAGGCTGCATGTGTTCACGCCCAAGCTTGGCGCTCTTTTTTGAAAAACACTGACACCTTGTGGTCAGGTCAGGTAACACACACGAACCTGTGTTTTACCACGATGCCCTCCAGTGGTCAAGTCTTGTCATTGCCTGCTCCTTCAGGTTTACCCTCCCGAAAGTGGCAAATTTCAAGAGGAATGATAAAATTATTTCATGATATGCATGAGTGTTTTTTTTATTTAGTTCTACCCATATCAATGAGAATTATTTTCCACATTTACCTCGACCGTGTGACCGCTGTGTGGCTCTTTTTCTTTATGTTTGTTCCGTGCTGCCCCCTCTCTTTTTATTCTTATTTTACTATCACAGTGGTTGCCACTGTCTCCTGGCAACAAGGGGGTTGTGGGCTCAATTCTGCTCGGTGTCTGCCTGGGTTCTCTCCAGGTTCTGTGTAGATTCCATGAGGATAACAGGCTTCTCTAAATCACCTGCAGGTGTCAGTGTGAGTGTTGATGGTTGTTTGTCGCTCTATGGCTCTATGATGAACCAGCGACTGATCCCAGCTGGGATACACTGCAGGATTCCTGCTGTGATCCTGAGTGCAGAGTAAATAGTGGCCATACTGCTCCTTGATAGAAAATCAATGTGCATACTTTAATTGAGACTTGTGCCGCCCGTCTCCAGCCAATGTGCGTGTCCTTGGACCGTGAGAGGAAGCCGACCAGGTGTACTGCAGACTCCACACAGAAATGCCTTCTCTCCAACCCACACACCTCCAGCCAAACACACCCAGTCGAGGATCTACTGAGGATGATATTAACTTTGAAGCGGGCAGTGGAGTAAAGTTCGGACGCCTACTAAAACAAAACCTTTCCTTTGTGATAAAACAAATAACAAGTTAAAGGTTAAACGCAATAAAACAGAGTGCCGGGCTCTGTTACTCTTCCCTCTGATGCACCACAGTGACTTTGACTCTCGAGGTTACCGCTCATTCACATATTAACTCTGCTGCTCAGAACATCCCTTCACTTGCAGAGTCCCAATTTTTTTCAGACAGACGTCAGAGGACCTGATGTCAAAACCTCAACTCGATTCTCGCTGACTGACGGTCCCGTCGTCACCTCGTCCGCCTCCTGAGTGAAAGCCGGCCTGCATGGGGTTCTGGGATATGCTGAGCCATGAAGGATCCATTCCGGTGTAGCCTTCAGATCCAGGAGGTCCAGGCTGAATTTGCAGGAGACGCTTCTCGGATCCAAATTTGGTGCAGTTGATCAGTTAACGAAAAGTCCATCCTGCACGTCTTTTGGCTGCTCCACTTTTCAGAAAGTCTGTGTTCAAGCAGGTAGTTACTGGATAAGGCCCCTTTATGATGTCAGAAAGGGCACATGTTGCCACTGCTTCCAGCCGTGGCTTTAGAAAAGGTCCAGAATACCACCTCTAACGTGGTGGAAGCAGACGCAGGCAGGAGCTTCGGCTCCTTGTCTTGAATTTCAAAAGCAGAATAATTTGGATTTGTCGTTAACTTGAGCGTCGAGTTCAAAGTCAGGCGAGCGTGACCCCTGGGTCTCGGGCCGCTGAGCAAAAAAAACAAAAATGTTTTGAGCCTCACACTCGAAGTAATGCTGCAGGTGACAATTAAAGAAAAAATATATATATAGATACATTTGCTTGATGAGCTAATTGTTAACCTTGGCTTGCTTTATCATCTGCCACAATTCCTGGATGCCCGCCGGGCGTGTCTGATAACGGAGGCCGGGAGCTCTGTCCGGAAAACAGCTGGTCACAGGTCACTTTAAAACTGGGAGAGTTTAAAAAGTGACCCTTGATTTCGAAGCAAAGTCAAAAGTCACGGTCTGACGCTGGAGGAGTTTTGTCATCACCTGGGTGGAGAACAAACCAACCACGACCTCCTTTGTCTTTTTCTAGCACTGAAACCAGTCCCTCCAGTTCGTCCGTCATCTGGTCTCGTCCGTCGGGAGATTTTGCAACCCCCGTTGCAGATCTTCACAGTACAACTGTGAAGATCTGGAGCCGCATTCTGGCCCAGCCCCGTGCCTTTGTCTGAACAAACACACACCCAAAACAACACACCTGTGTGCACGCTCCCCGGAGGAGGAGGTGGAGGTGCGGGGGCGTGGCCCAGGTGACTACGAGGGGGGAGGGGCTGAGGGAGGAGCCTCGACGGCAGCATGACAACGCAGCCCGTGTAAAAGGCGTAGCACACACACACACACAAACACACGCCGACACAACCGGCCTGGGATCGGACGGCGGCCTGCAGCAATCATGCTCAGCCTCATCAGGTTACCGAGAGTCTTCACCATCAACCAGGTGCCCAGAGTAAGTTCACGCTCAACACCTTCAGCTTTCAGCTTCCGAGCGTGTCAGCGACAGCAACTGCTTCAGCTGCCGCGAGCAGCAAGAGGGTCCAAGAGGGAGGTTGTTATGGGGGAGAAACCTTTATAATAATGAACTGTGTTTGTCACCAGAGCCAGGATGAAACAACAATCCAGAGGCCGCTGCTTTGAACCGACTCACAGAGTTCTTCTTCTTCTCCTCCTGCAGGTCTTCCACGAGGACAGCATCATCTCCGGGTACCGACACCCTCGCAGCTCAGCCACCGACTGCATCCTCAGCCTCTTCCAGCTCACCAATGAGACCCTCAACATCTGGACCCACTTCCTGCCCACCTGGTATTGCTGGGTTTTTTTTATGTTCTCTCTGTCTGTCTGTCTGTCTGTGTGGTTCTTGTTGTTGTCTGTGTTGCATCCAGGTGATGTGTCAGGTGAACAGTGGCAGGTAACAGAGAGAGGGCCGGTACATTGGTCACTTCAACTTGGCAACTGAGCCGTAGTTTGAAGATGAAGGTAAACGTGTGCTACTGATTTCTCATCGCGTGACCCGAAAAAAGACGTGGACAAATGTATTGACAACAACCGGGCAAAGCTTGAGTGCGTGTTCATGACAAAGAAGAATCTTCAACTTTCTCAAAAAGTCTGTATCACCCAAAGACAGAAGCTTCAGAACAGCTGGTCATTATGATTTGCTTCTATGGTTCCAATTCCAAAAATGCTTTCCAGTAGTAAAACACCACTGTAATGTGTCAGTGAACTTCCAGAAATGACAAGAGTTCATCTTTTGTTTCTTTTGCCTACTGAGTTTTGTTTTTTAATCACAAAGGGCGCTGATCCCGCTCCCAGGTTACTGTCGACACAGGTGGTCAGACGTTGGCTCTACCCTCTGCCCCTTGCAAACATGTGGAAGGTCAAATTAAAAAATCAGTTTAATCTGGAAGCTAAAACCTGTGGCGACACGGTGGCGCAGTGGTTAGCGCTGCCGCCTCACAGCAAGAAGGTCGTGGGTTCGATTCCGGGGCCCGGGCCTGTGACCTTTCTGTGTGGAGTTTGCATGTTCTCCCCGTGTCTGCCTGGGTTCTCTCCAGGTTCTCCGGCTTCCTCCCACACTCCAAAAACATGCATGTGAGGTCAATTGAACATTCTAAATTGTTCGTAGGTGTGCATGTGCGTGTGAATGGTTGTTTGTCTCTGTGTGGCCCTGCGATGAACTGACGACTTGTCCAGGGTGTCACCCTGCCTTCGCCCTAAGACAGCTGGGATAGGCTCCAGCAGACCCCCGTGACCCTGAATTGGAATAAGCGGGTATAGAAGATGAATGAATGAATGAATGAGCTAAAACCTGTAAGTTTAGTGGGAGGCTGTAAACACAGGGCTAAGCATGTCAGAAGGCCAAAAGAAAGTTTTGCGAATGCCCAACTTAATATATACATATAATAATACTGAACTAAAAGTCGTAATATTATGAAGTCTTTGATAATATGACACTGAATTCTGTTCCCCGACATCAACAACTGCAGCCGCTGTCTCTTCAAGGAATCTGAGACAGTTCAGGGAGGCTGTGGTGCCTTGCCCAGTATTTCCGCTCACTGTTATTGCAGGTTGACTCAGAAATATGAGAAGAATTTCACAAAGTTTGTTTCCAAGTCTCGCGTCTCGTTGGCCCGCAGACCCGTGTGTGTCATCGTGGAATCTCGACCTTCAGCTCGCTCAGCCTGATTTATGTGGCTACTGTGATGCAAAACGTAGTTAACTTGACAGGGGGAAAAAAGTACATATACGTAACGTACATGGGGGAAAAGATACGTGCAGGTAGCAAAAAGTAAGAATGTGATGTTTTCCGAAGTGGCTGCAGCCTGAGATCTGATGTTGTGGACTTGGCTGTGATTTATGTTGGCATGACACTCACTGGAACCTCAGCAACCACAGCCAAATAAGAGCCAGCACCAGTTTCTAAACCTGTTGCCAATGCAGATGTTGGTTTCAGGTTGGTGTCCGTGTGTGGAGAGTGCGTTGTCGGTTGGTTGTGTGTCTCTGTTCGGAGTTCGGCTGTCACAAGGGCCGCCGCACTTCCTCCCTGCTGAGGTTCCCGTTGCTTTGGCTGCACGGGCGAGGGAGTGTGAGTGCATCATGCGTGTGTGTGTGTGTGTGTGTGTGTGTGTGTGTGCTTGTGTGAGCCGCTGAAGTCGGGCTGATGGCACACAGGTGTTTGTGTCGTGGTTGCTGTAAAGCTGCACCGCTAATGAGCAGATGTGTCCCTCATTCGCGCGTGTGATTTGTCGCAATTAGTTGATATTAGCGGCCCAGCGGTGCAGAAGAGCACAAATAAGGTCAATTTGTTAATGAGCGCCGAGGTAAAAGCGTCGGCCGTCGGCCTGGTTGCATGGTTAGATCACCAAACCCACTGTTGGAGAGTAACAAGTTACATGAAACTTTGTTGTGTAATCTAATTACAAAATAAAGATAATTAAAATTAAATTGCAGTTTGGGAAATATTCATATTTACAATTTTAATTACATCTGACAAAAACAAACGGTGGACTTTATGTTTTATAGTTATATTTCTGTTGCTTTGCCTGGTTTTCTTGAGCCCTGGCTGTTCCAGTCCGCCTTTTTTTTTTTTTTCCCTCCACAGATGAAAGTCTGATCCTATTCTCTTTCTGATCCAGTCTCCTGCCATGTTCAGAATTGCAGCGCCCCCTACCAGTCACCTGCCAGTTGAATTGTCTCTCTTTTGTTTTGCGTGCTGCTGAAAGTTTAACACTGATAACATTTATTCAACATTTAGGAAAGTAATCAAAATGTAATCAAATATAATTAGCTACCGTACTATTAAAGGTAATTGAAATAGTTACACAACGATTGAAATAGTTACAAAATTAAAGCTAGCTTTAATTTAACCGGCTTACACAAGCAAACTGATGAGATTGGTCAGCTTGGATGTGGCCAGACCTAAAATACTTTTTTCCGCCGATGCTTTCTTTGTCAACGCAAGGCTATATGAAAAATCTAAATGTAAAAACTCACCAACCCTGACGTTCTAACGTCACCTCTGTGCTGCTTCTGCTGCTGCTGCTGCTGCTGGCAGGTACTTCCTGTGGAAGCTGGCGACGGTGATGCTCGTTCAGAGGGCCTGGCAGGACGCCTTCAGCTGGCCTCTGCTCATCCTGCTGCTGTCCTCCTGCATGTACCCGCTGGCATCCGCCTGCGCTCACACCTTCAGCAGCATGTCGCCGCGGGCACGACACATCTGCTTCTTCTTTGACTACGGCGCCGTTAGCTTCTACGCCCTGGGTGAGCACTGAGCACTAGTGGTGGGAGTATCCATCCAAATATCTATCATAATGATACCAATGTTGGTGTCAGTATTGGTCGATATTAGAATAATGAAACTGATACTTTAGATTTATATGTAGATGATTCATTTGTATATATTGATTGCTATGTTTAAACTACTAATACTTTTTTTTGTGCGTTTTACCCCATCTCATCCATTTTCAATGCCTGTCTTGTGAAATGATTGTGACAATAGTTCCAAGCGGAAGAAATTGCCCAAATTCTGTCCTAGGTTTAGGGAATGTAAAAATCACAAATAGATGTACAAGTCATGAAAATTTATTTCGATTTAGCAATTTGATTGTACATTGACCTCAATTAAAAAGTATTGGTATCGTATTGGGTTAGTATTTATTTGGCATCGGATCGATTCCAAATCTCACAAACCAACTGGTGCGCACGCCTGGTTGACGACTGTCTTTTTTCTAATCTGAGTTACTGCATTCAAACACAGTTTTTCTCCAGCCCTTAACTCAGAAGGAAGTGTTCAGATTTCAGAGTGCAGAACTTGTCTTGTTCGTGTGCAGGGTCGGCCATCAGCTACTCAGCGTACATCTTTCCTGACAAGTGGGTCAACGGCCTCTTCCATCAGTGGTACCTGCCCATCGCTCTGCTCAACACTGTCGTCTGCACCGCCATGTCCTGCTACTCCAGGTGTGGTGAGAATATATACGTGTGTGTGTGTGTGTGTGTGTGTGTGAATGGTAATCTAGACCAGCGCAGATCAAGAAGTGCACATTGGTTGTGATGAAACGCCGGCTTGCAATTACGACATTTTCTCGTGAGCACCAAACAAATGAACATGATAAAAATAATGTTAACACACTACATTACAATATACAACAGGAAACGCAACAGATCTTGGCGCTTCACTCAACACTTGATTTTTTGTCGTGCTTTTGTTAGCACAGATTTTCAGCATTGTTTTGTATTGTTGTGTATCCAGCTGATGCCGGCTTGTAGCTAATAACTGTTCTTCCATTCCTCTCTCCGTCGTCTGCCAAGGCTTGGAATACCATACCTGCAGTACGACCGGGACTCAGTGAAAAGGTGAGGACAGGGCAGGGCTTAAACATGCTCTTCAGGCTACTTTGATTGCCATCATTTATTCTAACAGGCCTTTCATGTGGGAGTATTTGAAAGCGAATGCAATTTCGTCTTCTAAAAGCAACTCTCTGTTGCGTACGATGGGCGTATACTCACCCTGACTACAGGGCGGCGACTCTCAGGGCTGATTTACCCGTTGCAGTTTCATCCGAGCGGTTTGGCAGAGGTGGCGCAACAAGTGGCAAAACATGTTCTGCGACCAGCTCCCAGTATTTTGAACTGAAGCCTGAGGTTATTATACAAGTTTGAATAATTCTAGCAAGTGTTGACAATATCCAGAATTATTCAAATATTTACCTCCAAGGAAACTGTTGAATCTCATTTGAATGAAAGTCTCTGTTTTCTTGAATTTGAAGCTGTTCTGTACAGTAAGATGTGACCAATAAATGCTTAAAGTCAATTAGCAAAGTAAAGTAAAGTAAACCAGCCATGTGTTGTATTATTTATCTGGGATACCTTGGATGAAGTTTCCATTTGCTTTTATCATTTTAACATGACATATCCAGGAGGAATATTTTTTTTGTGCATACAATTTTTGTTTACCCTAAAAATGATTCCTGTCTCATTTTGTCTCCTAGATTACTGGAATACCAGAGTCCAAAGTTCAGCAAATACCTGCGCGGGGTTGCCTTTGCCCATTCCTACCTGTTTGACAACATTCCTCTGTTCTACAGGGTACGGCTGCCTGCGTGCGTCTGTCCTCTCCAGAGACGACTGTTAAGAATTATGGAGTAGAACAATAGTGTGTGTTTAGCAGCAGGTTTTATGGTACCAGACCCAGTTTAATAGCACGCCATGATACAGAAAATATTAAAACAGAACCAGGTTAGAGTAATGCAAATTAGTCACAATAAAGATTTAAACAAGTCAAATCACCAATTAAAAATTATTTTACGTCAGGTGGAAAAACTGAAACTGGAAGAAACTACCTGTATTTACCAAAATGAAAATTAAATGAAACACGGTGGCGCAGTGGTTAGCGCTGCCGCCTCACAGCAAGAAGGTCGTGGGTTCGATTCCGGGGCCCGGACCTGTGACCTTTCTGTGTGGAGTTTGCATGTTCTCCCCGTGTCTGCCTGGGTTCTCTCCGGGTTCTCCGGCTTCCTCCCACACTCCAAAAACATGCATGTGAGGTCAATTGAACATACTAAATTGTCCGTAGGTGTGCATGTGAGTGTGAATGGTTGTTTGTTTCTATGTGGCCCTGCGATGAACTGGCGACTTGTCCAGGGTGTCACCCTGCCTTCGCCCTAAGACAGCTGGGATAGGCTCCAGCAGACCCCGTGACCCTGAATAGGAATAAGCGGGTATAGAAGATGAATGAATGAATGAAAATTAAATGAAAAACTTTTGATCAAATTTATTTTATAATATAAACGAAAAGGTGTCTGAGACAAGAAATAATCCCTCAAACACCTTACATTCTGAAATTAAAATTGAAATTAAAATGAATAAAAACAAATCATTTCTCTTTCGACATCAAAACATGTTTCAAGTTAAGCAGCTGCTGCTCTACATTTGACTTCATGATGGGCCTTTTTTTTTTTCCAACTTTAAAGTGAAAAACAGTGCTTTTGATGAATGATATATATTCTTCTTATTATGTTATATGCCTCTGCAGGTGTTTCTGTGTGCCGGGGAAGGCTGTACAGACAACGACACCAACGTCTTGCACTGCTATCACATCGGCCTGGCCTTCCTCACAGGCTTCCTGTTTGCTACCCATCTACCTGAACGCCTGGCGCCTGGCAGCTTCGACTACATAGGTGCTCAAAAGCTCAAAAGCATGTTCGGCAGTGCATTGATTTCTCTTATTGAGGCGACCTTCTGTGCTCCTCACTTGTGTTTTTTTCAAAAGCGTGCAACAGGTCCGCACCAGATCAGATTCAGATGAATTCCTTGATAAACCCTTCTGGAGAAATTCTTTCTTAAAAGTCTAATCTCAGTTCTTTGACCCCTGCAAACCATCACTGCTGTCTTATTGACACTGCCGCTGTATTCTCATTTGTGTTAATCATTGTCTCGCAATGCTAATATATAACTATTATCTGGAATCTTGCATAATTGACTTGGCAGCATGACATAATGCTCAGCCATGAGGGTTTAAATTGCCTCCACTGTTAAGGCTAACTCAACCATGTCTCGCCTGCTCCCCCTGCAGGTCACAGCCATCAACTCTTTCATGTGTGCGGTGTCGTGGCCACGCACTTCCAGATCAAGGCCATTGAACAGGACATGGTCGCAAGGCGCCACTGGCTCCTTCAACACTCCATTCCCATCACTTTTGGCAGCTCTGTGTGCGCGGTGCTACTCTGTCTGGTGGTCAGCATTCTGATCATCATCCTGTACAGCCTACCTCTCCTCTCAGCTCCACAAGCCCCGGAGAAAAAACGCTTAAAGTCAACATTTGCCAAACCAAAGAAGTCCCTGAAATTACACCCAAGGACACTCTGAGCGTTGACGAGCTGAAACATATGAGTCAAACTGCACTCAACTCCCAATTATTTAATTATTTAAATGTGTAAATACACTAAAAAAACCAAAAAAACCTAACCAAAACAATAAGAGCCCAGGTTACAGACACAGTGGGAATTATCAAAATGTGTTGTTGCCATATGTAATCTGTCAAATAATGTTTCCAAGGAAATTTTTTTCATTAAAAGGCTGTAAATGTAGCAGGACAGCTACATTATTATTAGGGATTTATTTTTTGTTTTTTGTTTTTTAAATCTGTACTACACTACTATCACTCTGACATCCTCACGTGTGGTGCATGAAGAGACGTCCCAATGACTGGGAATTAAACCACAAAAAGCTGAAATGATAATTGCCACTTTTGAACAATGTATGGTTTTAACGAGTTGTATCTTGTTTGTTTGTGATGGAAACATGACTTAATGTTACCGGAAACAAAAAAAACAGCAATGACCAGTCTGCAAAGTTTAGTAAGTCTGAATGTCAAATGTCTAAAAAATACCTGGCTGAATGTTTTCAAAAGTTTTTATTGACATGACAGAATATTTCTGTATATTATTATTTATTAATTTGTAAAATAAAAAAAATATTTAAATAAAAAAACAAACAAACGACTTTTGTTACTTAAATCCTCATCGCAGGCTTTGAGCAACTGCTAGTATTTATTGGGTAAAGAATGTTAACTTAATTGTAATGAAATAATAGTCAACAATTTCCATTTAAATTAAACCGTATGCAATGTCAACGTTTGCACGAACCTAAAATGAAAGTCAAAACCGATTCTTTTGGCGAATGACTGAACGCTACCTGTTGGAGGCGGGTTTTCCGGCTTTGAACACATCTGCCCTGTGATTGGTTAGTCGATCAGATAACCGGAAAAGCGTCATATAGCGGAATTTTTCAAATCGAGACAAGAGTGGCGCTCTTGTCCGCAGAGAGAAGCAGTATACACCAACGATGCAGAGGCCGGGGTAAGAGTGCTGATTTAAAAAAATTTTTTTTGACATTCAATAATATAAAAGGCGCATGTATCTTTAGTTTCGTGCTGGGAGGTAATTCGTAAAGTCAGCAGAAACTAATACAAAACAACGTCAGCAGACGGGACCAGCTTTCGACTGACCGTTGGCTCGTCCCCGTTCGCGGTGTTGATGCTAGCTGTCTGGAAAGCTACAGCTAGCCGTCTGCCAGACGTCAACACAACAGCACGTCTCTTTTCAATACTGTTTCTATCACGCTGTTTCAACAAGTTACACCAGTGACTCGTTTGTGAGGTCTTATGTGTGTGATATCGATAGTCAGCAACCTCCGAGGAAAACCCCGATCGACTATCGTTCCCTCAACAAATGCTCAGGTGTTAATGTTCATGTTTCGGAGCAGTTACCTGCGAATTGACGATGCTAAGTGATTTCCCCCCCGCTAATAAACGTCGTATTTAATCTTAAACCAAACACTAAATGCAACTCCCCTTCCACTATTGATGTGTTTAGACATTCTGTGAGCAAGTTTGAGCTTCCATGACTGTATTTCCCTTGTTTGGTTTCGGCATTGAGGTAGTTTATAGAAAACAAATTGAAGGTCATGGCGGTGAGTTTAACCTCTCGATGCAGCACAGTTCACTTTCAGGCTCATAATAAGAAGAATCGTGTTTTCTTAATATACCTACAGAAAAGGGAAGACACCTCGGCGGCCTGGCCCCAGAAAGGCATCCAACACAGAGAAGGATCCAGTTGGAGTGAGTCGTTGCTTTACTTGCTTACTTTATTGTTCAAGTTAAACAGTATTTGATAAAACAATGAAAAGGTGGCTATACAGATAAATATGCCAGTGCCAATATTCTATCAAATATGAAGGCTTTTGAGGCACAAATGCGATAGCTATAATCTCTTTGTTTAATTATTCCTATTTCAAATGAAACCACTGTATTGTTGCTCTTAGCTTGTGTGCAAAATGTATATATTTGTTGGTACGACATGCAGGTGTACTGCCGTATACGTCCACCTGGAGCAGAAGATGAGGAATGTTGTGTTGAGATGATCAGCAGCTCCACCATTCAGCTCCATCCTCCTGATGGTCTCAAGGCCAACCGGAATGGGGAATACAAAGAGGTAAGTGTTTCTGTATTTGTCCAAGGATGTGGTTGAATGGAAGAAAAAAAAAAAATGCATGCTGCATTATTCATAATAAATGGAGTCGACCGAAAATGGACTGATTAAAGCATTTTTTTTTTTAACTAAAGCAACATTTTTGTTTGTTTTTTTTCTTCTGCTCACAAGTTTGCTTCTTGCAATGTTGTTAAGACTAAGCTGAGCGCTTTAAAAAAAAATTCAGAATTATGTTTTTTTTTTTTTATTGTCTATGAAAATGATGCCAAAACGCCATTCATTTGTTATATTCTCTTGTAGACACAGTACTCCTTTAAAAAAGTGTTTGGTATTAATACCACACAAATGGAGCTGTTTGAGGAAGTTGCTAGACCACTGGTTGAAGACCTCATCCACTGTAAGAATGGTAAGTGCAGTGACAGCGACCGCTCTGAATGATGTTTCTCTATAAATGACTGCCTTCAGGTTTAATGTCCAACATTATTTTTTTTTTAAATAAATGATAATGGAAATCATAAATGCATTTTAACCATATTTGATTTTGTTTTGTGTCAGATTAGCATAGAATATGTTTCCCTCCGCAAAGCATTCGTCATTGTGATGCTGTGTGTTTTCAGGCCTGCTGTTTACTTACGGTGTCACTGGAAGTGGTAAAACCTTCACCATGACGGGATCCCCGGGGGAAGGCGGGCTCCTCCCCCGCTCTCTAGACATGCTCTTCAACAGCATCGGACCTTTCCAGGCCAAAAGATATGTAAGACTTCCATTTGTAATTCATTCATTCATGTTGAGTTTTCGCACCAAAGCAACAGTTATTTCAACAGTGTTTTTGCCCACATAGTTAATTGTTGGTGGTTGAAACGGTTTCAGGTGTTTAAACCAGATGACAAAAACGGGTTGGAGATCCAGAATCAGGTGGACGCTCTGCTGGAGAGACAGAAGAGAGACATTCAGCCCTCCGTGCCCAAAACGCCATCCTCAAGGTAGATTTCATGCATGAGGCTAAATGTATTTACTGCCATGCCTTTTCTGTCTGCTATTTTATTTCAACACTTTTAATGGTAGTTTTCCAAATTTTCAAACAGTGACAACTAGTAATGTCTAGCAGAACAGCAAGAACGGTACAGCGACATTGTGTCAGCAAATCCCCAAACCAAACCCACTCACCATAACGGCCCTCCCACCCACCCACCCCACCCCTCCCTTCCAGGTCGGAACCAATCTGGGACAGGAAACACAAGAGCAGACATGCACACACACATACACACGCACCTACACATACAAGAGAAAGAGATGAAGAAGACAAGATAATAACAATAATAATAATAATAAGATGGAGAAAAAAATTGAATAAAATAACATAAAATAGTAAAAAAAAAAAAAAAAAAAAAAAAAGGTAATAAAGCCTAGTCGTCCTCCGCGCCCAAGAGTATGTCAGGGGAATCAACAAATTTCAAGAAGGGGAACCATGAGTCATAGAATTTTTTGGTCGAGCCGTTGAGTGAAGACCTGAGTTTTTCCAATTTTAACTTGTGTAAGACTTCTTTGACCCAGCGGTTATATGATGGGGCGCGTGAGCTTCCAGTCAAGCAGAATCAGTCGATTCTGTCTGCTATTTTTATTAATTTGTTGTTTGTCGTCTTTGCGTCCTGCAGGCAGAAGGCAGACCCAGAATTTGCCGACATGATCAGCACGGCGGAGGCGTGCAAATCTGAGAACGTGGACGAAGACTGTTGTTACAGCGTCTTTGTCTCCTACATCGAGGTCTACAACAACTACATCTACGATCTCCTGGAAGACGCCCCGTTCGACCCAATAAGGCCAAAGTAAGAGCTGAGATTCCGCATTAGTTTTGCGCCTGAACAAAGCACAGAGTCACACTCGTGTTCCGTTCTTATAGCTGGTGTTTGAATCCGGAGTCTTTCTGGCGATGATCAGTGTGAGGTTGCTCCATCATCACATGCAGCTGCTCAGTCACACCGACTAATGTGCACTGTGAATGGTTTTTCTGTTGATTGGCAACCACACACAACTGAACAACCACGCTGATTCTATACCACGTGCTGGAATGCAATGTACATTTGCTGTGTAGTAGCCAGACATAATGTGTGAGGTTTTGTTATGTGTGAAACCTTCTGTTTTTGTCAGGTGGCTTGCTGGAGGTACACCTGTACGGAACAATGAGTTCATGTACGTTGGCCAGTGACAGGTTCTTTACCTACTGCTGCTGCTGCTGTTGATCCGTAGCTGTAGCCGATGTGTTGTTTAGGTCATCAATGACGTATCCCATCCCACTAATTCCCAGCTCTGTACATAGCATAGCATAGCAACCGTCTCATGTTGGTGGCTGTCGTCTTTGTGTCGTGGCTAGCTGCTGCGGGCAATGCGTAACAACCCTGAATGGCTCGAGCTTGTGTGCAAACCCCCGTGTGCATGCGTTCACCCCCGGATGTGTTTGGCTCCCCAAGGTCGTCGTCAGCACTAATAAGAAGTTCATTTGAGCTTTTTAGTAAAGAAACGGTCTCTCGTTGCTGCGGCCGGTTGCTTATTGTTCTCCCTCCTTTCAGACCACCACAGTCCAAGATCCTCCGTGAAGATCAGAATCACAATATGTATGTGGCCGGCTGCACAGAAGTCGAAGTCAAGTCCACGGAGGAGGCCTTCGAAGTCTTTTGGAAGGGTAAATGTGACGATATGCGTAAAGCGGTGGAATCTTTAGCATTGACATGCGAAGAGGAAAAACATTATTTATAACTATATTTTTATATGGAAGCGCATTGCTGCCACCCTAGAAAAAAAAACATTACTGTCCTTGTTATGCATTTTCCTCTCCATAGGCGCTAACTATAGAGAAAAGGCTTAATGTCTGAAAACGGTGATCAACTACCACCAAATTTCACGTGGACATCTGTAGTCTTGCCTAGCTTGAATTTTAAATTCCTGTATTGCCCACGTGAAATTTGGTGATAGTCGATCGCTGTTTTCAGACATTAAGTTGGGTGAAGCTGTTTCTCTATAATGAACGCCTATGGAGAGGAAATGGCTCAACATGGACCGTATCCATAAAACGGGAGTTATCGTTTTGTTTTGTTTTTGGAGTGGTGGAAGTGGGCATGACTCGAGATGTCCACACAACATTTGCCGATGACTGTTTTCGGTCTTCAAGTTACATTCAGCTTTAAAAGCGTTTTTGAATGTCCCCTCAGTGTCACGTAATAACGTGATACTGAGCCCTGTTTTTTCTTTTCTTTTTTAGGGTGGTATCAATGCGCTTCTGTAATTATAAATATATAAAAATATTCAGTGAAAAATATTTTTAATCCTAAACTTCTATTGGCCTTTTATTGCTGTCTTTCATCATCAGGACAGAAGAAAAGGAGGATAGCCAACACTCAACTCAACCGTGAGTCCAGCCGCTCCCACAGTGTGTTCACAGTGAAACTGGCGCAGGCGCCTCTGGACGCCGACGGCGATCACATCCTGCAGGTGTCTTTCTGCGCCGCATTTATACACTTCAAACGTCTGAAACATGCAGTTTTGTACGGTGACGTGTAATGCGTGCGCCTGTTACGCTGCGTGTTTTTTAAATTGCAGGACAAAAGCCAGGTGAATGTGAGTCAGCTGTGTCTGGTGGACCTGGCAGGCAGCGAGCGCACCAACAGAACTCGAGCAGAGGGCAGCCGTCTGCGGGAAGCGGGTCGGTTCATTTCTTACTGCTGCACCGTCTTTCATTCAGCTCAACCAGAGGGATTTATGTATCTCATTATTATCCTCAAATTGAAAATATTTATTTCATGTTTTTCTTTTAGGAAACATTAACCAGTCCCTGATGACACTCCGCACGTGCATTGAAGTACTGCGTGAAAACCAGATGTGTGGAACTAATAAGGTTTGTGATCAGCCGTTTTTCGGGTTGGGCCACTTTGTTTTCTGTCCATCTATAATGGTGCATTCATCCTCCAGATGGTGCCATACAGGGACTCCAAAGTCACACATTTGTTCAAAAACTACTTTGACGGAGAAGGAAAAGTCAGAATGATTGTGTGCGTCAACCCGAAGGGTGAAGACTATGATGAAACTATGGTGAGACTTTTTTCTGGCCAATAATTAAAACAATTTATTTTTTATCCCTGCTGGCAGAGATAAATAATCTTTAACATGGAGGTGCATTTCTGCTCATACTGTGACTTTGCTGCAGCTGGTGATGCGCTTTGCAGAGATGACCCAGGAGGTGGAGGTGGCGCGGCCGGTCGACAGGCCAATCTGTGGCCTCACTCCGGGACGCCGACACAGGAACCAGGCCTTCAAGGAGGAGCTGACGCGTCGACTGGAGGAGCGCGGAGGTCCCATTTCTGCTGGTACGAAATCCTCACAGCTGCTGCACAGATGCAGAATTTTCAACTCACTCATTGTTTTCCTACATTTTAATTCTGCTATTTTGATTTATTTTGATTTTTTTTTTTTTTACACATATAAATAAAATAAAGGACAATATGTTTAACTTGTAATTCAGTTGACTAGTTGTCGGTTTTGGAACTCCCAATGTTTCATTATTAATCATCATTTTTACGCCAGCTTTTCCATCCTTTTTGTCACATCATAGATGACCCTGTTCTGGGTCAACTCATGGAAAGCCTCCCACCTCTCCGTCCCTGTGAGCTGCTGGACCCAGCTGACGACCAGACGTTGCCCCGTTTGATTGAGGTGTTGGAGCAGCGACATCGCGTTCGCCAGACGATCACGGAGCAGGTCAACAGAACCGGTACAGGACACGGCGACTACAGAGCTTAGCTGGCATTTAATTTAAGTGTTGATGGGGAACCAAATGTGAGACTAAAAGGTCAAAATGTTTGTTTTAATTCTCAGCCAACACTCTCAAGTCGATGCTTCAGCAGCTGGACGGTCAGATCAATGCAAAGGAGAGCTTCCTCTATGACCAGCGGAACAAGCTCAGCGAGAAAGACAAAGTCATTTCCAACCAGAGGTCGGAGCTGGAGCGACTGGAGAAAAAATCCAAAACGTTAGAATACAAGGTGCAGTTTCGCTTCACTCCCCCCCCGCCCCCCATTTTCAGTGATTTTTTTTTTTTTTTTTTTTTTTTTGCACCAACACTTCTTCATCTCGCTCGCAAGGTCGACATCCTGCAGAAGACGACAAACATGTACGAGCAGGACAAACGATCCCTTCAGCAGGAGCTGGAGACGCGGCAGCAGCAGCTGCAGAGGGAGCTGTCGGAGAGGAGGCGCATGGAGCAGCGCATGCAGGGCATGGTGTCGGACACCAAACACAAGTGGGAGAAGGAGTGTGTAAGTCGACCTAATCCTGGTCTGATTGCCCCCTTCATTTTGCTAAATACGCCATAGAAGAATTGTACAACATTGAATTGAAAGATATTGAATTTCACTGCAGTAAATTTACGGCAAACATTGATTGTTGACACACGTCTGTAAAATGCAAGAAAGAGGCTGATAAACTATATTTATTATGTTTTACTCTTTTTTTTTTTTTTTTTGTGCAATCAGATCCCCCCCCATTTAAACTGCACCTAGCTTGGCTCCATGTCTATCAGCCTTTTAAGCTTCTTTAATCCGTTCCCTGCTGTTTTTGAATCAGGAGAGGCGGGTGAACGCCAAGCAGCTGGAGATGCAGAACAAGCTGTGGGTGAAGGACGAAAAGCTGAAGCAGCTGAAGGCCATCGTGACGGAGAGCAGCGGCAGCGGCGGAAGCGGCAGTGGTAGCGCCAGGGCTCCAGAGAAGCCCGAGAGGCCGCTGCGGGAGAAAGATCGTAACTTCCCTCAGAGACGATCGCCGTCGCCACATTGCGTGAGTGCAGTTCCACCAGCGGTTGCCACAAGCTCCTCCCTCCCCCCCTGAAATTTTGCTAAACATGGAAATCGTGCATGAGACTAATTGTAATCATGGTCATCCTAAACATTCCCTCGGTGCTAATTGTACACTGCAGCCTTTTGTGTATCTTGTGTCCGCCTGGGGCCCCCCCCACCACCTCCTAACCTCCACAATGCTTGGCCCCACTCCCCTGTCACTTTCAGGACTCGAGCCGCACCCCCTCCCACCAAAATCGTGCCTATGTTAGGGCAGTGCCGGACCCCGAGCCCAGCACCTACTCCTCCCCCTATCCTTCCGTTGCCTCCTCCATCTCCCACTGGGAGCAGAGGGGGGTCACGGGAGACTCGGACAGCCAGCCTTGGCATCCCGCCACTCCCCAGCACGCGAGTCAAACTCCCGGCACCAACAGTGTGGGTCGCAGGAGAGGCCAGCGCTATGCCCCTTCCACAACTCCTGCAGTCTATGGGCTAGACCTAGAAGCAGGCAAAAGGGTCAGTGTAAGTTGTGGTAGATGTTAGCTTTTTTGTTGCACCCTGTAGTGGACGTTTCCGCTTGGATAGAAATGCATCGTGTAGAGACTCTTGACGAGTTCAAGCCTTTGCTTTGCCTGTCTAGATTGCAGCTTGTGCGTGCTTGTAGTTGGTCCTAATATGCATCTCCATTATTAGAACAGTTGTCATGTTGGTAGTTTGTTGTCTACTTGTCTTTTTTCTAGATTTTTCTTTTTCTTGGAACAGATGTCATAGATTTAAGAAGGCGTGAAAGCTAACACAAAAAACGAAAAAGGAATCACAACAGTCGGTCATCATAATGTTGGTGCCACAATTGGATACAGTGGTGTTTTATGCGTTTCCGTTACCCCTAAAATTGCGCAAAACCTAAATATTGGGATAAAAAATTGGTATGGAAACTTCGAAAAACCTCTCAAATATCGCTCATAGGTTTTTACACTCTCATGAGGTGGTTATCGATATAAAGGTATCGACAGAAGTTTCATGGAAACACTTTTTTTGCCATGTTATATTTGGATAGAGGAGGAGACGGAACATTTTTTTAATCATCGAGAAAAATAGAACAAGTCTTGACAGCAGACAAAAGCAAGCGTAAATCTCGCAGGACGAGATTTGACGAGAATTACGGTTGACGCGCTTCACACCATTCAATGGAAACGCCTCCAAATCGCACTTGTGCTTTGTCGAAATTATAGAAATATCGCTTTTATTTTGCGAAAAACTGTAATGGAAACACAGCTTCTACCTTTATTATGATCTGACCTCTGTGTTGGTGCACTTCACCAGAGAGCGAGCACTTATCACCACCTAGTGGACAAAAACCAGTGACGACAACAACTACACTTAGATAAAAGCAGAGTTTGTGGTAGTGACATTTATTAGGGTTTTTCCTGGGCGTTTCTAATAGCAGCGTCAGAAATATTTACAGTAAGATGACATACAAACACAAATACAGCTGCCACGCTTGACATAAATATGTCCTGTGCCACTATTTAGTTTAGTCACCTTAAATATCACCTTTGTTTTTCCCAGCTTTTCTTTGAAGAAGTCATAAGCTATAAAGCTATAAAAGCTATAAAAAAAAAACAACAGCTGGTATTGACTACTGCAGTGTTCACATGTACTGCATCCTTTCACGTACAGACCAGATGTGCACACGGAGGCCAAACCACAAAATGAAAATCTGGCACCAGACACGCACAGATCATTGGCTTCTTACAAGATGTACACATGTGTGAGCATTTAGTCTGTTTAACATCTGGGATTTGGCTACAATTAACTGGTTTCACACTTTATATTCACTGCCAACATCTTTTTTTGTTGGTCTTTCAATGATTAATGAAGGTCAACAACAAATGAAAGGGTATTTCAGTCTGGCGATCAGGCTTTAATCTCACCACTCAAGATTGTGGCTGACATGTTTCTCATTGAGCTGCCCACTACATTAAAACAAAATAGTAAACGATATTGATACCACGCGCGATTATTTATTTATAAGCAAACAATCTGTTCACTTTGTTTTCTAAAATCCATGCTTGGCTTCTTATGCATGCAATTCTACTTTGAGTGTTTATCGTGTGCTGTGTTGTTTTTTTCCTGCGCTTCTGTCATTTTGTTTCTTCTTCAAAATATTTGTATTACTGGAAGTCCATATTTCCAGGACTATTGGAGCCTGAGGAGTACGAAATGCATTTATCAATGAAATCAACAAAAAATATTTAGACATGTTATGACCGTTTTGGACTTTCAGCACTACATTTATTTTCAACACAAGTCACTGCTCTCTCTAATAATATACCTTTGCTATTAAACCCTCACTACCACTGTCTCCCCCACTTCCTCTCCCCCAAAAAAAAAAAAAATCCTACTGTCATCACTTGATAATCACTTCCTGGTTTGTCTTTCTCACGATGGGATCACCAGATGGCTCCTCCGGTTCATCCTATGCACAGGCGCTCCCACTCTGCCGGTGGGGAGAAGTGGGTAGACCACAAACCGTCCTCTAATTTGGACCTAGACACGGTCTTGCAGCCAATCATACCAAATGCAATCAAAGTGTCGACCCCCAATGAGAAGGCTCTGTCTAAATGCCACAAGTACGTGCTTAGACACCAAGAGCTTGCCTCTGATGGGGAGATCGAGACCAAACTGATCAAGGTAAAAACAACATAATTGCTTCTACTCAGGCTTCTGATTATCTGTTACGTTGCATGAATTTTATTATTTGACCTCTCCCAGCAGCGGCTTGTTGAAGAGTTTTGGCACGGTGGGCCAACTTCCTGCTGTTTGCCAACGTGTCCTTTTTAATCCTACTGTTTGTGTGTCTTTTGAAATTTCTTCAGGGTGATGTTTTTAAGACCAGAAGTGGAGGGCAGGCTGTACAGTTCACAGATATTGAGACCCTAAAACAAGAGAACCCAGCAGCGCCAAGGTAGGGCATCTGTTCTAATACAAAGGTCAACATTAGCTGTGTGTGTGCATAGAAATATGTTGAGTGAAACCAGCACTTTATTGAAACATTTTGTGTAAAAGCTACTTTTAGTATATTATCTTTTGATGTCTCGTATTGTGGAATTAACATTGTTGACATTACAAGTTAAAAGTATTTCCACAATGGACAACAAAAAGCCTGACCATTGAATTGACTGCACTCTGTTCCTGTTAAAGCCGAAAGAGGCGATCGGGCTCTTCAGAAGCACCAGGTCAAATGGACAACGTGGAAAACAGAGTAAGGCTTTATTCAAACTGGAAAACCAAGAGAAAATGTACGCAACTCCTGGTAAACTGTGAAAATAATCCATAAATGTGTTTCCCTCCTTTCAGCCTCCAGTGGCAGGCACAAGTACAAGCTATGCATATCAAAAGTAAGCAACTAAAAAATGTGTGATGTTTGTGCTTACTTATTACTGCATGATTATTAATCAAATCCCCTCGCATGCCTTCTAAACGTTTGCATTTTCCTCTCTCCACCAGACGCAGAAAGCCTTAGGTTGCCGCACACACAAGGATTTGTCCAGACGAAGCGGACAGCAAAGGGACTGTCAAGCTATGCAACTTTTTGAAAATCAGTGTCAACTAAAAAAGTGTTTTGGTGGAATTATCCCCACTGATGTTTGATTAGTGTAGGCTTTTTTCTTTTCTTTTTTTGTATCCGTATGCTGGAGTCATTTCCTCTTAAAGACATGGACATATTAAAGAGCCCAACATATGTTTGTATTATTCTTTTTACTGCCCGGTTCCCCAAAGATTTGTATTTTTGAGCTTTAGAACGTTAGAAAATGCTTTTTTAATTTAATACAATATAGTGTCATTACTTGTTTATTTTAAGGAGCAGGTTTCCAGCAGTGCACAGTAAAGTTTGCAGTTTGTTTAACTGTTAATATGAACATTTCTGTAAAACTGTAAATATGGGTCATTACTCTTTTTTTCCCCCCTCTGCCTGTTGATTTAAACAGCTCCTGACATGTAAACCACACTGCTCTTTTTAGTGGCATTAAATTTATTTGAACACAAAATCTTGAGTTATTTTAATGATTTCTCATTCCATAAACACGGGAAAGGAGATTAAAGTTCATATCTGGTGCCATCTCAGGAGTGTGAAAGCGGAAGAAACTGGTGTGTTTTTCAATAGTGTGTGTTAATTCAACTGAGGGTAGCAGAAAACAGTTTTTGATGGTTGATCATTTGAACAGCAGGGGGAGTAAAAACCCTTAGGAGGATCTAGAATTGGGAGAGGAACTTTACAAGACATCAGTCAATGCGAAGCCACATGGGGGAAAAAATGGTAAATGAATCGATACACAGCTTAATGACATTTTAGCAATTCAGAATGCATTTTCTGACAAGAAGCAGGTGGCAACTCACTGATAAACACACTTTATGGAATGAGCAACCAGTTGGAAGTTCATCGGAAGTGAGATTGTGGAAAGAGCCGACAGTCTGTCGCAAACGCTTAGTGTTTGCTTGCATAAAATATTGACCGTTTATCCATCGGCTGTTTAACTAGCTGGCCATTAGTGTTAGAGTAAACAATGTGACAGCCCCGCTTCACTAAATGGGTTCTTTAACGGCAGCGCCTGTTAAAGGCTGCTTGGACACAGTCGCAGTTTTATCATGACCACTTGTTGACTTTGCTATCGACTTGAGCATTACACCAGCTACTCTTTAGTTAACTACGAAAGTGTACAGTCACATTTGAAAACTTTTCTCTCCCCGTTGTGGATAATGTCCACATGTAGTGTACAAGTAAACAAAAAGGTGGTAAATGCCTCCAGTTGACTGATGGCTCTGACATGACAGCCTGAACAGAATCAGCTTCGCACTTTTCATGAATGTAACAAAGGGGTTGTTTCTCTAAATCGTGTTAATTGAAAATCAATTCATTTATTAACAGCACCGCCCCGTTCAGCAACATGTCTGCGAAGTCGTACGCGCACTTTCCTCGACAAACGTTTTGCGTTTGCTTGTGGAGGAAAAAAGAAAACAGAACCCAATGGTGTTGCATTAAAAAGGTGATTGTAAGCCAAGTTTTCACTTGTGAAAGACACAAAAAGAACACACAAAAAGAAGACATGAAGATGGCAGAAGGTATGATCGTAGTTTACCAATATACGGATATACGACATATATTTTTCCTGAATCTTTGCTAGCTAGCTCGCTCGCTAACTTTCTTTGGCGTTGAAAAACTACATAGTTCGTTGGTGCAGACTCTTAATGGGCTTTTAGACATTTCCTTTTATCCGCCCATTTAAGTTGCTTTACTTTGTAGATAGGCGTAATGTGAATTTGTGTCACTGTATGGTTTTAAAAACGGCAGAAGCTGCTGCTGAATGTGATTCACCTGTTGTTTTTTTCAACCTCTCAGTGCTGTATGGTTTGCTTTCCTGCTTCTTTTATCACCTTGATAATGCAAATAACAAGACTTGGGTTCAGACACTTGGTTCTTTTATTGTTGCCAATTTCCTGGGTCTTTGCAGAAATAACGTGTTCCCACTGTCCTGTGACAGCAGCCTTAAATAGGCTGTTAAAATACACACACATGGTGAACAGCAAATTAAATGTCTCAAATGTGAATGATAGCACGGATTAGATGCTATAGGCTTAATATCTGGATGCAAAGGTGCAGAATTCACAGTTGTCTGTGCAGTGGATTTATGCTGGTGTCCATTTTGTTCGAAAAACGTCTCCTGATGAGAGGAAATGAAGTTTAAATTCCAGTTTGGATTACTACCAAAGTAAAAAACAACAACACTGTTGATAAGCAAGGCACAGTTTTTTAATACGTTAAACTTTGTGATTGCTTTTGTGAACACGCACTCTTTTTTTTTCTTTTTTTTTTTAGCGAGCAAGACATAAATCGTTTTTAGCGGATATATGTTTTGTCGTGTAGTATTGTTTTTAAGACTCCTGCTGGTTTGCTGTGTGTGTGCGCGCGCACGCAGTTGTGACAGTAGGAGTGATAAGACTTTATTGCCTGTGAAAATCCCTCTATCTTGTCTCTGCAGTGTTAAAGTTAAAGGCAAGCCTTGTGTACTCGGCAACGCTATTACATCCTCCACAGGTGATAGGCACCGTTAAGCCTGTTTACCTGCTGTGACTGTTGATCTTGCTAAAAGCCTCTCACGCCCCCTACACACACACACACACAGACACACACTAAGTTTGTGTGTGTGTGCCCAGTTTAAGCACACACATTAATAACCACTGTAATGCCATTCTTTGTCAAGTGCTTTTACTGGTTCAACATTGACCTCAACGTTTAATCTCCCCACGCAAACGACCGTCACTTGACATGCAAACATGTGCTTTGTCACTGTCAGTTTTTGCCCTTTAAAAGCGGTTTAACAAAAGGCCGAAGCACAGCAATTTTAAACTAGTACATTATGAAGCCATGTTGCTGTGTCATAATTCCTTACAAATTGACGCAATATGAAATGCTGACATAAAAATACATTCGGATCATTTGATACTAAAAAATGATAGTGGCAACAGAATGAGACATTAATATAAAAGTCAAAGGTAACCACTGATACACTCTGACAACCATGTCTAATATTTTAAAAGTTTCTTTGAATAACGACTGCGAAAGTTGAGTAATCTTTCTTTTGCCTCTGTTACCAGCTGCGTCCACAGGGTGTCGCTGTGGTCCGTCAGTTATTTCACGTCTTCCCCGAATCCCTGTTGACTCCCTTTCCAATAAGAAACAGATGGGAGACTTTTGCTGCGGGCTACTGCCAAATGGAGCAAATTCTCATTACAGCGTCTGCAAGCTCTGTTTATTCTCTCCAAGCTTCACCTCCACCCTGTGCACCAGTTTGCCATCTGACGTGTTCAACACTTATTTCTAGTGCAGATATGTCATTTTGATATGCTCTGTACTGCTGGTTACAGGATATTTGTCATATTTTAGCCCAAATGGGAAACAGACATCAGACTTGAGTGCTCTGTAGGACTGCTCACTCCAGCATGTTACCTCTCTGTGCAGACTACGGCTGCTATGTGAATTTTTTTTTTAAAAAATAGAAATTTGGAAGTTAAGGACTTTACTTTCCATGCTAGTGAATGGGTTTTGGCTTCTGCATTTGTTCTATTCCTCTAAAGAATGACATAACACACATTTCCCATAACATACTACATCTTTTATTATGGAAGGTTTTGAGGATGCAGAACCAAAGAGTAACATTTACGTTTGTATGAATTTTGTCAGTTACTTTTGAACAATTCTTTGCAAATTGCAACTCAGATTCAATATCATTTTTGCATCTATTTATTAAATGATTTACGAGTACCAGCAGTGGAAAGAAGAAAACTGCTATTTTCTTTTACGTTGTGTGTGTTAGGCGTTGAGTCCTGTGGAGTTGCTCATCACACAAACACACTGATGCTCTGCGAAGATCAATCCTCCTGACAGCCTCTTAAAGTTCTAAAAAAAATAAATTGAATTGCAACCTACAACGAAGGTGGTGTTCTTAGGCTGCACCACATGACATATTTATTATGACATTATATTCTATAGATGACTTCTAGAAGATAGTTTGTTGTGTTGGGTTTGTTGTAGGTAAAATTAAAATATTTAAATGAAAAAAAATTTAGATTACTTTTTTTTTTTTTTTTTTTAATTATCAAGCAGCTATGTCTGTCATAGCTATGTTGTACGCCACTGGCCATACATCATATTTATTATGTATATTTTGTGACATAGTCATGAACATTCAGATCCGGAGTGCAATCTTCACACTTTCTTCTCACCTTGTGTACTTTTCACACCCACAACTTTTTCACTGCCTCTCTTCACAGACAAATCCCCTGCTCTGTCAGACTCCCCGGCATGGGAAGCTAACACTTTGAATGGAATATAAATGGCATCATTATGTAATATTCAATCTGTTGCTGCAGCAATATCCTATTCCACAGATAGCACCCTCCACCAGCCACCCCATATGCTCCGGACTTGCTGGTCCTGTTCTTTTCATGGAGAATATTAAAGAGTTATTAAATTAATCTGTGCTCGCTGGCGCATGTTATTGCAATGCAGAGATTTGCAGGACGAATGAAGCCGTTAGGCTGCACCCTAAGCTGATTTATTAAGGGTGCCAGGGAATCACCAAATAGACCTGATAACCTGTTTTATTTTGCATAAGTGAATACTTTCCCTCAAATCCGCTTATGTCACCACCACTATTTTTTTTTTTTTTTTAAAAGAAGAAGTTTAACTATTTCTTATTTTTCAGTGTCTTAAAGACATGCAGTATTCTAGTCACAGTTACCATTTCACTACTGCTGTCAGAGATGTGGCATCATCTGCTAGCGCTTTAATAATAGAGATGTATTACATCTCGTCCGCATTTCACTTTGCAGTTCTTATGAAATTTTCCCCTGGATGCTATATTGTGCACACACACACACACACACACACACTCACAACCCTTTGAGACTGCGTCAGTGTGTGTGTGTATATATAATATATGTATATATTTTTTATTTGAACTATCCATATATACATGTAAAAGTATATGTACATATGTGTGTGTGTGTCTATATGCTCTCTATTCTGCAGTCTCGGCTCACATTTGATTCTTCTGTATGTTAGCTGGACGTGGCAGCGTGATGGGAAGTGTATAGACTGGTTTTAACTCATCTTAAAAAGTATTAACGACAGAACGTGTTTTGTCATTGTTAATGAACCGCACACACAAGGCCGTTCATTTTAATTTCACGCAGGTGGTTCTGCCTCTTTAATCATCCACCCCCCCCCTCCCTACTCCCCCCCCGCAACCCCCCCAACTGCTGGCTCACTAAATGAAAGCTTTTTCTTCTGACAAATCATAAACACAACGCTAGAAGATAGCGGATGAAGCCATCCAACAAGTGCATGTGTTCCAGGACAGCCAGGCGCATGTGTGTGTGTGCGTGTGTGCGTGTGTGTGTTCTCTTGCCCTGTCAGAATCAGCAGATTTAACACCCAGTGATTCCAGCCCAGATTCCTAACCTCATCTATCAGAGTGTACGCCAGCAGTGTAAACATTTAATCCAGCGTGAGATTTCTGGTCTCCTTTGGGTCAACAGTTTAGCTGTTGCTTTTTTTTTTTTCTCCCAGCCCCGAGTCAAAAGTCTGCTTTCAATTATTTCTGCAAAATTGCTTTACAAGGTCCATGCATGATTAAATATTCATTATGTTAAACTAAGCACTTTCTTTGTATATAAATCCATATTAGATTTGGCTGGCAGGCTGCCTTAAGCCACATGAGAAGGATTTGTGGTTCAGAGAAGCCGTGGACCTCCTGAGCAGCTCCTTTCTCCTGGGTTTGTTTGTTTTTGTTCTGACGTAAATTAAGACTTGTTGATATTTTCCTACCTTTTTTGTCCAGGCGCACACAGGCCTTTTCAGTCGGGAGGAAAATGTTTGGCTTAAAGTGGCCATGGGAAAAACAAACAAGTGTGCAGGTTCCCCTTGTGGCAGCCGGGCAGCGCTGATCAATTCAATAAAATGCGGCAGTGTGCCCGAGAAGAGCTTTTTGTGTGTCGGCGTAAACTTGTATTCCTTCGGAAACGAGGAGAAAGAAGCCATTTCATTTCGTACGGGATCGGTTTCCGTGAAAATGTTTACCTAATTTTTCTTTTTCCTCCCTTTCGATGCTAAATTGACCTCTGTGATTGCGGAGATTGCGGCAAAGACCTCATGGAAAATAAATTTAAGAGTATTTGAAATTCCTGAGTGGATTGGCTCGGCCTGCCTAGTTTGAGCCCGTGTTTATTTGTTTTCCAACTGCAGGAGGGATCGGGGTCATGTTGACCCAATAGGTATTTGTTTTGTCTTCCGTTACAGACATCATGAAGGGGCTCTCACTGCAGCTGCTCAGAAATGGGACAAACCTGAAACAGCTGCGTGCTCTCCGTCCCGCGGAAATCAAAAAGCGCGCTTGTCCCGTCGCCAAGTAATATGTTTTATAATTTGCTACCGTGGTGTGGTGTCTTATGTGTGTTTTTCTTCAATCATTATTTTCATTGAACCACAGTCCAAGTGCTTTACTCGCCGTCTGGCCTTTGGCGGTGCAACCTGCCCTGAGCTGCTAAAGTGCGGCTGGTTGGAAGCGGCTGAGGAATGCGTATCATTCTTGACTGGATTGGACGGCGGCTGACCGCAGAGAGGAGAGCCCGGTGTTCTGTAAAATAACATCTGAAGAAATGGAAAAATGTAATAGTGGAAGCTTCGCTCCTAAACTCCGTCCACATGAGAGAGCTGTGCGCCAGGCCTGCAGGCAGTGCTATTGAACAGTGTTGGATGGCCACGCTGCTATTCTGGGTGGCCCTTTCGCACAGGGCGTGCGCTCATAACGTAATACCTTCAACCCCCACCTCCCCCCGTCCCACACCGTGCGAAAATAAAGGTAGAGGAACTGGCGCAACTGAATAAGTTCCCCTCTAAGTGAAATGCAAACATGTCCAGTTCATATTACTAAAATAATGACCTTCCACCCTGAGCCTCCGAGTTTATCATGAGAACCACACAAAGCAAATGCAAAGCAGCGAATCAGGGCTGATTTAAGGCGGCATCCTTTTCTCAGCCCTGGTGATTGTACCAGATTTGACTATTTTGCCGTTTGCTCAACTGAAAACAAAGTTGTTTTCCTTGGTGGACAACTGTCCAGTTGTACCCAGAGGAAGAAAAACAACCCAACTGACTTTAAAAGTGACGTTCAAGGCTAAAATGCAATGTCTGAAGTAATGCAGTGAGAACAGGACGGGACAAAACGGCGTCATCCAATCTGGACTCAAGACCTCAGTGCCAGGGTCTGACTGACACCTGGACTGAAGAGGGCAAATGAAGAACAATGGAGGAACATTATGAGAATTAATCTAATCTCAGCCGTTGTTCACAGGGGCCGTCGTGTCAATTATCTTAATTGTTCCATTTTCAGAACCTGCTGCATGTTTCGGAGGACAAGAGATGTAACTTGAGGGATGAGTGCAGTCACTCTCCATAATTGTGATTGTCAGTAGATTTGTGAATGAACGTCAGAGTGGCCGATTAAAGGATGAGAGTGATCACTGGGATTTGGGGCCGTGGCGGAGCTTCAGCGACTCTGACTGCGTTGACATGGACAATCAGGATCCTGGTTGTGATCGACCGTTAAACATCCTGTTTGCCAGTCCTGCATTACACTGTATATCATAACCCAATTTCAGTATGTGGGATATTCTCCTCCCACCTGCTTCTGCTAGCTGGAGAGCTCCATATGAAAACAAGCTACCGTAGCATGTGTAAACCTTGATGCTGATCATGAGCACTACTGCTGTGGCCTATTGAGGTATATCAGTAAAAGAGACGAGGCTCTGAACTGACAGCTTGATTATTAATATTTTACCCATCCAATGAGCTTGTAAACAGCAACATTTTTTTGTCGCCCTCCAAAACTTATATTGCTTTAGGGACACTAAACCCCGGTCAGTACATCCAAATATATCAAAGTGAAAGATTGTTAAAGTTATTTCTACTTGCTATCAAGGGATTGTGCATCAAAGCTTGATCTCCAGAAACACACTCCAGTGCAGCACAGCAGTACAGCGCTGGCGCTGGTTGAGGCAGTGAACTCCTCGGGAAAACCCTCTCTTGTCTTCAGTCCATTCAAATCAGTCAAAACCATCCTTGGATGTTCTGGAAAAATCCCTGCGGCTTGAATAAAACATGTTGGCAAAGTCCAAAGTCTTGTTGATACTACGGTTTAGTTTTAGGGGTGACTAAACTGAGCAGAGCAGAGGAAGTTGAGTAGCGGCGGCTATTAAAGCCACTCATCATCAAGGATGTCAAGCACTCTGCTCTCGGTCCATCTAATATAATAATATAGATATAATGGTATAAGAACTATTTATCTGCACTGTGGTGGTCCTTCTGATCAGTGCTTCACAGCATACACGTTTACATTTTTTGCATTCAAAAAATATTGAGAAATAGATATGATAACAGGTCTGTTGTAATCTACCCAATCAAATGTAGGTTAAAGTGAGCAACCTTTGGTCTTGACTCAGAGACTGACACTGAACCGCTTACAGCAAACTGTCACGCATGAATTTTCGCCAGAACACACCCATAAACAATGATTTTTGAACTCAATAAAAGATAAGTCTGAATTTCATTGGGTTTTTTTTTTTTCCCCCGACCTGATAAACCCAGTGAAAACCTTCCGGACACCGCACTGCTTGGCTGGCACCGGTCCAGCACAGTAATTAGGGTAACTCCAAGCAGAACAGAAAACAGTTTTCCATACAGTGTATATATATAAACAATCGCAAAATAGCAAATTAAATTCAGTGCTCCATAATTAACCTTGGGAGGAAAACTCATTTAAGTCTATTAAATCATCAAATGAGCTCAGGTAAACCTCAACCTGATTATGCTGCAGTGGTGGGGTAGGGAGGGAGGGGAGGAAGAAAAAAAAAATCGGACTGCCGGTTGTCTTTGGGGGTGAGGAAGTATCGTCACTTACGGGAGCCAAAGCAGCTCTCTGTCTGAGCCGTTAAATTGTGACTCACACATCAATGCAATTAAACTCGTCGGAGGAATACCGACTTTCTGCTTGAATTCACAATGTTAATTAGCCGGTTGGGATTTTTGAAATAAGTTATTGCGCTGCTTTATCTGGTGTTGTGGGTGAGTGATTCTCATAAAGACTGGAGCCCTTCTCGCCGCCTTCCTATCATAGGCAGTATGTGTGCCGAGCAAAATAATTGCAAGGAAAGTGTGTAACTAATGATTTCCACAAAGCTGCAGCACATAATGTGTTGGTGTTTAAAATGCAAATTTCCTCTTGTTTATTCAGGGCTCATGTTCGTATTTTCAACCTGAAATCCCCTTGCCTTCCCTGCCTGTGAAATCACTGCCGTGTTTGGCAGGTTACTGTTAAACTAAAGGTGCCAGAGCTGTTTGTGGCCTGCAATTTGCCTCTGTTGTTTTCCTCATTTTACTAATATACATGTGGCTATGTGACAAAAACATTGCATGCATAACAGCCTTTAAAATCTTTCAAAACCACGAGCAGAATGTGAATAAGCAGGCGAGGCTCCTTTAAGAGTGGACGAGCTGGTGGCGGTTGCCCCAGCGTTGCTCGTGACCTTTGGAGCTGCCGCCAGTGGCCGGCTGTAATTTATCAACATCTAAACTTTCCCTCGTGTTCCCTCAAACACGCGCGGAAGCGACCGCTGACATTAAAACTCAATTAGAGGGGCCACTTTCTTAATAATACATCGGCTAAGTGCATTAGCTGCACGTCGCCTGGCGCCCAGAGTGCAGCGCTCGCACTATATCTTAATATGACAGGACCACGACTGTCTGGGAGCTAATGTGTTGGACTGCAGGGGTAATAGGATGCAGATGAGCTCCGGCAGCTCGGGCGCTGTCGGTGGATGAGCGACTTCCCGCTGGCCAGGATATTCAGTGTTTTAAAGATGACAAATCCCAATCCTCTGCATGGTGTTTATGCTCCTAGAGCAAAATGCTTTTGTCTTATTGCAGCGTGGAGTTATGTGACATGTCACTGTGCAACTGGCGTCTGTGTTTGCAGTGAACTGGCTCAGCAGATAATGAGAAAGATAATGAACTTATTATTTTTTTTCTAGGAAGACGTGTCATAATGTTTGTTGGTTCCACTGATGCATACCATGCGTTTGGACAGGAAGAGTTTTAAGCAGGGTTGCACCGATACCACTTTTTCACGAGTAGAGTGCTTGAATTTCACTACTCACCGATACTGAGTACTTAATAAGGCATTTGCACAGTATAGAATTACTTTGATTTTTTTTTTTTTTCAATTTTCCACAGATGTTCTGTCATTTAAACAACATTCCTTAGCACCCTTTTCTAGACCCTTGGTGACTTTAACAAGTTTTACTGCCGTACAAACACAAATTGAACAAAAATGTCATATACGTATCATATACGGTGTTCCGGTATCCCCATGTATTTCATGAATATGAGTACTCAACCCCGGTATTGGTACCGATACCACATACTGATGTCGGTATCAGTGCATCCCTATTTTTCAGTGAATAAACAGCAAGTAAATGTCATGGTTTTCATGTACTGAAATCTGGCCTTATGTTTTGTTTGTTGTTTCACATATTTTTCATGGAGATAATCGCAGAAAATCGTCAGTCAGGCCAGAGGCCGTGCTGCTCCGACTACGATCATTATTTCAGCTTGTGGGTCAAAAGTTGCTGTTCCGTATCTGTGAAATTTACCTCGGCAGAGTGTTCCAGAAGTTGCCTTTCCCTTGTTGGCTGAAGACGAGCATCAGCATCAGGATCAGCTTTTACTCGCCTTGGAATCATCAGTGAGTCACGTGCCGCCCCCACGCCGTACTTGAGAAGTTCCTCAAATGACATGGCAGCATGACAGTATGCAGCATTAGGACTCGCGGCTAGCGCTGATCCAACACATTTGAAGTCATGCTAAACAAAGCCTGAATTTGACTGTAAAATCACCCTGACCACAGAGGGCGTGATGAAACGCTCGCTGCTGAACCTCCGCCAGTCCCGAGCACATGGGAAACGTTAGCTGTGAAAATATTTTCCACCTTTTTTATACTCGCGCAGGGCCCTGCTGTAGTCCTTGAATTAATGCGCTGCGGTTTGTGCGCCGCCGCCATATAGCCAACATCAAATAGCTGCTGTACAAAACATTTTGCTTTGTGCCACTGCCATATTTTCACATCCAGAACTTTGAACACGGAGCATAACTTTTTGTTCGGGAATGCTTCTGAACACGTCTACTCTTTTGCAACAGCCAGACCTGATGCAGAAAATAAATACGATAAATAGATTACCGGAGTTTTATCCCTCCAGCCCCCAAAACGATGCTTGATGTGTTTTTTTTCTGGGAGAAACGAGCTCCTCTGGCCTTGTTTCACTTAAAGGCCGTCGCTCTGTCTTTGAGTAGCAGCTGCTACGATGGAGACCACGGCGACTGACAGAGCAGCTCCCCGCTTTACGGCGGCTCACCTGGGCTGATGGACCTTTTCCCATCCGTATCGAAGCCCGAACCGCCGTTCCGTCCTCCGGGAATCCCAAAATTAAAAAGGCCTGGAACTCCAGTCGCTGGCTGCCGCCCCGGCGAAAAACAGTTGCAATCATGAGCTATAAAAGATAAATACATTTGCAAGTGATTACCGTTAAGCTGGTTCCTCGTCAACACCAACCAGGACATGAAGGTCCCTGCCAAGAACAATGAAAGCACTGTTTTCTTTTTTTGTTTTAAATATTGAAAGGCATTGTTGAGGGATAAACACTCTCAGCCAAAGTGGGTTGGATGTTTTCCTTGTGTTCCTGGCACCGCGCTACATTTCTGCAGCTGTCAGTGGTGTGGTTTCGCTAAAGGCCCTGCTAATCCCAGGCTGACATTCTTTTTTTCTTTTCTTTTTTGTTTTTACTGGCTCTATTTGTGTTTGTGATGACAATGTTGAAACTGATTTTCATCCATTTACCCACAGCCGTTAAGGTCTACTGTGCAGAGATCTTCATGGCTGTCTCCCTTTTTTTTTTTTTTTTCTCCATCTCAGTTTTTACATCTCCTGACATCATTAATGCAAATTAGCCATCTGCATCGCTGCTCTCAGCGCTACTAGCCTGGACCAGTTCTACTTTTAGTTTGCTCAACTCACTTCACGCGGCCGTGATCCGGACTCTCGAAATTTGGGAAGTGCCAGAGGTCCAGTTCACAGTTGTCTCTCAACTCATTTGAACACATTTTTTCATGTTCACATTTTTCACATTTACCTTTTAGACAAAAGCTATATGTATATTAATTGACTACTAATTGAGAGTGTAGTGCAACCTTAGTTGCCTAATAATAGATATTTGGACTTTCTGGCAAACTGGCAACCAGCCTGCACTTGTGGTTGATAATACATCAAACCTGTTCACTGTATTTGGTCAGAGTAATCCTGCTGCTGCTGCTGCTGCTGTGGCCTGTTCATGTGTAAGACCAGGTTCTGTGTTGTGCTTGCTGGATCTGTAATTTCACTCAAATTTGTCAGGCAAAACAATCCATACAAAATGCGACATTTCACAGCACATGAGTGCAGTGTTTTATTTTGTGAGTTGATTTTTTTTTTTTTTTTAGTGCAGCCTACGGTTATAACACAGCCTGGCGGTATCAGTGTAATCACAGCATGAGTGACTTATTTATCATTTCAAAGAGGAAATTGTGGGCCGTGCGTTGTGTTAAGCCAATAAAACCTCAGATATGAACAAGGTCAGAGTGGTTTGGACGTTTGATATTCAGACGGAACAATTCCAGTGCTGAGAATGCATATCAGTGATGACAGTAGATTTCATTTTTTTAATATAAAACAAGCTTTGTTTATAAACAATGATTTCTGTCGGGGGCCAGGGAAGTCTGGGTGTCTCTGCTGAAGAAGAAGAAGAAGAAGAAGAAAAGCCCTCTGGTCTTGAACTGAGGAGTAGCATCATTCAAGTCTGTGGTTGAGGGTCGGGAGCCGCGTTGACCTCAGATGGAAAGGCTGAGCATTTGGAGGAGGCCGGGTGTAATTGCGGCAGAAGCTTGCAGGAGCAGCAGAGTGTGCAGCGTTTTCAGGCGTCGGAGGACGAGGAGAAAGCGAGGCTGCCCGCAGGCTGCTGCACTGGCTCCTCAAGTGGCTTTTAACAGGGACATAATTGCTTTCCTTTGTAGCCGGGCACACATTTGTCTCATGGAAACATTATACTTAATCCTCCGTTGTGTGTTCGTGCCTTAAAGAGTGCTATTAAGAAGAAGAAGAAGGAGTAGAAGAAGAAGGAGGCCCGAGCGGCTAAATCACACGTGATTTGCCAAATCTCACAGCGACTGTCATAATTAGCTGGCCACAGTGAAAGTGGCGTCACGTCAACCCACTGCCTCCCCTCAGTGTGTTCACGCTCATCTTTGCAGCTGAGTGAACTTTAAACTCGACAGCTCCTGGGTGAAAGAAAATCATTGAAAAAAAATAATAATTGCAGTTCGAAAACTGCAAAAGTCCAAGAAACAATTTTTAAGATCCTGGCAAAAAACAACAACAAAAAAAAAATGAATATGGTCGCTCTTTAAAATAGTTTTCAGACTATTTACATGATACATGATGTATGACATAATACAGTATATGTTTTATTTGCAGTGATGTTTTTAAATGCATGACCGCATTTAACAAAAATATCCGCGCAAATATAAAAACAAGTGGACTTCTGTATGTGCATTAATGGGGCTTCTCATTGTTGTCCCAATTGTAAATACTCATCTTACTCATCTTTTTCAAAAAAACAAACAAACCCAAAAAACATGAAAACACTATCAAGACTCAAGAAGCCACGGAACCTCTCAGGAATCCGTGCATCACCAGCGTTGCGCTACAGGCCGTTCCACTCCTCCGCTCCTCCACCCTCCCCTCCACGTCCTCTTTTTTTTTTTTCCCAGCCGTTAATTATATGAAGCTTTTATTACGCCTGCTGACTTTGATTGTTCTTATGCCAAAGCTAATATTTGATTTAGGTGTTTTTTTTTTTTTTTTTTTTTATAAGCGGTAGCCGTTTGAATAAATGGAGGAGGTGTGCTGGCACCGTCTTGGATGAAAGGAGCGGCAACAATAAACTGTCGCCTGACGGGTGAATTACCTTTGACTGACAAAAGGAAAAGCAGTTCTGCTGAATCATGACGTTGTGGAGTCTGACCAGCGGAGCTGCGAGACAATGTCAGGAAAAAAAGGTCAAATGTAAAATGTCACGCAAGTCCTCGGGTGACGCTTCCAAGTCACCCGCACCTTATTCAGCTGGACACTAGAAACATGTTCCGCCCCTAGTGGAGGTCAGCAATTATTTATTTCAGGTTCGACTCGTTTAAAAAAAGTTTATATATATAGTGTCTATAAAGTCTATATCTTTCTATCTGTCTGTCTGTCTGTCTGTATCACTATCTAACCTTTTCATGATTACTGTGCTGAAACATAGTAAATACTGTCAATGCATCACCAGGAGGTGGCAGTACTGGCCGTGAAAGGGGCTCAGCTTATTGTGTACACCGCCCCCCCCACCACCACTTGCCTCCACCCGCCACCTCCACCTCCACCGCCGGTGCTCTCATATCTATATTAAAAACGCACGGCATCATATTCCTCCGAGCCGTTTATCTGCTCTTTGTCTTCCAGTCGGCCTCTCGTCATCGGCCCCGCACGGCGCCGCGCCATTGTGAGCAGGATATTAAAAAAAACCCTCCCCCACCGACACCACCCTTGTGTCGGAACGAGCGCGGGGAGTCGCAGCAGACGCACGTCACGTTGGCCTCGACCCCGGCAGCTCCGCGCGCTGATTAGCTTGTTTTGCAATCTGTTGTGAGCCGCACGGCCGTTAATGACGCTCGGACCCCCGCCCGTCCACCCAGAGGGCCCGTAAACGCTCTGACGACGGACGGACGGACGGGCGGGCCGGCGGACTCGGCCTCTCGGCTCTGTGTCACAAAGTGAAAGGGAGGTTGTGCTTTGATGGCGGTGTTACGCAATCCTTGTACGTCGGGCTGAGCTCATTTGAAACTGATGAGCTGCTGCTGCTGCTGCTGCTGCTGCTGCTGCTGCTGCACCCGGACGGTGGAATTTGCGGCACTCCGGCAGGTGCTGATTACCTCTGCAGCGAGATAACGTCCACTTCTTTTCTTTTTTCTTTGGCACCTGGACCTTCGCTGTCGTCGCCGCGAGCAGAAAACAAAGCCGGCGTTCACCTCCTGCATTCAGTCGATGCGCGCGGGCACCTCCGCATTCACGAGAGGTCTTCGACAAAGTAAAACCAACACGCAGAAACAACACTGACTCACTAAATGTTTAACTAGTGTGAAAAGGCGGCATTAGCAACACACCCCGGGCCGGCTCTTGTCTATGTGGGCCACAGCCTGAGGGCGGGCGGCCTTATTGGCTGGCCAGTGCTCCCTCACTGTTTTTCTAATGCTAGTCAAACATTATTTTGAATGGCTAAGCTCAATAGTGGCAGTGTTTCTGGCCTGCTTGAGTAAATATTAGCAGAGCACACACGAGAGAAGCAGGAGTCGCTGTCTTGTTTGTGTGTCTGTGTGCAAAGTGTCGTCTCCCTGTCAGCTATGTCTACACACACAGTGCACAGCAGCAACAATAAAGTTGGCGCAAACAAAAAGACGAGGGGGTCGGAGGAGGGTAAAGAAACACAAAAGGGCAGGAATTTTGACTCATTCTCTGCCCGGCCACTTCCTTGTTTGACAAAGAGAGACATTTCCATTTATTCTATTATTAGATAACGTGGCAATTTTCTCTGCTGCGCCTATTTCTCTTTAAACCTACTGCGGCCAACCGAGACAGCTGTTGAAACCTTTATCCTTCCCACCGCAAAACCTATGCTAATTTGTTTAAACATAAAAAAGGGACCATCTTTGCTTTGTTGGAAAAGTCAATGTATTCTGGCCACACTGTGTTCCTAGAAGTCACATGGTGGCCTACATAAACAAGCGCCACTGCTTTGTAGACGGGCTCTTCTGACGCGGCTTTCACGCAACTAGCAAAGATTTTGTGTAACCAGTTCACTGACCGAAGGCTCGAATACGGAGTCAGGGACTGATTCTCCATGTTCTGTACGTTCTCTGGTAGAATGCCATTCCAAACAGTGAATTGGCTTCTTCTTCTTTCTTTTTTTTCATTTTTTTTTAATTTCAAACCCATTTCTGAGGATATTTCTGCTTAGAGACACAACAGGTAGTAAAGGACAAGTTCCCCATTGAAGCTCTGTCATCCGTTGCTGCCTGGCCAATACAAGTTACCTTCAGCGAAAAACCTTAACTAGCAAAGAGCTGCAGTATTGTTGGACATTGTTGGTAATGTGGTGCTCGCATACCAGAGCTGTCACATAAAGTCACTGTTCAGGCTATCAGCAAACTGGGCTATGCTATCGTTAGCATCGTTTGGTGCAGGAAGTGGATCTTACATCCCTAAACTAGCAGGCACAGCCACTAAACTAGGAGTGGGTGAACAACGCACACATGGATTTGGTGTGACATCACTTCCTGTTGTGTACGACATGACACTGATTGTCCTGTACAGTGCAAATGGAATGGTAACAGGCTAAATATTGCATATAGCTCCTTTCTAAAGGCTTGTTTCATCTGTAGTAGCCCACATGGTGGTTCTGTTTTGGGTTTTGTGATTTTATTCTGGTGTCCGTTATAAAACCTGGCACCTCTGAGGCGCCAGCCCTCCGTCTACGTCGCCCAGGCTCACGGCTCAGGGAGCGTGCGGCTCTCTTACAGTCGGACAAAGTAGGAAGAGCAGCTGGGAAAATGTTTGCGTCGTTGTCTCGGGAGAAATGTGCCGCGAGTACGAGCGTCTTCAGCTGGTTTGAAAGGCGTCTTCTTGAAAATCCTGTTTGTTCTGGGCACAGGCACAAAACACCAGGGTAAGTGACGGGCTCGGCAGGCAAACAAACAAACAGCCTCGTGTTTGCCATAGTTTTATGTTGTTGATTACGTGCCATATGGGCCTGCTGTTCACGCCGAACGCGTCAAACAAGATGAATCTTGCTTTCTGTGTATATTGCCTGTTTTTTTTTTTTTTTTTTTTTTTTTTTAAATTGTTCTCAATTAAAAGTTTTTAGTTTTATCACCAGATCCTGAATGGCACTAATGGGGCCAATAAATAGATAAATAAATAAATAACCCACACGAGTTGTCGGCAGGAAAACGGCTCCTGGAGAATTACTACCTGGGAGTTGATGCTGCTTTTCATATTAGTTTACAGGCATCATGGGGTGTTAGCTGAGCTGCCAGAGCCGGAGGCGTGTGACTGTCAGACAATGCTTAGTGGGCCTTTTTCACTGTCAGCGTCTTACCTGAAACATGGAAACTTTCGTAATTTTTTAAATATATATGTATCTATATATATACATGCTGTACATATTTGCATCTATTTACCTCCAGGCTGCTGCAGAGCCGACTGACCCTCTCTGCTTCCTGGCTGAAGGGCTTAACCTGTCAATTTCCGAGGCTTCATTTCTAGCCTCGGGCCTCCTCCTGTTAGACTGACATGCTCTCTTTGTTAGTTTCCACCATACGTAGAAAATAAAAAATGAGCATGGCTGTTTAAAGACTTTAAATAAGATTGCATCCTTTTAGGGTGGCTGCATATCTTATTTGTGTGTGTGTGTGTGTGTGTGTGTGTGTGTGTGTGTGTGGGACTCTCCTCTGCTGCGGGTGCATGGCGGTCTGCAGAGGATGCCAGGCGTTGAGGCATGGCCCCGGGCTCATTCTCATGCAGGCCCATGGTGTGAGGCTGAGGCTGGGAGATAATTGCTTCTCTGAGGAGTGGATGGCCTCGGAGCTTTTCCTCATCTGCCGGTGCCAGCCACCAAGCTGTCCATCACACGGCGCCCCGATGACTGACGCCCTCCGAGGAGAAACAAAGGCTATTAGCAGCGTATGTGCACAGCTGCCGCGCGTGAGCACGGGCGGATTTGCTTAAACACAACTTGCCTGAATACAAAGTGAGGCGGCCTGGCTGGCGAACGCAGAACCAGCGCCATTTCTCTCCCCCCCACCCGCCTTCCCCCCATCCCCTATTTTCCCTTCCTATTCCCGTCACCCTCTCCTCCGCCTTGCCTCCTCTTCCCGTGCTTTTCTAATCTCCCTTCACACCTGCTGTCTCTGACATACATGTTTCCCCCGAGAGCAGAGAGTGAGGCTTGAGTGAAGGGCTGAGGCTCGGCGTGGGAGGCTCCGAGGAGGGAGGGGAACAGATTGAGCCCGTTTTATATCAGACCTCCCTGTGGCTCCGCTCGGGCTTCAAAGATGAGGTGTTTCCACCCACAGGGCGACACCGGCATAGGGATAAAGCCCAGCGGAGGCACGGCAATTAAAGTGGACGTCAGGCATCCCTAAATTTTCACCAACCCCAAATGTGGGGTTCGATTTTGAAGGATTCGGGAGGATGTTTATTGCTTTCGCCGCGTCCTCATTCGAGATGACTTGGAGGCTGCGTCCCTCTGATGACGCAAGATAAACAAATCTTGAAATGTTTCGGTCAAACGGCAGCATCGACGTATATTTGCTTTCCTATTCTAAGCTAATTGTGTTGTTCAGACACAACCAGCTCAGACAGACAGATCTACACGAGGGCCTTGCGAGTGCTTGTAGCAGCCAGTTTTAAAAGAATCGCCTCATGCAAAACAGGTTGTTCTATATCGAAAAGCACAAAAGGGGATAGTAAGTTACCGAAAATGTAAAAAAAAAAAGAATTTGAGATGCACTGTTTGAGATGGTGCTCAGAGCGTCCAGAGTCCCCACTGGTGTTGCTGTGTGACAGGCATGACATTGGCACCGGTGTGTGTCGGAGTGTTTCCTCCGCAGGGCCGTGGAGCTCTAATGAGGGGGAAATTTGTGCTTGCTAAGCACGGTCAGATTTATGAGCCAGCAGGGTTGCCCGGCACCGCACTGACAACAGATATAAATACAAGGGCTCTCCGGGGAGGCTGTATCACATGGGGGAATAGGGACGGTAATCCCAACATGCTGGCGTCTGAGGAGGAGCTTTCGCAGGCGGCGAGGGCCAAAAGATGCAGTCGTGCGCGTCGGCGTGGCTTCTTCTCGTCGGTGGCGTTTCGCCGTCGCGACGTGAAACGCGCCGTGGCACAGTCGCGACTGTTGTCACAACCCTGAGGGTGGTAAATAATTAATAATCCTGCATGTCTCATGGTAAATAATCCATTATCTATGAATTACCACGGTGCTCATGAATCAGTGTGTTTGTAAGCAGTTGTGACATGATGACTGACGCGTGGGACTGTTCGTGCTTTGCATCAATAAGTGATCGACTCTCCGGTTTGATACACGAACCCGACGTACCCGTTGGTTCTGTCCTGTCGGTATGGGCGCATCAGTCGCTAGCGTAGCCGGACATGAAACTCGCGAGTTGTTTGAGTTGGCTGTGCAAGTCTTGTACGCATTGTACACGCGCTGTTCGGATCCATGCTCGCGGAGCTGCAGATGGAGTTGTGGAAATGGGCAAAAAATCCGCGGCGGGCTTGGCTGCTCTCCGACCGGCGTTCTGCAAGGGGAAGTTTATCCGGGGAGATCACTCACACACACCCCCAACCACCCGTCTCTACACAACGCGAGCGTGCCAGTGTGGCCGTCCAAGACAGTTGGCAAAGTAAGCCAAAAAAAACAACAACAGCAAAAAAAATACACAACTCGACACACTTCACCCCAACTGCAAAGCCCAACAGTGTCCAAATGACTGTTTTTTATATATATATATATGTATATACATATATATATATATGTATATAGTCTGTATGTTTTATCTAATTCAGTCTTTTTTTGTTTCAAAAGAAGTAATTTGGACATTTTGACAATTTTCATATATATGTATATATATATATATATATGTATATATATATATATTTACACATACATACATACATACATACATACGTACACATATATATGTTTGCTGCACTGTATGTATGTTCTAATTGTGTTGTAATTTTAAAATATCCCCGTAGTTCCAATTTAACTGCGTCTTCTGAGAAGTGTCGCCTCTCATGGTAAATGTGCCGTCGAGCTGTGCGTCATGTTTCCTTCGCTCAGCTCTGGTGTAGATATCGTTCACAAGCAAAGCTTGGGTTTTACAACCCGGCCCAGTTCTTAATGTCAGCTCGCCCTGGCTCTTAATGGAGCTCCTCTGTCCTGGAATGGAGTTTTGCATATGTGGCTTCAATCACAGGGGGGACTCCACTCTTATCCCCCTTGTTTTCTTTGGATACCTGGTTTGAAACCCAAGGCCAAGCATCCAAGGACCACATTCCCTCTGCAAGTGGGAGTGCATCGTGAAAATGTCAGTGCTTTTGCTTGATGATCTGTGTGGATTTCCTTTTAGCTTTTTTCACAGCGTTCCCTTGACACTCTGTTCTTGTGTTGATATTCTGATCCTCTTGTTCCCCACCTGCTTCCAATTTGCAGACTTCTGTCTGTCAATCCTGACCTCCTTTCAACCTCTTACATCACCAGTTGATCAGGTGGCAAGGAAAACACAGCGCGCTGGAAAGACTCGGCCATTTTGGAAACTCTAAATTTTCCCTTCTTCTGAGGTTTATGAGGGAGAAATGAGGCATAATTCAGGCCGTGGTGGTTGAACTTTCCACGGTCAACTCGTATGATCATTAATCACGCAAAGTTACCGTTGTTGCTCTGTAGCAGCAACGCCTTTCGTGGGTTGAATCCCATTTGGCTCTCAGTTGTTTTGTGGTCATCTTTCAAGGCTGAATGATATTTTAATTGCTTTACCTGCTGCTACGTATTAGTTTTTGTGGATTACGCAGTTTAATGTCATTCATTGCACTTTAGAACAATTGTTGCATTTGTCTGCCTGCGATGTTTATTTGGCACTGTTATTAGTACCCCTGCCAAATGTCCCTCACGCTTGCAATAAATGAGGCGTGATTTATCCCAGATCTGACGGCTTCTCAAGTCGCCGGGAAAAAAATGAGAAGCGGACAAGAGAGCTGCTTCTCAACTCTGAGGCCACAGGTGCATTCAGCTCGGCCTCTTAAAAGCAGACACTCAAGTCAATCCGAGCAGGAAACCTGAACAATAGAGCGGCCCTCTTATTTTTATTCTGCCCTCTTCAGCCAGGACAGAGCCATTAAAGAGCACTCCGGCTGTCAGCTGGGTGAAGTTTTCCCCTCTGCATCCCTCTGACAGGCGGAGATTTGTGCTCTGGCTGAGAGAATTGCTCCGAGTCTTATGGTTCTATTGTCCCCCAGATGACTGTTCTCATAACAGCTCTGCTTTTGCCCACACCTTCGACACCCACGGTCATAAAAAACACAGCAGTGCAGGCAAAGTGCAGCGCGATGCTATATATTTTCCTCCTATCCCCACTTTGTGCCGTTAACCCCAGAGTGTCAGTACAATATAAAGCTAAATTATATTTGCAACTGCTGCATAGTCATGAAATTGTTGGAATCTGCAGTTGGAGAATTGATATATATATTTTTAAAGGTTCCCCAAGAGTTTAATGATGCTGCGTTTTGAGGCCAAAAAGTAGCCGCTTTTTTTTTCTATTAGCTTTCTAGTTCTGCATTTTAATTTCATTGGTACACAATGGGTAGCTAACCTCGTGTGATTCACCTTTTAATGATAGCCATATCTCTGTGTACAAGGCGTAAATTGGAGTGAAACAGGATTTTCTCAATAAAACCAAAACAGTTAGCTATATATTGCTGTCAGTGCCAAACTCAAGAGACAAATGTGTAGGGAATTTGATGTTGTGGTAGTAAAGAGTATTAAGCGCAGCGTTCTGAGAGGCAGAAGTGCCCTCTCTGTGGCATCTTAGAGTTCTGAGGAGTGGCCGGAATATGGAGAGATAGTGGTTCCTCCCTGTGGGAATGGATTATGGAAAAGCTCTGGTATAACGGCCGTTCCTGATTGGAGGTCAATGAGAAAGAGAGAGACAGTGAGACAGTTTGCAGGAAGCCAAAGAAATTGATTTGTCACTCTGCAATGATCCTTCCTTTGAACAAGTGCACATTGCCGTTCGTCAAGGGCAGCTCAGGTTAATGTGTCCGCTGCAGTGAGTCAACTCATCGGTTCGAACGCGTCGCAACGAACTGAAGGGACGGCCAGAATGAACACGCTTCAAGTCGGTTTGACTCAATTTGGTAGCCGTTGCCCTCGCGATTCTGCTATTGCGTTAGCCTCGGACAACAAAAGCGAGGAGTGACCAGCGACACACGGCTGTCGAAGGTGTGGAGGCAGGCCATAGATATTTCAGGAGCATCTGTTTCCTCTGTTTGCACCGTAGTCATGGCGATCAAAATTGAGGAATGTTGTTTTTACAAGGCTTAAACAAACCGGTCGCCTCCCGTTGGCACTGTGTGCTTTGTCCAATCCCGCCTTCGTCACCGGGATCACGCTGACCTCAAGGACTCAAGCCTAGACTCGACTCGAGGGTTTGGTCTCGAGAGCCACGACCGGGTTCTGAAATAACAAAATGATCTTCCGGTGTTACTTGGATCCCAATTTAATCTTCAAAGTTGAACAAGAGCAGCTTCCGCCGTCGCAGGAAAGTGCCCATCCACGTAATTCACCATCCTTTTCCTTGAAGCACTGACTAATGAGATCTTCTTTTGTTCCCACCCTTGTGCACCAGACAAGGTATAGATCTGAAGACATCTGATGATTCAACCCCCCCACCCTCCCACCCCTGTTCTGCTTTAGAATTGTAAATCAGTCCTTCCTTGGATCCAAATAAAATACTGCAGTGGTGTTTTAAAATTCAAAGCAGAAACCTGCATGAATTTGTACAGATATTTTGCATCATTATTCTAATACAACCTTGAAGTTGGATCCTAGGTAGATTAACATGAATTAACATTGATTAACTTCTTCAAAATACCACCGTCGGGGGATAATTATCACACAATCTGAGTAATAGATATATATTTTGCTGCACTTTATAAAAGACATTGTGTTTAAGGAAAAACAAAGTGACAGCAAGACAGACACAAAAAAAGAAAAGACATACAAAGCAGCCTCGCCACCCATTAACCATGAGAAGAAATGAACGGCGCTAACGGCTGTGAGTTCAGCTTGTTCTTGCTTTGACTCAGTCATGTCGGCTGCTCCTTGCCAACTTTTTTTTAAATTTATTTTTCCCCCCTCTGCCCTCTTCAATCCCAGCCTCCTATTTTCAGCAGCTTTTCATTGAGTGCCGTCTTGTCAGCACTCTGCCACTGTTACTTTTATACCAGCCCTTTCATGTGAGGCAGTGTTGAGAGGAGCCAGCCACACGGTTCAAACCCAGAGAGGCTGAATGTCGTGAAAGTCATCAACAGAGAACTATTTTAAAATGTGTGTCTCGTTCCAAATAATACACCGGCCTGCCAATCTGAATTTGCAAAAAAACAAAAACAAAAAAAAGCAAAAAAACAAAAAGCGATTCAACCTAAGCGATTCAAATACTTTCTCACGTGTAATTGGCTGCCGCCGCCGCCGCCGCCACCACCACCTTTCCCTCATGCCACTGTTCACCTGTGACAAACTGCTCTGGCACGCAACTCGCCCGTAATTGCTCCCCACGCCCCGGAGCAGCGGTGGGCGGGGGAACGGCGTTTGGAATGTGGACGGCTGTTGCCAAATGCAGTGCGTGGATGTAAATGAACAGTCCGCTCTTGGAAATGCGCCTCTCACACGGATGTCACCGTCGGCGGTCGGTCACCTCCCCGCCGCCCCCCCCCACCCTTTTCTTCCCCGCCTGTTTTGTTTTCCCGTCGCTGAACCCTGGTTGTCGTGCCGCGCCGGGACGGGGGCCGCGACAAATAGCGGCTGCCATTGTCGGACGGCTAATCGCTCGACCCTGGAAGGACCGGAGCGGAACGCGCACTCGCCCACATGATTGTATCTTGGGTGAAAGCACACATGAATAAGTTGCAGGGCGTGGGCGTGACGAACGACTTTGTTGCCTTCAGCCGAGCGCCGGCGGCCTGTTCAAGGCCACTGACGGTCGACCGTGTTTGCTTACAGTACCTTTGTTCAGTCCCTAGAGGGCAAAATATACAGTAGCTGTTGCTGTCTGACTTAATGGAGGCAAAAAAGATCAATTTCTCTCCGGGCCACATTAAGGGCACATAATATTTGCACTTTAGCTGCGTTAGCGGCTTTTTAAATAATTAAAGTGAACAGTGTGAAAATCAGTATTGGAACCTGTGGAGTTGTAACCTGTAAAAGTTACAAAGGCAAAATCCTCTGAGCGGTGCCATTTGTCAACGACAGTGGCGAAGAATCCAATTGTGAATCGTCTACACAAATTCCGAGCATTTTTTCACATTGTCATCACACGACGACTTTATCTTTGCGATCGCGGGCCTCGGCCAGTCAGCGCGCCGCGCGCTGTTCCTGCGTGCTTGAGGTGACGGCACCTGCATAAACATGTTTGTGTGTGTCTTACAGAAACCTTTTAAGAGATTAGAGCACACTCGCTGACATTTCGAGGGCGCGCACGGATGTGGGAACACTGATAGACCCGATAACCTTGACGATGCCAGTTCATGAAGAGCAAAAACAAAGAGGCTTTTTGGTGGGCTTGAAAACGAGCCGGCGCAGCGAAGAGGCTAGAAGGCAATCGCAATGAAATGAAAGTGGTTTTTTTTTAATGAATTATTTCTCATTTGAGACTGTTTTTTCCTGACTCTTCAGTGTACGCGCTCGCCTTTCGTCGCTCTTGCAGTTTAACTGGAAATCAAAGCCGTTCGAAGGCTCACTAATTCAAATAATATTGTCGTTTTAAGTCATTTGCAAACACGCCAAGTCCTTTTCTGCCGCTGTGTTTATGCCTATAAGCGCGGCGGCAGATTTATTGGAGCGTTAGCGTCCAGTCAGTAGCCATTAATTACGAGGCAAACTGAGCCGGCACTTGCTGATTGGATGGAGCAGCCCTTGTAAAGTAGACGGCTACAAATTTCCCTGATAGCCCAGACGTCCATTACTTATTACTTACTTGGTTAAGCTGGATATAATGCCAACAAAGCAGTGCTCCGGAGAGCAGCAGTGGGGAGGGAGGGAGTGGAGTGAAAGATTGTTCCTGGCGAGCGTCGAGTCAGGAAGGCCACGGATTCATGCCACCGGCCGGAAATCCAGTATTGCTTAAAAAGAAGGATGTATCCAACATGCACAAGGCAACTCGCTCTACAATGTGAAAGAGCATGTAGAGTTTAGATGCACATATATTTCTCACAGGGCTGAGTAATATTGCCAAGTCATCCACAAGTCAAGAAGAATTTTTGGCCTTTGGTTTGGCCAATTCCTGCCTTGCTCAAAAGAGTGAGATCTTAATTCCCGCAACAACACAACGGAGGGAGTGACGCCTCCCTGAACATTGTCGCAGGTTGGACGCCAGCCATTCGAACTTTACTCGGGTGTTGGATGACAAGAATTAAGGTTAGTTCTCTTTATTCAATCGTTTCTTTGCCTCCATTCACGCAGAAAGTTGCACGGCTGTTTTTTCTTCCTGAGCACCGTCAACAGAAAGCAAAAGTCGGCGTTCACACAGATTGGCCAAACTCCAACCAGAAGCCGCGCTCGCTAACAGTGCGAGTTGTAACGCCGTGACGAGCACTTTGCGGATTGTCCCCCCCCCCCTTTTTTTTTTTTTGTTGCTCCGCTCTATCTAATCCCTTCCTCTTTCCCTCTGTTCCAACACTCCCCTCCCCGAACTCATCACAGCTTGTCACATCCTTTTGGGGTCACTAGATTTAGGGCCCTTGCAGCGGGAGACCTCCTCCGGTTCTAAAAACAGATGTGACAGGCCTATTAAAATGAGTGATCCCCACTGCCGCTCCAGCTCCACTGGGCACTAAGCTGCCCCCACCCCCGCCCTCACCCCCAGGGCACGGACAGTGGCGACGGCGGTAGCAGGGCCGTCTGGGAGGTAAGGTTACGGTGGCACATCGCTTGCATTGTGGCACCTTCCAGAATTATCTCCTGATGAGCTTTTCAATTTCGGGCTAGGCAGGGGAACCCGAGACAGCCGGCCCGAAGGCCGATAGGCCGGTGCGCAGAGACAAACAGACTCTGGAGAGGCGACGCACATATGTAAATAGACGACGATTACGGAGGTCGAACCTTGTGATTCGCCTCAAATTCATGACCGACACTGATACAATTTGGCAAATTGCGAACAAATGGCCGCAGCTGTTTACCGGCCGCCTTCTACCACTGCCACCCGTCACTCAGCGGCTGGGTGTGTTGGGGTGAGGGGGGGGGGCAATCCCAGCTGTCACAGGCCGAGGGTGGGGTTACAGCCCCCAACAAGTCACCGGTTTATCACAGGGCCACGTCCTGACTCCTCATTACAGTGAAACTGTCATTGACACTCAGCACAACTTCAGCCCTCCAACCAAACCAGGAGTATCACCTTGTTTCACGTCAGAGACCAATAACTCCTGCAAAGCTGCCCTTTAGCTGCACATACAAGCTGCCGAGGACTTCTGCAAGGTCTCCAACGCAAATAATCTTCCCGGGACAGTTGGCCTATTGATTATGCTGTTATCAATTAAATTGTGGGGAACGTCACCTTTGACCAAGAGTGGTTGAATTGTTGGCTGTGGCAGACACATCAGCACATCCCTCACATGACCCTCACTCAGTGTTTGTCCTGACTGTATCAAATCACATTCAGACACGAGGACATGCAAATTGCAATGATGCAGCGTGCTGGACAAACCGATGACCTGCATTTTCCGCTACAAAACAATTCATTTTGCTGTAGCTATTATTTGCCAGTTCATTTTTGTATTGGCAGCAGCCTTTAAAATATCCTTAGCTGCGTTTCCATTCCCCCTAGAATTGCGCAAAACCTAAACATCGCAATAAAAAACTGGTAATGGAAACACTTTTTTTGCATTTATGCGTCACCAGACGTGACGAACAAATGAAAATGGCGCATTATGTTTGGACAGAGGAGGAGACTGAGGGTTAGAATATTTTTTTTTACAAGTAATCAAAGAGAAAAATATGACAAGCATTCTTGACAGCAAACAACATCGAAAAGTGAATTAGCTGTTGCAAATCGCAAAATGTTTTGCACCCCCATCTTCCTCAAAGTGGGGTCTCGTGGGACGAGATTTTACGAGAATTACGGCTTATGCGCTTCTCATTATTTAATGGAAACACCTGAAAATCACAATTGTGCTTTGACGAAATGTTATTTGCTTTTATTTTGCGAAAAACTGTCTTGGAGAGTCAGCTATTTTCTTTTCTGTCGCAATCCTTGAAAAGCTAATAGAATACGGTTGTGAAAGCTGTAGTTGAACTCTAATGTTTGATTAATGAAATGGTTTAATAATTTAAATTGTCCTATTTTATTTGTAATGGTTGAATAGAAGAAGAAATAGATGTGAAAATATATGTTTGATAGACAACCATGTGCAGCGGCGTTTGAATGTGGAGGCGCATACCAAACACAACTTTTCTTCCTTCAAAGTTCAACGTGGGCGAGGCTCTGCGGCGTCAGACTCGTGTCGAACCTCTTACAGAAACAAATCAAAGTGCTTCGAACGTTCCTCCTCAGCACCTTGGCCCATTTTTGAATTGTAAATTTTGTTGGCACGAGCTCGAGGAGCGAGCTGCTGTTCCAGAATTATCCATTCCGTTGGAAGAGGTGCCAGACCGTGCGAGAGGGTCTCGCTGAGGACCACGACTTTGAGCTGCTGTCTCCTGCAATCCAGCCTGATCAATGCTTCGCCCGTGACGAGCCAACTCCCCCGTTTGCCGAGGGGCAGGGACGCACGCGGGCCGGCGAGGCGAGGCGAGGCGAGGCGAGGCGAGGCGAGGCGAGGCGAGGTGAAGCCAGGGCTGTTTCTCCCTCAGCATTAGGAGGAGATCAAAGGCTTTCGGTCGGCGGGTCACAATTTCACGTTTGTCAGCCTGGTTGGGGTCCCTGAACCCGTGTTGAAATGTAAGTTTGAACCTGCATGTATGGCGCATTAATGCCTTAATAAGTGGCGACTGGTGGTCTGAAGTCGGGCGGGAGGGGTTTGCAGAGCTTCTACGGACATCCTGGAATTATTCAATTTCTTCCATTTGAAAGACATGAAATGGTTCAGTAGAAATCTGTCAACAGTGACGCTGTGGACTTGCTTGCTTACTTCTGCTCTCCTGCTGCTTGATATGTGAACAGTGAGCTTTTAATGGTGCCATTGTTTCAGAGCTGGAGCGGGTTTATTCAGTCATTTCAAACACAGACTACAGATTGTGAGGTTGAAGCTGCTTATCCAGAGATTCAAGTGATCTTAATGTAATTTGCGTCATTTGTGAAAACCATCTAATGGAATTTTGGAAGAACCTGAATTTAACTATTAGTCCTCAGTGGCTGACCTTTTTCTTGCACTGCTCCGCGTACTCAGAAAATAGTGTTTACTCGCCGGTATTTGTATTTCAGAGAGACTTCCACTGCCACAATTCCCCTCAAAGGTTTGGAATTCAAAACTTCTCAAACGGCAGACAATTGTGTGCCTCCGCCATCGTGGTGCGCACACTGCTGTCGCGCTCCTGAGTGTAGAAAATAAGAGACCAAGAAAGAAAAAAGAAAAAGAAAATCCTCCAAACATAAAATGGAAGAAATGAGGGAATGCGTGCGCGGTATGCATTTATGCACTTGCAAATAAGTGTAGCGGCCGAGGCGGCCGCCTGCCTCTGTGCTCGTTGGGGAGCAGCCGAGGTAACGGCAGCTAAACTACCATGAAAGTGGCTTCACTCATGGGGAACCAGAGCTGCACTTTTCATTACCTGCATTTCATAACAAGATATTTATGGAAACAAGAGGTGAGAAGCATGCAATACAAGCAAGCCATTCCCCTCTGAGGCGTGTGTGTGTGCACGAGAGAGAGAAAGAAAGAAAGAAAGGAAAAAAAAACAGACTGGTTAAATGGTGCAGAAAGAATGTGAATTGTGTAGGGAAATGGCTTCTGCGATATGCTTCAGTTTTGTCTATTTCACACTTGTGTGAGTTCGCTGACTGGATAGTTTGAAGGTGTTTCTAACGCGAAGGATTGAGGCCATGTCCACGCGCACACCGGCATTTTTGCAAACACGGATTCTTTGACAAAAACACTCTCGAGTGGCCAAATACAAAGCGTGGCGAGAACTCGGTTCAGGGTGAGACTGTTAGTCATGGCGCATCCCGTACTGCGACGTACCGTGAGCCATCGGACCTTCATCACCTGTCCAGGAAAATGATCCAAAACGACTTGATGGATCCCCAGAATAACATACTAGCAACTTAGTTAGCCCTCTGCTTAGGGCTTCAGTTTCCTGCTCAGAGCGATGCTTCCTTGGACCTTCCACATGTATGGAGGGGACTAAACACAAGCAGGTCTCAGACACCTGGCTGGGAGAGGCATCAACGAAGGCTGATTTCCATAAATATCAGTTTTAGCGCCAACAAAAAAAAAAAAAAGGACGTAGCCGTTTGCTTTGGGAGAGTTCGTTGGCGAGCTTGTATGACGATGCAAAATGAATTTTGCATAGCGGCGTCGGGAGTTTCTAACGACCTCGTGGGAACGCAGGCAGTCGCGCGGATCGGTCGGTTCGGCGGGAAGATGCCCCGCGTCCCGTCCTCTCATCCAGACGCCCTCTGGAGCCGCGCCCCGTGGTTTGTGCCGCGGGAACCTCCCACTCCGGCCTCCGTTGTCCCACGCGGACGTGATCGTTTGGCGTGCGGCCAAATTGGACGAGTTGCTCTCCTGCGTGGACGTGCGCACCCGTGTGTGTGTGTGTGTGTGCGTGTGTGTTTGCGCGCAACAACAAGAGCAGCAACACTCGAAGCTTCTCCTCTCCGGATCGGAACCGGCTCGGCCTGCTCCACTCTCGCTCTCTGCCATTTTTCTGCAGGCCGTGCCAGCGTGCGTGCGTGCGTGCGGGGGTTGTCGGCGTTGGTTGTGTGTTGTTGTGCGTGGACTCGTGCAGACGGCCCAGCGTCCGACACTCGGAGGCAGCCATCTGTCAGCTGACGCCCAGTCGCCTCGGCAATCAGAACGCTCGGCAGCCAGCCGCCCCAATCTGTTCCACCGCAGGTAGGGAGCCGTGGGGGGTGGAGGAGGCGGGGCTGGGGGTGGTGGGCTGTCAACGCCCCCCCACCCTCCCAACACTCTCGCTCTTTCTCTTCCTCCTCTGCAATCCATCATGTGGCAACTCCCGACCGCGGCCTATAGATCATCATCCTTTCCTCTCTGCTGCTCTGCTCCCCGTCAAAGTGCTCAGCTGTTCCCTGGTAGCCTTTAAAAACAAATACAGAATCAACGCTTTTGAAACGATGCAGAGACCCCCAATAAACAAATGACGTGCCCAGGGACTAGATTAGCGATTAGATTTTATAATCCTGTCCTGAGCCGCCTGCATGGCTTCCGTCTCCTGGCAGCGGCTTCACCTGCGTCCCGCTAACGTCTTTCCTCTCCTCTCCTTCTTCTCCCTCTCTGCTGCAGGATCACTCTCGAGTTCAACTTTTTGAAATTTTCCTAGGATTTGAAAAAGTTCTCTGGAATGCTACAAAATCATTCTGTGTGTGATTTTAAATAACAAATTTTTTTTTTTATTATTATTTTTTTTATGGATAGACTGAAAGATAAAATGCTGGATTTATTTATTTATCTTTATTAATCAATGTTAGCATCTGTGGATGTGTGGGTGTTACAATTTTCATCTGTGTGGATCTTTATTTCTTGTAAAAAAAAAGAAAAAAGAAAACACCTTGTTTTTCCTTATAGCCCAGTGAAAAAATAAAAGCATTGTTGTAAAAATCACAAAAAAAATCTTCTTCTTCTTCTATTATTAAAAAAACACCCTTGCTAAATGTGTCGTGCCAAACCTGAACCATGCCACCCGGGGACTCTCTCTCTCTCTCTCTCTCTCTCCCCCCCTCTCTCTCTCTCTCTCTTTGTGTCCCTCTGTTGGCTCGGGGCCAAAGTGTTCATCTGATAGAGCCGTGCTAATGGCAGAAGGCAGCCCTCCGTAGCAGCCTGCTAGCCAAGCAGCAGCAGAGGCGACATCCTGCTCTATAAATTATTGAGCAGGACTCAGACCAGGGCTGCTGGAGCGCTGCCGTCTGATTAAGCCACTAAAGCAGATGTGAAAATCAATTTTTTTTTTTCCTCTCTCTCTTTGGACGTCTTATGGTGGCAAATAAATGAGGTTTTTTTTCAGCTTTTGTAAGAAGAATTTAATTTATTAAACCCGAAATGGGAAAGTTCACACTTTGGTCTAACCAGTGCTTATTATTCTCAGAATAGGCAGCAGCGTGCACTCGGCCTGGTTTTGGATTAGTTTGTTGCCAAATTGCAGTTAGTTTTCACCTTTCTGAAGCTTCATTTGCAGAGAAGTTGCTTGAAATTCCCTTGATAAGTGCTTTGCAAAGAATAAAGAGCAGCGTTTTTTTTCAAAGCAAACAAGGTTTCTCTGTGCGGGAATATTTTTTCATTCAATGAAATATTTGGACGAAAAATATTTCAGTGTCCTCTGTGAACCCTTTTCAAGAGACATCCTTCATCTGAATCAAACAAAATATGACATTAATGATTAGAGGTTGGAAAAAGGGGGAGTCGTGTGTTTTTGGTGATGCTGCCTTTGTTTAATGTGGGAGGCTCTCACAGGCTTGGTGGTTAAGTATCTTTGCTATTGAGAACATGTTTGGCTTCGCCTTGGTTTTTGGTCAAGGCAAGGCCAATCTACCAAGGCAAGGCCAATCTATCCTCTTAAAAATACTTTTTTTTTTTTTTACAAAATAGTTTATTTTTTTTCTATTTTTTAAATGGTAACTGATTTGGCAAAACTCTTTTCTGTTTCAAGACAGAAAAATGTTTGGTTCACTGTGTGAGTCATTTAAGTACAGTGTTCAACTTTTTTCTTTTTTTTCTTTTTGAAACAAGTAAATGCCGAAATCCTATTACCACTATGTTAAGCTAAGTTAAATGTTAAGTTTTTCAACTTGTTATCGGCTAAGCCTGCCCACATACTTCTGCCACACCCACAGCTCGGTGCTGCCGTCTCAACGAATCTCCGCGTCTGCCGTGCCAAAGTCTCCCACTTCCAATTAAAACGCCGCCATCCGCATAAAGTTATGACTATCAAATTTGGAGCTTCTCTCCATGTCATCTGCCAGCTCCTCTCTGCTGGCAGACTGCAAACACAAAGTGAGCAAGTGGATTGGCAGATAAGACCCTCAATAATTCTGTCATTTATTGGATCGGCTTCTGTAGAATTTGATTCAAGGATTACATGGGCTTTAACGTGTAAATATGTCAGTGAGTAAGATCTAGATCTGGAATTGTATTAGTATTATTTTCAAGTTTTTGTTTAAGGGCTGACCAAAGTTTCGACGCTATTCCACCGCCGCAGTTGAGGTTTGAGGCTGTGTTTTGTGACTTTTTCAGCTTTCGCATGACAGCACTATAAAGTAGTTTGCTAACCTCAGTTAGCGCTGGCCGCCCACTGAAGCAAATTTTACTGCATCTGTTCAAATTAAGTTCAGCCAAAACAGTGGAGGCGCAGAGTTTTTATGCGAGCATGTTGGAAGCCAAACCACAGTTATTTAAAATCCGACCACAATGCTCGCTGGGGTTTTTGAACGCTGGAACATAAACATGGTGTTTTTTTTTCTCTCTCTCTCTAAAAGGACTGTAAGAAGTTGGAAAACCCTAATTTCTTTAAACTCGTGGTTGGCTGGAATTCCTCAGTACCTCAGTGCACGCTCACCGCAACATGCAAGCCTGTTGCTTGCACAAACACACACACAGACAGACACACAAAAGGTTTACTATATGAAGAAACACTATTGTGGGCCAAAAATGAAAGTGTCTGCGTTTCCCGGCCTTTAGTTTGTGTTGGATCAATAGCTGTTTTTGTGTTTACCCAAGGCGTGCACTGTGAGACAGCAAACTACAACACTAACTCCAGTAAATGAGGCCTGTTTGAGGCCAGGGCTCAATGTGTTGAAGGTCATGTGTGTTTGGCTGGATCAAAGTAACCTAATACATTCATTAATCTGCACATGTGCAATTATTTTGAAACTTTTCAAAACATCTTTTTTCCTGAACTTCGCCCTTCAAAAAAACGGACGTCAGGTTTCAGCAGGCGTTCATCTGGCTTTTCATAACATTAATGTGTGTGTGTCTGAGTAATGTAGACGTATACGATGGCAAACGGGCCAAAGCTCACTTTGTGTAAGTGTCCACCCAATGCATTGATTATATAAGTTAAAATGATAGCGTACGCAAGCGAAGCCGTCTACAACGTCTCACAGCCGCATGTTGGAAAAGCACCTTTGCATGAGGTATTTTGTGAATGTGATCAAAGTGGTTGTTGAAGGATATTTGTCACCCATGTCAGGCACTCCCGTAACCACTGGATCGGGGCCTGTGTTTTGTTAAACGACAAGCGAGGTGCTGCCAAAGGTGTGTCAGAGGCTGTCGATCCTGTTTTAGCCTGCAGAGATACAGAATGTTGCCATTCACAGTGTCAAGAGAATCGCAGCGTGTCGCCGCTCTTCAGAGGCTTGATGTTTTTGTTGCATCAAGCACAAAGGAGCAGCTTTGTGATTTTGTTTTATTTTTTATATATGTATTTATAATGACAATAAGGCTTCCAATTCAATTCAATGCGTCTTAAACAGGACGTGCGTCATGCAAATAATATCAGTGGGGAATTTCCGCTTGGGGATTTTTGGTAATGCAAGTGGGCTGCAACCAGTAAGTTTTCTCACTAGCTAGCGTAGAAACATTGCTAACTTAATTATTTGTCATGGTCAAATGTACTGAAATGTTGCACAACACTGTTGCTCAGCGAAACAATTTTAAAAAGCAAACACGATAAATCAAGAAAATTTTATGTATCAAAGCAGAAGCATGCGACCGTATTTGTATCTATGCTATTTGGTTCCATGTTGCCCTGAAGTCATCTGAAGTGAAGTACAAAAACACGTCAGTTTGATTTGTGACAGTGCGCCAGATGGTTTATTAATCTGTTACCGAAGCTGCAATTTCTAACCAGGTTTATGGGCGTCTGCTTTAGCTGCATCTCTGAAAACGATCATTATGGAATCGAACCAGTCAAACAGTACCAGCCTCGCACCGCAGGCCTGTCTCGCTGGAAACAGCCCGCGGCGGCTTCCCAGCCGCGGTGGTTTAAGGTTTTACGTCTGCTGAAAGATGAATGTGGTGCTGGCCGGAGGTGAAAGACGGATAGCAGTAAAGACGGGCGGCGGTGAGACGCTGCTTGTTATTAGGGCAGGTGTGTACACATCCCTCTTCTGGTTTGTTGGCGTAGGAAACGCCTGCCTGTTTACTAGCGGCTCACCTGTTGAAAAGGCAACAGTGATCTTTTGTTAAGCTTGCCAAACCCTTCAAATGAAAAGAGCCTTAACCAGAGCTGCGGAGGCAGCCTCTTTGACTCTACGGAGCTAAAAGAAAATCTTTTGTTGGCCGTCGGTATGACTCTGCCAGTGACGCGGTGCGTTGTCGCAAATGGACCGAGCAGGCAAATAGAGATCCGCTGCAATCAGACTATTTAAACCTCTCTAACCCCAGTGCTTAAACAGATTAGGGGTATTACAGGTAATTCATCAGTCATGGGGTTGTGCAGTGTGTCCACCATGTTGAAACATCTGGTCCCAGGTCGTTGCCCACCTCCCGTCCCTCGTGCTTTTAGCCGTTTTTGAGCCAAAACCGAGCTTTACGTTCTCTTTCTGCGTCATGATAACTGAACCTGGCTCAAAGACGGTCAAGGACGGCTCTTGTCCTCTGTCTGGATATTACGGCGATAAAATGCAACGACAATGTTTGGCATAAACATCTCATATTGCAGGTGTTGCTGTGACCTGCTGTACGTCAGCCTCCCAACTGGTGGAAATGATGCTGTGCCTGCGTCCTAGCTTGAGGTGCAGTGTTTGTGTACTCGGCACAGGTTGTGAAGTGGAGCTTGCTGTCTAAATAGACTGATGGATGTGCGGATGGATAGATAGATAGATGGGTGATTGATAGACAGATAAAATAGCGCAGCGTGCAGCCGCCTAAAAGAAGAATATCCACAAAGGACAAAAGTTTGGTTCGATACAAAGTGAGTTTGCGCAGCGTGAGCCAGCAAACCTTCAAAATAAAACTTCAAATTCTTGTTAAAAAAAAAAAAAAAAAATTCTGCAGGTGCTAAGACGTCCAACTCCAAAACTCCATGAGACTCCATTAGACAAACTCCATTTCATTTGCACATACCATCGGCCTTGTGCATTGTTTGAATGCAGCGCTGTAGCAGCTGGGCCCGCATGCATGCAGCTCATCTGCTCCTGGGCAGCACGGTGTGAAAACTCCGTCTGAAGAGTGTCACTGAGATCCTCACACTCACAGTCACGCGAGAAGAAAAATCTCTGTGTTGAACATCCCCAAGATATAGTTGTCAGCTGAGGAGGGGTGGGGGGGGGGGACCACAGGGAACCTGCCCCTGGTATTTATAGCAAACCGCCGCTCTAAAGTGATAGATGTCACCTTCACGCTGCTGCCGCTGCCTCTGGTGCTGCTGAACCAGCAACCCTGCCCACACTAACAAGCTGCAAAGTGCCGCGGATGCACGGGAAAGGAGGGAAAAAAAAAAAAAAGACTACACCGAGTGCGGCGGGTGAGGTGGAAGGTGTTGGAAGCGAAAAGGGCAAACCGCAAACAGCGTGTTTGCCAGGAGCGCTAAAAATACCCCCTTCCAGCTTGTTTACTTCCTGGCGTCTCACCTGCTAATTAAAACAGCCCCTTGGAACGTCCCCACGGTGAGACGGCGTTGTTTTAAGGCGAGGCCGTTTGTGTTGCGCGGCAGCCTGGTTCCTCCGGCGAAGGAGGAGTCGGGTGATGGATGAGAGGGACGGCGATAGCGACAAGCTTTGACACGAGGGTGCGACTTAATAAGTGAATCTCTTGGCTCAGCTCCCGCGAGAGCTTTATGGGCCTGGCGCACAATATTTTTTTTAGCACGAGATTCCCACTGGAGCTTCGGCGCCAACGCAACGTAAACATAAAATGGCACACGCAAACCATTAGGTTTAATGAAGAGCGCGAGGAGACGGGAAAAAACACACACACACAGATGCAGATACAACCCACACGTTTATTAACAAGCTCTTGTTTACCAGGAAGCGTAAATTCCTCCAAAGCTGCCGGCGCTGCCTCGGCACATCGTCTGGTGGCATTTTCAATCATCTCGTTCAGCAGAGACGTCTCTGGATGTTGGTAATTGGATGGTATCCATAGCCAATCAGGTCCGTCATGACAAGGGGCAGAAAAGGGGCTCAACTTGGCTTCGCTCCGACGTCCAACTTCCTGCCGCAGACCCAGTTTGCCAACGGGTCCAATTTCATTCCGTCGCTGAGCTCGCAGTTGATGGATCTTTTTGTCTTAATCGGGGGAAGTCAAGTACGTGTCGGCCCATTTGGATGCCGTGCGTGACTAAAGCCGTACATCACGGTAACAGTTTTTTTTGTTTTTTTGCGCTGCAATAATTCTATTTAATTGGTGGTTTGGCCCGGTCCAAGTGGTATTATCGTCGCCCCCCTTTTGGCACAGACAGCAGGGGGCAGCCGGGCTGCTGCTACCAGCCTGGCTGCCCTCCAAAGCAAAGGCAGCTGTTGGAATACCAAATGGACATAAATCTGGGGCCGTGCCGCTGTGATAAAGGTCGCGAGTGTAAGCGAGGCAGGTTTTTGTCACGTGCTCCTTAAAAACACTTCTCTTGTTACCTTCGTTATAAATGTCATAAAATGTTTATGGACACTTGCGGTTAATTAGCTGCTAAAGTGCCCGTTAATGATTTAGATGTGCGCATTATGTCCTCTTGCATTAGTAGCTGGCTGAAAAGTGAGTAGACTTAATAATGTTTCATCCCAGTGCGTTGTCCTCCCCAATAAATATTTTTGGCCATAATTATGTCTATAACACACCTAACACAAGCTTTGGATTAAAGAAACCTAATGCAGAATGCTGTTCATTTATTTCAAAACAACAGTCCATCATGTTTAAATGGAAAAATGCAGCAACTTCCTACAGTAAAATGCTTCCACTTTGGTAGATTGTAGGAGTCGCTCACGTCACCACAGACATCGTACCTCTGCTCGAAAACGAAGCAAACTTCTATGCTTTTCCCAGTCTGTCTGTTCTCTTGTGCAGCCTGCAATGCAACACATAAGACACATAATAACAAGTAAGAGGTAAAGAGACAGCCGCACGGCAAAGGAAAGTCCATTGTCCAATTTTTTTTTCCATTATTCAGCCGCGATTCGAAATGTGTCACGCAGCCCAGCTCGTTCAGGTGAAATTCCAGAATCTTGCTCATCTGAATGCAAGAGTGCGCCGGGTTTTTTCGGGCAAAAGTGTGCGCCTGGACGTTGGCGCCCTCTTAATGTGGTGGCATGAGTCACAGGGAGAGATAGAGGGAGGTGGTGGCGGGGGTCGGGGGGGTGAAGGGAGGCTGATCCTGAGTCAGACACAGTGGACACACTATCCCACCGCTGACAAGTGTCATCAGCTCCCAGCTGCCCGGGGGTCTCTGCTGTCAGTGGGGTGAGGGAGGGCCAGACAGGAGTGCGAGCGCCGCTGGGGGGGGGGCAGGTCAGGGAGTGGCGGGAGGTTGGCAGTCAAATGGCCGGGGGGAGGTGACAACACGGCTATCCCAAATGAAACTAGCAGGCCGCCGTCGGCGACCCACGTTTCAGCACCCGCGCCTCCACCTGTCGTTCCCTCTTAAACCCCCGGTCGTCCCCGGCCGCCGCTCACTCCCCTGCGGAGTGCAGCGGCCTCCTGCTTAAAGGCCGCCGGTACCGACCTAAAATGAGGCAGGACATGACAGCGGCATGTTCGCTTGGATTAGATTTGCATTGTCAGATGTTTGGAGGCGGACCACGGCGAGGTATTCACACCTCTATACATAGGGCGGCGTGCGGGCCGCCGCTGTCGCCGCTTACCGACAGACACTCGGTTTTATCCACTTTTATGGGCCGCGTGCGCGTCTATTAAAGTGCCGCCATGTTTGCATAGCAGATTTAGCGACGGGATCAACTGCTCTGACCTTGGATGACGTTTGGCTGCGTCTTTAATCTTATTCTTTTTTAGCCATTCGGACGCGGGGGGGGGGGGGTTAGTCGTGGACAGGAAACAATTTTCATTTGAGATGCGTCATGTCAAAGGCACGGTCCTTGACCCAAAAGTGAATCTTCACCCATTTGTCAGTGGAGTCGCAGGTCGACGTTCAGGTCGCCCGTCCACATTATTTCAAGCATCAGTGACAGTTTGCCCCGTGATTTGGCATCGGTCGGCGTCACAAAAGGGTAGGCGGCCAAACTTTAATGCGTATTAATTAGTTTGCAGTTGGCCGCACTCCTGCTTTGTCCCGTAATAAAGCATGCCCGCCTTACTGTGACAAACACCAGGGGGCGTGACGACCAGAGGAACCAAGTTGAGTTCACGTTTCCTGAGATGCATTTGGTCCACCGTAAATCTGTGTGTGTCCGTCAACAATGAAGTGCAGCACACACACACACACACACACACACACACAGAGCACTTGGAGTCAGGTTCTCCCAGAGTGTGAAAATATGATCCGGCAGCTTCAATAAATTCCTCACAGCAGTGCGATCAGTCGGAGGCTTTCCGGTTATGCGCGGCCTCCTTGGGGCTAAACCGTCTCATTAGCGACGGGGGACCTCATATTTACGGCGCAGTTTAACACCGTCTAGAATTACACCAGGAAGGAAGAAAGGAAGGAAAGGCTGCTTTCTGATCACAACAGCCGTTCGCCCATAAGTGCGAGTTTGCGGTAATTGCTCGGTCTGTTTTGTGTTATATCATGAAAGCGGCTATTTGTGGGGGTCAGTTGTAAAAGATTGGGGTGTGTTTGTGTGTGTGTTAAGCTTCATGCTGTTAAGTGACATTAACCTCATCTGTTGTTGGTGTGTTTGACTTAGACAGCCAGGGTAAAAACCAAGAACAGTCGGCTTGGTACTAGACCCAAATTTAAATCCTTAAAAATGATCCCTGCTTTACTCCCATACTCCCAGGTCTTTTGAAAGTGGTATATATGTATATATGTGGCATATATATGCTATGTGCTTTATCCAAGCCAAAGTGATTCCAGTCTTCTCCTTATAGCCAAACATCACAAAGCCCCGAGGCGTGCAAGAAGCAGGAAGCGAGCAGAAAGTTGTCTAATAAATGCCATATTATGCGCAGGCTAGCAGAGACATATGGCCGTGCTGGGTTGACGAGCCAAAGACTTCCAGGCTAACACCAGCAGTTATATGCGATGAGGGCTGCGTGGTGAGTGCAGACACGCAGCACCGGGCGGGCAGGTGGCTCGTTGGAAGACAAGAGCCAGAAGATGAAACCGCCTCAGTGTCAGCATTTCAATTTGATCTGCCGTGCGCACATATGTCTTTTAACGTCCACGGGGAGTCACTTAGCCATTGATGTGCTCTGCCAGCGGTCTGCAGTCGCACAGGTTAGCGCTGCAGGCTAATCTGTAGCGAGTTGCTCCCAGAAGCCTGCGCCAACTTGGTGGCAGGATGAGTGATCTCCGCTCCTCTGATCCCCGTCCCTCGCATGCCCACCGTGTGCCAGCTATTCAGCTCCTTTGTAACGGGTGCCAACATGGCCAGACGGGGAGAGGAGGAGCGCCGAGACCCCGGCAGGGTTTGAGAAGCACTAGTGCTCCGCTGTCAGATCTGCAGCCGGTGCAGTCATTCCAGGACCGGGCCAAAACATTTTCAGAGCTGCTGCCATCCAGCTACTCTGGCGGGTCACATGACACTGAGCTCGACGTGTCACTATGATATTAATAATGATAAATTGAACCAGTATGACAAGGTGATGTTCATTGTCACTGAACTTCCTGGAAATGAGGAAAGTACCGACCTTGGCTTCTTTTCCTTGGACGACTTCTCCGAATGTATTGCTATGTCTGGAAAGTCACATTAGCATGCAGTGATATGTGGACGTCATCCAGCCAGGTACTTGTTCTGTGCAACAATGTCCTTTGGTTCGGCGAACAACTCTTGTGCTTCCTTCCTGGTATATCTGTGTATGGAAGCGTGTGGTCTAATGGGCTACATCACAGTGCCCGACCATGGGAACCCACAACTCAATCTGATCACTTCACTAAGTGTTGTAAACAGAGCGATCTGATCTCTCAATTTGAAACAATTCAATCAGATAAAGAATGTGACCTTGTAAATGCACCTATTGCCTTGTTTTTGTGCAGATGGAACAAAGCCTGAACAGGACGATATGAACACTGGGCTGAATATGCAGCATTTGTCTGTTCCCCTTCTTCTTTTTCTTTTAGTTCTGTTGCAGTATGCAGAGTTTTTCGGATAATGACTCATGCGAGAATGCTCCACTGGAGTCAAGGAGGAACAATAATAATCCCCTGGGCAGAGGGGAGGATATTAACAGAAGTGTTTTTGTCATAAATCATTGCAGGCGTTATTACCTTGAGCCGCAACAAACCTTCATATTTGTTTCGAGACGATAACGTAACAAGTTTTACCGTTTGTTGTCGGGAACCGCTCGTCGTTCATCGCCAATGACCGATTCAAGACTGGCTTATCACCTTTGTTAGTGATACGGATTTAAAAGAAAATTTCAAAGCGCTCTGAGTCTTGCAGTGCTGTTTTAATGCAGCAGGGCACCAGCTGGCCAGTTGTCTTTGTGGCTCTGTAGTCAGCCATCAAGTGGTAAAAGGGATCTTGGTCTAAAATCTGGCCACTAGATGGCAGATTTTTACACACTGTACCTTTAACAGTCGCACGACCGCCCAGGAGCTGCAAGTCTGCAAAGCTCGACTTCTCACGTATCCATTCAGTGTCAGAACAATTCCACCATTAGAGCAGCGTGAAGAGCCCTGGAGAGCGCTACACAGAAGATGGAGTTCCCCGCTCCCCCTCCTCCCCCGCCACTCCACCGCCTGCCCACATTAACTCTGCAGCCCATTCAGCTGTGATTAGAAAAGCCTCTTGGCTTCCAGGGTTTGCAATCATTTGACCATAATGAATTCCAATCACTCCCTCCTCCTACCCTCTGCTCCCACTTGTGCTCAACAAGTTATAAGGACGGGGAGTGCAGAGTGGAGAGACAAAAGCACAAAGGCAGGCGTACATGGAATTGCTCAGTTGAGAGCTCCGCTCAGAGGAAATGAACCTGGGCGAAAAAATATGACGATGAATGAAATGTATATTGAGACACAGTGAGCGTGCCAAGAGGCAAAGGAGTATTCTGATATGAACCCGGTTAGGATGGTATCTGTTGGAAGGCATTTCCACGTTAGACCGCAGTTTATTTTTTATTGTTTCCATTCAGAGTGAAAATTAATGGTACAGTGTGTAAAATTCTGCCAACTAGTGGTCAAATTTTAGATCGCAGTGCTTATGCGCTCACCCTTCCTCTCCCAAGCTTGCCAGTGAACTGCAGTGGCCTGCACACACAAACCTGGATACCTCGTCCACCTCCTTCTTCATTGTTTATTTGAGGACACGAGTGTTTACCCTAAAAACGTAGCCTTCCTTTGAAACCTTCCTTAGAAATGTGTCTATGCAGGATGGCAGCTAACCGGGAGCACCATCACATCAACTGCATTAAGATTGTTCACAATCTGGTCTTAGCCTGGTCACGGAGATATGTGAACACCTCGCCTGCTTTACCTTTACCTTTCATCTTCTAATAAAATAAAAGATTACAGTGACTGTGCCGCAGAGGAGCGCACACAAAAATAACCTCTGGAAGCGATCAGAGGAAGATTTGGGAGCTCGAGAGCGAGTCCACGCGAATCGTCCTGCTGTTCACCGCGGCGCCGCCCTCGCGGCGTCGCACTGACGATGCTGACAGTGCAGCGGCGGTGACCTTTCTCCACTGCCGCGCAAACACTCACAGGTCCCTCTGGCCAGCAGTGGCCCTGTCAGCCGCAATCAGCGGCACAGTCTGGCCGCCGCGCCGCCTGCCCGAGCAGCCTCCGCCGGCGGTCAGCGGCCACGGCCCACCGCTCGTCCGACTGAACAGCCTCCTCGGCGTGACCGTGCAGTGTGTGGAAATGGAACTGTGTCGAAAAAGATGACTTGATCACACAGTTTATTTTTAACATTTCCAGTTGTCTAATATAACAAAACGGTGCGTCGAGTTCTTCTTTCCTCAGTCCTGCAAACGCTCTTATTCTAAAAATAGCTGACTTTAATTGATTGAGCTCTCAGGTGGGGTCTCGATGACAAACTATGGAATCAGTGTCACTTTGAGTGAATAACATTACTCAACTATAAAAGGGCAATAAAAAAAACTGACATTTTGAGCCGTGAATCAGTGAGATCTAAAATCCATTTCAGGTGTAGCATATTTCTACCGTTTACTGTTAAAATAAGACGCTTATCTCTGGCTACAGAAAATGACTGACGGTAGAAGTGTCAGCTTAGAATGTAATGCATATCAAGTCATAAAATGATCGTTTGATGATGTCCAAGTCATGCCTGAATGGAGGAAGAATTAGAGAAATGCATTGTCGCCATTCGACTGAGTTCTAAATGGAAAATTCTTTGGATGCATTGTAGCCTCGTTCAGCCACCGCCTTCCTCCCCCTGCTGCTGCTGCTGAAATACCGACTGCTCCTGTTTCAAGTCTGTCTGTTTGTTTCCCCGTCGGTGAGACGACAGAAGGTTTGTGTTCTCTCCTCATTCAGCAATTAAAAGCATCCTCCGCTCTCCCGGCAATCTGTGGAATAACAAGTGCAAACTGTAGTTGCGAGCGGACGTGGGCAGGGATTGACTACATTTTATATTTTAATTATGATGGCTGGAGGCTCAAACACGATCCTGGCAAGGGAAGTGGAAAGAGGCTGGAGCGGGCTGAATAAATGATGTCGTGTTGGTGGGAGGTTTTTGAGACTCGGCTGGTGGACTCGGTTTAATCTTCAATAATTGCCAGAACCTCTCGTTCCCTGCTGAAAGCTGCAGCCAAGTGCGATGGGCCAAGAGAGTCCAGGAGGGTGGCGGAGAAAAGTGTTGCAAATCACATATTGACATGCGCAAAGTTTGTTTTGTTTTTTTTTGTTGTTTTTTTTCAATTGGAATAAATTACCCGTTGAGCTTCAACTTGGCTAAAAGACGAAAATGTGAGTTTCAAGTTGGCTGTAAAAAAGCAGCAGCCTGCTGTGAGGGGATGGCCGTCCTTTGATGAGCAAACACGTTGGTGGGCTGAAGCATCAGAAGATTCAAATGTGACATGAGCAAGTTGTGTGTGAGGCCCTGTTTGCACTTGGTCACTTGCAACTGTTTTTGGGCATCGTATCACGAAGTACGCATCTTGAGTCTGTTGCACAGTCTGTTCGCACATGGCATTAACATGCGTCTCGAGCGTGGCCCTTGTGATCGCATTAGTGCATTTTTAACCACTAGGGGCAGTAAAGCGCAAAACTACGGCTAGTTTCACCTGAACACGAATAAGAATCAACTTCCTGTTTGCGGACTATATCAAGTCACTGGTTTTAATTCTACTGCAGCTGGTATGGATCCGAACGAGGAGTAACGACTGGTGGGACAGAGTGGCGATGACTTCTTTTTCGGATCAACAGTGGCTGGCAAATTTTCGGATGCAACGTCGCACATTTAATCTCATATGTGGGGAAACTGCGGCCGCTGCTCCACTGACAAAATATGGTAATGCGGAAAGAAATGCATTAGCATCCTAATAAAAGAGTCTAACAAAAATGATTTGTTTTCGCTTCTTGTTTGTAACTTTATAATGACGGCGCCGGGAGGTGGGGAGCCGACCAAGGACGTACACGGGAGAGGTGAGCAGAGTAGGCGGTCGTTAATGTGGACTGAGACCGCATTCTGTTCACACGTCCGTGAGGAATGCTATGCTATGCTATGCTATGCTATGCTATGCTATGCGAGCGTCGAAACCACCTCCCCGAGGCGGTTTGAGTGATCGGATGACAATACGCATTTGGACGGTTTACCACTTGGTTACTTTGTGTGATTTTTGCCGATCGGAATACGAAAAACGCTTGAAATGACCAAGTGCAAACAGGGCCTGAGTCTTAACAGTTCAAAGATTCTTTTTGTGTGTGTTAGGAGCTGTTGTTTTTGGTTTGTTTTTTTGGGCCCAGCCCCTTGTTTCCTTGTGTATTCATTCATTTTGAATGGCAGTGGATATTTTATTGATCGGAGAAGATCAATGAAGAGGACAAGAACAACAACAAAAAAAAGACATTAAAGTTGAATTGAGCGACGAAGCATCAATTCTTAAAGTTGTGTTGGGCCGTTTATGATCCACTACTGTGCGAACACATGCGATGATTTACAGGCGGGTGCCGACACTCAGGATGTGTGTGTGTGTGTGTGTGTGTGGGGGGGTAAACAAACAAAACAAGCACCTGAGGGCTGCCGACCTGCTGGGCTGCTCTTTCGCTTCTCGGACGCGCGTCCCGTTTTTCGCCGTGTCGCTGCAGTTTCCCTGCGGGTCGATGGTGGGGATATGGAAGAGACGCAGTGCCGGCTGTTTGTCATTTCGACGTGTCTGTCCCTCGCACAGTTGATAAGTGGCGCGTGCGCCCTCGCTCGCCCGCGCCTCGGCGACGGCGAGGCAGCGAGTCGGCGGTTGCTTGGCAGCGGCGGCGGGTTCATTACCCTCCTAACGAGCGTCTGATGGAGGCGCCTGGAGAGGCCCTCCTCCTCCACCACCACCACCACTCCTCCCCTGCTGCTCCTCCTGCTCCTCCTTCCCCGCTTTCATCTCGGAGACACGTCTCTCCCGCTGATTGCCGCCTCTTGCCAGCCGCCGCCGCTGAATCACGCCGGCCTCCTCCTCATATTACGTTTTTCAATCCTCTTTTTTTTTTTTTTCCACCTGATGTTTGTCTCGTCCTCGGACTGTTTATGATGGAACGATAGCATTTTCTTTTTTTTTTTTTCATACTTCAGGAGCCATAACATCACCTCCTCCTCTACCTCCAACACACACACACACACACTCTCTCACACACACACACACACACACACACACACTGCTTGGCCCACTGAACATTCTGCATCTGCGAGTGTGTGTATGTTGAGCTGTGTTTGCGTGCAAGTTGTACACAGTTGTACACACGCTCATAGATCGCACTCTCAATACACAGCTAATTATTTAACACACACACATTCAAAGCACCAAGCAATGAAAATCTTTTCTTTTCTTTTTTTTGGGACGGAATTGTATCATTTGTGCATCAAAAAAAAACAACTCAAAAACAGTTTTGGGAGAACTGCCCCCCTGTCCTGTCTGGCCATAATAACAAGCAGAGATATGTCTGATCTTCATGATGGCTGACAGATTTTATTCTGAAAGGTTGTTTGGGAGAACTCGCTGTCCTCCTAATGGGAAAGCAGTTCTTCCCAGACCATCAATTACTTGTCTGGTTTATACTACTTGCATGCCTTTTTGTTTGCCTGGGTAGATAAATGAAAGAGTCTGTGATTGACTCCAAAGGTTTTATCGCGTCCACCTGCACCATCGAGGCTCCGCCGGCTGCCTCTAGCTGGGAGGGTCACATGACACAACACCAGATCATAGTCACGTGCAAGAAGTTTCAAGATTCAAAGTGTTGCTGACTTTTGCATTTTAAATCCATGATTGGGTTTGAGTTGAACAGGACAAAAAAACAAACAAAAAAAAAGGCGGGCGGGGGCGGGGGGGATGAACCGGCGCCGGGCCTGTTTTCGCCGCATTGTGTTACGTTAAATTACCACAACGATGCGTCGCAACTCCAGCGGGGCTCCTCCACGTCCCTCTCAAAAATGCGTTCCTGCGACGGAGGCGTTGCTCTCGCAGAAAAGGAACAGGCGCCAGGATCCCCGCCCCTGCTCTTTGTACCTTCTGTGGTGGCGGTGAAAAGACGGCAGCCGGCTCTGCTCTCACCAGATAACATTCACTTATTAATTTGTTCAGATCGCGGCGCGGCCGGATTGTACATTTAAAGCCCGTGTCAGCTGATGTCAGATGCCTCCATTCATCCCCCCCGGGAGGAGCGGGGGGAGTTGGAGTGGGGGGGTGGATTCCATCAGGGATTTTTTTTCGTTTTTTTTTTTTTACAGCCGCCTTCAAACGAGGGAGGCAAATTAGCAGGAGGAAAAAAGACACATTTCTAAAGTGTGGCCTCAGAGCCTAATTTTCTAATTAACCATCTGCTGCGTATCCTAAAGAATGCGGTGCAGAATTGATTTAGGATGGGAATAAGTGCGCTGATTAATTTGAGGGCGGATGTCTCGTGATGGTTTGCGGTTTCCCCGGTTTTCCCGACCGATCATAGCAGAATCTCACACGTCTGACCGACTCTCTCTCTGTGTGTGTGTGTGCGTGCGTGTGCGTGTGCGTGTGTGTGTGTCCGTGTCCCGGCCTGAACCGCCTCGGCCACGTCAGACACGTGCGGGAAGGAACGCGGCCGCCGGAGTGTGGAAGCTCGCATGTTTTTTTTGCCGCTACAGCCCCCCCACCCCCTCCGCCTCTCCCTCCCCCGCTCCACCTCCCTCCCTCCCCCTCCCCCGCTCGCTGTGCCAGAGGCGTAACATTGGCGAAGCTGCTTGTAATGATGTTTGGTCGGATGGCTTCTGGCTGTGTTTCATAGCGCATTGTCTCGATAGCCGCCGCCGCCGCCGCCGCTCACCCTCAGCCATTTGTGTGACAACCTCCCGCCCTCCGCTCCCCTCCCTCCTTCTTGTTATCTCCGTCTTCCCTCGCTCATGCCATTAGTAAGAGATTTTCCAGCGGCTGGCAGCAGCAGCAGCAGCAGCAGCAGCAGCAGCTTTCTGCCCTTTTCCCCTCGCAGCCTCATCATCGGGATTGAGACGCGCCGCCTGCAGCTAATGTTTCTAATTCCATCCAGGCGCTGCGTATCGACGCGGCCGTCCTCTTCCCCTCCCTGCTCCTCCTCTTCTCCACCCTGCTCCTCTTCCCCTCCCTGCTCCTCCTCTTCTCCACCCTGCTCCTCTTCCCCTCCCTGCTCCTCCTCTTCTCCACCCTGCTCCTCTTCCTCCTCCCTGCTCCTCTCAGACAGGACGGCTTGCCTTGCCTCTTTAACCCCGGGGGGGGGTTTCCGTCTGGCCTCCTCCGATAAGTGGTTAGAAAGTGTCACGCCCAACCGTCTTTTGTGTCGCGACTGTTTTCATGCCCTCACAAGCAATTTTTTTTTTTTCATTTATTAAAGGGATAGTTCACCCAGAATTGACATTTCACCAATTTTCTACTCGCCGCTCTGCAAGTTGAGTCCGCGGTGGCAGACGGGTAACCCCTCCGGGCTTTCACAGAGGGGAAAGAATTCCACCTGGTGCCAATAGGACGGAGGACGGCGGTGGCAGCTGTGCACTTAAGGGTAACGTAACAGAAAAAATAAACAGAAAAAACAAACGCGACACGCCGTCCTGCTGCTTGTGTAACGTCATCCGACTGTCTGCAGGGACACGGCTAGCTGCAGCCGTTGTCCAACTCGCGCACTCCTGCAGTAGACACTGGATCTTCTAAGTGCAACAGAATGGAAAGTGTGAGAATACTGACAAGCATATTAAAAATATATTAAATAAAAAGTAAGTAAAACTAAAATCTCAATATACTCAGCAAGAATCGTATTGGTGATGAAACGGACTCGGCGCGCTGCTGTTAGCACGCTAGACAGCGCTAGGACCTAGTTTGGCACGCTTTCAAGGACGGCACGTAGAATAATAATGCAGTATCATTGTTGTGTGTCGTTGCTGTGGGTGTTCATATATGGTACACATATATGGTTTTTACTGCCTTTACAATTTGCAAGAAAAGTGACTTGAGATTTTTTTTTTTTTTTTTTAGTAACCATTGTTGTGTCCTCTGTGTTTCAAGCCAGATTAGACTGTTTCTGATATGACCTCCTCTGACTTCCACTGTCTTGCTTTTGAAGTTGGATGTTTTTGTTTAGGTTTTCTCTCTCTCTCTCTCTCTCTCTTTGTTTTTTGTACAAAATATTTTTTTTAAAAAGCTGAGGGTAAAACAAAAAGATTATGACCAGGTGGTGAGAAACAAGATATCCGACTCGTTCATTTCACGATGTAACACTGAAAGATCTGGACTAAAGGTTGCACAACTCAACTAGTCTGAAGCAGGAAGATAGAGGGAAGATAAGGTTTGTGTGTGTGTGTGTGTGTGTGTGTGTGTGTGTGTGTGTGTGTGTGTGTGTGTGTGTGTGTGTGTGTGTGTGTGTGTGTGTGTGTGGTGAGGCAGAATCATGCTCCGATGCATATGGAAGCCAATCATGTGTGCAATGTGTTGTCATGAATTAATAAAGGTGACTTTTGAAGCAGAGCGGCGAGAAATGATGGAAGGAGGGCAGAAGTGTGCAGCGGAAGCAAGACGAGGAGTGTGTGTGTGTGTGTGTGTGTGTGTGTGTGTAGAAGAGGAGGTGGGTGGGGGGGGCTAAAAGGATGAAGAACAGCACAGAAAGAGACGGGGACAAAATGGAAAGCAGAGGGGAAACAACGAGAGGCGAGGGCCAGCTAGTAAATCTGTGAGCGGAGCAAAAAGCCCTCAGCCAGACAGTCATTCATCCAGGCCAAAATCCAGGACAAACACACACACACACACACACACGCACGCACACGCAGGCCGTGTCAGTGCAGATGACTATCATTACCCGAGTAAATACATCTGGCCCGAGGACCGAGGTACACTCACATCGCTTCTCTCGGCCGCTGATGTGATTTTTTTTTTCCTCCATCACCTTTTTCACGCTCCGACTGCCGCTGTCCGTCGCTCCCCGCCCACCCCCCCGCCCACCCTCCCTGCGCCGTGACCCACGCCCCTCGCACGGAAGCGACGGAGACAAAGAGCTGGAGAGGAGAGAGAGGAAGGCTGCCAGGGACTCACCTGCCTCATCACATGCGCGGTTCTTCCGCCGCCGCCGCCGTGTTTGAACTGCGACCAATTGACGCCCCAATTTTTTTTTCCCTTGGCCAGTTTGGTCCGCTCAACTCCTTTGACGTCATGTGACCATTTACATTTCTTTGGAATTTCACCCACGGCCGTCGTAGGTTTTCCAATGTGGGCTACGACGGCCGTGCGGGCTCCATTTGCTTCTCTTTGGTGTTTTTTAGCCCAAAAACCCACTGTTGCCCCCTACTGTAAACGGGGGTATGTCAGGTTAACGCCTCCATGGTGACATCCTTCAGGCCACCCCAGCAGCGTGGAGCTTCTCCCCTTGTGCTGGTCTGCCGCCGTGTCAAAGAGTCCGCCCGGAATTCTTTCCTGCTGTGAAACTCCAGAACTGTCTCGTGGATCAGGAAGCAGAGCCTTCGTCTTGGCCAAGGGGAGTCGCAACTGCATTTCTTCCGGAGTAACCTATCCCTTTAAAACGAGGCCGGGCGTCATTGTCTCTGATTCGTCAGCGCACACTCCCCACGTCTCTCTCTCTCTCTCTCCCTGCTCTCGATCGTCTCATCTATTTCTATCACTTTCGGCGCTCGGTGTGTTTTTGCCTTATCTCAGTGTCTCCCAGGGGTCTTCTTCACAGACGAGTCCCCCCCCCCCTCCCCCCCTTACAACATCCCTCATTGATTTCCTGCCACCGGCATCGATCTAAAGCTGCATCGCTCCCGGGCGCAAGGAAAAAAAAAAAAAAAAAGTCATTTCTTCTCGCCAGACTCCTAATGATGGAACACACCCCCGCCGTCTCGGCGCGCGCACGGATCCGCTCAGCCAGTCACTTGTTTGCAGAAGCTCTTTAACGTTTGGAGACTAAACAAGTTGCGGAATTGTGAAACGCATGTTTTTTTTTTAGAGACGGTTGCATTTCTTTTTTGTCAAGCGGTGACTCCTGCATGCTGAAAATAAAGAGTCAGAGTGAAGAGATGAGTGGAGGCTGTGAAAAAAACGACAAGCTTTGCAAAATCAAGTTTGAGTTGTAAATTTGGTCAAGGGGAGATTTTGGTTTTTTTGTGTCAAAAAAAAAAACCAAATATGGAAACTTAAACTTAAAAGCTAGAGGATTGTAACTAATGCTCATGCACCGCACTTTTGCCAGGGTCAAAATGATCATAGAATTCCTGTCTCTGGCAGTCTTACATATTCTTATCAGCGCACATCGCCGTCACATCATCCCCCCACCCCCCAACCTCTACGTCCCTCCCCACAGGCCCCCTCAGATCTGTAAGTGCAGTCAAGGACCCTTTAATTAGCCGAGTCTGCGTTCTGTCGAAAGCGCTTCTTTGACGCCACCGTCGGAGCGGCCTTTCCCGGTCGTCCCCGTCTCAATAGACCCACCAGAGCGGCGGGATGTCGTAGGCGGGCAGCGCGACGGAAGCGTGCGTGACCTTCGGTTGCCGCGCGCAGCCCGTTGGCTGCAAGACGAGCGCGGCGTCGGCCTTTAAGTAAGACTTGAGGACGTCCATTAGTCAGTTCCCTGCCCACACACAGCCCAGCCGATACTCTAATGGTGGTTTCCCTAGAAACCACAGAGGAGGAGTGAAACCCGACGACACGCACGCACGCACACGCACGCGCACACACAATCCTCTGCAGAGTTGTTATCTTCAGGGATGCATTATGGAGTCGGGCCGGCCGCCACTGAAGCCACAGTGCAGCCAGTGGCACTGACAGGATGTGGAAAGTAAGAGTGATGGGGGTGGGAAGTGGAGGGCTGGGGGCTGAGGGGTTGGAGGGGTTGAATTATGCATGACAGCAGCCTCCACCTGGACCCTCTCAGATGGATTCATTATGGGGGCTGGCCAGGTAATAGAAGGACTGTCAAGGAAAACGCTAGCAAAACAGTGGAATGTGTAGCAGGTGTGTGTGTGTGTGTGTGTGTGTGTGTGTGTGTGTGTGTGTGTGTGTGCGTGCGCTCCCTGCCCTGGAGCAGTGGTGGAGAGGTGACCCTGCCATGGTAATAATGTGCTGAGGATTACAATTTGATTGAACCGAGCCACAAGGGTTGTTTCCTGCCCACTCTAATGACAGCCTGTTGCTGCTGGGACTTCTGTACAAGGCCCACTTGACACGCAGGCACACACGCGCGCGCGCACACGCACTTCCTCTTTCTTCCCCCTCGCTCTTTGTTTCCTTTTTTTTCTCCCCCCCCCCCTCTCCCACCCTCCAGACGCTGCTGCTCTTGGAGGAGATGCAGAGGGAGAGGAGAGGAGACGTCAGAGGGAAGAGGGTGAGGGGATGAGACAGGTGTGTGTGTGAGTGTGTGTGTCTGAGGTACGCAGAGCGAGGAGACACACACACACACACACACAACGATGGTGGTGGGTGACTGTGAAACGGATCGCGGCCCGGCGGGCAAGGCGAGGCCGCGAGAGGGGGGAAGTTTGGAAGTGCTTGTCCGGACGGATGAGTGTCAGGGAGGCAGGTTGACATCAGAGCTACCTGCCGCTTGCCTTGTCTGCCTGTCTGTCTGCATCGATTCACTGCTCCACTGAGCCAACAACAGGCCGCTCACTGAGGTAGCCAGCTTCTGGAGAGAAATATACGTGTGTGTGTGTGTGTGTGTAGGTGTGTGTGTGTAACGGCAGTGCAGTATATTACCAGCTTCTGGAAAAATTATTCGTATGTGTGTGTGTTTGTATATATACATATACATTATATATATATATGTATGTATGTATATATGTACACATATATGTATGTATGTCTGTGTATTTATGTATGCATATGTATGTATCTATGTGTGTATATGTATATGTATGTATATATATATGTATATATACATATATCCATAAATACACATGTATGTATGTATATATATATATATATATACATGTACGTATATATGCACATACATACAGTACATACATATATATATTAGTCAATCAATTTCAGCCTGTCGCGCCACTGCTGGCGGGTGGCCTCCACATCTGCTTCCACGCTTGGCGATCTTGGGCCACATGGGTCCACGCGTTGCCGGCCCTCACTTTGATGTCATCTCTCCACCACCGCCTGGGCCTTCCTTTCCCTCTGCTCCCCTCTCTTGGTCTCCCTCTCTTGGTCTCCATTCCGTATGTTATATATATATATATATATATATATATATATATATATATATATATATATATATATATATATATATATATATATATATATATATATATATATATATATATGTGTGTGTGTGTGTGTGATTTGTCATTTTTCCCTTGCGGAGTGGGGGATGAGACTGGTGACTGGGGCTTTCAGTGGCTGTTTTGTCTCTCTTGTTGCCGTCTTCACAACAGCTGCTGCCTCAAGAGCTCAGAAACAATTACCTTCCTATTTGTGAAGGAGCGCCGCGTCTCATCCCCTTTTGTTTCTGCTCTAAGAACAATTATGGAGGTATTTATCTCTCGCCGCCTCGTCGTCGCTAACTACCTGATGTTGTGACAACCGCCGGCTCTTAATTTGACAAGTGCGACACTGTCGACGGAGAGACTGGGTGCGCCGGCGGAGTCGAGGGGAAGCCGTTGGAGCTGTTTGAGCGGAATTCAAACGCACAAAGTGTCAGTCAGCCGGCTGTGCAGATGTTTGTCGGTGGGCGGCTCCCGTCTGAATTCTCAGATTTCTTATCTGAATTTGTGATTCTTTTAGCGCTAGCCTTCGCTGGTGATCGCACAAGATTGTTGTGATCTGCGGTTGTTGTAGTTCCTCTTTGCCTGGATTATATAAGCCTCAAATATTCGCTCAGGGCAACAGTGACTGCAGGCCTCGAGCGAGGGATAGGAGCTGAAGTCTTTCAGTTCATTGAGCGTCTAATCAGATGTTTCATACTTGTTGTGCTACATGCAACCTGTCATGGAGAACCGAGGCCGAAGGTCCGTTTGCCGCTCTGCTTTTTGTGCGTCATTTTTCGGCTCGTTTAAAACGATTTGCCAGTTGTGAGCGCCGGTCGTTTGAAAATTTCAAAAGCCAACGTCTCTTTGACAGCTCCTCTACTCCAAGCCCGTGTTTTCTATTTGAGACGGTCTGCAACGTTGAGCTGATAGCGCAGCGGTTAGCATTGGGCTATCTCGCTGTATCTGGAGATATTCTGGGCTTCCAGTCTGGGCTATAAGTCATGCTTTGCGCGTCCACAACCACCATCGACCGAATTTAGCGTGAGGTGAAGCAGGTGAAGCAGGAGCTGATGCAGTTCTAACAGCCAAGACAGAAAGACACAAAACAGCTGCATATTGTTAAAAAACCGTCAGATTCATAATGTCATAACCTGTTTTTCCTAAGTTTCTTTCCTAGTTATCTGCGTGCACATTTTGTATGGTAATATCATTAATTTTGGTTTTATTTGGGAAACTAGGGTGACACATTTTTGACATGACACGCATCATGAGGATCATAACTGTTACATGATCTTTAAATCCGCGTTATCTTCTCTTCTGGGTTCTTCTTCAAAGAATCTTAATTTCTGCATTCCTCTTTTTGCCTTCACGAACCTACAATTCAGATGTCTCTCCGTGTTCCCTTGCAAGTTCTGAGTCTCTCTTCATCAGGACGTACAAGGCCGTGCTGTTTTATAACCATCACCCCCTGAAGTCGCCCCGGCAAGCCCCAATTATTTTCAACAAATCCCTCTTAAATGTTTATAATCGCTTTTGTTATACAAACTGTCTGAAGTGCTTTCCCCATTTCCACATGTTGACTCATTCACTGAAAATAAGCTCTAATCCCTCTCTTGTGGCAGGGTTTTCTTTTTCCTCAAAGCACAGGGAAATTAGAACACGAGAGCGAGGAGGGACAAAGTGCTTCAAACAAACACTTAAACGTCTTAAACGGAGCAAAATCACTTTTTGCAACAGTTACTGTTTGCCTGGAAATTCCTGGCCCACCTTTTTTATTTGTTTTTCCATTAAAAACAGGGTGAGAGCTGTGTGCCGGCTCTGCAAAAGGCAACTTGTAATCATGCGACTTTCTTTTTCTGTATAAATAACCAGTCAGTGCAGTTCCTGTGCCTGAGTATAAAGCAGGTTTTTGTGGTCTCTGCCCTCCGACGAGGCTGAACCATGGGGAACAGTCATAGTTCCATTAGTTCACACAGATCCCACTGGTGTGGCCGCGGTGGCTGAAACAGTGCGAGGAATGTTAAATCTGTGGAAGTCAATCGTCCTTTTAATGCAAGGCAACGGGATCCTGTGCTTTCTGTCGGCTTCTTCTTACATGGGAATGGGAAACAGAAGGTGTCAGCTGGAAATGTGCACGTGGAGAGCAAAACCAAAGATGGAAATGGAAAAACAAAACAAAGGAAAGCAAAAGTCTGGCTGAGAGAAGTGTGCAGAAAAAAAGAGAGCCAAAAAAAATGAATGCAGAAATACTGCCAAGCAGTGCTGGAGAGAACTGACACTCGAGATTGGGTCCATACCAAAGAGGCAAATAAAAGAAGCCCCCTAAGCCCTTGTAATCAGTAGAGGAACAGACGAGGCCCGGCTGGTTTTTCCTCCTTAAGCCCTGGTGGATTTCGGGGTCCAACGCGAGTCTTTCAGGAGGCCCTGCCAAATGGCAGCAAACATCAAAGTCTTTAACTGTTAGCCTCCTTGCCTACTCACGTCAATGTCCCAGGGATTAGCATTAGCATAATTGAGGTTTATGTACAGATGCTTAGTGCGAGAGCTTGATGGATCACCATTCTGGAATGGGAATGTGTTGTGTAATGTGGGTTTTGCATCCATTCTGCTTAAGACTATGAACACCACCCCCGTAGCCTATTACACCATGCAGCACGCGCGCGCATGTGTGTGTGTGTGTGTCTGCGTGTGCACATGCATGAGTGTGTGTGTATGCGTGCGTGTGCGCACAAACACAGACGAGCCGCCTCATTCATGCCATAATACTACTTCACACACACGCGCGCATCTTCTGTCTATAGTTGGATTTGAAGAAAGTGAGAGGAAACAGGGCTGTATTAAGCAGCCTGTGGGTCATGAAAATACCATTAGCTCTCCGTGCAGCCCGAGAAGCACAGGAACTAATCGGTACCCACATGAAAGCTGATGCAACTTAACTTTTCATATCTTAATTAAACACACTTCCGACTTGCTTCACATTCACACACCGAGGAGGAAAAGTTCAGCACAACAAGGCTTCGGTGCGGCGGTAGCTTCCCGTCTCAAACAAATGGTACAAAGTGTTTTCAAGTGGTCTTCTACTTCCAAACGGATTCCAAAACCAATCGGTTTCCTGTCAGTCGTGACACTGCAGGAGGCTGCAAGCTGCCCGTCGGCGGGGACAGGGGGAAAAAACGGAGGGGAAGGTGAAGAACGTAAATGGAAAGCAACCGTGAGCTTGGCTGATGCTAACGAGATTAGCATGGATGGTGTGTGTTATCACAATTAGATGGTGGATTAGTTTTGCATGACACGGGCAATGAAGAACAGCACTGGAGGCTTTTCTCAGTGGACAACGTGTTTTCACTTTCAACACCAATTCTGCATCGCATGTGAGTCGTCACATGCGGCCAATGAGCGTCAATCGGAACCCTCACGCTGTAGCCGCATAGCTAAACTAGCGGTAAAACACCTGACTGCCAGTCTGATTGAACTGTGGGCCGTTCCAGTTTTTTTCACCATCGTGAGGTTAATCCAGAGGATTGTGACATCTTGTAAAAATAGTGAAAATATTTCACTCATCCATATTTTTGAGCTGTGCTACACATGTAGCACAGCTATTAGCTAGACAATGAGATGCTGAAAATTCGCAACATGCTCTCATGCTGCACAAGTGAGCCCTCCAGTTACCCGCCACTGAAACCTGGAGCTTTCATCCTGATGATTCTATTCATCAGAATATCAGGATTTAATAGGACGGTTTCATTGTGTTTACAGGCACAAAAACAAATCAACATGACGTGCAAAAGAGGGCGGTTCTTTAGAAATGTGAAGAAAGCTCACACACGGATAAACAAGTTGCATTACGACCGTAGCAGTTTTAATGTCGCGTTGAAGAATTAGCCTGAAAAAATATAGCAAGAAAGCAAAACACTTGATATTACACAAACACCTGCACATCTGTTTTCCTTATAGCCAGATTTGGCAACAAAACAAGCAATCGTTTCTGAAAATTGTTTGCTAGTAAGTAAAAAAAAAAAACAAGTGAGCAATCGATATGAGCCATTTGGTGGAACTGGATTCTTTTACAGGGCAAATTTGGTTGGGCGTGCAAACTGCGCCACAGTAATTTAAGATCCTGCTGCAGTAGGCCTGCAGCCGAGTCGTCCTCGCAGGCGTGACCCGTTTTGTGCCGGCGGCGTCGCGTTTCATCGATATCACACTTGACGCTCACACGTTCACTGCACATGCTCGTGGACATCTGTCAGCGCGCTCATCTGTCTTAATCCATGAATCACGCATTTAGGGATTGGGAGAGTGTGAAACTGATCGAGGGAGGGAGAGAGGGAGCCGAAGTGTGAAACTATAGATCTGTGTGTTTTGCCTGAGCTGCATGTTTGAGCGTGGGAAGCTTAGAAAAAACTTCTCCTGGGCCTCACAGCTCTAAGCCGCTCTGCTGCGTGTGTGTGTGTGTGTGTGTGTGTGTGTGTGTGTGTGTGTTCCGAGGCATTTGTCAGTCTTATCGCCTCTCTCTGCACTCAGTGGTGGTGCTGCCGGAGAGTAATTGAGTGCTTAGAGTTATAGATGAACTAATTAGTGGGCGCATTGAAAGCTCAGCTCATTAGTGGGAGGGAAGGGAGAACCCCGCGCTGCCTGCCACCACTCTGAGGGCTCCCTCTCTCTCTCTCTCTCTCTCTCTCTCTCTCTCTCTCTCTCTCTCTCTCCCTCTCTCTCATCACCAGTGTCAGCGTTGGGAGCGGCGTACAGCTTCATTAGAGGGAGACGAGACGCAACAGGAGCGACGGGTAGAAAGCCAGAAGACGTTGCGTCGAGGAAACTTGGCGTTCGGCAGAACAATTTATGTCTATTTGTCTTTCCGCAGACAAACCTTTCGCAAAGAATTTGGAAAAGACAACATGTCAGATCTCGTACGCCAAAATGCCCGACTGATTTGTTTTCTAAACCTTCAGACTTTTTTTTATGATCAATTTTAATTATATAGTACGATAACTATGTTTGTCTGCGCAGGTTTGTTTGGTCATTAGCCATGTTTACATGGACACAAATAATGGGAATAAAGGCCCAATCAGATTAAAAATACTTCATGTGAACACGTCAATCGGAAGATTCTGATCCGATTCGGCCTTTGGGAAAGAAATTTCATTCCGAAAGAGAGAGCTGGTTAATGCCGATCATTATTGCGAACTTGCGCATGTAAACATAGCTATTGAGAGTTGAGTTGTAGGCAACTGGACTTAGAATCCAACTATTCTGCAAAAGCACAATAAAGTGCCCTAAAAATCTACCTTGAAAAAAAAAAAACATTTAGTCTCTGTATTGATTTACTAAAGTGGCCTTTTTGATCATCGTGGTTGGAAAATGGACTCTGACTGCAAGGTTTTCCACAGATTTATTGAGCGTCCCAGCGCTGATAAAACATGTAGCCAGGCGGTGCTCAGTAATGGATTGTTGCAATTGACCACCACTGCTTGGCTCTCTTAAAGCTGTGAGTGCCTTGATGCACCAGATCCACCTTTATTGTGGGGGTTCCGGAGCCACTTCAGCAACAGAGGGCTGACGTGGCAAGATGGAAAATGTTCAAAATGTGTTGCATTAGCATGCGTTGATGGGCTGTCGCCGCTTTTTCAACCTTCCATATTGCAGAAGTCTCTCGCCACATTCTGGTGATTGATTTGAATATTTTTAATGCGGTTGTTTTCTAAGAATCTGATGAAATGATCAGAATCCACACAACCATTCTGGAGTTTCACAGAGGAGAGGAATTTGACCCAACGCTAATGTTACGGTGGCTACGGTCGGCCGTTTATCTGACGACTCCGCTGGGTTCTCAGTTGTTCCAGAAAACGACAGGAGCCGAGTCAAGCGGAGTCGCGTGGCGCTGAAACTGTGTAATGGGAAGCGTCTTTGTCTTGCTGTGATCATTGCAGCGCTGAAAACGCCGCGGATTCCCATCGACCCGCCGCTTGTAGCACAGTCAAAGTCCTGACAGAGAATCTATGATGGGGCCGGCCTCTCTGAGCCCCGGTCACTGCCGTCGCTTTTCTCCCCCCTTTCCAGCTTGTGTCCATCCGAGGCACCATACATCACGGCTGTGAACCCCCCCCCCCCCGCTTCCTCCCGGCTGCTGCCGCGGTGGGCGGAGGCGCCATTAAACTGGATGGATGGAGGGGCGATGCCAGTCAGGGACGGCCGTCCGAGCCGCTCCTTTCCTCCAGCTCGGTGCCCTTTAATGGCCACTTAATATGGCTGACAAATTTACAAGGCATTTAAAAATGACCCAGCCGGCCAGTCAGCAGAGAGGAGGAAGAGGGAAGAGGAGGAGGTGGAGGAGGAGGAGGGAGGAGGAGGAGGAGGAGGAAAGAGGCTCCAATCTCATTTTCTCCTGCCGACCGGCGCAATAAACATGCTGGATTTATATCAGCGGCGGGTCATGGGATGAGCCAGCTTTGTGCGTTTGTTCCAGTGTGTGTGTGTGTGTGTGTGTGTGTGTGTGTGTGTGTACTCTGCCTCCCTAATACAAATAATTCTCCCTGAACACCTGTCATCATGAGTCACGACATTGGAGAATTCCTGCAATCGAGCACATCCAACTAATTGGTGGCACTCCACCAGAACCCCCCCTCCTCCCCCCCCCTCCCCTCCCCTCACCTCCTCACCCCCTCACCCCTTCCTTGCCTTTCAGAGTTGGAAATTTTTATCTCCCCTCCTCCTTCTTCTCTGTATTTCTTCCCCCTCCATCTCTCTTCAGCTCGCCCACTCATTCATTTCTACCTCTGCGGGTCTCGGCCCCTCCGCTCGCCGCCTCCCGCCTCGCCTTTCCGTCCCTTTTCGACATAACAGTTATGGATGGATGATTTAATACCCGTTATCAAGCCCATCGTTGTAATCGCATCTGTAATTACACTTAATTAAAATAATCTTCGCGGCTGCCGCCGAGCTGTGTTTTTTTTTTTTTCTTTTTTTTTTTTTTTCTTCCGGAAGCGAATCAGCCACTCCTGTGATCTCAGCTCATTTCCCTCCCCTGACTTGGCATTCACCGCACACTCGCTCAACACCTCCGACAACCAATCAACTCCAAATTCTCTACCAGGCTCTTGTCAGGTCGTTAATTAAGGTCCCGGAGAGCCTAATGATTAAGATAACGCGGCAATCTAACGGTGAGCGTGCTCCTTCCTCCCTCTTCTTCCTCTTCTTCGTCTGCGCGTTGTTGTTGTTGTGGTTGTGGTTGCGGTGGATTTTTTTCTTTTTACTGCTTTTGATTATAACACCCTCGAGGTGTTACTCAATCTTGTTGAAATGCAGACAATTGACAAATCAGTTGCTTTGAGCTGAGGGGAGCTTATTACCGCGCTGCTGCTGCTGCTGCTGCTGCTGCTGCTGCTGCATATTCATGAGTTGTTTGGGGAAGGTTTTTAATCAAAGTCGCAGGAGAGGACGCTGCGCCTGCCACGCCCACCCCTCCGCTGGTCCGGCCCCGCCCCTTCACAACCCTCATGGTAAATAACATGCATCATTCATTGGCTTCAGTTCACATTTGCGAGGTGCAGCTGGCACCGGAAGATGTGTGTGTGTGTGTGTGTGTGTGTGTATGAACGCCTGCTTCAAGGGGCCTTGGACAAATGGAGGTGCCACATGGTCAGACCAGATGTTCCGGTTTCGTATGTGCACAGCTCATCAAAAACAACAACCAGTGCCACCACCGAGCCCCCGCTATTCAGTAAGGGCAGCCAACCCATCTGCTTCTCGCTCGCCAGGCCGCACTGCATTCTGGGTTGTGGCTACCGGAGCATTGTGCCTCGCAAGAGAGCGGAGCTGTCGCTCTGTGAACGTTACCCAGCTAACGACTCTGGCTGTCGTCAGAAGCCGAAAATCGGAAGTGTTGTCGGACCTTCGGTGCAGTTGTTTTGAGATTTGCGTTGATGTTTGTGCACGTCATTCTCTATGCTATGGATCTCACACATCTAAAAATTCAGGCCGCATGAAGAGAACCTGGACATATCCATTGTCTGCAGAACATCACTGTGCCAACCACACTGGACCAGATCAGACCAGACTAGATCGGACCAGACCGGACCAGACCAGGCTAAACCAGACCGGGCCAGATCAGACAAGACCAGACTAGACCAGACCGAACTGGGCCAGACCAGACTCGACCAGACTAGATCGGACCAGACCGGACTAGACCAGACCAGACTAGACTAGACCAGATTGAACTGGTCCAGGCCAGACCAGATAAGACCGGAACAGACCTGACTGGACCGGACAATAGTAGATCTGACCAGACCGGACCGGACCGAACCAGAACACTGGTACTAAATATAATGTCATCGAGTCACCAGCAGCTCCCACTGAGTTAGACCCAGACATGCTCCAATTCTAATGGGGCCTTTCAATATGTGGACCCTTGATTAACACTGAATGCTGGGGAATTTTCAATGCACCACAAACACAAAGCAGGTGAGATATCCATATGTGGGTGTGTGTGTGTGTGTGTGTGTGTGTGTGTGTGTGTGTGTGTGTAAGCCAGTCAACCTCTCTCACACACACGCTTCTGAAAATGCGACTTTTTGACTCCATTCAGTCACAAGAGTGCTTGAATTCCTATCCAAGCCTCCAACTCTTCACCTGCTGCAGAAAACGTAGCACAGGCGAGTGGCTCAGACAAGCACCCCTCAGTGGGTGTTGCACCTCCTCTTCCCCCTCATGGCCGACATTTTCTGTTCCATCCCCAGACTCTATCGGAGCTGCCGCCCCCCCTCCACTAATCTGGGAGAGGTTACCGCGAGTCAGCGGCACAAACAAAACTCAGGTTCACCGTTGTTATCCGGTGGCCTCTGCATCAAGGACAACGCCGCCCGTCAACGGGACACGTGTGCTACCAGCCGAGCAACAGCTCGCACCTGCTGCCTGAATTTCAAGAGCGCCCTTGACGCGTCCTGTGTTTCCAGGCTCGCAGTCGTCCCCTCGTGCTGGAAATCTCCTCCAGTACGTCGACGACAAGAGTTGTTCCTCAGCTCTGTTCCAACCCCTGGTTTCTTTTCTTCTTCTAGCGATCTGGAGCTCTTCTGTGTGGAGTTTGCATGATGGATGGATGGATGGATGATCTCAGTGGTGCACCTAAATCCACGTACTGCACGTCCAGTAAAATTTGCCGATCTGGGAGCTATTTTTTTTTTCTAGACTTTACATATAAATTATTAATAGATTTACAAGTGCTTGTAAAAACAGCAGATGATTGGGGCCTGGTGGGGAAGGTGGAGTGGGGCGTATTAAAGAGCATCAATTATTCACTTTTCAGCCCGTAATAGAAATTCAATACATTGGCTGGTTGCCGTTTTCATCATAAAGCAAACTCGCTCTTCACTTTTTTTTGTTTTTTTTTCCTTGATAGCTAATTCTCTTTATGCTTTTGACGCAGCGCTGCTGTCTCTCCCTTCACCCGTTCTGTCTTTTCCCATCTTCCCTCTGTTTGCTTGCCTCGCTCCTCCTCTCTTCTCATTCTTTTCTGTATACATCAGAGCAAAGAAACATAAAAAAAACAAGCACCCCCAACACGACGGCCCTGTCTCGCTTTCCCACTCGCTCCCAATCAAAAGCACAAGTGTGCAACACGATCTTTCAGATGATCTGATGCAGATTTGGGGGTTTGGCTGCCTGAGTGGTGAAAGCTGTTGGCGTAGGCGCAGAGGCCGCTCTATATATTGGAAACAAACTCGATGTGAAGCAAAGCAAGCTCGCGTGTGGGAAAACACTCGGGAGTGCATAGGATTCGGATTTGATTAAAACCAACGCTGGGTTAAATATTGATGAGTAAAGCGTGTTTGAATCAGTGTTTGAGCCAAGACTGTGGCTCCAACCAGGCTTCTCCTTCCTCGTCCCCGGAGGCAAAAGAAAACCGTTCACACCGAGGGAGGAAACATCGGCCTGAAGATGTAGCAAAAGAGATAAAAGGATGAAGCACTTTAATTATCTCAATTGCAGACTGAATCGTCAATGTTCTTCACAGTGTACAAATGTGGGATTTGTTTACAGGTAAACTAGTAGTATTTATTTTATTTATTTATTTATTTATTTTTTTTCAAAAGAGACCAGACAGTAGAAGAGCTTTAATCAAGCCTGATGACATCAACATGTTGTTGTGCTTTAAACATTAATGGGGCAGCAGTGGACTTGGTGGGCAGGTCATCCTCACTGCAGGAATTCTGCCGCACTTCCTCAGAGAAAACATGCAGCCTAGGAACTTGTGGGGATTGTTTTTCTTAATGCACAGACAGGAGAAGGCAGATCAACCAGAAGCAGTTACTTTCTGCCAATACAAAACCAATCGCTGAATGGTTCGGGGCGCCGCCGCTAATGACAGATGAGCGGACCGCTCAACGTGCACCCAGGAGAAACAGCAGAATTGTTCGGTTGTTCTTCGAAGTATTTCCATGGAAATTTAACAAAATGCACAGAGCCGCCCCCCTGCGGACGTGTTGCGCCGTCCCCTTGCAGAACCGCGAGTCGACGTGTCCCAAGTTGAGTCATGAGCCGCCGATTAGCGCTGCCGCTGCTGCTTAATTGATTGTCGCCGCCGTTCAATGAAGAGATTAAATCTCTGTTGATAAACACCTGCATTCAGGGCTCTTCAGTGAGTTTCCCCCACAGCCGCACTGATGAAGTGAGGCCTCGGAGGGGAGATAAGCTCTGTGCTCCATTATTAATCCTGGCTGTGTGTGTGTGTGTGTGTGTGTGTGTGTGTGTTCCCCTGTTGTTAGAGCCCCCGTGTTTGAACAATGCTGTTGTCTTCTCTGTGTTTGCTCATTTAGGAACAAACATTTGCCCGTGTGCACCGCCGCCGCCGCCGCCGCCACAAACAAGCTCGCCTAGGAAGTGTTATTAATAGGATAATTAAGCAGGCGGTAATGAGCTGGATTATGCCTAATTATGACAAGATTTGTTTTGGCATTTCGTCTTGTGAGAAGCCAGTGAAGTGGTAAAAGTCTACCTCCGAGTTCATTACGCTGATGTGCGTGCACCTGAGTGCACAGGACCGGCATCAGGCAGCCAGGTGGTGGAGGAGGGGGAGGGGAGTGTGCGTGCCAGAGCTGATAGCTGAGGTCTGACTGGTGAGTGGGTTGGTTGGCTGGCAGTGCAGAGAGGTTGGACCCCTGAGTCGCTGCCAGATCGCCGCAGGCCAACGGCTGAGCCGGAGCCGTCAGGTGGTCTCTGTCCAACACGCTCACTGCTGTGACCGCTGCTGGTCTGGTGGGAGGCTGGAGGGTTTAGCTTGCCCCTCCGTGACATCACAAAGGGTCGGTCCCGTGACCATTCTGCGCAAAAGTCCCTATATCGATTTTGGGAATATTTTTCTCCACATCTTCAGCTTGTTCTGCTTTCATAAAAGCTGGGCTGTGATGTCACAAGGGGCACCGATACGTCTGCCAGGTTAGTAACGCCACCAGGCAGGTGAGAGTTTTGGTTGCATTCCGCCGCCGAACATGTGCATGGTCCAACGAGCAGGAAGCTAAAACCCAGGGTTTCTGCTGGAGGCTGTAAACACAGGGCTAAACATGAGTTTGTGTTTCCAGAGGGGAAAAATGAAAATGAAAAAAAAAAAAATCTGATTATTGATATTAAATGGGGCCTTAAGTTGTGGAATGTAATTTGGACACTTAGTTACTCTTAGTCTGAACCTGTGCTGGAAAATACATTGAAATTGTGGAATTGAAACCGAATCTGGAATAGATTTGGGGCATTATGGGAAATGTAAAGTACAACATATTAGTTTACATTTATTTGCATGTCAGCTGCGACTAATGTGCTGACAAAATGATCAATATATGTCGTTGGTGGTGTGTTGACCCGTCAGCAGTGCGTATTGGTCACATTTCCAGTGAGCACTTCCTGAGTGAGCAGCACCAGCAGCAGCATCTCGGCCAAAGGCCACCGCAGGAAAAGTGCAGCACAGACCCAAAACCTTATAAACAAGTCAATTTCATTGCGCCGCGCGACAGATCTCCATATAGGGAAGTGCCGCCGCTGACATCGCTCTGACCTCGCGCTGTCAATCAAATTTATTACAGCCGAGTGTCTTAATTCCCTTTTAAAACGGGTTTAGCTTCACAGCGCCTGTGAAATCGTGCCAGTGAGGCGAGCGGGGAGGAGCGGAGGGGCTTCCTGGTGCATTTGCATTTACAACCCAGACAACCATCCATCTCTCCCTCTCTCTCTCTCTCTCTCCCTCCCTCACGCACACACTGGAATGCGCACATCTTCTATTAAAACGCTCCGTTCGCTGCTGCAGCTTTCGATAAGAAAGCTAAGTCTGGGATTTAGAGCTTTAGCTTATCGTCATCTCGACGAAGCTTTCTCTGAAAGTGCAGTGAGCGCAGGGCCAGCAATCTGCATAGAATTTACTGGGAATGAAGGGGGGGGGTGCCGCTGGTGGAGGTTTTTTTTTTTTTTCTTTTCTTTTTTTTTGGAGAAGGAACGGACGAACTGACAGTAAACACATTTGCGTGAAAGGCGGTCTGTTGAGAAACAGGTGGATTTAAATTCCTGGGAAATCAAAGCCAGCTCGGCGGGTAAAGCCGAATTTATGAATTAGCCGGCACTGTGTGTGTGTGTGTGTGTGTGTGTGTGTGTGTGTGTGTGTGTGTGTGTGTGTGTGTGTGTGTGTGTGTGTGTGTGTGTGTGTGTGTGTGTGTGTGCAAGCGGGACAAACACACATTCATACCACTCTCAATACACAGCTAATTCTTTAACACACACACGCACACACACACCCACATACACACACAGACTGGGCGAGCGAGAGCGGCGTCCTGTGACTGGGGACTTTTCATTTACACAGGAGGGGGAGGGAGGAGTCCGGGGGGGGTGGGGGGGTGCAGAGAGATGAGATTACGGAGAAAGCTCATTTCCTGCTAAACTTGGACTCTGCTTTCCCAAATAAAATTGCTTTTATTCTTCACAACATGTGTTCGGCGAGATTAAGGCGCTGTAATCTTGCGAGGGCTTAATAAGACTCGGCGCGCCGAGCTCGGCGCTAAAACAGAAAATGTGGAACGAGCCTTGCTTAGCCCTGTTCTACCGAATGACTTTAATCCTGTTTATTAAATTATAAAGAACCTTAAAGGATAGAGATAAAGAATATTGAGCAGAGGATTTGAATGATTCGGGGGGGTTATTCTCCCCCCCGACCCTCCACCCGTCTTATGGCGAGTTGTTTGATAGCGGCGGATGGTGTTAAAGGACGTGACGTGCGTGCGGAGCTGTGACAGACTTTGTTTTTCACCCGATGCAGAACCCGCTTTAAAGACGCCGACTCGGCTCCGGCTGGAGTCTGTTTCTCGGGTATTAAAGTGTAAAGTGTTTCCCACTCGCTGGTAATCCAGAGTGTCACTGATCTCTGTGGTGACGAGGAGGGGTGGGGGGGGGGTGGGGGTGCTGAAGCTGGCGCTGAGGTGTTTTCCATCTGATTCGTGCGAGCGCGAGCGCCGCTGCTCTCGGGCCGTCTGTCGGGGGTTGTATAAGAGCAGCCTTGTTTACAATATCACCCCGAGACGCATGTTGAAACTGTCAGAGGCAGATTTAAGCAGATTACCTCTAAGCCGCCAGAGTTAATGGCCAAGAGAGGAGCGTCTGCGTGAGCCGCAACCTCGGACTTGTGAACTTGTCAGCGAGAAGTTGCGCTGAGCCATCGGCAGGGTGGTGAGGAGGTGGGGGAGGGGGGCTGTGAGGAGAGGGGGGGCTAAGAGGATTGCGCGCCGCTAATCCAAATCAAAAGACATACCATGTGAATTATTACATACTGAGACAGATTATTTTACCCTGAGATTTGGGACTCATGCGAGCTAAGTCTTGGCGTGTCTTGCCTGATGAGGAGCGGAGAACGTGCGCACTTGCTCAGTGAGGCGGAGCGGCCTCGCCCGACTCGGGACCCCGAGGTCGTCGGGGGGGCTCCGACTGGCGAAGGCTTTTAGAAGGAAAGGTGTTGAACGTCGGTGGGGAAATTTTCCGATTTTCAATCTGTTTATTTTTTTTTTCTTCTCTCTTTCTTCCTAACAAACCCGCGGTGGCGATTATTGGGATTAAAGAATTTAAGGTCCAGTCTGTGTTGTCAGCAGACAAGGGTGCAGTCGGAGGATCAGGCTTCATTATTCCGAGCAGGTCCAGAGTCTCTGAACCCCCGCAAGGATCAAGAAGCGGGAGAAAATCAGCCGCTGTTTATCGTCCTCCACTGATTTTGACACAGGTTTGTGAACGATAAAGGCGACACAGGCGTTGCCGGTGAAGCTTCAGTTTGTAGGCTGAAGGGCGGAGCTGTTGACTCCAGTGTTTGGTTCTGAAGACGGCAGAAGCACCGACAGAAAGATGCAAGATGGGCAAAGTTTTAAAGAGAAGGGAGAGTTCAGTCAAAGAGCAGCTGATTGACCGACGTCCCACTGCATCCATAGAGGTTGTAGTCACATTTTCAAACACATTCATATATATGCATGTAAATGTCGATATATCCTCCATACACAAAGATGCTTTCAGTGCTCCAAAAAGATTCAACAAAAAGAGTTTTCTCAAGAGATGCACCTGCTTCAACCCATTTAAGTCTATACTGTATACAGTGTATATGTAGATGTTGTGTACACAGGTTTAGGTCTTATTAAATCATCAGATGTTGGATGGATCATATTTATATTAATTTCTTTTCAATCTTTTTGGAGAAAAAACAAATGAAAATAATAATAATAATAATAATAATAATAATAATAATAATAATAATAATAATAATAATACATGAATTCATTTCTGCATTCACATTAGTTCAGTAGTGTCGTGCGTGTATTTTAAGAAATCTCGTTTGACAGCTGTGCTTTGGGGAAGATGCATAATCGGCCTGTTGGGTTGCACAGATTAAACTGGACTTTGTGCAAAGTTACAATATGACGCTGCTCTGTTCCACCTTTGAAAACTTTAAGGATATTACTTCGCTCCCCCTCCCCCCCTCTGCCTGACGTGAAGAGAGCGATACTTCCTCGAACTCTGCTGAATACTAAAGAGTCAAACAAAAGGCGCTGGCGGCTGTGGGAGGGTTTTTTCTTTTTTGTCGTTGTTGTGGTTGTTGGCACTCTGCGGAGAGGGATGTAATCCCCCGGGGATGATTTATTCTACTTCGCAGCTTGTAGACAAGTCAGCAGGAGATTTAGAAAGAAAACAGAGGACTTTGTGTCCTCATAAAAACACTCTGTCCACTGTCTGGGAGGAGAATCTGCCCTCTGGAGCTGCTCAGACAAAAAACCCTCATCTGGCGTCCGCAGCAGCCAGAGCAGGAATCACCCGCAGATATTCGGCTCTTTTCTCTGTGATTTGCACTCAAAAGGCTTTTTCCTCCAGTCGCAGGGCCACGACGTGAGCCGCACCCTCAAATCAAGCCTTTGTTTTGCGCCACGTCTGGCCGATCACGCTCGCCGTCCATCTTTTTCAAGCTGCAGACTGGTGGATTTCTGCAGATGTTCTCACACACACAACACCGCCACCGCCGCTGCAGAGGGATGGGAGGGGAGTTGAGTGACAGTTCAATTCTTTTCCTCTTTACAAAGAGCCCGGCGCTCGCGCTGAGCTATCATACTTAATTTAACAAGATCGGTGAGGAGGAAGAAGGAAAAAAAAAACCGGCGGTGATTCTTAAGGATGCCAAAAGGGAATTGGAGGAAAAGCACGATTTGTGACCCAAGGCCGGTCTGGTGCAGCTTGTTGAATGAAAATCAAATTGAATTTGATGTTTTTGCACATCTGAGGGATTGGATGTGCTCCGAGCGAGGCGCTGTTAGAAGCCGTTTTCCTTTGTTTTTCGAGGCGTCGCAATCATCTCCAGTCTCGCAGGTGGGTGGAGGAGCCTCAGACACGCCCAGGAGGTTTGCGGAATCTGGCCAGAGGAGGCGCTGCTTCCAGCCACGGCCTTCGGAGTCCATTGGGACGAACTTTGTGGTTGTTTTTTTTTTTTGGTGGGCGATGGTTAAAATCAGTCAAACTGGTTTCCACTGCGGGCGCTGAGTCAACCCTCATGGGGGTTTCACTCACGCTGCCAGGAGCACAAGATCTAATCTCTTGTCAAAACGGGTCCGGGGCTGTTGGAAGGAAATTCTAATTCTGACCTCCAAGGCGTTGACACGATCACGCACTCAGTCGCAGGGCTCGGCCTGAAGGAAAGTGTTGAAACTTGTTGTTTTGTTTTTTCTAATCAGCAGATGAGTTTTCTGCCTCTTGTGAGTCAGCAAAAACAAAATTACAACGACAAGTGCCAAATAAAATACAAGAAATGCACGTCGTGTCGCTCAATATGTGAAAAACGGGGTCATCACACACAGCATGGCGCCGAAACAGATGAGTGTTTGACCCTGCGTGACAACATGCGGAACGTGATTCGTGCTTTTAGTTTGCACTCTTCCGCTGTGGTTTGGATTTTCTGACTGGAATGTTCCAGTCACGGCAGAGTCACTGTCACCACGGCCTCGCCGTTGATGTGTGAAAAGTGTTGTGACTGTGCGTCACTGAGGTGGGTCGCAGAGGTGGCCGTTGGAAGAAAAATATTCTCACGTATCTCAGTTTGAAGGAGGGAAACTCTCAAGTCTTTTTTCCATTTTAGAATCAGACGAGTAATTAAACAGAAAAGGCGGAAGGCGGATGTCAGAGGTCATAAAGGCAGTTTGGGAATTTTGAATACAGCTGCTGTATTTACACCTGTTGCATATCACTAAACAGCCCCGGCGATGTTCTCTTCATCTCGACACATCCGAGTCCTTCCCTTTTTTTTTTTTTTTTTTTTTTATTTATCTCTCCAGCAGCTGCTGCTCTTAAACAAACAGACGCGGCTTCAAAAGACGCGTTGCTGCATTCCAGCTTTTAGGAAGTTTCTTTCCTTGAGAACCTTCTACCTATCTTCCACCGTGCCCAAAGCAAATAGTCATTAAAAAAAAAAACCAAACACGTGACCTGACAAGCAAAACCACTAACTGCCTTCTTCTTCTTCTATTTCTTTTTTTTTTAACAGCTCTGTCTACAAACACGGAACTTTCCAAACCTCGGAGTTGTAGCTGTTTATGGAAATTCCCTGTGCGTGCTTAGCTGTGCCGAGGCCGCGTTGATTAGCCTGAACGAGAAACAGCTGCCGAGTTATAACCGTTCATTTGATAGACCCGCTGTAACACACACACACACACACACACACACACACACACGCACACACCTTCACCTCTGCTCAGCATACGGCTAATAAACTATACATTAATTAAACACTGCTACCTAATGCTTATTTGTTTAAGTACATTACAAACTGATTCATCCAAACTTATTGTGTGTGTGTGTGTGTGTGTGTGTGTGTGTATACACGCGCTCCGCCTCAGGCCCCTTGTTGCGCCCGATGCCGGGGTTGTTCTGAGATGATGTCACGCTTGTTTGATCACAGACGGAGGGGAAAAAAAAAAATGCAAACAAAGTGCTTTGAATGCGAAACGTGGAAAAGGTGCCGCCAGCCGCCTCTTTGCATAGATGGCAGATAGCAGATGGCTGCCGGGAGATTCTCGCAAGCGGACGTTAAATACAGCAGCGGGACGTGGCCGACAACGTTACGGGAACAGACGGAGAGAATCGCAAATAAGCGTTTCGCAGCGACCGTATATACACACAGACACAAACCCTGGGCTTTGACGGTGCGGGGAAAAGTGCAGCGGCTCTCAGCACGTACACAAACCTACACACAATAGCCCCAGCAACAGTCATTTGTGTCGGCCATTACTGTTACTGCTCCAATATTTATTTATTTATTTTTTTCCTTTCTCATCTCCAGTTTCCATGGCGCCAACAAAAATCTGTCAATCATCGGCAATTTTCTCAGCGGGAGCCAGCTGGCAGGGCCCTTTTCCAATAGAAGTGTGTGTGTGTGTGTGTGTGTGTCAGGAGGATGTGAATCATGTGCACTAAGAGTGCTTGTTGACCCTGTGACCAGTCAATAGTTGAGTACGTGCTGTGCTATTAATTTGGTTATTATTTGTGCCGAGGAAATTGTTGTATCTTTAGTGTAAGTTCTGTATTGCAGGCAGCCTTCTGTCAGTTTCCTTTTATTATTGCAGAAAACTGTCGGCTTCCGTTCTTCATAAAAGCGGCCAACGCTGTGCTGAGTGCCCATGAAGAAAAACACCATCGATGAAGTCGTCACTTTCAAGCTGACGGCAAAAAGAAAAAGACACTTTTTTGGTTTGAAATGACTAGTTTTGCATATTTGCCTTCATGGTTATTCCAGTTCACTTTCTGTCAAGGGGGAATTGGCTCCCTGCAGCGGAGGGAAAATCGCACAAGAAAAGATTAGTTCATGGCTCAACCCTTGTCATATTGTGTTCAGCGTCACTGTTGGAGTGGGGGGATAACTTATTAGGCTTTAACAGGAATGCCTGATTTACATGTGGGATCTTTGCAGAGGTGAGTCTGCAGCGGAAGCCTGGAGACGATTCAGGTTTTAGGATCACTGTACTCACGGGTTTGTTTGTTTGTTTGTTTGTTTTGATGTCTTTCGGCTTTTGGATTCATCAGCGTATATTTTGGGTATTAGCCTTTGGAAACCTGAAAAGTTGATATGTTAGTATTAGTGATAAATGTATATATACAAATATACAAACTCCATTGGCCCGGAAAAATATCTACAAAAAATTCATCCCGTCTGCAATAACCGATCTGAACAGCAAAAAATACTCTGCACTCTTTTTCATTTGTGAATGTCTTTGTGTATTTTTTAATTTTTAATACTAAAAACATACAATAAAGTATCCATCTATCTATCCATCTATCTATCTATCCATCTATCTAACATGTTGAACACCAATAATGAGGAAAGTCCATCCTCTTCTTTTGTTAGCTCCACTTCCCAGCCTGTGATAAAATACACAGTTCTGAGAATTGTCCCTTTGTGATGTCACAAAAGGCACTGATCTCTCTCCCATGGTGTTTGAGTTAGACCGCACCGTCGTCCTGTCTCAGAGGTCGAAGGCACTTCCGCCAATCACCGGCTGTTTTGTCCCCGCCTGGAAGGTCAAACACAGCCTCAGCCTCAGCAGGAGGCTGAACGTCGGTTCTGGTCTTTTTTCCTGCACGTCTATTTATTGCTTTTCGATGGTGAATTGCTGCTGACGCTGCTCTGTTGGAATCCTAGATGGAAAAAAAAAAATCACCTGAAATTGAAAAATAATACGGGAAGCTTTTGAACATAAGCAGAATATGAACACAGTAAACCAACGGTGGCATCCCTACCTCAGTGCTCCAGCCCTTAGGAGTGTCAAAGACACTTTGGCTGATATGCGTGGTGAAGACAGGAGGAGGAGTGGGTGGCGCTGGGTGGTGGGGGCGGGGGTGTTTGGGGGGCGTCGGCTTCCTTCCGCATTAGTCCTCGGGACAACAGCGTGACGGCGACTGCTTTTGGGTGTGGAGTCAGCAGTGTGTTTCTGCCGCCGCCTCGCTCTAGTGACTTAACGCAGGCTGACAGGTGGTCCAGGGGCTCTGGCCACCACTCAAAATCCTGCTAATAATGGCACACCTGGTCATATCAAGAGGATTTGTATGGGGAAAGCCATCGACGTCAGGAGAGGTTAATTTTCTTTGTTTGTTTGTTTGTTTGTTGCTTTTTCTTAGAGGAAACTTTTATCGGACTCGCAGGGTTTTGGTGCCTCAGCCTCCGCTGCTGTCACCCGGCTGCCTGCTGGTGCTGCGCCGCTTAATTACCAGGACCAGCGTGGCGTCCGCACGGTGCCCGAGGTGAATCTGGCAGGCGGCAGTGGCCGGCAGGCAGCCAGGCCCGGGGATTTGGCCGCGACGCTCCCTCTGTTTCATCCCCAAAAGTCTTTGTTTATGTAAAAACAGCGGTGAGCCCTCTACCCCCAGATAACTCCCTGCCAGGGGATAAAGATACGCACACACAGCATGGGAAACAGGCTGCGGGCCAGAGGCAGATCAGTCCAGGGATAAAGAGATTGAGGCCCAGATACAAGAGGCTTGACTACAAACCACCTAACCTTTGCCACAAGGTTTGCACTTGTTTGCCTCAGTGTGATTACCGAGTGAGAAAAGTGTTACAGCGACGTGCGACCTAATCCTCTCAGAGTAATTCACAGGACGGAACACAGCCGTCACAATGGAACTACTTTCTTTCCCAAACGTAATGTCCTGTTTTTTGCTTTTCCAGGCAGCTAGGTGTTGTTGTCAATTGTTGCATTGTCCCTCCCAGTCTATGTTGTGTTGGCAATACAGCTTTACAGTTAAAATGCTTAAAATGTTGCTGTTGCAGCACCAAACCTGCAAACTAGCTTTATTAAAAATGTCATCACTTCCATCGTTCTTTGGCAGCAAATAAATGATGCATTTTATTGTTGGTGGATGAATACGCACTCACACACACACACACACACACACACACACACAGTGCAGCAAAATGTCCTTTACACGCACAGATGGTATCACATGAGGCCTTAGTTCAGGAATCCCATTCAGCACCTTGGACAGAGCCCAGTGTTTTGCCTGTGCAGAAGTTGCGTCTGGACCAGTGTCTCCGTTTCTCTAGGAGGGATTGGGAACCAGAGCAAAATAAATAAATAATGAAGTTAATAATATATACGTTAGTATGAAAGGAAAATGATCTGACTTTGACAAACAGTGGCTAACAAATTTTGCAGCAGCAAGAAAAAAAGGAAAAGAAAGCCAAAAAAGTAGCTACTAGCTTTTTTTTGCAACTTGTAGGATTGTTTTTTCTGGCTCCTCGATAAATTTTCTCCAGAACTTCCCTTGAAAAAGATTTACACTAAGCCTTCAAGGGAGAGAGATGCATCGCCTACGTCTCGTTAGCATTCAGCAAACAACATTTCTCAAGCGATTCCACCAGCTACAGGAGCGAGGCGCAATTATTGCGTCATCTTTGAGCTTGACAGCCGACAGTATGGGAGCACCTTGCGTGGAACCCAAGCGGCGCGCACGTCCGACCCGCCCTCCCCTGCTTCTCAGACGCGACGGAGCTAGTCCGTTTAGCCTGCGAGTCTAGCCCGCTAATCCACCAACGCAATCACAAATACCTCTCCCTTCAAATGCCGAAGCAATCTCTGTGCAAACACGTAGGAGGCTGGAGGTGGGAGGCCACCGAAATCAGATTATTAGGGGGGCGGCGGGGAGGAGGGGCCCTCATCAAGTGTTTCCTTATCACAGACTAAAAGACACTCAAACAGTCGACACTCAAAAGACGTTCGCACACGCATACGCCCGCGCACGTCGTCTCCCCCCGCAGATGGGAGCGCAGAGTACCCGCACAATGGCGACCGCTGAACAAAGGATTAAGCAGAATGAGTTGGATAAATAAATAATTCCCCGCAACAGTGCGCCGCGTGATTGCTGGCAGCGCTGATTGACCGATAAATGCATGCAAATCAGAACCTTTCTCCGACTGTCATTTAAATAGCTGTTTATCTCTCCCACTGGGATGGAGCGAAAGCAGGGTTCCCAATCACCCACCCGTCCATGCTTGAAACCTCTGGAGGGAGGGAGGGAGGGTGGAAAGGGGGAGGGAAAGAGAGAGGGGGGCTTAAGTAAACAGCCGAGAACAAATGAGCTCTGTGACGGCTCGGCAAGCAGCGCCCCCCCCCCCCACGTCTGAATGGCCGCCTTTTGTTGACGGATGAATAGGGGGCTAAACATCCCCTGGAATGAGAGCCAAAGCCACCTCTCTGATTGTTCTATTCTGAGGCCTTTCATATGCAAAAGGTATCTGGGTTGCGATTGGTTTGAACCCTTGCGCTCCATTCGCTCACGGCCGTCAGACTCGGAGCCTTTTGAAGGGGCGACGAGGCGGCGTTTCAGATTCTTGCCCGCTGTGTGTGACGGAGATTGGGAATGTTTTGCCCTCGCATCCATATGTTGGACGTTGCTGCAGTGTTTGTGCGGTGTTTGTTTGATCAGGGTGGTGGTGGTGGGTTGGGGGTGGATGGGTGGATGGGGGTTGGGGTTCCTAGACGTTCTACAGAATTCTCACTGTTGGTTGTTGAAGGTCCAGTGTGTAAAATTTGGCTTGATTTGTGATTTTTATGCTGGTAAGCGCTTAATATACTGTCCATAAATACTTTGATAGTAGTGTATACTTGCAGTACAACAAAAGTAATTTGGTTTGCCTACCCTTAAAACAGATCTCATGTATATGTAAGACTACACATATAGCAAGGGCTTTGCTCCCAGTTAGTTGCCATCTTGCACCTGCATATTTTTAAGGAAGCCAAATAACCCAACAAAGACGAAGGTGGATAAGGAATCCAGGTTTGGGTGTGCAGGCCACTGTAGCTCACTGTCAAGCTCAGGAGGGGAGGAAAAGTGAAAGACGCGGCAATCTAAAATGTAACCACTTGATGTCACTTCTTCAAAATTTACAAATACTACACACTTCCAAATAGGTCTGAGCAAACTCTTTAAAAATACCACCCGCATTCAAAGTCTCAAATCTAGCCCTGCGCTCTCCCACACAGAGAACATACAATCTGTTACAATAACGGGTGCAGAACGACCGACTTGGCGTCAAACAACCGCTGAGTCAAGCGTCACCTTGCACAAGACATCGTTCGCCACAAAGTCAACAGAATCATTGCAAACCCAACCTTCGTCATGTAGGGGAATCGCTGCCATGACCCGAAAAGCTCAGGCGACATTCGCCCTGCTGCTGTAGGTCTAGTGAGGCCAGAAATGACCCAACCGAGCGTTCCGACAAAGAGCTGCATTGGAAAATATTGTCCGTCTGTCTCAGCCAGTCGGGGAAGAAATTGAGAAACTCACTTCCACCGTCAGCCTCCCAATGTAATTTTCCCCAGCCTTGAAGAATCCTTCACCGGCTCTCGACAGTTTGCTTAAGAGCAGCCGGAACATTAGCTTTATTCCGGCCGGCGGGACATGAGGACAATTACCTGCGGCTCTTGTGAGGCTCGCCGCCTTCTCTAATCTGGCGGAGGAGAGGCTGGAGGAGGCGGCCGATGGATCGCTCGAGTGCATCAACACTCCATCAGGACGTGAAGGACAGCGGCTCTTTCTTTTCCGTTTTGATTGGTCCAGTGGCGAGTAGATGGAGGTCGTCGGGTGAAGGTGATCCTGACTGAAGGTTTGAGACGCACTGTCTCCACTCCGCGTGAAACATTGTATCCTGTGTTACTGGACGCGGTCGCACATTGGTTGTGTGAGTTGTGTAGTTGCGCATGGAGAAAACGTACCCGGGCTCGCCTCCTCATATTCTGTTGATGGCCTGATTGCGTTGACGTCAATGATTGTAGCAGAAATGAAAGGAGTAACTATTGAAAGGAAAGGAGCACTATTACAAATACTCTAATAATATTAGAATATTTTCCTATAAATAGTGTTTTGACTTTTGTGTGCTTTGATGTGTAGTGTTTGGAGGTAATAGATGAAAGAATGTCATGTGATGGCGCCGGGGGATGAAAACAAGATGTTGTTCTCCATAGACGCAGACACACAGAGACGTGCGTTAGGTTGAACTTGGTCTAATTTGTGTCGGCATTTCATTGACGCACTCAGCTGTTTTTTTTGGCAAATGAGCTGCAGCGCCACCACTGTCTGCATCATCAAGAACATCCCAGCATGCTAGCACATCGTCAACCAAGGAGAGAGGGACAGACTGATAAATGGCAGGAATTTGGACGGAACACACAGGGAGAAATATGAATGAAGGGATAGAAACTGAAACAGATAAATGCTGCTAAATTGCTGGGATTCTTATACAAATATACAAACTTTTGCGTTTCGTTGCTTCAAACTATTGCTAGATAGCAATATTGTTTCGAGAAACTACTCTAAAGATTGTGAATTTCCTTCAGAAGACATGCTGGCTGGTCTTGGACACCTATTTATATACCAATGCATCAGTTTTCTAACACATCAGCAAAGTGTTAGTTTTTACACCAATTTTGCTCATTTTTCTGTTCTTTGCGGCACAAGAAGTCAGTTCTCGTGCAAGCAACAGTGTCACTTTGTGTGATGACGACGATGATGATGACGATGGTAATTGTTATGATATTGATGATGATGACAATGATGATGGTGATGTAGAAGTTCAGCAACCATGACCTCAAAATTGTGAATCATTACAACGCGAGCTGCGGAAAGCCACTGAAACATCTCGGCTTGTTGCCGTCTCTTAATGAGATCCGAGTGGCACGTTTGAATTCATTTGCATTTAGATTGGAGGAAACCGGCTCGCAGATAAATACGTGTCTGACACCAGACGACACTCGGCGTGGGGCTCCTCTCAACGCACGCGCCGCACATTTTACCGTAGGATGTCACTTCTGTCGTATTGTCTTCGCCTCGGTACAAATGCGTGCATTAGGCGCGCACAAGCACGTACACCAGTCTAGTCTGGTAAAGCCGGGAGTCAATTTGAACCGAGATGACAATGTTCCTTCAGCGCTGCTTCTCCGCAGGACTCCAGGGTTTTCGAGCAGGAACTGATCAGCGAAAATTGATTGGACGTGAAAGAAAATGAGTTTTGATTTTTCCGTTTTCTTTTTCCCCGCTTGTTGTGCCAGTGCCTAAGTCTGAGGAAGGGCTTAAAAGAGGATGTTTTATTGACATGTGCTGGAAATAGTGATTCACCACAAGCTCATTATTGTGCTTCCTGCCTCTGGATGGACCGAGGATGTCAGCTGCTGCGAACTGTCAGCCTTTGTGGAGGGCAAATATCGACTGGACCCAGTCTGTCTAAGGGAGGAGGAGAAAAAAATGTTATTTTCATTTTCTTTTCTTTTTTTTTGCAAAGCATGGAGCACCAGCTGTAAGACAAGCAGCTCCAGTGTGCAGAAGGTTTGCTTGTAGGAAAACACGAAGAGCACTTACTGTATCTTGTTTATTGTTGCTCTGTGTGAATGTATTTCTGCTTCTCTTCACCAGGAAGTTCAGATGGTGTTTAGGAAACATTCTGAGATAGCACTGTAGTGTTGGCTGCTGGTGCATTTCTGTCCCTGTGATGCTGTTCAACTCACTGATTTCTAAATTTGGGGCTCTCAACGTGACAATATTTGGAATTTTCCAATGTTGCTTTTAAAATTATATTACTGATGGATTACTGAGGGCGAAGTTAGGTCAGTTAAGTCATGTTCAGACAATCCAAGATGGATTATCTCCGGTTTTCCTTGCTACATGTATCAGGGAAACCAAATAGTTTACTGTTCAAGTGCTTGTTTTCATGAGGAAAAAGGCTTTGACGTTCGCAAAAGTGGGTGCGTGAGACTGAAATTTGAGCCATCCAGCTGCCATACTAGGTCGACGCGTCCATCCATCTGAGGATTTGAAACATCAACTTGAAGTATCAACCACTGGAGGAGGTCGGACGCTGAGAAGGTCGTTATTGGAGTGACGGTTGTGGAATTAGTCGGGAAAGCCGAGGTGTGTGTGCACGCAAGCGTGTGTGTGTGACCCAGCTGTCAGCCTGTATACACATGATCACATGATCGCCATCTCTCTCTCTCACACACACACACACACTGAGAAGGACACACATTCAACCACCCGACACTCCTCCTGAGGACAGAAGCTGTGCAGTGAGGTGAGACCACAGGAGGAAAAAGCATTTATCCCAGCGGAGCGGCGCTGATGACCCTCCCCGCGGCTCCCGTCTTTCTCTCTTTCTCCCCCTGGGGGGGCGAGCGCAGGAAGCTTTTTGTCTTGGCTGGATGGAGCGGTGAAGTGGGAGGGGTCAGGGTTCACGGCGGGCGGACCGCTGTCACACCGCACACAGCTTCTTCGGGACACCGGCTGTACTTTTGACATGTGTCTACTGACATTACCCACAATGCCGCTCCCCTCCAATCCCCTCCCACCACCACCACCACCACCACCCGGCCCGGGGTTGTCTCCTCGCCTCACAGGGGTAATGGCGTGTGAGACAGGTTTGGCGGAGGGAGGGAGGGACGGAGGAAGGGTGAGGGTGCGGGTGCGTGACGGCGAGAGAAGCATGTTTGGCTTCTGCTGTTCTCTAATTTTTTCGCTCAGTTTGCTGCGGCATCTTTATCTCCTGCAGAACTCGCTGTTTGTCTCTTTGGCTCTTTGTCTGAACAAATGACTTAAAAAAAATGCTTCGTTTGTGTGTTTGAATGCTTCGAGGATTTTTTTTTTTTTTTCACCTGCTATTTGTGTTTTCCCCTCCTGTTGTTGCTCCTCTGTAAAGATCCAGGCTTGATTTATAATTTTTATATTTGTAAAAGCTCAATATACTGCTCATAAAGGCATTAATAAAAGTGTATAATCGCACCTGCCATCGGTGTGGACAATCCAGTCCACCTGACAGCGTGGTTCATAATTATGATGAACGCTCGCATCTTCTAATAAACCAACAACGAAGGTGGAAAAAGGTCTCCAGGTTTGGGTGCGCAGGCCACTGTAGCTCACAGGCAAGCTCAAGAGGGGGGAGGAGAGTAAAAGTCATTGCAATCTAAAATGTTACCACTTTCTTAGCCCGATGTTGTTAGCGACATGAGCCACTTTGGCCGTGTGCAAATCGTATTGTATTGGCCGTATTGTATTTGACGATATTGTTACGAGAAGTGCCGCTTCCTCGTCACAACACTTTACGTTTTCATTCATATCTAAATGCAAACAACGAGCTGCGCAGCGAACCGTGTCAATGTTCAAACTGCTGGACCGCAGCGCAGCAGTCGGGCTCAGAGCCAGTAAGCAGGCTAGCGGCCGTGTGCTCACGTTGAATGAGTTCCGATGATGCGTTCCATTTCTTCCTAATTGCCCATGTGTAAAGATGCATGTATTGTCAGAGCGGGGAAACGCGGTGTTGCAAAGAATAAGCCGTTACTGACAAGTTTTAATTATGGGTGTAGAGAGTCGGCTGATGATTCTATTATCCACAGTTCTATTCAGCCTGGTGTTCAGGCTGCTGCTTTGAGTTGCTGCTGCTCAGCGCGTCCGTCTGCCACGCTGGCTGCCAAACTCAATTGGCCGTTTCCCCTTTCGCCCCTCTGCTTTGCATGAAAGCCATTGAAATCCCAGGAATGGGCTTTCTTTCTCATTTTGTCAGACGCATTAACTGAGCACCCTGTTCTCTTCTGGTCTTTTTTTTTTTTTTTTCCGCCGCAGTGACTCCGCCCCCTCCATGGACAAAGGTCTGAGTTCTTCTGTCGTCCATCCTACTGTGTTTCACTTCTCCCTCTTCACAGTGACCTCCCCCAGTCCACTTCCTGGTTTTTCCGACTTGCTATATAAAACTATGTTCCACATCACATGACTTTGTTAGTTTACATTGGTTAACCATGCTTATTTTGTGGCACTCTAATTTGGCATGAGCAGTATTGCACCAAGACACACTGCATCTTTTTCAAAACGGCCTCCTTGTCTTCAAGCGTCCACCCTTTACTTCTTTTGCTTGCTCTGCTTTTTAGAAAGTGCGTTGCTGCAACGCTCAGTCCTGAAAATGTGATGCCGGATCAGTGACTTCACCCTGGAAAAATTGTTGGTTCCGTGTGCCTTGTGGTTGCCTTGTTTTTATCCTCTTCCAAACGGAAGGTACAACAAAGCATCAGCTTTAGCTTGAAGCTTTTGTCCAGAGTTTAAAGCTCGAAGCTGTAAACAGGTGGTTAAGATGCTGTTTCTTTTTTCATATGAGTTAGTTACAGAAGGCCTCCGTCAGAGTAATCTTCCTTTGTGTTGAGAAACGCCCTTGGAAAATACTGTCTGGACTAATTACAAAAGAGAAAATAAAATGTCATTCGGGCTCATGCCTAACAACACGTCGTATCATCACACTTGAGGGGACTCACTGTTAACAGACCCAAGTTCAGTGGATAATGATAGAACGAAGAAAAACTGTGAGCTCGTCTTTTTCCACAGTAAGAAATAAGCAAGTATTTGTATATCTGTTGAAATGTTCGCGTTTGCATAAAGTGGCACTTTTGCCCTGCAATGCTCATTATCTCTGAGAACGTCCTCGTTACAGCCTCGACTGATGGAGCAGGAAGGAAGGAAGTCTGTAATTACGATTAGTGCCCCTTCACAATTTGATTAAACCCTTTTCACTCTGCTAATTATTTATTTGTACCAATTATTTGCTTTGCAGAGCTCGTTAGCCCTCGTGTTCACCTTGACAGTAAAAGTGATTGCTGTGAAGAACATTTCACAGTTTAGCTCCTTCCAGGCTCCTTGGGTTTGTTTCTGAGCTCAGTTTGCTCCTTTTACTTTTGTGCCTCATTTTCTTTTTAATTTTTCATAACAAAATAACATATTTTGTTGTCTTTACAACCAAATTTAGGTTTGGTGCTGAGATTAGGGTTCGGTTTGGGTTGTGGTTAGGACTAGGGTGACTAGGCTACGGATCATTGTTAACAGCTGAATTAGAACCCTATAAGCCCCCCCATCCCCTCCCCCCTTTCTCTCAGGTTCTCATATTTTTAACCACTGGCTATGTTCACCACAGACACTCTTTAGCTTTCCTTCTTCTTTCAGAAGCCTTTCAAATCCCTTCTCATCCCTCACGCAAATCCTTGATAAAATTCAGTAACAGTGTTGTTTCCACCAATCATTGTGATCAAAGACAAAGAGACAAGGCTTTGTTTTTGTTTTTTTTTTTTATAGTTAGAGCACTGAATTATACATAAACAATTTGGAGACTCAACACAGACACAGACACACACACACACACACACACACACACACACACCTGGAGCCCTTCTCTAATTTGAGTCCCTGATCCTGAGTGGCTCTTGTGTCTGGCAGAGACTGATGAAAGCTTCTCATCTTAAGGACGGGTCAGAAAATGAGGCGAGGCCCAGGACGCTATCAAAGGGACCCGAAAGACCTCTGAGCGCTGAAGCACCGGTGCTCTGTGCTTCCACACGAGCTCCCTTTAATCTCCCGGAGATTCCCAGCAAACACTTGGTTATCCAGGGACTGAGAGAGACTTCTCTCTTTCTACGTGCCTTTCTCTTTGCTACCAAAGCAGCGCGGCACCCTCGCACGCCGCACCTCTTATCTCGCCTCAGCTACCCGCTTCAGCCCCAATCGGTGTGCTCCAGGGTGCCGAGAGGCAGGAGGCCCAGAAAAGATAGGCGCGGAGGGTGTAACTGCTGACAATGGGAGGAAGAAATGTCGACGGCGGTTGAGGCAGATGGAAACATAAAAGGCTCCTCTCGGCGAGAAGAGGCAGAGAAGAAGCAGCCCGTCGTATCGCTCGCCGCTCCTTCTCTGGGCTGCCATGAAAGACGGATGAAATCAGAGTTCTGACAGGTAGAGAGGAGGGAAAAAAACTCCTCTGACTGGAGGGTGTCGAGAGCTCGCTGCCTCCTCCGCAGCAAAGACTCCTCCGCCATCAAAAAGAATAAAAACACCTTGACTCTGAAATGTTACCGCCTTTTCAAGGCGGTGAGACGCCACACTTGGCTTTCGACACGGGGAAGACGTTTCTGTCGGGCCTGACGCTGAGACTTTCTTTCATTCACACCGATACTGTAATCAAATTTTAATACCCACGATACTGATGCTGGTCGTGTGCGCGTGTACATAAATGATAGTGAACTGTTATGAATGATTTGATGCCTGAATTCTCTCTCTCTCTCCCTCTCTCTCTCTCCTCTCTCTCTCTCTCTCTCTCTCTCTCTCTCTCTCTCTCTCTCTCTCTCTCTCTCTCTCTCTCTCTCTCTCTCTCTCACACACACACACAAACACTACACATTACTACTCCAACACTGAGGCTTATTTTGTCAATATCACACGCCACTAAGTGGATGGTTTAACCAGAAAGTGGCCTGAGGGATCAAGAGCCATGCACACCCCAAAACTCTGAACCGGTTTGAACCAGTCCAGTCCAGTCCAGTCCAGTCCAGCGCCATTGCTTTGGACTTGGAGAAACTAGCCAACATCTTCAGCCCCTCTGACAGAGCAGCTTACAGTATAGGTGACCGACTCCAACAAGAGCGCCTGGTGACGGCGTTCTCAAAGAAAGCACACACGCACACAAGGCTGAGCCGTATGCACGGAGTCGCCTGCCCACTCACTTTTCTCCTTGGAACCCATATTGCATCACCACCACCCTGACACCCTTCCCCCCCCCCCCCACCACCACCACCACCCTCCCTCGAACACAGAGTCCGAACTTGCAGCCTGGCAGCCAGCACCCCCCGCACTGGTGAAAATGAAGACAACTCGCCACTCGCTGTGCGAGCAGCGAGGAGAGAGTGGAAGAACAACACCACCAAAGACCAGGGAGGTTCGTTCAGGACCGTGAGTCAGTCAATTCAGAGACGCAAAGAAAGAAAAGGTAGATGTGTCAGGGTGCCTGTCAAAACACGAAACAGGAGAAGCAGTTTGATAATCCAGTGCAGGATCCTGCTTCCCAACCACCACCGCTAACAGCCACACATTCCCTAAGTAGTTTGTCTGTTTCTCAGGTGTGAGTGTGTGTGTGTGGACGGGTGTAAACTCGAGTGTGACACTGTGTGTGTGTGTGTGTGTTTGTGTGTGCGCTCCCGTCAGCGGGCCTGAAACCACAAACCATCCCGTCTGGAAACAAAAAGCCATTAACTCGCGAGCAGCGTCTCTGTCTCCTCTCGCACCTCTTCGCTCAGCGCCGGATCTTCACGCTCCGTCACGCTCGCCTCGCCTTGCCTTGGCGGCGGCGGTGTGTGCGTGCTTGTGTGCGCGCGCGCTCTGACAAAGATGTCAGGAGCGTGCGTGTCAGAACGGTGCCATTTAGGTGTTGTTTTTAGCGAGGGAAGACAAAGGAACGCCGCCGCCGCCGCGTTATCACCGTGGCATTTGGTCTTTTTGGACACTGACACTTGTGTTGTGTGCGTTTGGAAGGCTGAGCAAACTTGTATTGTTGGAATGAAAAACAAAAATCCTGTTGAATAAATATTTAATTTCTTGAAAGTTTTGTTTTCATCAACTTTTATCCTCTGGGGAGAAAAAAAAAGACGTGAGCAGAGTTTAAAGAACAAGAGTTTCACCTGGGGGATTATTTTTCAAAAGGCTGAAGATATTGAATGTTTTAGCAACCAGCTATTCCGTCGAATGAGGGGATCGACAAAACACAATTGACCAGCTGTTAAATATACCAGACAGACAAAGGCAGGCCACCCACTGCTGAGCAGACAATCGGTTTGCTTCTTTTTCCTTTATCCTGCTTTTTGGAAACAAAACCCATCCCTTCCACTTCCTCTTTGTCCAATGCTGCAGTAGCTTGTTTCACACTGGAAATAAACTGGGTGATCGGAAAATGGTGTACAAGAGTAATCAAGGCAGAATATTTGCCTGGACAAATTTTCGTTTATCACTGAATGAAACTGCGTTTTGTTTTTTTTTTTTTTTTCAAAACATGAATTTCAGATTTTCAGAATTTTTCATTATATTTCACAGTCTAATTAGAGAAGCTTTGCTTGATGACACGAGGCTGACTTGCAGAATAGTTTTGAAATTTCAATGATAGTCTGAGGCGACCAACCCGAAGGTGATCTTCTCATGTCACACCCTGAGATGACTGTACACAGAATTGGCAGGACCTCAGTCATTGTGCAATTGATGATGGGATGATGTGATAGCAGCAATTACAGGTTATTTCATAGGAAGTCTGGCAGGCACTATACAATAGTTTTTTCTTTCTGTGCTGGTTGTAAAAAGTGTTCCAGTGAAGCGACAGAAACTGGTTTTGACGTGTCGACAGACTAAAATAGTCTCTGTGGGTTTTTTTGTTTTTTTTGATGCTGCGTTCAAAGACGCAGCCAGCCAGTCAGAGGTTCTACTGTATGAATGTCACCCAGACAGGAGCCAGATAGTTTGACACTTGTTTACTCTGTAAAGCCTCGGACTTCTTTGAACATTCAGTTGTGAAGGCGAGGAAAGCTTTGTGAAAACAGTCATTCAAGAAATATAGTGCAGCACCGTAGAAAGTGGAACAATTTACTGTTGCTTTTGATTGATGAGTTTCAGACGCTTTTGCAACCAGACTTTGCTTTACTTGGATCTTTCTTCATTAGATCTTCTTTACTAAGCACTTAACATTTGGAGTACATCATGTTATGCAAAGGCTGTTGACACTCAAAATGGTCCAAATGTGTCATAAATGCCTCACTGGTGACAAAGAAGAATTAGCATGCTAATTAGCCAGCAGGACTACTTATGCCTCTGTTCTACTAAAATTAGCGCGAGGAAATGGGACATCCTACAAAACTTTTATTGATTTATTAACAACTGTACATTTCATTTCAGTGCTGACAGCATTTGCTACATACTTTGGTGTGATTCAGAGGGACTGGCACAGTTTGCCCCTGGGTTTTTTTTTTTTTTTTTTTTTAAACATATATATGTTCTTGTGGGAAATGCTGACAGCGTCAGCAGCACAGTGTACAAACCAAAACTATTCTTCTTCTTCCTCTTCTTTTTTTTTTTTTGAATCCAGACACTCACAGTTGCAAACATGCCTCTTTCCGTTGCTCCTTCCCGTGTGTTCACAAACGTTTCCGTGATTCGCTCCTCTGCGGCCGACAGACATTTTCCAGGAATATTGATAAGATACAGATAAAAAAAAAAAAAAAAAAAAAAAAGGAGCGGAGAGATTCCAACAGCTCAGTTTGGCCTTTTCGAGTTTAGTCTGTAGCCAAAGAAAATCAATGGTGCAATTCACCGTCGGCGTTACGTCACGCTAACAAAAACAGCACACGCTCCCCTCAGTTTGTGCTCACTGCTGTGCTTCTGCTGCCAACTGAGGTCCAAGGGTCAGGCTAAACATGAAACGTTTCCTATCGACTGCAATCTAACAAGGTAAAACAAACAGGGAGGGAGAGATAGTACAGACAAGTGTGTACACGTTTCAAAAAATAAAAAAAATAAAAAGAAAGGAGGTCTTCTTTTGTACTCGGCGAGAAAATTTACATCCATCTCTCGAGTCCCGGATGGCAGCGTCCCACTTGGTCCCAGACGCTGGTGCGACCGGGCAAGGTCTTTTTTTTTGAATTTTTTTATTTCGCCTCCCCAACCTCAGGGTTTCCAGTAAGAGCACTGTGATGAAGGCCGAGTTCCGGCCCGACAGAACGTCTCGCCATGTGCGCTCCGTTTCGAACAAAAAAGTTGGCCGTCGGTACCATAAAAAAAGTCTGAATGTCGACGATGTTCCGACGCCGCCGCGATCCACCGAGCGGGCCAGAAACAAACCAGCACAAGAACAACCCGCCACATGAAAATATATAGAGATTTTTTTTATAGAGTATATATAAAATGTCTTTCATTTAATCCGATATGTACACGTCTGTACACGTCTGCAGAGCCGGGGCCGCAGAAACCAAGCGCCACCTAAAAAGCCAGAAGAAGAAGAAGAAGAAAAAAAAACCACACCCTTCAAAAAAAAAAAAAAAAAAGAGTGCAGAGAAAAAAAATGGATTTTCCCCTGGAAAAGTATCCTCAGGTCATCGTCTCCATTAATTCCCAATATGTGGGTTTCCCAAAATTCTGCCCGCTGTAATCCTCCGTGCGGACGGCGCGGGAGCAGGCGTCTCCGCGGAAGTGGCCGAGAAAAGCAGGAGGCTGGTGGGCCTAGTAGATGACCTCGTAGACGGTGGCCTTCTTGTCGCCCGACCCCGTCACGATGTATTTGTCGTCCGCCGAGATGTCGCAGCTCAGGACGGACGACGACTCCTTGGACTGTGGGAGAGATTTATAAAAAGAAAAAAAAAAAATGTCAAGTGTCTGGTGCGGGCGTGGGCAAACTACGGCCCCGGGGGCCATATGTGGCCTGTTGAGCTTTTTAATCCGGTCCAACGAATTTGAAGAAATTATTATTAATAGTGAGTGAGTCATAAAATAGCTGTAACGCAACTCTCCTACTGCAGTCAGAGTCCTACACAGCAAACAGGAGTGTAATCATCGGGGACGACATTGCTCCATAACTGCACGGCTTGCACATGCACAACTGTACTGTTTACATCCACAGTTGCACATGCTAACAATTGTCTGTTTGCATTTACATTTACATTTGTCCTTTGCATTGTGCATGATCTTGTATTTGGCACATTTTTGTATATTTCTCATTATCTTTCTCATACTAAGTCTCTTATTTGGCATTCTGTGGACAGCAAATGAAGAATTTCATTGCATAGGGAAACCTGTTTCTTTACTGTCCATATGACAATAAACACTTTGACTGATTGCATCCATTTTCTAGTGTTAAGAGTTATTTCAATAAAGAGCTAAGCACCGTGGGGCTTGGAAGGTTAATGTTAATGTTGATTGTTTCAGTAGACATTAAAGCATGTTTAGTAATTATCCCATGATAGATGTTTTCCTCCAGTGAGGTGGGTCACCAAAACACTCCGTCCATCTGCTGCTGCTCCGGCCCCTCTGTCAGACTTTAGAAGCCCTGGTCTGGTGTTTGGGTTTTTAATCCAGGACAAACTCATTTGATCTCTGCTGCTCAGCTTTCCGCTCCAGACAAACGCAGCCTCTTGCTGTGATCTTTCGGAGACGCCGCCGCGTTAAATCGCCGCTTCCTCGTCTCCGGTTATAAAAAAAAATCAAAACTCTGTTGAGTCGACGCACACCGTGGTGTTCCTCTGAGCTGGGTGTGTGTGTGTGTGTGTGTGTGTGTGTGTGTGTGTGTGTGTTCAGTTACCTGGAAGATGCTGGCGCCATATGGAGTCCTCCATGCATTCAGCAGATTGTCTTTCCCTGTGCTCACGAACCATTTACCTGCAGAAAGAGCAGACGTGTGGAGAATCAAAGCAGGGCCTGAGTGCCGAGACGCCGCTTTTCTTTCCGTCCCCCCGGGGGGGTGGGTGGATTCGTCAGCGGATAATGAACGCTTTGCAAATGAAGGCTGTCTGCTAAACTCTGCGAGCTGCGAGGAAAAACGGCCCCATGGATTGTTTGAAAAGTTCCACATGTATCATCATCTTCATCATCATCATCGTGTTCTTCTGCAACCACCAAATTATCCAGAAAAATTAATTGAATAGAATTCTATTACCTTAATAGCCGTAAACATTCACATCGTGAAGGAGACTCGAACCATTTGCACTCTGGTAATTACTCAAAGCAGCCTCTGATTAATTACCAGACTGACTAGTGCCGCTAATGATTTAATTAGCAGCAGACAAAAGCTCTGAGGCGCTGAGAATCATCTGAATCATCCGCTTGTGTGGTGGCTGACTGAGACGCTGCTTGAGGGAATGTAGGGCCGAGGGTGTCGACGGTCACGGCCCAAAAAAAAGAAAAAAAAGAAAAAGAAAAAAGGAGGCGTAAAGTGGAAAGTCTCATTGATCTGCGTCTTAAAGTTGAAAGCGGCGGCGGGCGGCAGCATGATCCGCAGCGAGGAAGCCATGACAAACTTCACCCACTGTCTTCACCCGTTTGTAAAGAAAACAAAAAACAGCTGGCAAATTGCTCGGAGATTTCAGCAGCGCAGCAGCGCGAAAAACCACATTCTCAGATATGAGATCTTCTCCTCAGAAGCTGTTGTCGTTTGATTTCACAGAAATCAGCGGCCCACCGGCCAGACGGGGGGAGTTTTGCGTCTGTTTCCGACCCAGAAGCAGCAGCAGCAGCAGCAGCGCGTCGTCTAGACACACACACAGGAAAGTCTTTAACGCAGATTGTCAATACAACCATTGACCGGCTCCCTGGAAGAAGACGCAGGCTGCGGCTTCGATTTCTGTCCAAAAACAGAAATTGATCGGCCAGCCGACTGTGACCAACCAGCCAAAGCGCCAAACATTCTGAAAAACTGTTCTCAGAAAATCCATCTTTTCAGGGTTTTTCTTGTCAAAAGACGTCAATCTTTCAAATGTTCAAACAGTGGTGGAAATAGAAACGACTCTCAACAGGTGCTTCGAGTGGCTGTTGAGAGTTGGAGACGTGCGGCGAGATCCCACCAGTTTGCACAAAGAATTCCATCCATTCACCCCACACATCCTTCCACCTTTAAAGGTCCAGTGTGTAAAATTTGGCTTGATGTGTGTTTTTTATATTGGTGAAAGCTGAGCAAACTGCCCACGAACACATTAATACAATATGAGTGTATATTCACAGTACAATGAAAGTCATTTGGTTTTCTTACCCGTAAAAAGGTTCTCATCTATATAAGAATCTACTTAAAGCGAGTGTCTCGCTCCCAGCTAGCTGCCATCTTGCCCCCGCCTGCGTGACGGTGCCCTCAATACGAAACACAACTGTCCTGAAACACCGGGCTTCCTTCAACATTTCACACACTGGACCTTTAAACAGGCACTTCCTGGCGCGTTCCGAGCACTCACCGCAGTAGGCGAACTTGAGCGAGAGGACGCAGCTCTCGTGCAGGTGCAGCTGGTATTTGTCGGGCTTGGTGTGGTGCAGCACCTCCACGTTGCTGCTCTCCATGCCCACGGCCAGCCACTCTCCGGTGGGACAGTATCCCAGCGAGAAGATCTGCAAGCGGAGACGCCAGGTCCCAGTCAGACACGGAGCTCCACAGCCGCCGCCAGAGAGCGAACGAGCGAGCGAGAAGCCCCTCCCTCCCCCCCGCCTGCGTACCTGCGAGGTGAAGTCGTGCTGCTGGAGCTGACGTCCCTCCCTCAGGTCCCAGGAGCGCACGGTGTTGTCCAGGCCGCCGGTCCACAGCTTGGTGCCGTCGTGGGAGATGTCGATGCAGCTGGCTCCGTCTGTGTGGCCCTGGAACTGCCTGCCGTGGCCAGAGGAGCACAGCAGAGGAGGTGAGGAACACCAGCAGACACCACACGCTGGTCCACAGCACCAAAGCCGGCGGCCGTTGGTCATGTGACCCTCTACCAGCCCAGCTGCTAGGGCTAGGCCAGGCATGGGCAAACCATGGTCCTGGGGCCATATGCGGCCCGTTAAGCTTTTTAATCCGGCCCACCGAACTTGAAGAAATTATATTAATAGTGAGTAAGTCATAAAAGAGCTGTAATTCAGCCATTGTTTCAGTGTTTAAGTCGTTTCAATGAAGAGCTAAACGCCGTCTTTCAGTTTACATTTTGTTACATTGTTACTGTTTTTGTTTTTGGTCATTTTGCGCTAGTGACATTTTTTTTTTTAAAACAATTGTGTGTCGTAAAAGTGGAAAAACTTTATTTATACTTTGTTATACTGTTATACAGTTTTGTATTGTACTAGTCCATGAAAAAACATGTTTACTTGCTTCAAATCTTTGTCCTGTGTTTTACCACAGGACAAACTGAAGGCAAAAACAACAAAAGGTTGTGTTATTCAACAGTCGTGACATGTCAAGTAAAGAGTATCGGGGCTCAGCGATGCTACTCGTGTATTCGTCTTGGTATCTGATCAATACCGAAAAGCCCCGCCACGTCGCCCCTCCCCTCCCCTTCCCACCCCCAGCTGCAGAACTGACCTGACGAGCGTCTGGTTGTGCAGGTCCCACACGGCGATGTTTCCGTCCGAGCAGCACGAGAAGCAGACCTTGGCGTCGGGGCTGATGGCCAGGGCGTAGCAGGCGGGCGCAGAGGAAGTCAGCTCGGCCTTTATGCGCGGCGTCTGCGAGGCCAGGTCCCAGATGGTCAGCGTGCTGGCCTCGCCGCCCACGATCAGGGTGCGGCCGTCTGGCAGCAGCTTGCAGGAGCGGATGTAGTTGTCCCGGTTCTGGAAGCGGGAAAAGTTGTTTCCTCAGTCTCGATGCAGGGACACGAGGGGCTTTGAGGTCGGGGGCTGGAGAGGGATCTCGACCAGCAGACTTGTGGAGTCTCAGGTCCAGGGATGCAAATTATCGATTAATTCATTAATCGTTAGTTGATTGACCTTATCGATCGATTAACGATTAATTGATAAGTGGCGATTTTTCCTGAGAACCCAAATTTCAAAATGAAAAATGTGCATGGAACACATTATTTAACCCTTCAATAATATTGAGGGTCCAATGTGACCCATTTTTACATTAGAGAACAGTAAAAACCCTAAACATTGATCCTCTGACTTTAAGTTGACTTCTAATGGGTCACATTTCAACTTTTTTTTTTTTTTTTTTGTAACCAACACAGTATCTACAGGTGAATTGCTTTTTCCTGCCACTACTACTGTTATAATGATATTAGCTACCCGTGTAATAAATGTTCAATTAATTGCGACTAATTTAATTTAATCAAATAAATTCTTAATCGACAAATAATCGATAATCGATTAATCGTTAACATCACTACTCAGGACCATCACTGAATTTCCTTATCATTAAGTCGCGTCCCTAATTCATTAAATTTAACAGAAATAGAAAAAAGTGTGTATAATAATAAAATATACGGGCGACACGGTAGTGCAGTGGTTAGCGCTGCCGCCTCACAGCAAGAAGGTCGTGGTTTCCATCCCAGGCCTGGGAACTTTCTGTGTGGACTTTGCATTTCCTCCCTGTGTCTCCGGCTTCCTCACACAGTCCAAAAACATGCATGTGAGGCTCATTGGGAACTCTAAATAGTCTAAACTGTTTTTGTCTCTATGTGGCCCTGTGGTGACCTGGTGATGACCTGGCCACTTGTCCAGGGTTTAACCTGCCCGCATCCCTATGACAGCTGGGACAGGCTCCAGCAAAGCCCAGCCACTCTGAGTTCAGGAGGAAGCAGGTATTGAAAATGGATGAATGATAATGTGAGTGGGTCGTGACCCACCAGTTGAGAAACGCTGATCTAGACCCTCTCTCTCTCTGGGGCGGCCGAGCGAGGCTCTCGGAGCGTTTCCGGCCGCTGTTTTTAGTGTCGGAGTGAAGATGTGGTTGTCAGCCTTAACAAGGGAGTAACAGCTGGGTTGAGTGCGGCAGCGGCTGCTGGCCAGGCTCCAGGAGAGCGCGGAGACGGAGAGATCAATAAGACGGTGGGAAGATGGCGGCGGAATTAAAACGGCACTCTGACGGCTTCATGAGAGCCAGACTGGATGCACTCTGGATGCACCCGAAGGCTGTCGGAGGCCAGGCGGGGCTGAGCGGGCGCCGAGCCGCGCTCTCGGAATGAGCGATGGGAGGCAGTTGGGAGGAAGTAATGAGCTGGTTAATGGCAGACAGGGCCGGCCAATCAGAACATCATTACTCAGCAGGCGGGGTTTTTTTGTTTTTTTTTACTCCTTTCCCCTTCCCAGCTCGTCCAGGATTATTTCAGCGCAGCAGTGAGACACTTTGCTGAATTATTAACGCGTGTCTGCTGGGAGCTGGGGAGCAGCTACAGTAGGAGGCGGAGCGATGCTACGTTTGCTGCTGTGAGTGACGGCGGAGGCTCCGGTCCGAGGGGACTCGCTGCCGACTTCCACCGACGACGACACGCACGCACGCACGCACGCACGCACGCACGGGAGGAGAGCGCTTTGCTCGCCCGAAGGGAAACAGCTGGGCATCGGACCAAATGAAGGCGCTTCCACACCTGGACTGCTCTCACTGGGCCCGAAGCAGATCGACTGACTCGCGCATTTTCCTCTGGGACGTTTTTTCAGCCAGTTTGAAAGTGTAAAGGCCTCAGCCTCTTACGTCGCTGCTTCGTGCGTCATCGCGAGGACGGCCGAGTGCTGCGAGGAGGTGAAATGCCTCGCCGACATTTGAGCAGACAAACACCATTGCGAGGCGGACAAAAACAAAAGCAGTGACCAAAACCAGTTTCCGCCGTGGCGGTGACAGATTACTGAGAGGCGCCGACCACAGCGATCCTTCCACGCCTGTGACCAGGCGGCACGTTTCTGGTTGTTCCGCTTCTAGGTTCGAGGTTGTGTTTTCACAGTCAAAGGGTCGCCTTGCTTACACAGTAATCTAAGAATAATCTTCAAACAACCCAGGTTTAAGGTCAACTCGACCGGTCCGGGTGCCTCTCTCACGTGTCGGGCCCTCGTCACCGCCGCTGCTCCGGAGCCACGCAACCGGAGCCTGGCGGAGGAAGCCGCTAACAAACCAACAAGGCGGAGGAGACTGAATGGAATTCGCTGGCGAGAGAGGTGGGTTCGGCGCTGCGGTTCACGCTCTGCTGCCGGCAGGTCTCTGCTGGTTAAACACCTCTGCGACTGTTTGCCCTGCGACGCAACGGCAGAACGAGGAAAAGGTTCCAGCAGCCGCGACGGAGCGACGCGGGCGAGGCGTCGCCCGTCGCTAGAGCATCGCACTGTTGTGTGTACACTCTGCTGTGCAGCGTTGACTTCCGATCCAAGTTCAGATGAATTAAGGTCCATTCATTTAACAGCAGATCATTATGCCATCATGGACTCTGACCCTCCCAAACACGGACAAACCAGACCCATTCATGTCAATGCTCACGCAGTAGTGTCACTTCCCATCACGCCTCTGTAACTCACATGATCTATTTGGCCAATCATAACGATTCTGGAGAACGTCGCTTACAGACGCGTCAGGACGCAGCCAATCAGAACGAGCTGAGACACAGCAGCATGTACGACGTCGTGATGTCACAATAAAAAAAATGATAAAGGCCAGAAAATCAACACAAACAAGTTTTATTTATTTTTAAACGACTAAAAGACCATAACTGAAAAATCTACAATAGAACGATTTGCTATGAATCGCCCTTCAGGTCCCAGTCGTCCTGTCAGCCGTTTGAAAGGCCTTTATTTTTGTATTGCAGTCAATGGGAAAAATGCTTTTTGGGCTTGTGGGATTTTTTTGCTGCAGTACCTCAAGTGGCCACTGAGAAAAATCGGTGTTGCCGTATTGCCTGTCCGGTATCCAGTTCTTATAATACATCCATGGGAAAACACATTCTATATGGACAGCGGCTAAAACTCATATTTCCTTGCAGGTGCACTATGCAATGAAAGGTCATCTGAGCGGGAGGCCGAGGCGGCCTGAGATCCAGGGAGTCTGCGACCTACCAGGCAGTCCAGCTGGGACACGGGGCTCTTGCTGCCGGGTTGGCTGATGTCCCAGATCTTGACGCAGCCCTTGCCCCCCGTGTAGACGTGACGCGTGGGGTTGCTGATGGTGACGGCGCACACCACCTCGCCGTGGCTCAGCGTGTTGATCTGGCGAGCGTGGCGCGGGATGCCCGGGCCTATCAGTGCGTCTGGAGGGAAGGGCACGGGCTGCATCTGTCCGTCCGCACTAACGTGAAAAGAATAAGCCCTGCGGAGGGGACGGGGAAAGGAGGTCAAGCCTGAGGCCGGACGTGCCAGCGAACTGCTAATAAGAAGCGGTGGGCAATGGAGGGGGGGGGTTCTTACGGTTTTCCTCCGGAGATGGACGTGAGGCTCGCCGGCAGGCCCGGAGCTCTCATGTGTGGATGAGGGTCAAAGCCCGCCTGTGGGAGCAGGGAAAAAAGAAAAAAGGCAAGGAGGTAAGAAACAATCCAGCAGAGATAAATTAGATTATGCTAATTTTCAAATTGAAAAATATGCTCCAATTTATCTGCCAACCCACACCCACACTCACACCCACCCCCCACCCCGAGGAGCTCTTGTACCGTCATTTTCAGGCAAATCCCTTGAAAGGCGCCGATTCCCTGAATACAGAGGAGCTTTACACAAAGCTACAACAGCCCACTTGCTAATGCTAATGAAAGCCTGGGAGATTTTCTAACACGGAGATGCCGTTTGGGGGCGAGCCTTTTTTTTTTCTTTCCACCCCTCCTTCTCTGAAAAACCCTTTCGAATGCTAACTAACCGACATCAAAGTAGAGGAGCAGCGGCGTCTTTGTACTTTTTTTTTTTTTTTTTTCTCATTAGGCAGGCACAACAAGTTGCAGCCAGCCGAGCAGAAATATTCACCGCGAGTTATGGAAATGCAGCTCGAGCCTCTTAAAAGTTGTTTTGCAAAAGGACTTTATAACCTACAACCGCGCGGGGGGATGATTCATAATTCAGGCGCTGCTGTGGGGCGGTTGTGCGAAAATCGACGCGTGCGCGAGGTTCACAGCCTCAGAGCGCCGATTGCAAGGAGGGAAGAAGATAGTTACAATTGGAGAGCGTCCGTAGGCGGCGGCGGCGGCGGCGGCGGCGCTCATCTGAGGCGAGATGAGGCCGGGATAGACGCCCGGGCTGGTCAGGGATCCGTTCATCTCGTGGTGTCCCATCATGGCAAACGGGCTGGCGTACGAGCCGGCGATGGACAGAGGGGTCCGCAGCGCCGGGGCGGCTGGCGAGCAGCGAGAAAACACACAGTGAGTTTCACTTCGATCAGTCTCCTCATCCATTTTTAGGCAATTCAATACGTTCAACTGCGATCATTTAAGCATTAATACACATATGATCATTAACAATGAAAACCTGCGCCGGATTATTGCCAATTGTTCCATCAATATTTCTTATTTTAAACGGCAGGTTTGTCGCCGGTACCCAGTTACAGAGACCATTCCATTCCGTTGAGTCGAGTGGCAGGTGGGCGTCTCCATTAGGGAGCCATGTGACACCACGTCATGTGACTGTATGTCCCAGAATGGCCACCATTTGGCCTTCAGGTGAAAATATTTTGTAGTTTGTTTTAAATTGAAGCGGGACTTTTATATCTTCCACCAGAATCTGTTGACTTTTTTCCTCCATAAATCATCCAGGTGTCCAATCACAGCTTCCCCAGAGTCCCCCATCAATCTCACTCAAATTCTATTTTTGTCTTAGAGTGACTCCAACAACAAGAACATCCATTCGCTGTATAAGCATGTTGACATGTTCTTTTTTTCTGATAGACCCCAATTGGCTAAATGGGCTGATGGCCAGAGTGTGACGGTGGGGCTGTTTACACACTTAATGCATCCATCCCTGGCGGTTTGCCCATGGTGAGAGGTCGCAGGCCCGGAGTGGTGCTGGTTCCCGGTGTGGGAGCCTCGTTCCTGGGCGTGGGCGTGTTGGACTTGAGGCTCGGCGTGGACGACTTGTCGTTCTGGGGGGAGAGTGAAGGGAGAGAGAGCTGCTTTTATATCCTCTCACCGGAATGTTATTTTGCTTTTAGCTTCACACCACATGCTGGCCGGTGTTTAAAAAAAGAAGTCGACCCTCAGTAAAAAAAAAAAAAAAACACAGATATATATTCCCCCTACTGGCAGAGAAAATCCAGAGTGACACCTAAGTGGACGGCTCAAGGTAATCCAATCTAACACTGACACTTCATTACAGCCAGTGCGCGCGCACGTGTGTGTGTGTGTGTGTGTGTGTGTTGTGGTGGTGGTGGTGGGGATGGAGACATAAACCTTTGCTCAGAAGTCAAGCTTGTTAAGAGCGGCCAGACATGCAGAGCCGGCGGCCCGAGCATTTCTCTGGTAATGACGGCGTCGGTGGAGGTCGAGGAAGCGGGAAGCTGCTTTAGCCGAGTGACAAACATTAATGAGCGGCAGAGAGAGAGAGAGAGAGAGCGCGGCTGGGTGTCACGGGAGGCGGAGTGTGAAGAAGTGGCCTATAAATCCAGTCTAATCCTCGGCGTAATGGTTTATGTAAAACAGATGCGGGGTGGTGGTGGTGGTGGGAGGGGAGGGGGGGGTTGTTTTAGCCTGGTTAGCGAGACGAAGCAGAAACGAGGAGAAGAAGAAGATGCCGGCGGCCCGCTTCCTCAATGTCTCGTTGTCTTATTGGTGATTTATGAGCGATGAGAGGAGGCAGCGAGCGCCTTGACTTCTCGAGTCCCTCTGACTCTCCTTGGGTTCTAAGCAGGAGGTGTCAGAACAGTCGCCGCAGGGGAAACTGGCTCTGGGCGGCCCAGCGTTCGCAGCGGCGTCGCTGCTTGATCCTCCCACGTCGGCTCTTCCCGTCATTGTGAAGCAGAATTCACCAACGGCTGCTGGACTGTTCGCCCACTAACAGGGACCGTGAGCCCGGTTCGTCATGAGACAAGGTTGGCTTTCACCCCACTGACGACGACTTGTTGCAATACAAGCGGTCGCCCTGCTCCACTCTGAAGGCGCTTCAGGCCCCGTGTACACGAAGACGGGTTTGAAACCGCACATTTTGGAAAATGAAAAGTGAAAATAAACACGAGGAAAGCGGAGGACTGGGATATTGAGGCAGGAAACCTAAATGACAAAAATATTAGCAAATGTTTTACTGGCATGACTCCCAGTCAACCTTCACATGGAGCTTTTAAGGCTTTGTGTTCTAAAGTAACTCAACTCTGTCGTTTATCCACAGCGTCTTTTCACCAGCCATCTTTCTTTCTGCTCTCCGTGGTGCTAATGTTTTAGCGAGCTGCTGCTTCAGGCGTTCTCCTCCTTCTTCCGCCTTCGGGGAGTAAACTTGTGGCGCCACACCAGGGCCTGGCATCGGTACTACATTGTTTTCGGTCATTTCCAGCATCTCCGTGTAAACGCATTTTTTTTCGAGAGCGTTTTTGAAAATACGTGTTTTCAAAAAATCCGTCTTGGTGTAAACAGCCCCTCAGACTGTCGGCTCATCCTCCGCCCCCCTCCCCCCTCCCCGCCAGGAAACCCCGGCTTGCTCCGCCTCCCCGGCTCTCCCGCACTCACGTGGGCGTGGTCCTTGGCCTTGGAGGACGGCGTGCTGCCCGAGGAGGCCACGGAGGCCGGGCTGTTGGGAGCGGCGTCCTTCTTCAGGACCCGTGATTTATCCAGGCCGTTCTCCGGGGGCGAGTGCGCCGGGCTGACTCGAGGCGTGGCCGGATCCTGACACACACACACACAGAGTCAGAGTCAGAGAGCGAGACTGAGCAAACAGAGCAGAGGAAAGCCACCGGCACATGTAGGTCAAACAAACTGGGGCCTCGTGTGCAAACAGAGATAAATATCCCGTGTGTGTGTGTGTGTGTGTGTTCCTAGCCTTGCTCTCACACACGCACACCTACCTACCTTCATACACAGACACTCTTCATTCACCCGTCACTCACGCCTCTCTCTGCGCTCTTTGTCTCACAACACAGCTAAAGAACTACGGCGGCTAAGCGGAGACGCGGGCGCAGCCAGGCAGCTGTGCCGGCTCGGACGCAGTCTCACCTCGTTGGAAACATCCACCACCAGGTCGTCGCTCTTGTCTCCGTCGCTGTCCTGGAACGGCGGAATGAAGGGGCTCAAGTCAGACGATGTGCAACAGTTTGAAGTCAGGTTTAAACCAGGATCATTTGGGGAAAAATCAAATTGTCCCCCACAGGTCAGTACTGTCAAATTGGAAGTTTTGTGTTAACCAGACAAGTTGCACAAATTTAGATTGTTTGGCAGTTTGTTTATATTCAACTGATCACAATTTCCTAAAAGGAACGGTGCAACCTTTTTAAGTTGGACAAAGAAATCTGCATTTTTAACACTATATACTTGTATGATCAAGTAATGGCTGTCAAACAACCAGCGAGCAAGAAACATTTTGTTAATTGAATTAGAAAATTTAGAAGACAACATCAACAATAGCTTTAAAAATCTATGAATCTATGAAAATGAATGAACAGCTTAAATTCAATCAATCAATCAGTCAATTGATTTGATCAGGATTCAACACAGAAACACACACATATATATAGAGGTACTACCCAGAAAATTAGAATATCCTGAAAAGGTTGTTGTATTTCTGCAATTCAGCTTAAAAGGTGATTTGACATATTATATAAACGAATAATATGCAAATCAAAATATTTCAAGTTTTTATTTCTTTGGATTTTGCTGATCAGGTCTTGCAGCTTAAAAACCCCCTCAAATTTTAGAATAATTTTCTGAGTTTGTGGGTTTGTGGTTTTAATGAGCTGAAAATCTTAATCAGCAAACTTACAACAAGGAACTGCTTGAGATTTGCGTGTAATGGCTCAATAAAATTTGTTGGTTTCATTTTTTATGTTAAATTGCCAAAATAAAACAACTTTCACTTGATATTCTAATTTATCGGGTAGTACCCGTATGTATTCATATAAATACATTGAAAAGAAAACATGACACTCACATATCTGCTCATGCTGTCTTTGTCGTCCACTTTGCGCTTCTTGGAGTCGAGGTTGTAATCCGAAGAGCTGCGGTGCTTCTCACTGGCAGCCCGCAGGCTGTCGGACGGCGACACCGAGTTATTCTGCCAACAACGACACGCAGCCAGACCACATTAGTCTCCGGTTACTCCTGACTGCTGGCTTCCTTTAGAAAACTGTCCAATAACCATATAATATACACAGCATCACTGGGGAGCGCAGAAGTGCGGCATCATCAAGTATTAATGGAGCCCGGCCAACGATGTTAATGCTGTTTTGCGTCGTATTAACTCATCCTGGCATGATGCGGCGCAGCAAATCTCACCGCTGCCGCAGATTCATAAACGTCTCCGTTGGCTGCAAAGAAGTGAAAAAAAAAAAAGGCGGAAGGGGGGGGGACCACCCTGGCTGTGGAGTTTGTCTGAGAGCTGTTTTGGGGCTTTTAACGGGACGAGAGACAAAAACCCTCAGGAAGCAGAAAGGGCAGAAAACACAGTAACGCTGTTTAAGGAGGCACGGCTCCCGAGTTCATTCGGTCATGGCAGCAGCAGCAGCAGCAGAGTCGACCATGAACCTCGAGCACCGCCGCGCTACTAGAGTGTTTTTTTTTCAGGGGGGGGGCAGAGGAGGATTGTGGGAAAACAGCTTAGCACCACTGCTGCCAGCGCCACTGACGGACGGACCAAGCAGAAAATGCACAAAATACATTCGGGAAAACGCGGCATTAGGTTGCCGGGGGGGGGCGCCGGTACCTGTGGCAGGTTTAGGAGGTGGAGATAAGAGGCAGAGAGTCAGGAATCCAGCGACAACCTGCCATCTAATCCTCTTGTAGAGCATCGGAGCCGTGAGGTCACGCTCGGAGCTGCACCACCGGACCAAAACAAGGCTTTGGCCCTTAGACCAGGAAACAACAGGAGACTGGCAGGGAACTATGGCTGTGACACAGTCTGTTGCAGTTACTACTGGACGCCGCCGCCCTCCTCTGTTCAATACATAGAGGCACTGAAGCCGCTGAGCTTCTTAAAGCCGAGGCTGAACTGCACTGGAGGCACTTGAACTGGTGGGACTTTGTCACAATTAGGAATCAGGAGTCAACCCGGGACCAGGTGCGGCACCTGGTCTCCTCATTAGCTGTTTAAGAGGGGACAGGGCGGCGCTGGGGGTCGGCGACAAAAACAGGCGCAAAATGTCGGCAGAGTTCATGAAAATCGACCGGAATTGAGGCACTAATGAAATAAAGAGGCCATTGAGGAGACCTGGACGAGACACAAAGAGGCCACTGGCGGCAGCGAGGAGGGAGCGCTCTGAAAGAGGCGGAGTGAGAAATTGAGGAGGGGGTGAGGGGAGGGGAGGGGGGGCGGTTAGTGGAGGAGGAAGAAAGACAAGAGAGCAAAAACAGGAAAGGAACTTGGCGAGCGGTGAGAGCGCAGCAGTGTGCCGACCAGTGGGAATGCCCGCACAGCCTGGCACTCTCTCACAGGGGAGGGGGAGGGGGGTGAGCCCTGGTGTGGTGGGCGGAGCTCTGCCAAACAGGCTGACAGGCAGGAGGGAGGGGTTGGAGGAGGAGGGGTAGCCTGAGGCCAGCCGCACTGTCAGGCTGCCCAACAAATCCCTGCCTTCATCAGGAGCACAGAGTGTGTTGATGGTGGTGGTGGTGGTGGTGGTGGTGGTGGTGGTGATGGTGATGGTGATGGTGATGGTGGTGATGGTGGTGATGGTGGTGATGGTGGTGATGGTGATGGTGATGGTGATGGTGATGGTGGTGATGGTGGTGGTGATGGTGATGGTGATGGTGGTGGTGATGGTGATGGTGGTGATGGTGATGGTGGTGATGGTGGTGATGGTGATGGTGGTGATGGTGATGGTGGTGATGGTGGTGATGGTGGTGATGGTGATGGTGGTGATGGTGGTGATGGTGGTGATGGTGATGGTGATGGTGATGGTGGTGGTGGTGATGGTGGTGATGGTGGTGATGGTGATGATGGTGATGATGGTGATGGTGATGGTGATGGTGGTGATGGTGATGGTGATGGTGATGGTGATGGTGGTGATGGTGGTGGTGATGGTGATGGTGATGGTGGTGGTGATGGTGATGGTGGTGATGGTGATGGTGGTGGTGGTGATGGTGATGATGGTGATGGTGGTGATGGTGGTGATGGTGGTGGTGAGGAACAGGCCTGAAGATGAGGGGCAGCAGTTGTTTCCTCCTCGTGCCTTTTGGAGCGTCACCAGGGTATTTTTGCAAAAGGTTTTAACACTCTCTGCTTCTGCTTCTGCTGCATTTTGACTCGTGCAGGAGTCACTGACAAATCGGGAGATGGAGACGCACATGTTGCCAAATGACTGACAATGCAAACAATGGATTTGTGTGACCGCCATTCCAGTTATCCCATAATGAAAGGCACGGCTGCAGACTGTGTGGGTGGCAATAAACTGGAGCCGAACTGACACGTCCACCAAATTTGACATTTACTGCGTGACTGCTGGTTTGGTTTCCCGCATGCAACCTCTAAATCTTTGCCTCATCACAGCCGCGTGGTGTTTTGTTGCCGCCGCCGCCGTCTGCGGACCCAGCTAGCGTAGCTCCTCCTGGGCTTCCTGATCAGGCCTGTTAAAAAGCAGCTCGCTAACGCAGCTTCCTGCCATTTCCACATCCTTCCACACAGAAACTGGATCAGCGGCCGCTGTGGAGGCGAAGAAATCCTCCAAAGAATTTTAGTCCGACTCGGCATGACGACGGCGTCTTGACGGACACAAATCTCCTGCGCAGCATCGCGGGCTGGCTGAGTTTCTAGTCCTGTGACCTTTAAAGGACGGCTTAGACTCAGTAACCCTGCACGCCTCTGACGGCGCTATCAGATGACCGGAGACAACAGGGCAGACTGTGTGTGTGTGTGTGTGTGTGTGTGTGTGTGTGTGTGAGGTGAGATCAGGTGACGCAGCATCGGCAGCCGCCGCTCGTCACTGCGCGGGGGTGGGCGGGGCCCCCGGCGAGGTTGTCGGGTTCCCTGCAAACGTGAGCGGCCTCATTCAGGACGGCCAGTCGACGGGAACTCAATCGGGGCCGAGCGGATCCAACAGAGCGTTACGCCGCGGCTAACTGGAGGCTCCGAGCCAATCACATAAACAAGGACTTCTAACATGAGGACGGGAGACAAAAGGGAGGACATCGGTGGAAAGTCGTACGAGGGGAGGGAGGCAGGGAGGGAGGTTGGGAGATTAAATTATTAAAAAAAAAAAAAAAAAAAGACTTGGTGCTGGAAGAGCAGAAAGTGAGTCAAAGTCACTTTTAATTGTGCTGCAGTAAAAGCAGCTATCTGAGAGCTAATCCTCGGCCGGGCGTGGCGGTCAGACCCCTCCTGGATCAGGCGGCACGATTTGATTTCAGTCGACCCTCAGAGGACAAAACAAGGGTCTGTTCCCGCACAAACGTTCTGGAACTCTGGACTCCGAGTGTGTGAGACACACCTGGTTACAGTGCACATGCAGTGAGTGAGAGGAGGAGGAGGAGGAGAGTCAACGTACCGTGCTCGACTCGCGTTCTTTCAGCGGGAGGGCCAGAGGCGAGTGGAACGATGAGGGTCCAGCAGGGACGAAAGCAAAGAAGAAAAATTAGTACCGCCAGATTTGCAGCCGCACGTGTTTGACTGAGCCGAGAGGAGAGCAGCTCGTCGCTCTGCGCAATTCATCTCGACCAACTTCTTCACTGCTAATAGGCTTCATTCAGAGTTTCCAGTGTGGAGCCTGCAGTTTCTAACTGTGGCTTCAGGTTGAGAAACCTGCTGATTCTGAGTCTCTGTAACAGCTCAGTTAACACTTCAAGAAACATTTGACTCCGAGTGTTGCAGATATGGAGATTCCCCCACACATATTTTTTAAAGGCTTAAACTGATGTAATCAATGGATGATGACAAACAGGACTTCAGCTACACACACACACACACACACGACAGACACGACCCCTTGAGACTGTGTCAGTGTGTCTTTCACTGTTGAACCTCTTACACCGCCACATTTCTTCACATTAGTATAAACTACACTTCTAAATTTTATGCTCAAACATTAAAACCTTTCCAGCAGCGTGTTTTAAATGCTAACTGCGTCTGGCTGGTTAAACTGGCTCTTGGCAGGTACGGCCAGCTGTCAGCAGAGTGAGTGTGAGTGTGTGTGTGTGTGTGTGTGTGTGGCAGGCGGTGCTCCTCACCTCGGTGCTCCAGGTCGTGGTGGTTCTTCTCATCCTTCACAGGCAGGTGGGCCTGGCTGCCAAGAGCGCCCAGCGCCAGCAGGCCGGAGCCGGCGCCCGTCCCGGGGGGGAGGCCGGGTGGCTGCAGGCCCGAGGGGTGGGGCGGCAGCTGGACGGGGGGGCCGTGGGCGCGTGAGAGGTGCTGAGCCTGGAGCTGCTGCTGCTGTAAACAAAATGCAGGCGGGGGGGGGGGAGGCGCGGGAGACAAGACAGAGGACAAGTGGGTCGGCTGGGAAGTGAATCCATGAATGACTGCACTCTACTCATGCGTTAGCGCTGGCTCCGACAGTGTTTAGTTCAAGGCCAAAGCGTTTATGCGTAATAGCAGCCTGACGGCGGCTGCCAACACGCTGATCCAGCTCATTCACTGTCTGGGAGGGCGGGGGGTTTGGGGGGTGAGGAGGAGGAGAGGCTTCCTGTTTGTGGCTCACACTGTCAGGCAGCAGAACCAAAACATCTCTGGGTTGCTAGAATTCCCCTCAGTGACACCCCGCCACGGCCGCCGCCGCCACCACCACCACCGCTGGCTTTTAAAAATACCTCCTGGAAACGTCACAAGTCGACAGGGAGGCAGAAATATTTCTGGATCGAAACATTTTCATGTCACGCTGGTAAATAAAGCGGGTACAACACGCAAAGCAGGTTTGTAAGTGATGAAATAGTTTGGGTCTGTAAACCCGGTTTTGTGCTAATTACTTAATAAGCCTAAAAATGAAAAAAGTGTTTGGCCGAAGCCTTAAATGCAACAGAAAAGCAGCAAACTGTCACATGTGGGGAGCTGAAGTCAGGAGCAGACGGATCTGTTGAAAGGTTTGCACATTCAAGGTGTCATCGGCGCTCTCCGCCAATTGTGCCCTGTTGCGATACTCTAGTGATGTGTGCGGTGTGTTTGTGTGTGTGTGTGTGTGTGTGTGGACAGCAGAGCTGTTATCATCTCTGGTCGCACTGGAAAAAAAACAAAAAAACACTGAGCTGCAGCCATCGGCGGGACAGTTACAAATCGATCCGCACTCTCAACCTCAGAGCCTTTCAACACCCTGGAAAACCAAGCAACGAATCACACACACACACACACACACACACACACCTCCCAAGAGGCAGCAGACATCTGTTTGAGTGAGGCAGCCGGCTAGGAGTGAGTAGATAGACAGGAGTTAAATGGCCACTCAGCCAAGAGGGAAGCAAGTGCTTTAAAACAAGGTTAAATAACACTTAGCACATCCATCAACCGCCTCTCCAAAAGAGCAGAGGGAAGGAGGGGGCAGGTTGTGGTGGTCGGCAGAGAGAGAGAGAGTGTGTGAGAGAGAGAGAAACGCGATTGCTATTCTGCTGGCCAAGATAGAACTTCAATAAGCTCATCCATACATTCATTACGGACGGATCTGGTGGCTGGCTGCCACCGCACTGAAAGGTTCATTTAGCAAGTGGACGGCATTCAGGCCGCTCATTATGCTGAGTTGCACCGCCCCCCTTCCCCTCCAACCCTCCCCAAACCGTAAGAAAAAAAAAAAAAAGGACAAAAAAAAAAACTCGGCACAATGGAGGCGAGCGGAGCGTCGTTAATCGATACGCAGCACCGGGCGGCTCGTTTGTTGCGAAAGGCAGAGCGGGGGAAGAATCAGAGAATAACAAGGGAGTGAAGGAGCGAGCGACTGAGGCAGCGACGTCCCCATTGAGTGTGCCTAATGAGGAAAAAGCGTGCGGGGATCATTATCAAGAAGCCTCATTAACGAGCTGTGGCAGAGGAGAGGAGCCGAGGGGGAGGACGGGGGAGACAGAGGGAGGAATTTCAGAAAATAAATTGCCTCCAATTCAATATTCATGGATAAAGAGCCGGCTTCCCTTCACACTTATCTTTTTTCATTATGTGTAAATGCCGCCGCGGCTCAGGCAACTTCCACAGGAAGCAGGCAATTAAAGTTAACTAGGCGGCGCCGGTTCCCGGCAGAACGCTGCTGTCAGGTGCCGTCAACACGGCAGAACCGGCACAAACCAGCTGGAGTACGCTCGCGCGCGCGCGCGCTTTCAGCAGCCGGCCACCAATCGCAGCCGAATCTGCTGCTCCTCGCGAGCGCTGGCGGCCGCTCCCACGGCTGCCTCCCACAGGTCCGGGGGCGGCGCCGCCAAAAAACAGCGAGTCGAGGACGCGGAAAATAAAAACGACGCCAATCATTAGGCGCCTGGTCGTTTGAGGGACCACGAAGGGACGGAAAACTTTTTATCGACTGTGACGGCGGAAAAAAAGACCAAACACAGCAAACCATGCACCTCTCTCGTATCTTTGTGTTAGTCAAACCAGACCGTGCAGGTCCTGCCACCGTCCCTGAACACTGACCATGAAGGCTGGGTAGACGGCGTGAGGCGGCGGCGGCTGCTGCTGCTGCTGAAAGGAGGAAGAAGACACTCAGACAGGAGGGACAGACGGAATGAGGAGAGACACCTGAAGCACACGACCACCACCACCCCAACCTGCACAAAAGCTACGGAAAACTCATGAAAAGCAAAAAATGGCAAACTTCCCATGCTATGACAGCTGTTTGCTATTTTCATACCAGAACATCCAGAAGAAGACGTGATTTCTGCTCTGCTGACAGTCAAGTGAGGCCAAATGTCATCTACCATTCTGTTAATAGTGAAGCTTGTTTTGTGGTTAACGTCCGATTGTTTTGTACAAACATGAAATGATGGCAAGAGCCAAGCGCCAAACCTCAAAATTGATGTTTCAAAACACGAGCAGATTTAAAAGGCCAGTAACATTGTTATTCTCGTCAGAGTCAAATTTGTCAGACACAAAAACAATGGAGTGACAGTTGAAGATTTAATAACAAGAAGTCAATTATTCCCAACTAGCCAATGGGCTCTGGTTAAACATAAATTCTGATTTTTATCCAAATTCACTGGTAACTGATGAGTGGTTCTTATTGAGAATGATTCACTATTTTTAAGGTAAACTACTGTTTTAAGAGGTTACAGAGGGCAGGAACCCACTAGATTGTGTTACACTTCATTATCTGATTTTGTAATAATAATAACAATAATACATGTTCAGAGTAATATTTATAGATTTTTTTTACTTGGACAATCTAAAAAATGTTCCATCGGTCCAACCAGTCATGTCAAGTGTGTCGTCTGAACTAAATGCGGCCGCCGTCTCTTTTCAGACAGGAGAAACATTTGTCAGTCTGGGTTCTCTCGGTGGTGGTGGCGGTGGTCACACACACACACACTCTGCCACCAGGTGTGTGTGTGTCATTCCTGATCTAACCACCCTGTTCTCCCTGGAAACCATTTCAATGACAAGACGTGGCAGTGGCTCCGCCCCTATCACTCTGAGGCAGCCGCATGGAGATTGATCACCTGCCAGGACTTGGCCCCAGTAATTAAAGGGCTGTTTTCCTGTGTTTGTGTGTTCTGCCCTCCTCCTGCCTCAATGAATGCAGGGTCACTGCTGGTATGGACAGTCTCACTGAGCAGTGTGGAAGGACTGCTAAGAGGAAAAGGAAACAGGAAGTAATTACCTTGAGAACCTGGGGTTGAGCTCCTGCCTCGTTTACCTTAATAGAATTCCGATATTTGCCTCTTATTAGCGGTGACCCCGCCCCCGCCGCAGCGCCACAGGGACCTGCTAACCGCTGGCTAACCTCTGCGACAGAGGGCCAATCAGAAGGGTCACTTACCCATGCTGCCTTGTTAAAAAAAAAAAAAAATAAATAAATAAAAAAAACCTGAGGGGCTTCTAAATGAAACCAGATGAGAGTCTGAGACACATGTGGACCGACTGGTTTTTTTTTTTTTTTTTATCTGCAGCTCAAAGGTCAAACCCGGCTTTTTGAAGTCCAAACTTCTATTTTATTAAAGTCCATAAAACTCGTTCCGCTTTGTTAATCCCTAACCATAGCACAGCTGATGCAACATCACAACAAAATGTCTCACAAAAAAGAGAGATAAAGAGGTTTATTAGTTCATAAAGACACTGCACAATAAAAACTATTGTTTGCAGCCATAGCAACAGAAATGAAGCCAACACGGCTCATTATCGCTGAATGGGTTGTTTTGGTTTTTTTTAAACCTACAACAACAAACCACAAAAGTTGTGCATCAGTATCCATGTCGACTCCACGCTGCTTGTCCCAACCTGACCTCTGCGACTTGCCCCACTGTTGGCTCTCCAACCTTTTATATAATTAAAGTGAAACCAAAGTAAAATCAGGGAATGGCCTTAATCTGATCTGCGCTGCTGCGTATCAAATGTCCCATCACTTTAGCCGCGGAGAAGAAAAATGCGAGCGGAGCTGCTGCCGAGGAGCCTCGGCCCGAGTGTCGACAGTTCACGGTTAACCGACAATCGGTGGGGGAAAATTATGACAACGGGCGTCAGAAATCGACGGCGTGCTGCAAACATTGTGAACTCCAATAAAAACATGATGAACCACAGGAGACGGAGGGGCAAGTCTGCACAGGCGGAGAGGAACCCGCTGCTAGCCTGTGTTCAGGCTGAGCATTGAAAAGCCACAGACAAGTGGTTTGGATTAGTATACGGTGGGATTTTCCTCCCGGTTCCACCACCCTTTTGCTGGGAAATCTTGTAAACTCATTTTAGGAGGTTCAAACAAGCCAACAGATCAGTTTCTTTGAGGGCCTGGACCTCCGTTGTGCGTGCAGTCTTGCCCCCCCAGCCTCGGGGTAATTGATGAATAAATGAAAGTAGAAAAAAAGGGGGTATACACACAGTGAGAGGCAGATTGGGAAGTCCACGTACCCCGATGATCGCATTCAGTTCGGTCATTGTCACCTGTTTGGCTCGCTCAACAGCCTGCGCCACCTGCTGTTGATGCTGCAGGAGAGAAAACAGACAGTGAGGCTCTGCAGCGATGTGGGTGGGGCCTCGTTGGTCGACAACCGAGGAGGAATCGCAATCACCAATTGGTTCCTGTCAACTGTCACATCTCAAGGTACAGCCTCGTGTATAACGTCAATAAATCGGAACAAATATTTGGTTGCGTGGTTGTTCTCCAATTTCTCCCAATTTAAAGTGGCGTAAATGTTTGTATCTCAAAATATTATTTCATGAAGCCTTCGTATTTGGTCAGAAGTTACACAGAAACACTTAAACATGTCGTGCGTGTTTGCAAACTGGTGTAGAAACTCACCTCTTGTGACAAAAAGGGCATGATCTGAGCCAGGATGGCGTTCAGACGTTTAGCGATCTCCGTCTGCAGAGAGAGAGAGAGAGAGAGAGAGTGAGAGAGGGGAAAAAAAACAGGAAACAATAGAATAATTGTGCGTTTTTAACTGCTGCAAGCTAACGAAGCTTTTAACAGCGGCGTCAAACCAAAGGTGGAGGCGTGCAACCAAATGTTTTCATCCTCTGCCTGCCTGCGCGCACACACACACGCACACACACACACAGTTTTCTTAACCCAATTAGCTCCGCCCCTCTCACTACCCCCCCACACAACCTCTACTGCCTCCATTAGACATGGGCCTTATTTCATTAGGAGGTTGAAATATGCTAATCCCATTTGGCTGCAGAGGCCATAATGAGGGCCATAATTCATAATTACAGGCCACAGAGAGGAGGGCCGGGCCGGGCCGGGCTGAGGGCCGGGGCCGACAGGTTAACTTTCCGGGCCGATCTATCAGAGAAGCATCTCTGCTATCGACCGCTCGGCGCTCTGCGATACTGCAGGGCTGCGGCCGGCGCGCTGCACTTATAACCACACTTTCACTGCGCCGTTCCCAAGACATTCTGCCCGCAACCGTTTTCTTTCTCAAAATTTGGTGGGCACATTCGCAGAGGGACGAGGGAGGTTGGGGGGCAGGAGGAGGCGGCTGTGATTTGACACGACGGTAATGTAGTTTGACTGGACCAGGGGAGGTGAACTAATTGATTGTGAGAGATTAGGCGTGGAGGCCCAGCAGGTGTGTGTGCCTGTGTGTGTGTGTGTGTGTGTGTGTGTGTGTGTGTGTGCGTGCCGTGTCTCATACGTTTCTGCATTCCTCTCATTTTCTCCCTTAACCTTGTTTGACTGTGAAAGGGCCTTTTTGGACGACCCTTTGTGTCAGGGGCAGGAAAAGGGGGGATGCTGCGGGGGGAGGGGGGGCAGTCAGGAATTATCTCACCCCACTCCCTCCCTGACCTTCGACACACTGAGCCCCTTCCTCCTCCTCTTCCTCCTCCTCCTCCTCCTCCTCCTCCTCCTCCTCCTCCTCCTCTCTTCCTCCGATGCATCCTCACACCCCTCCCTGCTAATCTCCACCACTCTCCTCCTGTGCCCTTCCTCCTCTTCCAACACCCCCCCCACACACACACCGCCCGCCCGCCTCCTCGGTTGCCGGGGCAACAGCTATCTGGCACGGCTGATCGTTATGTAAATTGGGCCAGGGCCCTGACCAGAACAGCCTGTAAAATCATATTAGACGCAGCGAAGAGGCAGGTCATTAAATTGAATTTTCGGCCTGTCGATCTGATCGGCACGGGAAATTAATGAGGGATAACTGGGAGCGGGGGGGGGGGGGGGGGGGGGCGGGGAGGGTGATGGAGGAGGAGGAGGGGGCGAAGGAGGAAGCTCTATGGAGACTCATAAACCATCATCATTAGCGGGGGCTGGATACAATGCCACACAGTAGGATTAGAGTGTCTCAGCATCACACCACTGCTCTGGAAATGCCTGCGAGGGGGAGCAGGCTCGGGCGGGGGAGGCGAGGAGGGGTGTGGCTTGTAGGACACAGCGGCGGCTAGCGGAGCGACAACGCTACAAAGCATTTACACAAAACCCGACGCACAAAAGGGGAAGAACCTCCATATGTCAGCGGAGGGGAGCAGCACCTGCAGCAGCTTGAAACATTGATCAGTTCGCCTGAAGTGAAGCAGCTGCTTCGGCCTCAGAAGGCGGTCGAGGCTTGTGTGTGCGAGGCTCCCTTTGAAATCTAAACCGCGGCCCACAGCAAACTGAGCAACTGACTCGAGTTTGCGTCAGCCGGACGTCCGAGTTGCGATGGATTAAGCGGCTCCAGTTGATCTGAGGACTGAACGCAGATCAGCTGGAGCCGTCTCAGGTGTACGAGTGGTGAAGAAAACATAATGGAGGGGATAACTTGGAGGGGATTAGACGAGCCTTGAGTATTTATTGCAAGTCTAAGGGCCCGTTTACATAAATACTGGTTTCTCTGAAAACGCTTAGATCTGTTCTCAGTAGCGCTAAATGTCGTTAGCGAGCTGCTTTTTTAAACACAGCGTGCTTCAGGTGTTCTCTTCTTCTTCTTCCGTCTTCAGGGAGTAAACTTGTGGCGCCACACCCAACCTGGCTTAGGTACTACATCGTTTTCAGTCGTAAACGTGTTATTTTTTTTTAGTGCGGTTTCGAAAATGTGCGGTTTGAAAAAAATCTGACTCCGTGTGAACGGCCCCTAAACCGGTAGCACAGCGAGGCTTCCTGTTGCTGTGAGGAGGGCAAAGCCGACAGGTGTTGAAGGGAAAAGTGGCTTTAGTGGCCAAGTTGAAACCAACCATCAAGCCAAAGGTAATGGGGCTTTACTGTCATTACACACTGTGTACAACGGAATTGTGTGATCAGGATGGATGGTTAGTCCCGGGTCAGGCCAACCTGACCTGAGTATCTGACGAGCATCTCGTTCTGATGACACTGAAACTATAAAATAACAACCATAAAATGTTGAAGGATTCTGGTCCAGTGTTTCTGTGTCTGATCCTGCAGCATTTGCTTCCTGGTTGGGACAACACAGACGAGACGCTGAATGTCACTGTAATGCTGTGAGCGACTGAAAGCGGCATCAGCTGGAGCCCGGCTGGGTTCGTCGCAGTAAGTGGTAAGAAGAGACCAGGATCAAAAAACGACTCTGTCCAAACACACACAGCTACACGGTGTCCGTCCGTCCGTCTGCCCGTCCACTCCAACTACCAGTCAAACTACAGCGAGGACAGTTAGACCTTTTTTTCTCCCGCTCTCCGCTGCTTCTCCCGAAGGCCAAAACAACGATAACCTATCACGGCCGAGTGACTCACGCCGCTCCTTAACGACTCCCACTTTACTCTGGAGGCAACCATTTTTATTTTTTTTTTCCCAGAGAGCTTTTAGCGGCGCAGACAGGCACTGGAAAGACTTTATTGTCAGTTGAAGCCCCTGAAAACAGAAGCCTTTCAGCCGGCAGAGGCTTTTCACTGCAGCTCCACAATTACAGGCACTCAGGGTTGTCTAGTAGCACCAGAGCCTGGAGAGGCTCTCTCTCCAGCGCATCCGCCTGTCAATGGCGCGTTGAAAGCCATTTGGCTGTTTGTCGCTGCAGGCATTAGCCCCCGAGTGGAGAGCAGAGTCTCTGACGAGGATTCAATTGGCGAGGAAAACAAGTGGCATATATGATGGTTGGGGGGGCTGTTTGGGAATTATATTCTCAGCCCTGAGCTGAGGAAGAAAGAGGCCCTTAAAGGTATCTTGGTCATTACAAATGCATGAAGAACAGTTTGTGCGGCGCGCTATTCTGAGCTCATGAGCGCCAAACCTGACGTGACACGGCTTCCTGCCGGAGAGCACGTGTAAACGGGTTGTTTTCCAGCAGATTACCTCTGATTTGGGCACGCTCCGGATCATCACGGAAACAATCATTTTCAGAGATTTTCCTGTGAATTATGCATATTTTTTTTCCCCCTCCCCGATGCTCGCTGCTTTACGCAGACGACACACTCGTTTGTCCTTTAAATCTCCCCCCGCGTGGCTGCGTTGCCTCGGCTCGGCCTCCCTATCAAAATAAAGCTGCTCCCACATCCTCCAGTCGGGCCCCGTCCGCCTCCCTCAGGAGGGAGCGAGTGTGTGTGTGTGTCCTCCTCAGTTTGTTTTGGCTTACAGACAGGTCGGCCATCATCACCTTGGCAAACAATTCCTGGAATCCCGTATAAATTATTCATTTGCACAAGTTCTCGTGTGCCCTCCTCCCCCCATCCCGCCAGGAAACGGACACTGCTCGCCTCCAAAAAACACTTTCTCCGCTTCCTCCGTCCACTCAACCGGCGAGGGGACGGATGCGCACCCGTTTCCAAAATGGCCTCCTGGGGTGAAGAGGCGACGACGCTGGGACCGTTTCTCTTTTCGCACTCGCATAAACACGACATAAATCAAAGGGATTGCATGCATGCATGCAATAATAAACAGGGATCGCGGCAGAGGTAGGTAGCGGGAAACAAAGCCGTGCCACACGCACTTGTGTGTGCGCGCACGCACACGCGCAGACAGAGTCAGCGGTGCATGTTGCTAAGGCAGCCTAATGAGCTGCGCTAATTAAAATCACTTATTGACAGCAAGCAAAGGGTGATTACCTCCACCCAGCGCTCTTTGACATCATAAGAGACACTGTCAAAACAAATTACCCCCGGCAGCCACACACACACATACACGCGCAGGCGTACACACACACTTATTCCACAGATACGACTCACAGAGATGCTAAACATCCGTCGACATTTTTGGTCAAATATGCCTGTTTAGCCGGTTTAGCTGAGCAGCTGGACAGCAGTGGGAAAGAGTGCGTGTGTGTGTGTGCCTCTGTGTGTGTGCGTGCGTGCATCGAGGGGACTATTGGTTACTTCTGAGCTCACGTTTGCGCCCATTCCAACTTTCCAAATGCAGCTTTCGAGCGATAACAACACAGCGTTAATCTCGTCTTTCGTCAAATCTTCCTCACGAACAAAAAAAACACTGTGACTGCGTCCGGTAATCCGGCCCCTCGCCTCTCAGCCGCCTCACTGATGTCATCGCAAATTCTCCCCGCTCACCGGAGGGAGGAGGCGTTAGAATGGATGCATTATTCAAAATGCTGCATCGACTCCACTGGGCTTATTGATAAACACAATGGAGGCGAGTCGATTAACTCGTTTATCCAGGAGGCTCCTGCTCCTTTCCCTGCCGCCAGCATCCACCCTGAACAACCAGCTTCACCACCTCAGAGCACTGCTTAAGTATCGGTGTGGGTGATAAGAGACTAAGGGCCCGTTTACACGAAGACAGTTGAAAGTGGAAGTTTCGACCCTGCGTTTACACGAAGCCGGTCTTTTCAATGAAACCGCACAAACGACAACCCACAACAACGGGAAAGAAATTTGTGTTACTGCTACAAAAGATGATCAGCCTGAAATCTACAACAATTACCCCTAGAATTGCGCAAAAACCTAAATATCGCAATTAAAAACTGCTAATGGAAACACCTCAACTTGGAAAAAACACGTCAAATATCGCTCAGAGGTTTTTACTCTCATGAGGTGGTTTTTCAGACGTATGGAAACACGTTTTTCGCATTTACGCGACGTACGGGGTCACGTGACCAGTTCACTTCAAGTGAAAATGCAGCATTATGTTTGGTTTGTTACAAGTAATCAAATAGAAAAAGATAACCATTCTTGACAGCAAACAAACGTAAACAAACAAATATAATTCTCGTAAAATGTCACAAGACGAGATTTTACGAGAATTACAGCTTATGTGTTTCACACCATTGAATGGAAACACCTGCAAATCGCAATTGTACTTTGTCAAGATTTTAGAACTATCGCTTTTATTTTGCAGCTAATGATGGAAAATAACACATAAAGTTCAACTATGTTGTCTTTCCTCACAGTCTTTTCATGGCGGTGCTTTGCCATCTCTGCTGCTATGTTAGGTCTTCTTCTTCTTTTCCGCCTTCAAGTCAACTCACAGCGCCACACAAGGCCTGGCAAAAGCACTGCACCATTTTGAGTGCTTTCGTCTAAATTCTAACATTTTTGGAGACGGCTTCATCTAAACGCGGCTGAAGATAAAACGGTTTGGAAAATAGTCACATTCAAAAAAATACCATCTTTGTGTGAACGGGGCAGGAGAGAAAAATGATGGGGTACAGCAGCGACCAGTGAGCCACTAAGCTGCTGCTGCGCCGGCCAAGCCGCCCTCCCGCCGATGCCATTAACCTTCCGGATCTGTAGGCCGAGAAGCCTCCCGCCCCCCAACCTCTCAGACCGACTCCCACTCCCATACATCAAATCGCACGGCTAATGACAGCTAATGTTCAGCTGTGCCATCGTTCACGAGGCACAGCTGAACCGACAGGCGGAGAGGCTGCAGCGGGAGGAGGTGGGAAAGGCAGGTAGCGGGAAGGCTCGTCACGTCCTGGGACGGACGGGAAAAAATGCAGCTTGGTCTGTAAAGGTTCGTTTACGGTCGTCATTAGTGCCGCGGACTATTGTGCGTATCCCTCTGCTCACTGGCTGAGTGAAGTCGAAGAACAAACGGGCGTTTTATTGTGAAATTAGTCAAACATGGCGAAATATTAAACACGCCATCGTCTTTTCCAACTCCTCGATCATGTGGCTTTGTAAACAGATAAGTAGATGTTTAATAAAGGACCACAGATGCTTTTTTTTTTTTTAATCTGTTCTTGATTAACTCCCCCAGTAGATTTCTCTTTACTGTCACTATACAGTATAGGGTGAGATTGGTTACTGTTGCAGCACTGTGCACTAACAAACGTACAGAAAATGTTTATACAAGATGCAGTTTTTCCACGAGACCGACCGGGACTCGGTTGCACGTTGAGCTAAGCAGCATGAACTGAAACAACACACTTTCTCGGCCCGTGCGTTTGCGTCAATTCCTGTATTGTCTAGTCTTGTGTGGTTACCATCACTTCTCACGCAAGTTTTTAGTCGCTACCCCTGCAAAAACGAATTGCAGTGGAAACACTGCCTTTCAGAAAACTTGCTGTCTAGAAGAGCGTGCGAAAACAACTGATGCACTAAAAAAAATTCCAGCACTTGGGCTCAAATTTCTTTGTCGTGAAAACAAGGCCAAAGAGTGATGTTTCAGAGCAGAACCGTCAGAATGCTGCTGCTCCATTCAGGCTGAGTGCTCTTTAGCACAAAGTCCATTCAAGGCTGCAACATTGTTCCTCCACCTGGTGGAGGCTGGTGCCTGCACCAGCTTTGCTGGTCCACCGACCGACAGGGTGGTTGGAGGCAGCCGGCTGGGAAGGTAAGTGCTGCGGCTGCTGATTTTGAATTCAAAAAGCCACTTTTTCCAACACTGAATATTTATACATTGAAATTTGGAATCTGATTTATTGGCGTTTGAGTTTAATACTTCAGTTCTTTTCCATCTTTAATTTGTAAGTGCTCACAAATTCGGAATCACAAATGCGTGCTTTAAAGATTTAAGTGAATAAAATTTCAAACAAGTTATGGTTCAAACAATCCGATTGCACATCTGCTGCTCAGCGATTCTGCAGTGTAATATTTGTCACTTTTTAATCAGCAGCTTTGAAAATATTTATTTTATATATTTTTTTCCTGCTGTGTTTTGTTTCGGTTCGATGCTCTGTTCTGTTGTATGTAACAAAGCAGTTGCTGTTATGACTAAACTTATATGCAGTCAAACTAACTTGCAGTGCGTCTGCTTTAAAAAGGCTCTCGCCTGTTAAGAGCCGTTTTAAGAAATACACACCATGACATCAATTCTTACACAGGCACAATGATCTGAGTCAATACCTACAGGCTTCACAAGCACAACCTGCCTGCACATCAGACGCACAGGTGGGGCTCAAAACAGAGATCAACTCTGACAAAAAAAACATTCTACACACTGCGTAGATAATCTAACACTCCTGCACGCCTCCCGTCCCTGAATTCAGTCGACTGGGTCGACCCCTTGGGTGGTTCGATGGGAACCGCAGATATCATCAGCTGCCTGATGCCCAGCGCTGGGTGGCAGCTGAACTAATGAGCTTTTAGCCTTGACTGGCACCAGGGACACAACAGGGGAAAGTGCAGGCATATGTCACGCACGCGCGCACACACACACACACACACACAAGGACAAACGGCAGAAAAACACAGCCCCTCAGACTGGCTGCCAAATACTTCACTTTAATCTTATCAAGCCGTCCCCATCAGGCAGCGCGCCCTTCGTCTTGTTTAGCCTGTCAGCATTTTCACTACAGCGCGCGCGTGCGTGTGTGTGTCCAAGATGAGGGTAGAAGCTAAGGTCAGGTAGTGTGTGTGTGTGTGTGTGTGTGTGTGTGTGTGTGTGTGTGTGTGTGTGTGTGTGTGTGTGTGTGTGTGTTTGCCTGTAGGTGTGTTTACGCTCCTCGACGACTTTGGAGGAAGAAAAACAAGCGTGTTGTGGCTGCACACAGATGGGTCCTGATACGGCTACATACCTGTTTGTGCATCTCAATGTTGAGCCCATACGACATCTCATAGTACTGTAAAACAGAGCAGGAGAGAAGAAAAACATTACTGTGCAGCCCAGCCAGTCGGGTTAAAGTGAGTGCAGTGAGCACAACATGAGGAAACGCTGTTTTCAGCCTGCAGGAATCTCTTTCGCTAATTTGCGTGTGACGTAATAAGAACAGAGTTACTGCTGACTTTTATCCTGCATCTATGACTTTATCTGCCTCTTCTAAATTACTATGTCTTATTTATTTATCAAAGGAGTTGCCAACTGAGCCAGATTGCTACTTAACCTAATTTTGTTGCATGCTAACATGCAATAACATGTAAAGCATCCATCTAGTTGCAGCATGGCCGTCCTGAGGTATTCAGGCAGAACAGGAGGTCTTAACACTCGGGGGGTCAATGGTCCATTTGTGGCCATTTAGCATCCTTGATCTGAAAATATCCAAACAGGGAGTGGAACGAGGGCAGCGATGAACCTTAAAACAGAGACGCCAACACCGAGTATTAGGAGGACTGCTTCTTTTTTGTAGTGCAAAAAACAAAAAAAAATGGCTAGCGATTCGCTCTCATCTACTTCGACGCTGAGAAATGGCAGTCTGTGAGCCTCACACAGGCTGTGGTTTCAAATTAAACCCAGGAGGAAGCCGATAGCAGTTCTGATAGCGACACTATCTGCTAGAGATTGCCAGAATCTTGTGAGCCCACCAACAGATACGAACTAAAGCCTAGCAGTTGAGCTGCCGTGCATCAGTGGCTTCACGGTGAGGCATTCAGGTCCAGTCAAAACAATACATGCAGGAAATACAAAGACCTACAAAGATTTGTTGTTGTTTTGTTTTCTTTTTTTTGGGGCGGGGGTCTTTTATAAGCTATAATAAAACATGTTAAGAGGATTTGAGATCCAATTGTCTCCAAAGTGAAATGTCAGTACTGTGATCTTTATTTTATCAATACTAGAAATTCCTTGACGCAGACTCTTCATTTAGAAACTATTTAATTACACCAGTCATCCTGAACTAATTTTAACATGTCAAAATGACAACTGTCTGTTAAAGTTATTAGTGATGGAAACCATTTCTGTTTTCACCAGTTTTAACTGTTCTGCTTCCAAAAGCCTGATTCAAGATTTAAAATAGACTTTTATTGTTACCGTTTGCCACGCTGACTTTTTCCTCATTATTAAATAATTTAAGTATAAGTTTAAAGTTTACATAATTTTCACTGAATGTCGAAATTTGCACAACAAAAAGGTCGCCTCAACTTCCTGCTATGACGATATAAAAGATACATCCTCAAAGTCTCATCTGATCCTACGCAAAACCGCGAGAAAACACTGTTACCTGTGTTAAGATGCAGTTTGATTATTACGTCTAGCGTTTTGCACGTATTTACCCCAACAATGAAGGAGTCTAATACGACACAGAGTGCTTTTGTGGTATTGATTTCTCAAAGCGATGAACCGCAGCACGTTATCCTCCGTCTTTTATGGCTGCAGTAAAAACACAAAGTCTTCTGATGGCTGTGAAACACCCCCACCCCCGAACGTGCAAGACGTGTGTGAATAACCCTGTGGTTCACAGTGAGAGAATAAAATCCAGGAAACCCTCTGATTCACGCTCACAGCCCGCAGAGCAGCCATTAACCCCCAGTGGGTCGTGACGGGGGGAGACGGGGAGGGAGGGGGGCCATGAAAAGGGCCACCAAGCATTAGAGGGGGGTCGTCACACTGCACAATCAATAGCTGGACATTTGACCCCGGCTAGAGTTTCACCCCTGCCCCCTCCCACCACCCAGCCGGCTTTGTCCAATGGCAGCGTAGGTGCCGGTGAACAACAGCTAGCAGCGGCGAATGCTAACATGGCCTTTTCCACGAAACACCAGGAGGGCAACACCACCTGTGACTCTTCACCTGGGGCGAAGGGGAGGAAACAGCTCTAGATCACATCCGCATAGCTTACCATGACGTAGTGACGCTGCATCTCTGTCTTCTCATTGGCCAGTTTGTCGTACTCCACTTTTAGACTTGGGGGAAAAAAGAAGGAAAAAGACAGAAGCTTTAGACTGCGAGCTCAGCCGTGCATGTCAGTCAGAGAATATTCTTCATTTTGGTGCATGAAGGCACAAAATGAAAGACGGCGGGGAGCAAGCAGTCACTTCCTCTTTCCTTCCTCCCCATGCTTTTTGTGGTGTGTCTGCAGAGTGTGTGCAGCAGTTCTACCTGTGGTACTGGGCCTGCAGGAACTGAAACTCGTCTTTGATCCTGTCACAGGACTCGGCCACGGTGAACTTGAAGCCCGGCTGACCCGGCTGGTGAGGTGCCTGCAAACGGTCGGAGACGCCAACAGACAATTAGAGTTATACATTTGAACCGGCCTCCCTCCATTGCGAGAACAGCAGTTCTCCTTGGGTCAGTCTGAAGGGACGACAAGGGTGGCACAATAACAAAAATCCCGCAAAAAAAAAAAAGAAAATAAAGAAAGCGAGGCAGAAGGAGCAGAGGGAACCTTTGAGCCCCGTCAACACAACACTCTAACAAGCTGCACCGAGGCATTAGGCCGGTTTACAAGAGCCGGAGTTGATGATCTACAATCTGAGCTGCGAGCAGAAGCTCCCCCTTTTCCCCTCTGCGCTCGCTGCCTATAAACGCGATCTCCCCGTTTCTGCGCAGCAGCGGCGCATGCATACCATAAATAGTAAGGTGCGGATCAGAGGCTCCTCTCTTCTCCGACGGGCTAATTAGGGGACAGGCTGCGTTTTGCATCCGTTTACAATAAACAGTGGCGACACAAAAGGCAGCTACTCACCGGATGCCGGCCCTGTGGATACATCTTATACACGGTGGAGGGGTGGGGGAGAGTGTGGCGTGGTGTGCCTCGGTCCGTAGTCCCGGTTCAAGGTGCGGAGAGAGGAGGGGGAGAAGAAGAAGAAGGAGAAAATCACCGCCAGCCCTCCCCCTCGGCTGAGCGCAGGATGGCGGCTGACAAAGCGTCGGTGTGCGGCCGTGAGGTGAGCGCTCCGGGTCGGACCAGCTGGATGTGTCACCCGGTTTGCCTGTGAACCTACACACGCAGGAGACGGGCGTGGAAATCACTCTTTTAAAAACAAAAAACAAAAGGACAAAACAAAGAAGGAAAGAAACACCACTAACAACAACAACAACAACAACAACAACAACGCAAACCGGGCTGTAAATAGACAAGGAATGAGGCTTTTGAACTCAACTTAAAACGAGATTGATCATCTATTATATTTCGTTTTAATTAAGTTGAGGGAGAAAAAAAAATAAATTAACGTAAACGTGTGGCGTCGATTTGCCCATCGGAAAGGCAACACCAGTGCCAGCAACGTGGATTTAATCACATCCGTCAAATAGACCGCAAAGTTGGTACTTTTGATCACACCCAAGAAAACGACGCAACGCTTTGTTTGTGTCGTAAATATAACGACTTTTCCCTACACACACACACACACACACACACACACACACACACACACACACACACACACACACACACACACACACACACACACGGCGGCTTGTTTCGGTGGTCCGGGTAGATCAGAAAACAAGGAGCTGCTGCTGCTGCTGCTCTTGCTGCTATCAAAGCCGGCTGCCATAAAGCCACAGCACCGCCACCTCTCGCCTTGTTAGCGGCGCCCTACCCGTCGCCCTTTTTACCTTGGTCAGGACTGACTGCTCCCCTTCCTCCAGCACAGGTACCACAAAAATTAAAAATTAAAAAACAGAATAATGAATACAATCCAGATACGAAGATTAATATCCCCAAAATTGTAATCGTCTCGGAAATTTCGGGGGGCAAATCTGTCCGTCGACGTCTCTCCTCTTCCTCCTTCTCCTTTGCCCCTGGAGAGTCCTTCACAAGCCCGGTGATCCCGCGGCGGAGAGCAGCGTCTCTCCGGCCGGTCGGACGGTGGAAACCCCGCAACTGGCTCGACTCGTCGAGCGCATACAACTTCAAAAGAAAGTCGCAATTATATCCAATGGCGGTGCTCGAATCTCCCAAATACGTCCAGAAAATCTCTTTGGCGAGGAACCGTGTGTGTGTTTCTTCCCTTTCCTTTATGTCGGCCGTTGTGAAATATGGCACTAGTTCGCTGCAGGGTCTAACCAGTTCCTCCGCAGCTCACCGTACCACACACAGACTGAGCACTGACACGAGGACCCGACTGCCGCGAGAGGGTCGCCGCCTGGCCAATCAGCTTCGACGAAGGAGTTCAATGACTCTGCCCAATCGCAGCGCGCGAGCCCCACGTGGGACTACTCCTATGCTGGTCCGCTCTGATTGGGCGAGCTGGTCGTGACCTCACGCTTTCGCCATTTTGGATCTTGGAGTGACTTTCAATGAGCTAGGCAGCTCGTTCAAAACAAAGCCAATAATGTACATTTCCTCGCTTTAAGAGCGGCAGTTCAACGATGCGCACGACGAGTAAACGCCTACAGATCAAATCCAGCCAAGAACACGCCAATTCAACCTGACGGTGCTACTGCGAATAGAGTAATAGGTCCAATAGCAAGAACGTGGATTTGTTCATTTTATCTAAAGTACTAGCCTCAATACACGGCCTGTGCTTTAACGTGTAACCGCTGCGACCAGTGACACCTTGATGGAAGTGCAAGTTTTTAAAATAATAATAAATAAATAAAAACAGGGATAGTTTTGCCCGTCAGTACAAAGCGCCCCGGTAACTACACCAAGCAAAACGGGAACTACTATAGAAAGTCACACACATTTATTTATTTTTTGTTGTTTGTTTGTTTGTTTGTTTCTAAACAGACGTTAATCGTGCCTCATCTACAGCCGAGTGTCCCGTGAATGAATTGAATTGATCGACCTATTTCTAACGAGAGCTTGAACATCCACAAGCGTCTCCTATCAGCAGCACTAGCTCAGCGACAACACGTCTGCGCGTGTGGAGCTCAGCCTATCAGGCGTCGCTCCCTCTGCACGCCCCCACGTGGGGCCCGACATCGTCCTACTCAGCGTCCTGGGCCAATGAGGCGCCGCCGGTCTTGCTGCGCGGCTCACGATTGGCCGAGCGCGCTGGGAGCTGTCAGTCAGGGGCCGCGGTTGTCAATTAAACCCACGTTGGGCACGGCGCTGACAAATGCCTGCGCTACTCTCCCTCCCGCCTGCGAATAGTGCCTGGAATGGCTGCTTAATTAGCTTCGAATGGCTTTTCCTTTCAGCTCAAACAATCTGTCACTACCATGTGGTAAAAAGAGCCCTGCATAAAACAAAAGCAGGGGAAAAAAAAAAAAGCCAGTAGGGGCTAAATATCAGTTTGATCCCCCTCCCATCCCTCCACCCCTCCTCCATGAAAACATTTACTGCAAAACAAAGCTTTCACCTTGCTCAAACATTGGTGCGATTCACTCATCTGCTCCTGCCCTCATTCTCATCTGAAGTTGGATTTTACTTGTTCGTGGGGGTGCCCTCTTTACCCCTCTAAACCCGAGGACAGGGTTTGTGTGATCTGTGAAGCGCAAGGAGCAGCTCTGCCTTAATATGTATTTGATTAGACACGACGTAAGTTTGTTTTGCAAAAGACTGGAATTCATTTATTTCAAGTCTCATTAAAACAATTTATCCGAGGAAATATTTTTCCCGTTTCTATTGCAATTGAATAAAAATGTGATATGGTGATACATTATGCTCATGCTTTCTGTTCCTTGTTTCAATGTTCATGGATGAAAAATATTTTGTATTTCAGTACTTTTCACACATTTTATTTGATGATGATGATGATCATCATCATCATCATCATCATCACGCTATCTATTTACCTCACACTTCTTTTTCCCTGTTTGTAGCATGACAAAGTGGCCAAAAGTCGAAAGCAGCAGATTTGTAACATCACAGTAGCTAGCTTGCTGTGAGCTTTAGCTGTTGCTTAGCAACAAATGCATCCCTCCTGCAGATGCTCTGACATGGGTTGGGATAATAAGCGGTGTACTGAGGGCACGGCAGAGAACTACACACACTGAGAGACTTTGGGATGATTTTCGCCAACAAATTCCCACATTATGTGTAACCTTTAGTCTGAGCTGTAATCATAGTGGGAACAGGATGAGTAACCATCTGTGCAAAGTTTTTGTGCATCCAGGCTTCCTCCCAGCACCAGTTGTCACAGCAGCAATGTTTAGCGGCCATCAGTTGTGGATGCCAACATACAGCGTGCTGGGTGTATTAACTGTCATACTATTACTCACTCTATAGAGACAGGCTGCTTGTTTATTACGACTTTTGAATGTTGTGACATCAGTTAAAATTATGAATTTCACTCTCACATGTAATCCACTTTGGGTTTAAAACCAGATTACAGGAGTCATTTTATTGTGTAAACAAGTATTTTGAGAGGGCGAGTCAATATTGCAAGTTGTAGTACTGTGGCAGAAGTCAGTATCAGTCATGGACAAAATGGCACAAAAATGACTTTTAGCAAAAATGGTAGAACCACATTGAAAAGTTTACCCATAGTGCAATTATTTGCTTCATGACAAAAATATATATTCCAATATTTATATCTGTCTGTTAATAAGAAAAAAATATTAGTTCATTATGGAGTTATGAACATGTCTCAGCATCCATCTCTGCCTGTAAACGGGAGGGAAAAAATTATCACCCAAATAATTTCCTCCATATTTGACCTTTGACCTCATGCCCACGTGCTGCAGACCGGGTGAGTACTGCTTTCCTTGTGGTAGAGTAAAATACACAAAGCGAGTATTTCAGAGAAGTAATTCAAACAACCTGTGTGGAAGTCAATGTTATTTTAAAGCAATCTCAGAAGCGCCACTGAGAAACATGCCACAAGAGAAGAGATCAGTGAGAGCCCACTCAAGAAAGTTTGTTCCTTTCGAACTTTCCTGATTCATTTTTCAAATGACACAAAAGAAAAATAACAATTTAGAATGACACTTTTTCATGAAATAATGAATTAATCTTCTTTATAATGACTTCTAATCAGTTAGTTTTTTGCAGTCACTTATTTTGTAATGTTTTTTTTTCAGACTCTTAATTTATACATATCATTAAACTGTCCATTTTCTGATGTATAGACACATGTACTTTTATTGTGGTTTTATAGTTTGTGTTTAACATATTAATGATCTCAAAAAGACCAGACAACGGCCAATGGATATTCTTGGAACTGTCAATGTCTTGGTTTTTGTTTTTTTTAGATTTCCGTGTTGGGGTTAGTTTACGACTTCGCCACTCACGTCGATACACACAATGTCGTAAATCATAAATCGCAAACTGGAAGCTGCTTGGCTGCCAATCCAGGCATAATTTACACGCTGCCTGTGCGTTCTGCAGCGCCCACCGCACTTTGATCTGTCTTTAATATATAGCATAACTGTGATAAATATGCAGGGTTAAATTCAAGCGTCTTCATTTTCACCCTCAGCACCACAAACACACGTCGAGAAGCTCTTGTCTGCCTCTAAGTGCTGCTTTGGGAAGGACGCTCAGTGATTTAAGAGCATTTCTTTTTCCTAGCGACTCGTATCTCCGAAAACAGATGTTATCAAGGAAAAGGGGCTCCAGACTGGGTCGGCCAATCAGAGAGTAGCGGCACACTGGAACCGTTGACTTCATCACACAGGCTATTTTCGTGAGTAGAGTGTTTGTGTGTGTTTTGCTACTGTTTTCGACCGAGTCAAGAGGCGTGCTAGCCGCTGGAAACATCTCGGAGTTGCTGTGGGTTGCATGTGGACCTGCACTTTGTACTCTAAGGAATTAGGCTCAATAGACGGCGGCTTCTGACAGTCGGCACTAACAGTGTTAATTCTAGGCATGTCGTCCTCCACCTTAAATACCACATGCAGCCAAGTATGCAGAGGGCGCTAATTACCTCTTTTTTTCTTCTTTTTTTTACGATTTCCTGTGAAATCACCTCCATCACTGTGCATGCTAATGATGCCGAGATGGTTTTAATGGGTTGTTTCATGTGAATCCTGCTTCTGGTTCGCATTAGCAGTTCTTACATCCTTTATGTAAACGCTCCCTCAAGCAAAAATGATTTATTAGGTCACGCTTTGAATACAATCAATTAAAAAAGAAACCCACTTGTATATATTTATTGTGTAGAATTGTGTGTTTTAATATTATAAGGGAAGCCACGGTGCCAGACTGAAATCCCCCTGCCAATTTGGAATAATGTTAAAAAATAGACTTCTAGGATCAGCCAGAAACAACTGTGAACGATTTAATAATCAATTATGAGGGAGACCAGATTTGAGTGGAACATTGAGAGGGATACTACAGACACTATTCTGCCATCTCAATTACCTACACAGGCACAGACAGTAGAAACTAACAAAGAGGTGAATCAAAAAAAAAAAGTAGATATAAGTTTTATCCTTCATACAAAAGGTCCATAGTTTTAGATGTATAGATTTGTGAATATCCTCAGAACCTACAGTCTTTGTTTTCCGAAGACAGCTGGATTACAAATCTGAAACCCACAGATTACAGCCAGACAAACAGGCATTGTCCTACATTGCACCATTACGAAACCCACAGCCTCCATAGGAAGTAGTGAAAAAATCCAATTGGTCCACAAACCTGTCACCTACCAGGTTTGTTTGTTTGTTCAGGAACCCTCCCGTTTTCAAATATTTTCTCTGGAGATAAGTGAAAGAAATTTTGTGGATTTGTGCAACACTCCTCCTGTTGTGTCACATCAGCGCGATCCCAAACCTGCCGCGACGCTTCCTGATCAAACCCAACCGTCGGGTTTATGGTCACATCTTAAGAAACGGGAACAAAGTGGACGTGTGCCAGGCACCAAGCTGATTCATCAGGGTCTATGTGAAATATGATGTACAACGTGCGCATTTAACGTCCTCCAAAATCAACTGCCAGCACTTTAACCTCGTTTGCTCACCACACAAGCGGGCAGGGAATGTTGATTTTTCAAAGTTGTTGATGTTTATTGGTTTTCCCTGCACGGAGGATGCTGGGATTGGTGTGAGGATGTGGGTTATCTGGGAGCTGGCAAACACGGCTGAGGCCCCCGCGCAGAGGCAAGGCTCTGATTCAAGGCGCGCACACAAACAGACATTATCATGCGGCTTCAGCTCACACACTCTCAGGACGGTGAATGTTAAACACGCACACAGACGCACACAGATCCTCTTAATCTCCCTGCAAAAAAAAAAGAAAAAGAAAAAAGAGTGGCCCAGATTAGGCGGCAACAAAGGAGGAGGCTTTGCCTCCAGGATGGGTTGGGGGTCCACCCTTGTAGACCTCTGCACTGTTTGTTTGCACTGGAAACCCAGACGCTGTGAAAGTCCCGCTCTGAGGCGCTATCCAAACACTGGGGCTATTTGCAGAGGTGGTTTTAATTCTTTACAGAGCGACGATTGGCTCCTCTCACCCCGGCCGCTGCGAGGGCTCAGCCAATGGATTCTTTGAGCCTCTCCGCTCACACAGACACACACACACACACACACACACACACGACTCCCCTCGCTAAATAAATATGACGGACTTATATTTTCAGCGGAATAAGCGGCGACTGGTTCTGATGTTGAGAAACCGCCAGCGTGGTGACTGGGATTAGAGGCAGCGTACACACTGGTGCTTTTTGTCTCCACAAAATCTACCACGCCGCAGGGTCACATGACCGTTCGCACTCTCAGAGCGTGTGCACGTTGATATAAACAGAAAGTGCATTGGTGCATGTCAAGGCAAAACACCCACAGGTGCATCTACGGGGGCTATCACCAGCAAAGCCCCCGCACACACACACACACAACTGATCCGGACAGTTCACCCTGAAACAGTTTGTAACAGCACCATCACTCTGTTACGGCACTGAAAATGCATGAACGGAACATTAGAACTTCTGAGCGAGAGCAGGTTTGAAAATTGGTTCCTACAGAACCAGCGGCGCCTTCTTGTGGCCGTCGTCTCCTCGAGGTTCCTGCCGCTGTGCACCAGGAAAGCACTCGTTCCTGGGTGGCGAGGCCAGGGCGGGGGTGGCGGGGGCGGGGTGGGGTGGCGGAGGACTCAGTGAGTCAGGTGGTCCAGTGTGTGGGACGCTCGCGGCCGTGTTGTGAAGCTCCCACTGACTGGGGATTATTGACATGCTTTCACAGGCGAGTTCAGGCCATGAAAGGAGACATTCCTCTCCACAATGGACCCAGTGTGTTTGTGTGTGTGTGTGTGTGTGTGTGTGTGTGTGTGTGTGTGTGTGTGTGTGTGTGTGTGTGTGTGTGTGTGTGTTTCTCTCGCGGGGGCTGCAGGCATGAAAAGGGCCCCCGAGTGTAACAGCGTGGCTCGTCGGCCTGTAATCAGTGTAAACAAGATGAAAGGGGCCTTATCAAAAGAGACAAACACAGACATGAGCAGCAGAAGAAGGAGAATCAAAGGAGACAAACACAGACATGAGCAGTAGAACAAGAACGGTTAAGGCCCCTTTCATCCTGCTGGTGATGATCCTGAGTGGATGCATTTGAATACTGAGGCCCGTGTATTTTAAGTGATATGATCTGGTCTGTGATGTCATGTACAGAGCATTTTTATATACATTTATATATATATATATATATATATATATATATATATATATATATATATATATATATATATATATATATATATATATACATATATATATATATATACTGTATATATATACATATATACACAGACATACATATATATATACACACACACATATATATATATATATTAAAAACTAAACATCATTGATTAAATTGGAAAACTGAAAATCAAATAAAAAGAAAGACAAAAAATCTTAAAACAAATAAAACGTTATGTTATGCAAATCTTATGCATTTTTTTTTTTTTTAAATGTTCGAGACACCTGCAAATATGCTTGATGGACCAGTCATGAGATATTAAAAAGAGGTAAAAGTGAACAGTACTCTGGAAATAAAGACTCGAGAAGCTACTGTTCATCTCTGCTCTGCACTAAGGGTTGTTGTTGACTCTATTTGGAAATCTGGGCCTTTCCTCTGTCAATATCAAGCACCTGTGGATGACTGAGCATCCCTGTGAGGTGAGTTGACAGGAGTTCAGAGAAGAGGCAGGATGAATGTGGGCTGGTTCAGCCTGTGGTGCCGCCTGTGATTAATAAAGAAGAATCACGGCGCTTTTGATGTGAGCCAGGCGGTCCGTCGGTTTAGTGGCTGGCTGTTATTTTTTTTGTGATTGCGATCCAAGTGGCTGCTGTGGCGGGTCAAAGCACTGTGACCTCATCGCCTCCTTCAGCTGGAGAGTGAAAGGGAGCCAGGTGACGAGGTGGCCAGCTCCACTTCAACTTTACCGCGGATAAAAAAAAAAATAGCACAAGCAGAGAGGTGACAGCAGCCTCTTCAGAAACACTCTGGGTGAAGTTGGCGAGCTGCACACTGACATCACTGAAGCCACTCTCTGTCTCTATTAAACTACAACCACAATCTGTCCCTTCCTCCCAAAACTAATTAATTTGTATTTTGATGAAACCACATTATCACGTCCTGTATTATAATCATTTTCAGCTTTTATTTTTAAACCCAGGCCCCAGTGAAGCAACCTGGCATGAATGCCAACCATTCATTAACTATCCATACACATCTCCACCAAATCACATTTAACCCTTTGTTTACAGCCTGCTAATAAAAAAAAACAAAAAAACACTGGGTTTAGACTTGCTTCTAAAACTGAAGTTTTATTGCATGTTTGTAAGGTGATAAAAACACAGAGGTCAGAGGCAGCACCTGGCTGGGAGCGTTGTTGCTAACCCAGGAGATGAATCAGTGCCCTTTGTGACATCACAAAGTGCTGATTTCCAGAAATGGTATCTTAACACACATTTCCTGAAAAGTGCAAAAATCAAAAAGGGACTTTCTCATTGCCAGGTTAGAGACTTGTATTATTTGGCAACATTGGTGAAGGGATTTTTGCAGTACTTCAGTGTCCCTGTAGTTACTAACGTGTGACGCACAGTGAATGAGTCCTCCCCAGGTGCCTTCAGATGCAATCAGCTTGGGTTTATCAGCAGGCTGTGGTGGAGACGTGGGCGGAGACCTCAGAATGCCTCTGACATTCCAGACACTGGACCCTTCGTGCATCATTTAATGATCCACCTCTTCATCTGTGCGCCTCAGAAAAGCACGTGGCTGACATTTTGATTCCGATCAGAGGCGCGCAAACCGCAGGAACGCAACACCTGTGCAAAACGGAGACCTTTAATTGGCCGTCTGTGTTTCCAAGTGTCGCCGGAATTATTATCATTGTCTATCAAAAACGTTGGAAATAACACGCGACGGCATGCGAGTTTCTGCGTGACATTTAAAATGGCTTCTCCGTGCCCCCACCCACCCATCCCCACCGCCAATTCCACGCCCCCTGCCACCCCGCCTCCCCCTCCCTTGTCTTTTTCCATCAGTGGCTCTGCAGGCTTTGAGCGTGCAGAGTTCATTACGGACCGGGGGAGAGTATGGTTTCCAAGGGAACAAGCCCTCACACGCTGCGCCTCGGGACTGCAGCGAGACGAGGGCGTTCGCGATCATGTATTCTTCAAAGGGAATTGTGTAACGTTTACTCGTGTTGATGGGAGGCATGCGGCATGCGCAGCCCGGTGTTCCACCGTCGTGCTCGTGCGCCCACTCAGCCCCGTCAGATAAATGGAACGAGCTAAATCACCTGGGAGACTGCAGCCCGGGCCATTGATTTCATGGGTCATCAGATAAAAGCGGGGCTTGCTGAGCACATGCCCTTCAGCACTGGGCAAAGCCTATCATTTAGCCAGATCAATAGCTCTAATTACGCCGCTCCGCCCCCTGAAATAAATCCAGAACCTATCGCACCGCCTTCAAGGAAACGGGAATGGGGGAATGGGGAAGTGCGGTGCCGCTGATGTAATCTCTCAAAAGCTGTTGCAGCCAGTCCGATTGTTTTGTGAGGTTTTTTTTTTTTTTTTCTCGGGGGTGGGGGGGTTGTTTTTTTTTTTCTCTTTCTCCGTCTTTCATGTTTTAATCTCCAGGAAAGATTTTCAGCCTATGAACTTTGAAGAATGTGAGTGCAGCTCTGAGCTCCACAGGGCCGAGTACGATTAATCCAAGTCTCCTTGAGTAAGTGCATTAGTGAAGAGGCTGTAACATGATATGACTGGAGTGAAAGAGTTCCTGATGTGAAGTAGACTGTTGTGAATCAGAGCCAGATACGCTCCTCCTAGCCCAGCCAACTCTCTATCCTCGTCGTCACTTGCAAAAAACAGCACAATAATGTGCCATGTGACTTAATGCACTGACATTCAAAGCTTTGTAAAATAAGGCAGCACTAGTGCAACACCTTGTGTCGCTTTACGCTATTAAATAAGATGACAACACTCAACACTCGTGTGCGGTTGTACATTTTCAGCTTTTCTACATCATTGACTGAGCTAATAAGTGGAGCTAGCTGCTTTTAAATCCTCTGCCATTCCACCAAGAAACACCAAACCCAGCTCAAAGTCTTTGAACTACTGTCCAGTTGAGTGTTCAAATGAAACAGTGTAATTATTTTCAGTATGTTTATTAGTATACTGGAAAGGAAATGGTAAAAAAAAGTATGCTAACTGCAAGTATATTACTTACATCCTGTCCTCCAGTTGTGCATATACAGTAGTTCATTACAAGGCATGTTGAGAAGTTTTCTACAGAAAACTGCATATTTATCCTCATTTTACTACTGAAGTTGTAGCTTCCTGGTAAAACTGATGCTTTGTTGGACCTCCCACATGTTTGGAAGAAAACAAACATATTTTCTTATTTCTGAGAGAAGTAAATTAGAGTACAGAGACACAGAGAACATGATTTTGATTTTTTTTTAAATACCAATTTTAATGACACGGCAGTGTTTGAATGTGAAAGTCAGAAGCTAGCGACAATGCTAAACACACCCTCTGCACTGAGGGAGCATTGCAGGGTGTATCTAAAGTTCCCATGTGTGGTTTTCAAGATGTTCCGTCAACTTCATCTTGGAACAGAAAATAACTGCGGCGGCTCTGACACACAAATAAGTTCAAAAAGTGTCAAGAGGAAGTTTGAACCTTTCATTGCAAGAGTTTCACGCCCTCTTTCTGCGCCGGTCTGACTTCCCCTCAGCGCCACCTCTGCCTGATACAAGGTTAACGCACTCATCCTGCGTTAATATCTCCAAGCTGTCCACTTTAAAGTAATGCTCGCCGGTGCTGCGGGACCCCTCCCTCTGCCCTCCACCTCTCACACGCTGAGTGCTGCCATCTGGCTATCAGGTTTCTCTGCACTCACTGCTCCACTTATCACCACGCCTGGCACACTGCCCTCCTCCCATCACTCACTCATTCACTCACTGACTCACTCTCTACTCACTCACTTATAGGGAAATAAGGACAGTTTCACACACGCAACTAATTTCAATGCATCGATGTAATCTATGCATAACACGTCGCAGTGAAACTGCAGCATGGTTATGCAGGTCAGAAAATGGTGACGAAAAAAATGAAATAATTTTCAACGACAACAACAACAACAACATTTTTATGGGCGAAGGTGGCAGGTTTGATCTCCAGGCCTGGGGCCTTTCTGTGGGTTAGGTGCAACCCCGCCTTCGCCTAAAGACCAAAGCTGTGATTGGCTCCAGCACCCAAAACAACCCTCAGTGCAGGAGAAGCGGTTGTAGAAATACTTGTATAAAAAAAAAGAATCAGTAGAAAAACTCATCATTCATTCATCTTCTATACCCGCTTATTCCAATTCAGGGTCACGGGGGTCTGCTGGAGCCTATCCCAGCTGTCCTAGGGCGAAGGCAGGGTGACACCCTGGACGAGTCGCCAGTTCATCGCAGGGCCACATAGAAACAAACAACCATTCACACTCACATGCACACCTACGGACAATTCAGAATGTTCAATTGACCTCACATGCATGTTTTTGGACTGTGGGAGGAAGCCGGAGTACCCGGAGAGAACCCACGCAGACACGGGGAGAACATGCAAACTCCACACAGAAAGGTCCCAGGCCCGGGCCAGTAGAAAAACTGTTAAAAAAAAAAACAAAAAACATTTGGTGAACTATCCCTTTAAATTCTTCAAAAGCCAGCATTGGATATGAACCCTTCAGAATGCATGTTAATTAAATGACTTCCTGTTTAATCCAATAGCACAGATCACATTCGCAGTGAGGGCGGCTGAAAGTTCTCAATCATAACAGCCACCTTCTTAATTGCTGCCATATACTCACAGTAATCACCGTTATCAAGAGAAACAAGTATTTGCCGTCAATGCATAATTTTCATTGCGCGAGGGGGAGCTGAATAAAAAGAAGCCGCCGTCACTCATCACTTCTCAAGCAAAAATGAACTCACAGAAACTTCAGCTCCAGTCCGGGCTGCGTTCTATTAGCAGGAAGTGCGCTTCCTATCGACCACGTGCGTGTGTGTTTGAAAACTGTCTTCATTTGCACTCTATATGTGTGCATCTGCTCATCGCAACGTCTTTAAAAGTGCGCCGAGCCGCTTCCTGGCAGGCCTCTGCATATAAACACATTGAAACACGCCCAGCAGCTGGCCCCGGGGCCCGCGTCGCTGTTTAGCCCATAATAGACACTGATTAGAATACCAGTGGTGAGAACTGAACCCAGAGCAGTTGTTGACAGGGGATATTAGGCAAAGTGGGGGAGTTCAGCCGCAGGGATTTGATAGTACCACTGGGGGAAACATGTGCTGGCCCACAAAGCGTCTCTCTTTAACGCCACAGCATCCAAACAGCTGATAACTCCATCCCACGGACTGCCGGGGTGGGTTACACGGCTTCGCCCCACGGTCCTGCTGGAGGGAACCGACAAACAGCAGATCGGGTTGCATGATAACACTGCGGGGAGTGTAACTGCCCCCCCCAGGCCCCCACCCCACCCCACCCTCCGCGTCCACGGCATAGTTTCCAGTGCCCTTATTGGCTGGAATCCTCCGTCACTCGCCGCCACCAGCAGCAACAGTGAGCAACAGCCAGAAGCGGTGAGCTGAGGGGAACTGCTTGAAGTAGCTCTTAATTATATGTAATCAGATCTTATTCAGCCCCATGGTGTTTAAATGAGGAAGCTTAAAACCACGTTCATTAACACTTTTCAGCTCGTCGCCACGAGTCCAGACGTGAGTCACAACATCCATTTTTTTCTTTATTTTTTATTTTTTTGGTTTCGCTGTTTTGGTTTTGGTTTTGGTCTTTGTGTTTAACGGCTATGTTTTGCAGACTCCAAAATATTATTGTGAAGTAAATCAAAACAGGCAGTAAATAGCAGAGGTGGGAAGAAACAAAGTACAAATACTTTGTTACTGAACTTAAGTCGATTTTTCAGGTATCTGTACTTGAGTATTTCTTTTTCTGACAACATTTTACTTTTACTGCCTCCTTTTGTACACAAATCAATGAATGTATTGTTGGGTTTATGGCAAAAAAAATATATCTATATATCCTTTTTACTTACAGTACATTTCAAAACCTGTACTTTCTTACTTTTACTTGAGTAAAAGAGTTTAATCAGTACTTTTACTTTTACCAGAGTTTTTTTTTTTTTATACAATTGTCCATACTTAAGTACAGAAATTGCACACTTTTGCCACCTCTGGTAAATAGGAGGATAGTAAGTAGTGCACTACGAACAGCATCAGTTTATCAGATCGGTGCAACCATGTGATCAGTAAATCAGAGCAGCTGCTCTTTGAAGTCTTTGTGGATTGATACTACTTTTATAATTAACAGCAAAAATACACCAAGGATGAAAAACTTAAATGTTAAAGACAGTCTGCTGTTGACATGTTGCTAATAGAGCCACAGTAGAACTCAGCTGTCTGCGCTCAGCCAAACCCCTCACAGACCTCAAAGTGTCTTTTACTGCAACTTTTCCACAAACACCATAACACCCTCAAATCTGAAATGTGCTAAAGTATTAACGAGGTTTCCCTCTTCGGGGAAATTGAATGTGATTCGTTTTGTCATTGACAGTGAGCTGTTAGCGCCTCCCGACTCTCCCCCAGAGATCTGCTGCACATTTGATTGTGTTTCGCTGCGCTACAAAGTGGCACCTCAGTGTAATGAGTTGTTCATAATTTGTCGCCGCTTCGCCTCTCTCAAGAAAATAACCTTTTGCTCGGGCTCGGGCCGTCCACCTCGCTGCACCCTCGGAGGAAATGCTTTTAAAAGGACGAGCAGCATCAGAGAGGAAGAGCGGCGCGATGCGCGGCGAGGGCCACACGCAAAAAAAGTCGATGCGTCTCTTTTTTTGTTTCCATTATTCATACGGAAAATGCATTTAGCTGCAGTCTTTTCAAAGCTAATATATGTTAATAAAGGAGGAACCGCGTGAGTGCACTTCAAAAAAAAAAGAAGCAAGAATAGGCCCCCACAAACATTAAAGGGACGACTGCTAATGCACCTTGCGACTGCGTGCACGGGTTTGATGTTAATGTTTCATCTGGGATGATCTGAATGAGACGTCTCCACTGATGCAGCAGCCAAAGTTAAGTACAGCGGCAAAGTTACTCTGCAGGTAAATGCACTTCTGCGTGTTTTAGTGACACGATGAAGCCAGAGGCACATTTCCTACGGTTCTTGGGTTTCATGGAGGCAGCGTGTTGTGTTCAGTGAACTCTGCGGTGGCGTGTCGTTCAAAGAAATTGCGCTTCACATACTTAGGAGACGCGATCCATAAACCCCCTGTATCAAGAGCTCACACACTGTTTCGTAGGAAGCAGCTTTACCCAACTGGAAACCACATGATTACTGCCATTCAAATATTCCAAACGCTGCGGTACGCTGAAGAATTGGCGGGGAAGGAGGCGCATCAGTAATGCGTGCACCTCATTCCCTTAAACACACACTTTCATAAGGACGATTCATCCCTCAGCAGCCCTGCGCTGAGACACATCCCACAATACACTTGACTCACCCAGACCAGAGGAAATACCAGCGGCAGCCCCTAGTGTGAGTCCATCCAAGTCTCTCGCTAAGCATCACGACTGCACTGACTTATGGACTCATAAGTCAGTCAATAATAATACAAAAAGTATTATAATTATTATGTATTTTAATTATTATTATTATTATTATTATTATTATTATTATTATTATTATTATTATTATTATTATTCATTCATTCATTCATTCATCTTCTATACCCACTTCTTCCTTTTCAGGGTCACGGGGGTCTGCTGGAGCCTATCCCAGCTGTCTTAGGGCGAAGGCAGGGTGACACCCTGGACAAGTCGCCAGTTCATCGCAGGGCCCTTATTTATTATTATTATTATTATTATTATTATTATTATTATTATTATTATCAATCAATTAATTTCAGGCCAATATTTCCTCAGGTTACTTTCCGGACCGCCAATTATTCACTTTTTCTTAACTCTGGACAAACAACCATTTGGTTTTTCCCTCTCTTTTGTCTGAAATCACTGCCATGAGGAGCTACTCAGGGTTCCGACTCACTTCCAGATGTTGCCCGACAGTTGTAGCGGACAATGAATCTGCTCTGCCACTCAAGCCAGAGGAGAGTGACGTGAAGACATTGTCATGAGACTGTTTCTAATTTAGCATTCAGAATGTTCGCTTTTGAAAGGCCCCATGCTGTGCAAAATTCACTTTAGTCATACATAAAAAAATCCTGAATCCAGCTTGCGTCTCCAGCCTGCCAGTGAACTCCCCTGACAAAACTACCAATCCCCCCGAGCTTTTCAATAATCAAGAACCAAAACCAGCCTGAACCTGAACAAAAGTGACATGCAGCCGCTTTCAATAGTCGAGCGTTCACCTCACAGGTCAGCTGTAAGTGATGTGAATGACTACATTAGAGCTGCAACATTTGTGTGTCTGTCATAAGCGGATGGCAAGTTGCATCTAAACAGTCAGCATTTATTTATTAAAATACGCTGTTGACAGGCCCTTGTTGACAGGAGGACCCTTTCAGTCTAGATGTCCTCTACAAGTCAGACCACTATTGATGGAAAATAAGGAAAATAACACGCGGAGGCAGCGTCGAGCATAATAATTATGCAGCTCGTCATCTGTCATATGACAAAAACAGACAAACATAAATGCAGGTTGGCGGTGAAGACAAACAGACATAAATATCCAGGTAGGCTGAAATGATACTCCTGAGAACTAATAAGACTGGAACAGAATGCCGCTTTACATTTACGTTCCCCGCGTGGCTCTGTCAGCCGCACATTCATTCCAATTATACCCTGTGGACGCGTACGTTGAGAAGATATACAGTATGTGTGTGGAATGGCTCCCCGCCAAGAAATACATAAACGCAGCGCCAGCACACGAGCTCTCGTCGGACATATGGTCTTCCACTGTACCGCAGCCACTCGCGCCTAAATGAATATGCAGGAAGCCTTTCAGCTCAGTCGGGAGCAGCGAGCTGTCAAGTAGCAGAAGATTGTTGCCGCAGGGGCCGCGCCAAATTCACAATTAAGCTGTCACAGGCCGAGTCAAGAACACCCTCTCACAGCCTTTCTCTCATTAATTGGGATTGTGGGAGTACCTGGGTCTCCTTGGCAGCGCGGTTCAAGTAGGTTGTTAGTGAATGACGGCGGAACCCCTCGAGCAGCTCAGCCTCCCGGGCCTGAGGAGATGAGATTGTTACGAAACGTGATCAACAGCCTCTCGTGGGTCGTGGCGCGGCGCTCGGGCAGCGGCACAAGTGCGCACTCGAGTTCGCGCTCTTTGTCGTATCGCTCGCAAATATGTTTTAGACTGTGGCTGAAGTGGCTCTTCAGCTGCCGGGCTCTTCTCCCCATGCAGAAGCGCCACGCACGCACACACACACATGCACGCACGCACACAGATGCACACACGCAGAGAGCGCCACCCCAACCCGGGGGTCGTGCTGCTTTCAAGTGGCTTTGGCAGCTGGTGTCTTCATAATGTGCAGATGCCCGGCGACTGTGATAGCAGCTGATTAGCCCTGAACCCAACGACTAAAAGCCCAGCCAGCAGTTGCAGGCGCAGCAACGCTCAGCTCCCCTTAACGATGCTGCGATGCAACATGGCCACGGCAACACTGTTAGCATGCTAATGTGTGTAACATGGCAGTCATTTTAGCACAGCCAGCACTTCTTCAAGGTCAAGTGTGCAATATTTGAAGATTTTGAGAAAAAAACAGCGATATCATATGGTTAAATTTTAGATTGCAGTACTCACCCTCTCACCCTCCCTCTCCCAAGCTTGCCAGTGAACTACAGTAGCCTGCGTTCTGGACACCTTGTTCTGCATTGGTTCAAGATGGCAGCTAACTGGGAGCAAGACCCTTGCTCTATCTATTTTATTTTTCTATACAAATAAGAACCATTCTATGGGTAGGAAAATTTATTTTATTGTACTGCGAATATAGACTTTTATTAATGCATTTATGGTTAAGATTTTATCAATATAAACATCGTAAATCAGACCAAATTTTACACAATGGACCTTTAAAGCCTCTGGCAGCTCACATCCATAAGTACTGATTAATCAATGTCATTTTTCACCTTGTGTGTGAAATGTGAAACTTTGAAAAGCATTAGAATGTTTTCTAAATCAAAACTGGAAGTACTGCCATTTTAGTTTTTGCACCAGCACCTTTACTGGATTTGAAGGGGGCGGGGTTTTCCTGGATGGCGGATTATCACGGGATTAATTCCTCAAACTACAACAAATGACTAAAAATGACTCCAACATGAGCTCACACATTTGTAACAGACCGCAAACCAAAGGACACAGTTCAGCGTTAACTAAAGTGGTGGCATTTAATGAATCAAGTTGGTCTTAACTGCCGACTTGTGCGAGGACGGCAGTTACAAATGCCAGACCAGGAGCGATAACTACAGTTAAATTTGCCCTGAACCACATTATCTGCCTTAATATCATTTGGATGTGCGACCAAATGTAGTTAAGGAGATCAAAGGACCGTGATCAAGCAGTAATGTGCGGAGTGAGAAAAAAACTAATAAAAAAAAAATATTTGAACTGTGCTGGCTCAGACTGAGGCCAGAAGACAGAGTGAAGATCAATAAGCTCTAAAATATACCGTCTTCCCTGAAATAGTAAGCAAATCAAGCAAAAAACAAGAAAAAAACACAACGTCAATCTGCTCTAATCTCACATGGATTCCACGACCAACTAGTCAGACTCCTGACAGGTCAAGAAAGCAGGACCTTGCCTCAGCTGATCCTACGCCGCAAAGCAAAGAAATAAAACAAACAAAAAACTAAAAACCTAAAGGCTTGCGTCTCTAGTGGCAGTGTCTATAAAAACCGAATTGCCTGCAGGCACACAAGTTCACACAAGCTGTTCTGCTGCTGAAAAACACCCTTCACCTGCACAAGGGGTAGGAACAGCGACTCTCCGAACACCTTTGGCTCGGGAAAAACAACACGAGAGACAAAACGCATCAACGCTTCTCCTTCTGGCACCACTGGCGTCCGCTCAACTCTGCTGCTTTCAATAAAGGATGCCACACTTGTGCATGTGAACATTGCACGCTCATTTTAAGAGACGCCATTTTGGCTACTGGTTGCAACCGGCTGTCGAGGCACGTGCTAGCAAAGGACTCTGTGACGCGACAACAAGAGTGTAAAACTAAGTTGACAAGAATTGAAGAGGAAGAAAGAGGAGGCGGTATCGCTGTGTTCTTCTCGTTTCTGCACGGGTTCTCTCCAGGTTGCTTGTGGATGTCATCCGGAGTCGTCCAATTTTACTCTTGTTTGCTGATTGCGAAGGTTTGTGCCGTAAGCACGGTTGAACGCACAAATGACATGCAGTAAATAAGAAACCCGGGACGGTTGCATTCATCGTGAATGCAGGCACGCGAGGAGGCGAGTTTGTCTGAATTCAGATAAAAACTGACAAGCTGGACTCTCAAGTCAATGTAAACGCAGCCCCCCCCCACACCTTGACAGCGCGGATCAATATGAAAATACCACGTTCACATCCTGACTGACAGAATATTCATGGCTGAGATCTCCCGTTTCCAATTTTCCCTCATTAAACATCCAGCACTCCAGTTTAATTATGCGACTCGAGTTTGATACCACCTTGTTGTGGTGTGTGCCGACGATGCTGCCGAACATCTTGGTGCGCTCAGGGGCCCCGGCGCACACCGAGGGTGATTACACAAATCAGCATAAATTAATGAAACGAATAAATCACCGCGTGCGACGGCAATTTTCCCGCCTGTCTCCGCCAATGAAGATCTCAAGCGCGTCTTTTAGCGACAATTTGTTTTCGTTCCGTGCTGTGCGGTGGGACTCCTATGGGGCGGGCGCGAGAAGAGAACGGTGACGGCGCCACCCGCAGGCAAACAAAGGCGACGGTGACAAAACGGACGCAGGGAACGGAGCTCAAATTGGATGGATTTCCTCCATCTACTCGTCAGATATCAGACTTTTCAAGTTTTAAATCGAGAGAAAATCTTGCAAGAGTCTTTCAAGGCTGGTTCACCGCCAGCGCTGACCATCTGCGCTGCACATTCTGAGCAAAAAGGTTGGGAAAAAAAAAAAAAAAGAGAGTATCAAGCAGAATTTTTCCTCGTGTGTCTCGAGCAGCCAGCACATAAAAAGGACTGGGTGAAGAAGTGCAGGGCCAGTCTGGATATTATTCCGAGGATACGGCGTCCACCGTTATGAGCAGCGTCTCGCTCCTCCGAAACAACAGTGACAAAACGGGCTCGGACAGCGGTGAGGACGCAGCTGATTAGATCTGCAGCTGAGTGACAAGGCGCCCGCAGAGGAAATGAAGTCATGAAAGAATACACTGTGCGGGTTTGAAAATCATTACTTTTGACGCGGGACCGAGTTCAGTTTTTTCTGGCTCGGAGCGCCGTCGCTCGGAGCCAAGCATCACATTTGGGAAATATAAAGTTACATCCACACTACAAGGTACTCGTATTAGCCGGAGTGGCTGCGTTTTGTCAAGCGACTGTAAAGTTTATGGACAATTTATACGGCAGAATGTCTGAAGCAATGATGAGGAGACAGAAGCGGTTAAGGCTTCGGGCTCCCGAGAGCTGAAGCCGAGCGGTTTGCTGACTTCCCCACTAAGAAGTCTGCGCCAATACTCGGCTATAATTTGGTTTCCTCTGAGAGGTGGAGCACTTAACCCTGTTGCCAAGGCTGAGTGAGCAGCTTCCCCCGCCGGACACCTTAATGAGATCTGCACAGGTGTCACCATAGTTTCACAGCTGTCTGGAGGCTCCCGCGCACAAAGACAACACGCCTCGGTGGAAAAATAAAAAGCATCGCTGGGAACCACGCAAACAGGACCCAGACTCCTGCAGAGTCGACGGTAGAACAAAAAAAAATATGGCCGACCGAGGCTCAGCTTCACCCTCGTGAGAACTGAAGCCATCTGTATTGAGTCTGAGCTAAATGCTAACCCAGCCCGCAGCCCAAAACGGGGGTGGCTAATGTTGGCCATTTTAGCTCAGTGTATTTACTTCACCAAGTGCATTTGCATTAAACCCAAAGGGCAGGAAGTACGGTTTGTGGGTTGGAGGATGTGTAAGCCACCTCTGAAAATGCGTTGGTCACATTTGTATCATGTACATCAAAATAGATCCTTTTTTTCATGTGGGACCTGACTGAATGCTAACCATCACTATGTATTTACATTTAGGGACTGAGCCCCAGCGATAAGACTTTTTTTTTTTGACGTGGACTAAAAAGCTTGAAAGCTGAGATTTTCATTTTTAAGCGTTGCACTTATTCATTCAGTCATTCATTCTTCAGCTGCGATGCTAGGCGGGAACTTTAGCGTCCCTGATGCTATTGCTATTATTAGCCATTAGCTCAGTGCGAACACTCTGTAACTGACTTGCCGAGAGGTGCGGCACCAAAAGGCCTCAGGTGAAGGGTAAAAATGTACTGCTGTTGCAAATAGAGCATTCAGCCTGTCGTCTTTGGGTATTCATGTAAAATACTCAAATTTTAGGCAAAACACGACAATTTGATCTATCACTGGCACACTGGATTCCAAGGACAGTGGTTGAGGTCGACGTTAAAAGTCGCAGGAGCTGCCTCTCACCTTTTTATGCTTTCCTTAACGTGACTGAATTGGAAATGATTTCACCGCTCGATGTTGAACATTTGCGCTGCACGCGCGCCATAACAAAGCGGCTCCCTGCGCTCCCAGTGTAGCACCAGTGAACCTCCACTGGGCAAACAAGGACACGGTAGGTATAAGACGACTGCTGCGACGACAAACGACAAACTAAGTACTGCCAGAGAGCGCCCTTTTGCTACTTCTTATTGTTTCCCCGGCCGTAACTGTCAAAGCTATCCCTTTAGCTAGCCGCGCTGTCGCTACAGCCGTGGGCTACGGCCATCTCGCATCACGCGTCGCGGCGAAGACAAAAAAATGAGCTCTGACGCGTTGGGGAAAATCTGGACACGTCCTACTTGCAGGCACAACCTCGTCTTGCGTCAGCGCCGGAGGAGCGAGGAGGACGCGGCGGAAGCTGTGAGCTGTTTAGCTGAGAGCAGATAAGACGCGGGAGGACTTCTAATGAAGCCGCTATCGGTGAATCACCCAGAGTCTGACTGGGTTTGTTGTGTTCGGCCTGCACTGACACACACTGTGTGTGTGTGTGTGTGTGTGTGTGTCTGTGTGTGCGTGTGCGGAAGAGTGTGTGTCACAGCACTTTTTCCTGATGAGTCCGATGTGATCTGTCACTCCCTCCCTCTCCCTCTCTCCCTCTCTCTCTCTCTCTCTCTCTCTCTCTCTCTCTCTCTCTCTCTCTCTCTCTCTCTCTCTCTCTCTCTCTCTCTCTCTCTCTCTCTCTCTCTCTCTCTCTCTCTCTCTCTCTCTCTCTCTCTCTCTCTCTCTCTCTCTCTCTCTCTCTCTCTCTCTCTCTCTCTCTCTCTCTCTCTCTCTCTCTCTCTCTCGCTCGCCCGCTCTGCCTCCCCCTGGACTCCCACCATCACTCGTCCGAGTGAGAGAGTGGCATGACAGTGATGTGATGTGGCTACACACACTGTCAGGATGGATCGCTACCCGGGGAGATGTGCGAGCAGACACACGCGCGCACACACACACACACACTCACTCAGTCATACATGCGTGCATTCACCCAGAATAATACCGGCAATTGCACACATGCATGACCATACAACTGCAGATTGGGCTTCATGCACACACACACACACACACACACACACACACGGTCCAGTGAACTTCTGGGCCTGTCAAGCGAAGGTCGCTCAATCTGACAAAGTGTTCCAGTTGGAAACAGGCCCAGGGAGACATCATGGCTTCACCGCCTCCAATACGAGACGCACAAACATACCTGGAAGACGCATGCACACACACACAAGCGCGCACGCACACGCACAAACACATACCAAAAACCAGCCTGGCATTGTTTTTTTTTTTGTCAGCCAAGCTGGAATCACCATCTCGCTAATCGCCATGTGGAGCGCACTTTGCCTCCGATGCTCAGAACGCTCCAGCGACTCCCGCTGCGCACGTCGCCACCAGACAGCCGATGACACATGACCCCGTGATCAGATGTTGTGTGTTTGCCGCGTGTGTAAAACACCAGATTGCCTCCCTTCATACAAACTCACAACCGTGCCCTTTGAACCACACACACACGCGCGCGCACGCGCAACCTAGTCAAGGGTGAATGTCTGTCAAGTAGTGCCTCATTTTGTCGTCAGCACAGACACACACTCACAGATACACACACACACACACAAACACACACACATATACACGCACACAAAGCAACACCCACTAACACAAGCGAACACGCGTACAGCCGACCCCCACAGGACAACATGTCAGGCAAAGATCTGAGAACACATTTATGACTTGGCTGGGCAATGGAGCGAGGTGTGTGTGTGTGTGTGTGTGTGTGTGTGTGTGTGTGTGTGTGTGTGTGTGTGTGTGTGTGTGTGTGTGTGTTTGCTCACCCTTGGTCTGGACCTCCTTCTGCATCGCCATTAGACAGCAAGTCAGCGAGCAGGTCAAACAGGCAGAAATGAATCCGTCAGACCTCAAATTTAGTTGAACCTCACAGAGGATCTCTGTTTAAGCAGCTGGTTGTCAAGTGCAGTGGTATTGCAATAAACCTTTTATATATGTATGTATAAATGCATAGGCATATCTATATATATATACACACTATATGTATGTGTGTATATACATATATATATATATATATGTATATATATATATGTATATATATATGACATTTTTTAATACAGTTTTATTTAAATTACTGAATGTCTGTTTAAACAAAACACAGCGGGGGGGGGGGTTTGAAAGTCACATTTAGAAGATTTAAAAGTTTGTGTTTGCAGTGAAACAGAAATTTCAACTCCAACTAAAAAAGAAACGCTGACAGAAATCAATCAAAAATTGAATTTCTTTTCAATCCTGCTGTTGCTCAACCAACACCGGCTTCAACAATAATCAAACATTTTCTGAAAGACACTCATAAAAACACTGGCGTACAGGACCCCCCCCAACGCTCCCCTCCCCCACCATTCCAGGTTTAAATAGTCAACCAGGAGAAAACCAGACCAAGTTAATTTACCAGGGAAAATACAAACGTGAAAGCTGTTTTTCTTTCCACCCCTCCTCCGCCACTCCACAGCATTTGTGAATGATTAGCGCCACATTAGCTGAAGGGCTAATTGGGCCTCAGGAGTGAGGACCCCGTTAATAGCGCAGCGGAGAGCACATTTCCGTCCCGCTGCGAGGAGCCAGGTGGCTTTTGTTTGCGAGCGCTCGCACGGCTCTCGTTCCTCTCAAGACCCCGTCTGCTGCTCCTCCGCTGCTCCACTTAGGCCTCGAGTCTGACAACCGCAGGGGAGACGGGACGCGCGCACACACACACACACATGCAGGGACAGGAAGTGGTGGAGGAGGTCACTGCAGTGCAGAGGCAGCTTATGGCCGATGCACAGTGTGTGTGTGTGTGTGTGTGTGTGTGTGGCTGAGACGGTGCGTGTAGATGCGCGCGTGTATGGTTTTGCAGCGTGAGAGTGGAGGCAGCAGGCCGCGCTTTTTTTCCTTGTCGTTATTTTTAAACCAGAGTTGCGGCGCTCGTACGGGGAAGCGCGTCTGTCTGCTTTCTCTCTGTGTCTCGCTTCGGGCGCACCAGCCGTCTCCTCCTCCTTTCTTTCTCCCGCCTCTCGCAGCGCGGTTGAGAGGTACAAAGGGGTAGACGGTGGTGCGGAAATCAAGCGTTTCCTGAAAGCGAAATGTAGAACAAATGAAAGAAATGAAATGAAATATTAAAAAAACAAAACAAAAGTGTAGACCAGGGGTGGACGAACTTTTTGACTTGTAGTTTGACAGAGGGGCCGGACCAGCAGCAGATGGATGGAGTGTTTTGGTGACCCACCTCATAGGAGAAAATAATATATCATGGGATATGTAGAAAACGTGCTTTAATGTCCATTGAAAATGAACAAAATATTCTTTGAAGCCACCACAGTGTTTGGCTCTTTATTCAATTGACTATTAAAATACTGAAAAAATGTTGTTGTTTTTTTAACTATTGACTTACCATTAATATAATTTCTTCAAATTTAGCAGGGCCAGATTAAAAAGCTTAACGTGCCGAATATGGCCCCCGGGCCGTAGTTTGCCCATGCGTGGTATAGACACAAAGTCGAATATGCCGCTAAGCTAAGTGTGGCTACGACTCTGTTTAACGGTGGTCTGTGTGAAGTGCGTTCCTGGTGGTGAGGCGCAGCGACTCTGCTAATGAGCCGTTTTTGCATGTGTTCACCATGTTGACACTCCTCAGACATGCTAACGCATGCACCCACACCCGCGCCGGCTCACACGTCCTGAGAGACGAGAGCAGAGAAAGTCGTCCCAGTGTGAGAGTAGCAATTAAGAATCCCATCCATTAACAGGAGGGGCTGCGGAGGACGAGCAGCAGGTGTGTGGGCGTGCGTATGTGTGTGTGTGTGTGTCTGTGTGTGTCTGTGTGTTATCCCCACCCACCCGCCCTCCATCTTTGTGTGCATGTGCGAACACACTGTCGGTGGGATCCGCATGTATCCGTGCAGTATGTTTGCGGACGTGTAAAACGGTTAAATAAACAAAAAAAATGAAAGACATAGCGGGTGCGAGCCTTGCCGACCCTGCAGTATGGATGCGTCTGCTAGAGGAAGTCAGCAGCAGGTGTGAACAGAAGAAGAAGAAGAAGAAGAAGAAGAAGAAGAAGAAGAAGAAGAAGAAGAAGAAGAAGAAGAAGTGGCGCCGTGGCTGAGTCGAGTTGACTTCAATTTGCAAGTGAAAAATAAAAAAAAAAAAAAAAAAAAACACACAGTGTGAGGATGTGAGTTGGCGACAATTACCCTTCAGATTTGCTGGAAGAAGAATTTTACTTTGAACTTCAAAAAAAAGGACAGTGAAAAGGCGTGAGGACGCGTGTTGGCCGGACAAGCTAACGTTTGTCCCGATTACTAGCAGAGCTACACAGCTAACACAGCTAACCGTTTGTGTGTGAACCCTGATGATTCTGGTGATTATTAGTCATTTTTAGAGCAGTGATGGCCAATGTTAGACACATGATGGTGAGACTCAATCATGGAACCAAGAGGGCAAAAAAAAAGGTTACTGAAAAAAGAAGAAAACAGAGGGGAAAAGAAGCTAGGCCGTTAGCGGTGCACTTTGTCTGGTTTGTGCAACCACAGGAACAGAGCGATCCAGCAGTGGGCTCTCTGAGAGTGCACCGAGAGCCGTCGACGTCTCGGCTAAGAGGAGCGCATGTGATAGCTGATCCACAGGAGCGCAAAACGCTTTCCCCTCCCCGTCTCTTTGTTTCCGAACGAGGCGTGGGTGAACCTGCTGCAGCTGATCCCCGACGGTCCCGCAGGCCCGTCTGGAGGGAGACGCGGGATGATGCAACATGTGAATGTCACCTGATGGGATTCTTTTTATGTTCCACATAATGAGCTCCCATTAGCTTTGGAACCCCCGCCTCCCCCGAACCCCTGTCCTCCCCGCCCTCCCACCCACCCCCGTGTGATTTCAGAACCATTCATTTAAGAGTCTCATGATGAAGGTTGTAGGTTTGTGGGTTGGAACTCTCGCGGACACCTCAGGGAAAGGGAAGGGCCACCCAAGTGTGTGTGTGTGTGTGTGTGTGTGTGTGTGTGTGTGTGTGTGTGTGTGTGTGTGTTTGTGTGTGCGAGTATCCATGTGCACGTCTGTTTTGTACATGCGCACTTTGGTCTCACACTGTGCAGCACAGACACCACGGTGTGTGCGAGTGCGTGTGTGTTTGTGTGCGTGCGTGCGTGTGTGTGTGTGAGGGAAAAGGAAAAGTGGGTGAGTGAGTGTGAGTGCGCTGTATACAAAACCACAGCTTTGCTCCGTGCAGTAATTTATGCCACCGCCAAAACCACTGCTGCTGCTGCTGCTGCTGTTGTTACTGCTGTTGCTGTTGCTGCTGCTGCTGCTGCTGCTGCTGCTGCTGCTGTTACTGCTGTTGCCGTTGCTGCTGCTGCTGTTGTTACTGCTGTTGCTGTTGCTGTTGCTGTTGCTGTTGCTGTTGCTGCTGCTGCTGTTGCGGCTGCTGCTGCTGCTGCTGCTGCTGCTGCTGTTACTGCTGTTGCCGTTGCTGCTGCTGCTGTTGTTACTGCTGTTGCTGTTGCTGTTGCTGTTGCTGCTGCTGCTGCTGCTGCTGCTGCTGCTGCTGCTGCTGCTGCTGCTGCTGCTGCTGCTGCTGCTGCTGCTGCTGCTGCTGCTGCTGCTGCTGCTGCTGCTGCTGCTGCTGCTGCTGCCGCAGTTGCGCCTCCCCGGCTAAGGCCCCGGTTATGGCTCGCAGACGGGGATTACACTACTCACCCCGTGACTGTTTGTTTATCTTGCAGCCAGAACCCGCCATTAAAAGTGGGCCCTCGGTCAAGAGCACAAAAACAGACGCTTGTCATGTTCAAGGGCTGTAATTGTAGCTCTCGCGTGATGTTTTTATTTTCCCTCTGACCTCGGTGGATAAACTCAAGAAGCCACTTAACATGGGGCTTGGCTTGCCAGAGCGCGGGGGAAGAGAATTGAGGAAGAACGCAGTCACAGGAGGTGCGCTTTCCTCCACCTCCTCCTCCTCCACCTCCTCTTCCTGCTGCTTCAATCCACAGCTAGCTAGCTCACCGTGCAGTCATGCTGGACCCGATGCCCCTGCACGGCCCAAAGACTCGCTACCTGTTGCCGGGTCAGTGTCCCCAAACGCACCCTTTTGAAATTTCCCTGGCAGCCACGTGCACTGCAAATTTGCCCGACGCTACCACACAGGCTGTAAATGCTGTGGTTTACTGGGGTAAACAGGCGTCTTTCAATTAGCCTCCTGCTGATTGCTACGTGCATAAAACAGCCCCGTAGCTTCTAGTTTAACGTTACCCCCCCAAAAAAAAACAACCCAAATCAGCGCTGCGCCGTCTGAGTGGCTCGAATTGTTGACAAGACAAAGCTCGGCGGGACTAAACTTTACTCGGCCGTCAACAACTGGAGCAGGAGAACCACAGGGCGCCGTGGGGAACTCCGGCCTTCCCCTGGTCCTGGCTCGGGATCGCTCCGTCTGCACGGGGTTATTACGAGATGTGCAATTAAAAGGCACAGAGAAGGGGAAGACTAAAGACAAAATGATTCAAAGAGGAGAGTAAAAAGTGGCCTGGTGGCCGTTTTTTCCATGTGACAGGCGTAATTGAGATTTGTGAGGCGGGCTGAGGGGAGTCTGGTCTGCTGAGGCAGAGGAATCCAGTGAAATTAAAGGTTAAGGGAGGCTAATTGCTTCAGTGAGACACCCAGACATCAACCTACATTGGGCCGTAGGCATGATGTAGAGGAAGAATCTGGAGGGTGAGTAGTGGGAAGAGATGGAACAGGGCTGGAGGAGGAAAGTAGAAATCAGGCCTGATTTGAGCGCTGTAGACTGAATCTAAAGCCGCGTAAAACACATTGGGGCTTCAGTCAATATAATCCGAAGCATAAAAGCGTAAAATGTGTATTAATATGGGGAATGTAAATACGGACGTTTGACCGTGGAAACCAGTAACTCAAGATGCGCAACCAGTAAGTCAAGTCGATTAAAATCTGGGGGAAAAAGCTGAATTTTCGTTCACCATTTTTGGCCATTAGCGTTAAATTGTCAGTAGGTTCGAGTACTTGGCAGCACTACGAGTCCTGGTTCAGTCTGGTTGTGAGATTTACTCGCTATTGTGTGTTTAAATTTTTTTTTTTTTTTAAATGACCCCTATACAAAGCGGTGATCATTTCCCCAAAGGCTTCTCTGACACAAGCGGCCCGCTGGCGTCAATGCATGACACACTGAACTTTCCCAACACTGTTAGTTTTGTCAAGATTTTGAAATAAACACAGCGGCAGGATTCATTTCAGCACAGGGGTTGCGGATATGAGCAGTCTGTGACTTTCCGTCAAGTTAGAGCCATTACAAAACGCTGTTCTTTGTAAACAAAAAAAAATTTGGTGCTATCGCTAAAACAAAGGAAGAGCAACACGAAAAGCAGCCAAAAGCCACTGAGGACACTGGGCGGAGCTCTTAGGAAACCCGCCAGCAGCTTCACTATCATACTCTGGATGCAACGTTGTCTCCTCAACAGAGACTTCCACCAAAAATACAATAGAGAGAATGCTTATTAATGATGCATGCAAACAGCTCTAACGTAGTTTTAGTGACTTTATCAAAAATAAAAGCTTACATACGGTATATTGTTGAGGTCGTTGTATAATTAAATTTCATGCCACTGGATCCCCTTTGCATGTGACACACTTGGCCTTTAAGTTTTGCTGTGACAGCAGGAACAAACAAGACCAACGGAACACTCGTGATGTCTCACACTACCGTTAAACTACTGCAGAGATATTGAATACTTGCACAGCTATGCTGTACAGCAGGCAGACAGAGGGACAGAAGGACAGACTGGGAGGCAGACAGGCAGACAGACAGAGAGACAGGGAGTGGCAACCTGACCGCTGCTGTGGCACAAATGATGACTTGTCAAAGCCAAAGGGTAAATTGCTGTGGAGTAAATACATCACATGGTTCAGCGCGGTGTAGGCCTGGCCAGCTCATTGTGGCAGCCCTTTGAGTGCGTGTGTGTGTGAGTGTGTGTGTTTGTGTGCGTGCGTGCGCGTAAGCCACTGCAGTACAGCCGGACCCCGTTTGAGTGTTTGTATATTTGTGAAGATGTGTGCCGTTCCAGTGGAAAAGTGAGAGGAATCCGCATCTGGTAAGAGTCTGAGCTCCGTGTTTGCTGTTCTGGAAGTCACAGATAAACACGCAGGGATTTGGAGAGTTTCCTTTCGCCATCTCGGGCTCTTTTTTTTTCACAGCGCTGTCCTGTCTGCGGCGAGCTCGGCTCACCAGCGGGACCGAAGGAAAGAAGAGAGAGAGGAAGAGAGAGAGAGAGAGAGAGAGAGAGAGAGAGAGAGAGAAAGAGGGGCAGCCCCTGCCTTTTACCTTCTTGTGGCACCAAGTAAGTGAAGGTCCCGCTTGGTGACCCGCGCCGGCCACATCTAGGCCAGTGCTCCTCAGAAGCTCCGCCCTCGGCTGCGCTGGGTTAGACCTTGTGACCATCCCACCCAGTGACTGAACACTGAGGCCGGCCAGCTGGGGGCGGCGAGGTGGTTGTCTGAATGAGACCGCAGGCCAACTTGGCCGACTCCTTCGGCCTCCTCGGTAGACCTTCACCACAACTTCATTACAGGCTGGGGAGCAGCAGGCACGACCGCACTGTGTACATCGGATTCTGTGTGTGTGTGTGTGTGTGTGTGAGGGTGTGTGTGCGTCTGACGTGTCTCTTTTCTTTCCAATGCTCGTGGATCTGCACCTTCATGTTTAGCGGGACTTCATGTTTCCGTGAATGCACTACTGTGCTCGCTTTCCACACCCACCAGCGAGTCGGGGAGAATAAAAAAAGATGTTTGACTCGCCACAACTGAGACTTCAGACAAAACCCAAGTTTTCTCTTTTTTCTTAAAAAAAGGCAGAGTTCACTTAAAATAACTCAGCAACGGGAGATCTTCCTGTTTCCTCCACGCAGCAGAAAAAAGCCATAGGTCGGAGTGAGTGGCACTTTTGGCTTGGGCTGTGGAGCAGCAGCGTTTAAGACTTATCAGCCGACCGCTTCCTTCTCCACAGAAAAACAAGAGAACAAAGAGATTTCTGAGCTCAGACCGCAGGACCTTTGGACTGAAGGTTGGCTTCAGCATCACCAAGTTAAACCCAGAGGAGGCCGGCTGTCTGTACACTGTACACTGACTGAACACCCCACTGCACTACACAACTGTACACTGACTGCAAACTGCACTGCCCCACTGTACACTGACTGCAAACTGCACTGCCCCACTGTACACTGACTGGAAACTGCACTGCCCCACTGTACACTGACTGAACATCCCACTGCACTACACAACCGTACACTGACTGCAAACTGCACTGCCTAACTGTACACTGACTGCAAACTGCACTGCCCCACTGTACACTGACTACAAACTGCACTGCCCCACTGTACACTGACTGAACACCCCACTGCACTACACAACTGTACACTGACTACACACTGTACTGCACTACCGTCCACTCACTACACACTGCACTGCACTACTGTACGCTGACCACACAGTGCACTAGACTACCGTACACTGACTACACACTGCACCGCCCCACTGGATACTCACACACTGCACTGCACTACTGTACACTGACCACACAGTGCACTAGACTATTGCAAACTGACTACACGCTGTACTGCACTACTGTAAACTCACCACACACTGCACTGCACTTCTGTATACTGACTACACACTGCACTGCCCCACTGTATACTCACTATACACTGCACAGCACTGCACTTCTGTACACTGACTACACAATGTACTGCACTACACAAGTATACAATGAGTACACACTGCGCTACTGTACACAGTGCTACACTACTGCGCACTGCAGTGCAAGTGACTACTCAGCAAGAGACAGGACTATACTACACTTCACCACATCACATCGCAATATGCTTCTCTACATCCCACTACACAACGCTATGCTGTGCTACACTGCACTGCACTTTGCTAAAACACGCAACAGCGCACTGCACCGCACTCCACTGCACTGCACATTAGTAAGCCGCATCGCATCGTACCGTGCAACAACACACTGTAGTGGCCTATGCTGCACAACACCAGGCCAACACCACACGATCCCACACTTGGCTACACTACACTACACTACACCCACTCACACCTGCGCGCTAACACAACCAGTGCACTCCGCTCGCTGCTCTCTCCCCTCTGGAGGTGCTACAGGCTCGAGTGGTGCCGACGCTTCCCTCTAATTCTGAGCCACTTGTTCTCCTTCCTCAAATATTTAAACCCTTTCAGGCGCATTTAGGAGGATGTTGCTGCGCGTTCCTTCGCAGTTGTGTTGTTGACACCCCGGGAGGAGCGTCTGCACGCTTGCGGCTGCATGACAGCGGGTTGCGACGGGGGTACGACTCCCCTGAACCCAGGGGCGTCCCGCCAGCCACATGTCACCTGCATCAGTCTCAACGTCTGCTGCCTGCTTTCTGCCTCTTTGCCCACACACACACACACACACACACACACACACACGCTCTCCCTCTCTCATTGTATCTGTCAGACCTGAACCTCTTTATCTTTCTCTCTTTTTTTTTACTCCTCTCATCCCCCTGCCCTCCTTCGCTCTGTGCCTCCTCCTCTCGAGGGAGCGGTAAATGGGATGATGGCTTGGTGGGCAGCCTCCCCCTGCAGCTGAGGCCTCTCTCACCACCCACCACTCTCCTCTCCTGCGGCCATCCATCTCCATAAACGCTGCGCTGACTGGGAGTCCGTTGGCCGGCTCACAGTTACACAGAATGCAGGGAGGGAACAAAAGCGTCTAACACAATCGCTACGGGAGGAGGAGAAGGAGGGTGGATGGGTGGGGAGGCTGGCGAGGGGGCAGCTGTGCACTCTCAGCTTCAAAATGAGGGATAAGAAAAGTAAAGATGAAGGTTCCGGAGCAGTGAACACACACTGCCCCGGTGTCAGGGCAGCCGCGGCACATGTTCTTCAAAGTTCAGCCACCCTCGGACGAGGCTGATCTCCTCCCTCCGCTATCTCAGTGTCACTTTATCTCCCTCACTCTCTGCCCTCAGATGGAGCAATTTGTCCCTGCAAAGTCCATCTTATATCAGCCTGAGATCGATGTCTGCCAGTCAAAGGGCTCACACACACACACGCACACACACACACACACACACACACACACACACACACACACACACACACACCCCTCGCCGAGGCTTTAAATCACCAGATTATAGGTTTTATGAGTGTGACCCATGTGGAAATAATTGCTAATGTTCCGAGAGTAACCAGTGGAAAGGTGTGTAATGGGGCAATTTATAAATTTTTCGTTGTAATACATGGAAAGTATCCAGGCCATCTTCCTCACTGCTATTTTACGGCCTCATAAAAAGCAGGCCGAGCCGCACAACAGTGGCGGCGGCTATTAAAATCAATACCGCCGCTGCGAACACTGTTATTGCTTCCCATTTGTTGTTTGGCGAGAGAGGAACGGCCTTCTGGGAGGACTCGCCGTCGTTGAGACTGTTTGTTACCTGCTGTGGAATAAAACAAGGCAAAAGTCGCTTCCGCGCTGATTCCGTGTCGGGGATTTGCAAGCGCATCTTGCACTTTTCCACACTGGTACTGAGGCCGCAGGGAGAAGTTTGGTGCAAATTTGCGAACACGGCAGATGATTTGAAGCGTTGGGTTGCTCTTCTTTAGCGGGACTTCGTTTAGCTCCTTGCTGGCTGTTCAAGGTGCAACATTAGCCGCACACAACTGTGGCAGACTGCCGTTCCAATTGAAAACATCTCATCTGCAGTTACAGTTTGCAGTCTGGAAAGGCCGCTCACTTCTGATAGCACAACAACGCTAATCTGTCCCCCTGTCTTCTGCTGAGGCTTTTAGGAGCAGCTCTTTCAGCAGTTGTGCTCCTGGTTGGCAGCTAACTGCTTCAATCGAAGAGAAGTCCAGAAAAAGAAAAAGCTTTTTAATGGTGGTTGGCAGAGGTGGACAGTGGAGATTTGGGATTTGAACTCTGAGCCATTCAGCGACCGTAAGGTTAGCCAAAGCTAACTGACAGCAGGCTACCGGGAAATGTACAAACGGCTCACAAGGCCAGACATGAAGCTGACACCGCCGAAACAAACCGCGCAAAATTACCCTCCAGACGCCCCCTCAGCACCCTGACACACATACACACACTTCCTGTTTCACCATTTCCTCCTTTCACCTTGGCCATGCGTGGCGCAGGAGGCACCTGCTGTGCGGCTCCACAGCGCAGCAGCGCCTCAGACGGGAGCAGATGGAGGCAGGGATGGAGGGGTGGAGGGAGTGAAGGAGGTCTCTGGCCCCGATCCTAATGACAACCCTCCGCTCCTGCCCCCCTCTTTCAAGCCTCACCGCAGCGGCCGACCGCCTCTCCTTTGGTCCAGTCAGCAGGACACCACAAATAGCCCATTCCCTCCCTCCACGGCTCCCGTAACCATACGGCTGCGCGCAGGAGCCCCATAATTTTCCACTACGGTGAGAAAGTGTTTATGTGGGACGTGAGTGTGCGCGTGTGAGCTCACACACACACACACACACACACACACACACACACAGTATAGTTAGCTTGGTATTCCTCGAATCTGTCCTCGTTTTGGGTTCATTTTGTCTGTAGACGTTGGTTGGAACGCAGAGACATGCGAGCGAGTGTGATCGCCGAGTGTGATCGCGAGTGTGATCATTGTGTGTGATCACTGAGCGAGCCGCCGGGGCGCCGGGACACTTTGACACGGCTTCATCATCCGAAGGGCTGCTGACTATTTTCTTTTTCACCGCCGCACGCCCACAAGCTCGCAAACAGCTTTGAGGTGTTTATTTTAACGCTGGCAGCCGACGCGCACTCACACTTTGGCTATTAGCAACGCTGCCTCTGACGTGACCACCGCCACCCCCCCATCCGCCCCAAAACACACACACACACACACACACAAAGAAATTTAGCAGCCCGCTGCGTCTTTAAGCAGCAAATTCTGACCCCGAAAACAAAGAGGACAGCTGCCGAACTGGGCCAGGAGTGGAAAAGACGCGGCGGTGAAAAGGAGAAGTCGGGCCGCAGATGCAGTTGGTGCCGGTGTGGTTAATAAAAAGCTTTGGGGCTAACGGTTTGAGACAGCGTCTAATTCAGTCCACATTCAGTTAGAGGGAAGCCGCAGCGGCTGTGGGTGGTCCGAGGCCTGTCAGCGCTGCCGTTTTGTCCTCTGATGTCACGTGTTTAGATTTAAGGCTCAATTTGCTGCGTGTTCCACTCTGCTGCGGAGAGATGTGGAATAGGAGGAATCCACAGGAAGCCGGGGGAGTGTACGTGTGTGTGTGTGTGTGTGTGTGTGTCCGTGTGTGTGCCTTGCTCAAGATTCTCAACAGGGATATGAAACAGATGAGCAGTCTGGTTTTTTTGCAATGTGTGCTTGAGCTCCAGGTTTCGCTATTGACAGAAATGTCAGCCGTCGAATGCAAAAACACTTTCAGTTTTCGCCAGACGCCGCAAAAAGAAAAAGGGGAAGTGAGACGGGCGGCGAGCAGCTCCGTCGGGAGCTTCGATCCACTTCTGACAGGATTCAATAAGGCACGAAGGCGTCGGTGGGCCGGGAAAAAAAATAATAAAATCTTCGAGCCTTCACCGGACTTGGTCGAAGTCTTTGAAGCTGCTGATTAGAGGCGGAGAGCGACGCCGATCTCTCTAATGGTGACGACCAAGCCGCAAGTCTGTGGGCGCATTGAAACTAGACGCTGTCAGTCATCGCTGCTGCGTCTACGTCTTGCAGGTGCACACCTCAAGAACACCAATGCACACACACACACACAAGGGGGGGGGGCTCTCACACACCTCCGCTGCTCTATTTAACGTGCTTCAGATGCTACTTGCACATTCGCACACCCACAGGTTTGTTTGTGTGTGTGTGTGTGTCAGTTTCCATCCCACTCTTGCTCTCCGTCTTGGTTTGTGGTGTGTTGTAGGTCACACTTACACAACTGCGTAGGGCGGCAGCCCATTTTCACATGACTTCTTTACTCAACGAGCACAAAAAGTTTAGGTTCAGCTACTCAGTAAAACTCCCACACATTATCTATATATCTATATATATATATATATATATATATATATATATATATATATATACACACATATATATAAATATAAATATTTATATCTATCTAATCTATATATATATATATATACTAATATATACACACACATATATATATATATATACTGTACATGCACACATATGGAAATCATAAAATAGTGATTTTACACACATCATAGTGTAACAGGTTTCAGTGACCAATCACTATATTTAAATAGTGGATGTTCCAGTCCGTTAGTGCAGAGCAACTGTTTTGCATCACGTGTGACTGTGGCCTGAGTGTGCATCACAGCGTCGACGCCTCCTGCTGCTTCTGCACGTTGTTTTGTCGCCTTTGCTTCAAGCTCTGCTGCCGTGCGGTTGACAGCGCCTCGCAGCCACGTCGGCCGACCGGCAAGAGCACGTCCGCTCCCTGCGCGCGTGCACCCGCGCACACATGACATTTACAAACACACTTTTTCTTTGCATAAGTGTGAAAACGCCGCGCCGCAGAGAAACTGCAGCGTTTTGCAGCGGCGCGTCGAGATGAAAGTCGTCCGCAATCACTCGGCTGGCTAAGGGTGCTGAACAAGCTCAGTTCAGGTCAAAGCAACAAAGAAAAAGAAAAATCAGGCCTTTAAAAAAAAATGAATCATGGAGGCCAGGTGGTCCATTACAATCTAAAGAGGAAAAAGAAATATTTTGGAAGATATTAGTTCGTCAAAGATTCAGATAACAAATGGAATTGTTTTGGTGATTTGACATTTTTCAAGATGTTTTTGAATGTGTTTGTTTGCCAAGAACTTCTGATTTTTTTAATTAATAATAATATTAATAATAACAGCTTACAAAGTCCCAGAAGACCAGTGGAGGTTCTTCTGTGCAGGTTTTATTTATTTACGTCTGTGTGGGAGACGCGTTTGTTGTGGGGAGTGTGCGTATGCGTGTGTGTGTGTGTGTGTGTGTGTGTGTGTGTGTGTGGGGGGGACTTTTTCTTCCCATTCTGGAAAGTGTGTTCCCGTTTGGTTCATCATCTGCTGCAGTCTGGCCGGTGTGGGGGGGGGGGGTCCATTTGCATCCTCCTTCACCCTCTTGTTGTGAAGAAAGAGGCAAAGAACCGTCGTGAACAACGTCTCAACAGTTGCCATGACAACCCACAAAACCCAATAACCCGTGTGTGTGTCCGGGGGCGTGGGGGGTGGGGTGGGGTGGGGTGGGCTTGTGTGTAGCCATCGCACACACACACACTTACGCGTGCACACAGGAGCGCTGTGTGTGTCGGCCACGGTTTGAGGGCAAGAGGCAAATCTTGTTTACAGCATAGACACTCGCTTTCACGCGCACACACACACACACACACACACACACACACACACACACACACACACACACACACACACACACACACACACACACACACACAACTGCACGGAAACAATCTATCCACTTCACTACAAAAAAAAAGCCTCGAGCAGCTCTGTCAACACATCCTGTGTAGATGTGAGCCACCAGAGAATACAGTAACCCACAACTGCATGTGGTGTTACAGTTCCTACGTCAGACATCCGGTTTGAAAGCAGCTCTTTAACGCACACACACACAAAAAAAAGTACAGCAATAAAAAAAAACAACTGCATTTGGTAAAACTGGTAAATCAAAAAAAATAAAAATCTTTTACAACAGCGTTCAAAAGTGCCGAATACTTTCTGAGGAGAAACAATCCGACAATCGGGGTGTGTGTGTGTGTGTGTGTGCGTGCAACAATGTGGAGCACGGAGGAAGGCGGCAGAGGCGGCGCGGAGACAGAGAGCTACTTGTGGCTTTTGGGTTTGTGGGCTTCTGTGTGAGATATAACGGTTCAGTTTCCCTGTCAGCAGTTTCAGGCCGTGTAAACCGCTCGGGTTTGTGAAATGTCAGACTTGTTGAGAACGAGGAGACACACGGAGGGCGGGGGGAGGAGGGTGGGGCGGCAGAGGGGCAAAAACAGGCAACACGTTGTCTAAATTTTGTTAACTTTCGGAAATTTGCAGGAACCAGAAGGGATTTTTGCCTTTAATGGTGTCGAAATGGTGCTTTCGTTGGCGGTTTCTGCCGTTTGACTTTTTTCCCCTCTTCACCGCACATGCAGCCGTTGAATCTGGTTCAAACCGAGGAAAAAAAAAACAAAACAGAGCGGCTACAAACTTCTGCTGGACTACATCGCGACCCTGCAGCACCGAGAGTCCAGACGAGCTGCGCAGTTTCCAGATATGTGCCGAGGACGAGCAGATGCCACGAGTTACACAGCAACAACCGGCAGAAACCTGCAGGAGGACGACGGCGCTCAGTTTCCTGTCTTACTTTTGTGGTTTGCTCACTTTGCATTGATACCAGGGAGGGGCTGACAGCAGCAGAAGTACCAAAAAGTACCAAAAACCTGCACTCTCTAGTTTGGCCAGCAGGGACCGCCAAAGTTGGTTGCAAAAAGACTGAAAAAAGTGTGGTGGTCACTACTGAATGGAGCCTTACATTGATACTGTTATAAACCGGTAAAAAAAAAAAAAAAAAAAAATCGCCAGTATAAATATTCACATCTAGGCCCTCGGGTCCATTTTGTTGCATTCAGTCTTATTTTGAGGAAAGGTGTCCATAAAGTTGTGGCCGTGGCTAATATTTAGCAATAGGTGGGCAGGTGCTGGTACACATGCTTACACGCGTTTCACATGATACGGTCATTGTCTGCTGAAGTGCTCTGAAGATGAATGTTTCTCCATCTGGGGTCCTTCTGAGCACCAGACACTCGCTGTGGTCTCACTTCCTGTCCGAGCCGATTTGCCTGATGTTACCAGATCTTTGAAGCGTCGCATCAATCTCCCGCTACACAGGTCAGAGGTCACTTCCACAACCAGCACCACAAAATTCAGCTCCACTGTAAAAGCTTCTTGTTGGTTTTGGTGTAGATCTCGAGACGCTTGGCGCGTCACTGCCAAAAGGCGAGCGGTGTGAAGTGATTTTTCTCGTACACTGCAGTTGGACGCAGTGTTTGTCGAAAAACTCGCAGCCGTTGGCCCTCAGTTGAGCTCAGTTCTTGTGACTTGCGCTCACGTCCCAAACAATGCGGCGCTTTCACACTGTGCTCCCACTTGCCGCCACCCCCCAACCCCACCCCCCCAAAAAAATAAAACAAAATTGGACTAAAGATCTCAACACAAAGAGGACACACTATCATTTACGAGCACCCACACAATCACACACCAATCTAAAGCATAAAGCAACGACTTGTCTCAGACATAAGAGCAGATCCGCACGCTGGTCTGCGGTCAGCTCAGGGAAAGTTCCTCGCCAGCGGGTGGACGTTCCGGACATCTGGGTCGGATCAGGATTTCATGCTTTTGATCGACAATTACTGCACCGTATTTTTAGTCCTTACATGAAGTGCTGAATGACTGCAGACATCACATCTGTGTCTGGTCATTCTGCTGGTATGCAGTATTCTAGCTGTCACACTGTATTATGGAGCCCTGTGAAATACTTTTCTTTTTGTTTATTTATTTGTTTTCACCTCTTTAAATGAGTGTGATTTTGCTACTCATTAACTAGTCTGTGGGAATACCGATCATGTTTAATGATAGATTCATTTCATGTTTCATAGATTCACTTCCAACTTCAGATCAATGTGCAGCTCAAAAGAAACAGAATTTTTAAAGGTTCAAAAGAAATCCAAAGCCTTCAAACAGTCCATGGGTTGTCCTGCTGCCGGCTTCTGGAGCTCAATATTTAAAGAAAAAAAACAACAACTTTTTTTCGGTCATTCTCCTGAAAAATTTTCCTAAAAAACATCGAATTTCTTTCAAGAAAGAGGCCTGCTGGTGCTGTTGCCCAGGTTGAGACTCGTTCCAGAGCAGGCGGCTGCAGCGGATTAAAAAGAAAAAAATGAAAGAAACAATCGCCTCAGAAACAGAGAACAATGCGCAGCCCTGGAATTCTTACACCTGCTGATTAGCCGCGCGCACGCTAACGGCCCTCGGTGTGCCGACCCAAAATTGCCGGCGCAATCCGCAAAAATTAAAATGTAAAGCCGCTCAGAGCAGCACCTTGATGGAATCCGGCATTAAGCCGAGCGAGGAGGAGTGGATGTGCACTGGAGGAGGTGACAGTGAAGCCCCGCCGATGGGGAATTGTGCCTCCTATCTCCTCCCCCGCTCCCTCTTCCTCCCTCTTCCCCCCTATCATCACCTCGTCTGTCACTCCACGCGCCGCTTCCTTCCTCATTTCTTCCCCAACCCCCCACTTTTTTTTTTCTTATCTTCATTACGTTTCCCTGCTTCCTGACTCTTTCCCGCTTCTCCGCCCCCTCTCCGCCGCATTCACTCCCCTCCCCCACCTCCTCCTCCTCCTCCTCCTCCTCGCTCCTTCCCCCCAGGTTGTTTCCTCCACCTTCTATCTATAAAGGTGCCACATCTGGAAGCTTTCAGACTTCAGACTGGGGCCGCGGCTGGGAGAGAGAGAGAGAGAGAGAGAGAGAGAGAGAGAGAGAGAGAGAGAGAGAGAGAGAGAGAGAGAGAGAGAGAGAGAGAGAGAGAGGGAGAGAGAGGGAAGAGTGAGATAATCGGGCTAATCCCTCCGTCATCCCAGAGGCTATCACGCTACTCTATAACCCCCTAATCCCTCTAATTCCCTCACACTCGGCAGTCATCCTCGCTGTCAGACACATTGGGGATCCTTATCGCGCAGGCAGGAAGCTGCAGGCACTCGCCGCGCGCACGCGAGCACGCGGCCACCTGTGTGTGTCCGCGGCGACGCCCTTCCGGTCAGACGCTCGCTCGGCGTGGAAAACATGAAGAAAAACCAGATGCAGTTGGGGGAAGATGAACACTCGATGGCTCCGATTGGGGCTAACAAAGCTTTTTTCCATCTTCGCTTGTCTGTGTCAGCTGGAGGGCGGGGCGGCTGTGCTCGCCTCCAGTTCATGTCGCGGTGAAGCTGAGCAGGGGAGACGGCCGCCCGCAGCCGTGTTCCTCGGCCGCGTAGCTGGCGGCGAACTTCCGAACTCTGTAAAGACTCTCCACTAGGGGGAGCTAGCTGCAGGGGTGGGCGAGCGGGTCAGCAGGTTATTTTCTCCTGGATGCTCTCACCCACAGTGTGTGTGTGTGTTTGTGAGAGTGTGCTATTGATCGACGCATCTGTGGCTGTACCACCAGCTTGCTTATTTATGTGTGTGTGTGTGTGTGGGCTCCCACAGGCTCCCAGCTTCTCTAGCCTGCTTGCTCTCTGTCCATCCATTTTATTTTTTTTTCATATTTCATAAGAATACATGGCGACGCGAGATCTGACTAACTGTGCATGTTGAACGCAAAGATTTGTTTGATCCGAGGGTTCAAAAGGAAGGCGCAGCCGACAGACAGGAGTCAGGCAGGAGTCGCAGCGGTTGGTTGACTCCTTCAGCCCGAGGCGCTGAAAATGTTCTGGTCTTTGATGGTGCATATTCACCACAGCAACGGTGTTTTGTCAGAAGGCGTCTATTGACAGAGGAAGAACAGCATTTGTGACTGGAAGGGGGGATTCTCTGTGTGCGGCGCCACATTGATCCACAAAGAAAAGGGCTTTAATCATGATTTGAAGTTTCGGAGCTCGGCGCTGCATCGATTGCTGGTGCATGTGACTGGAGAGGGTTTTCTTTTGGGGAGTTTTTTTTTAAAAAAACATTTATGTTGTGACAGGGACTGGCAAAACATATTTTCTTCTTAGTCATGCTTTATGTGTAACCAGAACCCACTAGGGCCTCTTTTATCCCCTGGAGCTGTGCAGGTGCTTTTTTGTGTTACTGGCACGACAAGCTAACACACCAGGTATGAAAAAATGTGTGTTTCTGGATGGACTGGGTTAGATCTCTGCTAAGCAACGGACATCAACCTCAGCCAGGTGTTGGCTCCGCCCTCTGACGCCGCCTGGCTTCTGTTCCCCTTCCAAGCACGTGGACGGGCCAACAAAGTTTTCAGCAGCAAAGTAAAAGCCAGCCGGGGCTTTTGCAGGCGGCAGGGGGTTGCAAACAGAGGGCTAAACATGTTTGCAGGAGATGGAGGAGAGTCTTTTGGGATTCGGGGGGAGGAGCTTCAAAGAAGAAGGTACGTTTCCTCAGCAGTCCATTTAAATAAGACCGTGTTTCTATTATTTCATTTCTCTCTCTCTCCTCTCTCTCTCTCTCCTCTCTCTCCCTCTCTCTCTCTCCTCTCTCTCCCTCTCTCTCTCTCTCTCTCCCTCTCTCTCCCTCGCTCTCTCTCTCTCTCTCCCTCTCTCTCTGCACCAGTCAGTTCGTCATCTGCTCAGGGAAGCGGCGAAAACCCACAGCGACTGTGTGAGCTCCAGCCTCTCACTTCCTCCCTTAATGCCGTGTCACCGGTGGAATTTAGCCTCTGATGACACTTGCGCCCACCCTGTGACGACTCTGCAGCGCGCCGCCGCGGCAGTGATGTGAGTGCCGGCGTCGTCGGCTAATGCCGGAGATTGAGCCCGGCTTGCTCGGGAGCGGGAGCGAGACAGCTCATCAGGCCGGGGATGCAGCCAAGTGGAGTGTGACAAATCTCCATTTACCATCGGCGCACGGGGGCAAGGGGTAAAATTAGAAACTCCGCCGCTTCTAACTCCCCGCTGCTAATTCCATTTCGTGCAAATTAATAAGTGTTTTTGTCCCCCCGCCCCCGCCCCGCTCCAAGCCCGCCCCTCACCCTTTCATTTCCTCCCTCATCTGCTCTCCTTGACGAATTGCATTATCTCCAGGAAGGAGAAGAAGTGGGTGGGGGGGAGTGTAGAGGGCGGGGGAGGGGTGCGGGGGGTAAGCTCATACACAAGTAATGAGACATTGTTGGGCAAATCCCAAGTCGGTTCCAGCATTGTTTATGGAATAAACGCCTGATTATCAACTGGAGGAGTGCGTGTGTGTACGTGTGTGTGCGCGCGCGCGCGTGTGTGTGTGTGTGTGTGTGTGTGTGTGTGTGTAGCTTGCCCTGTTTGCTGCAGGGCAGAGTGCGACTTGTTTGACGCCGCTGTTGTTGTTGTTGTTGTTGTTGTTGTAGTTGTGGTTTGGCTTTTGTCATCATCATCATCACTGTTTGATATTTTGACAAGAGAAGGAAAAAAAAAACACCACCTCTGATAATTAGTGGAGTCGTAAAAATAAACGGTCCTTTGCCGAAATGAGTTCTATTTGCCATATATTTATTTCTGTAGCTGGGTCTCCCATTTTGAAATGTGTCTGAATATGACACAGTCGTCGATGGTCATTTAACATGTGTTTATTTTGATTAACTTTTGTAATGTTTTGGTTTGGTTTTTTTTTTTGCTTCATTACTTTCCAGGAAGAAGATTCACTCACGTGAGTAACCAATAAAAGAAAAAGGCAATGAATGATCATTACAGCCCAGGTAGCAGTCAGCGATATCTCCACGGTGCCTCGCAGCGCCGCTCCCACTCCTCTAACCAATAAGGCGGTGATTAGCAGGTAGCAGTGGAGGGAAAACACGGCGGATCAATGGAGCAGCAGGGAGAATCGATGCCCTACTGCATAAGACTGCCGCCCCCCCAGCTCCGCCCCCGCCTCGCCCCGCTGGGCTCCAGAGCTCTGGTAGCACGTCGTTAAATCCGCAAAAATTGGAAAAAAAAAAAAAAAAGAATAAGAAAAGAGAGATGCGTTTATGTTGTTTTGCAAATGATTTCATTTGGGGGCCATTCCGACAGAGTAGCTCCGCTAAATGACCGTTTCACATGTCGGCTCAAGAGGATGTCAATCGTAATTTGAATATTTCTTCCCTCAGCCTGAATGTGCAGCCGGTTTTTAATAGTTTTTAGTTGCCTGCCACTGGTCTGGGTAATAGGATAGAACCACGGTCCGTGGCTGCCAAAATATTAAGGCAGGTAGCTCCAGCAGGTGGGGCCGGACCAGGGAAACACGCCGCGAGGCTCGGCCGCTGCTCTCCATATCGGCAACTCCCCACTGAGTTGACGTTGTCAATCCTTCATGAAAAAATAGACTCCTTCAATTATTTACAGGTCGCGTCGACACCTTTTAACCTCTGACTATAAGGGAGGAGACACATCAGCACCAGAGGTTCCCGAAGCGATTGGTCGGCAAACAAGAATCATCAAGGTCACCGACTGACTGCTCAACACTTTGTGATTTCAGACACACACTGCTTCCACTCAGAAGAAGAAGAAGAAGAAGAACTCGCTGTGGCCTTCTAGTGGAGACACGTCACCACAACAAACCTTTACGTTCACATACTGCCACAGAATCAAGAAGATGTTTCCAATGGATTTCAACATGGAGTGAGTGTGTCAAAAAAAAGAACGAATTTTTTTTTTTTTTAAAAAGGAAGAAAAAATAAAACAACAAACCTGCTTTGAGTGAAAGGTACAGATATTCGCGTTGAGAAGCAAAAGTTTAAAGTATTCTGAAAATTAAACACCTGAATGAAAAGACTCGTTAGTTTCCAACTGTGTCAATAGGTTGCAGGTAAAATGCTGACAGGGCTGACCTCTGTGTGCTGGTTGCTGGGTGATCAGCAAGCAACAAAGGCTGTCGCTGCTTCGTAATTTGGAGCATTTATTTCATTTTTCGTTGTTTTTTTCCTTGCAGGTCACAACTGCAGCCAATCACAACCTGAGCAATCAGCGCGTCGCTGCGGTCGGCCGGCCAGCCGGCGGTCGACGCCTCATCCGCTCGGCGGGGGTGTGCGGGTTTGACCGCCGGGCGCCCAGACAGGTGTCAGTGGACGGCTGATCACCATGACGAGAGAGACGGCAGCCTGCCGGGGCCTCAATAATTCAGCGGGAGCTCCGGTCGGCGGCACAATATCGCTGCTCGCTGAGCCGTCGGTGCGCCGTCCCCCAGGCCTGGCTGGTTATTAAAGGCAGGAATTATATATTCATAACACAAAATATTGCTGCTTGTTTATTTATAGGCTGCCTCCATTCCTCACCCGTGTTTTGTCAGTCGACTTCTGAGCCGCCTACCTTCGCTTCGCCTCCGGCCAGATTTCTCCCCCTCCCCCCAGTGAAAAAGCAGGTGGTGGTGGTAGGGTGGGGGGGGGGGACTCAGGAGCAGCTAAATTGAAAGTTTCCATTATTATTTTTTCCGGTTACGACCGCGACCGAGCGAGCTATTTCCTTGTTTGCCTGTGCCTGGACTTTGCAATGAGGACGTGTGTATCGGCCTCACCCACTGTGATGAACTGGTGACTTGCCCAGGTTGTCGCCCTGCATCCACCCCATGACAGCTGGGAGAGGCTCCAGCAGACCCCCACCACCCACCCTGAGTGCAGGAGGAAGCAGGTTTAGAAGATGGATGGATTGATGGATGGATGGATGGAGCTCCTTCACCTCCCATCCATTTATCAGAGAGTGCAGCTCTTCATCAAGGTCAAAGGTCATCCTCCCAGTTGTGGATGAAACCCTTCACCTGGCAATCACGCCACCACTGACCAGGGTCTGTCTCAAATCCAGGCTGAAGGTGCGTTGCTTCACCACGGCTTCTCACTGCCAGCAGTGCTGTGACATTTCATTTTTGCCTTCGGTGTGATTTTCGTGTTGCGTGCATCCTTCCTGTTTCGTGCCCTCGATTTTATCGCAAAGCTCGTCGCTCACGTCTGGCGTTGCGTCATGAGCCGCATGAGTAAACGTCGGTTGGCTTCTTCCTCCCTTGTGAAACGTGGCGTCTGTCACCTCACAAAGGGCCGGCGACAGAACGCTGAGTCAAAAGAAAACAAAACAAAACAAAAATAATGGAAAAACTTTGTGGAAGCCAGCAATCAGAATTCCGAGCGAGCTCCATAAATACAACTTTTCACACAGCGCAGATGCGCCTTCCAACTGGCTGTTGTCGCAGCACATTTGCTCCCACTTAGCACACAGCACTCACGTGCAGACAGTGAATTCCTTGTTGCAGGGTGATTAACGGCGGGGAGGGAGAGGAGAAAACCCAAATAAAGCCTCCGTCCAAGACACATTTGTCTTCATTTGTCAAAAAAGGTGAGCAGCGGCGTTCTGCTGCGCCGCCAAGTTTTGACTGGGGAGAGCGGCGAGTTGGCCGAGTATTGATGAGTCAATCAGCGGAGGTCAGCGGGTTTTTTAGGGGTGGGGGTGGATGGAGGAGTGGAACTTAATCTCCTTCGTCCTTTAAGCGAAGGATTCTGGATGAATAAGCAGGTGGTGGAAAGCTATTACCTGCTCAGCTCGCCTCGCGCCGTCATCAGTCAAGGGCAGGAGGGTCCTGGAGAGACGCCAACTGTGTCCCGAAACACACACACACACACACACACACACACACAGAAATACAGCCACCGCCACCGCTACTACTGCCGCTGCTGGGGGGATGAAAGTTGGCACCTGCCATTTTGACTCCCTAGCATGCCTGTGATGCAACCGCCCTCTTCTCATAAGCGTGTACACACACACACACACACACACACACGCACAATCACAGTAAGTGGCCGTACAGCTGCTGTGTCCCCTGCTGGATAGCTGACATAATTGCGCCCCCACCATCACCACCACCACCACCACCACCTCACACTGCCCCTCCGTTCTTTGGCTGCTCTAATGGAGACGACGTGCACATCTGACAAGTGCACCAATTCCCCGTGACATGTCTGTTTACTACTCCGCTGCCTCCGGAGTGCTTGGAAGTTTCCGTCTTTCCGCAGTCGATGCAGCGGCTTGGTTTCAGAGACGGCTGCGTCCGCGCGCCTCCTCCGCGAGACGTCTGGAAAATTGCGAAGGCGAGAAAAGGAGCCGGATCGGCGAGTCCCGGAGATGTTGACATCCTAAATTGCTATAATCAACCGCAGCCCCGAAACTGCAAGACGTGGACTGGCCGCGATTCAGCGTCATTAGGGCGCGGGGCGGCGGGACGGAAGGGGAGGACGTGTGTTTGTTTTAAAGCCGAACGCTCCCAAAGTCTCTCCGTCGTGGCCGCCGGTGGCTGAAATGTTAATAAAACATGGACTGTGGGTGAGTGAAGGCTGCTCACTTTAAAATTCTAGACAAATAGCTTCCAACCCCACACACACACACACACATGCACACGTTCAATGTTGGAGCAGATGTGGAGGTCAAACAGCAGACGGCTGGTTTTTCCACTTGTCAGTCGAAGCTCGGTGATGTCAGTCTGCTTCCCAGCGGAGAAAACCTGCGCTAAGCTATGGAAGCATCCAGGAATAATAAGAGCAGATTGAACCGCCGAAAGTGCCGGCGCGAGGACAAAGACGCATTTCTCCGTGCTGGCCGCGCTCCAGAGTTATGATTCAGGAGTGAAACAAGTCCGGCAGCACTGGGAAGGCGAAGACCGCAGGACACATCTGGCGAGCGGCTCTGAGAGACGCAGTCCATCTTATAGCACGGGAGCAAATCTGCTCCATCCCCTTTAGGATGTTTAACCATGAATATTTATACATGGTAATTAGATACAACACAAAGCTCTTGTTGTTGTTTTTGCCCCCTGAATTTGATAATAGAATTTTGAGTAACCTGTTCTCACCTTCAGCCCTCAGTGTAGAAAGACTAGACTGAGGTCTTGTCTACGAGGGGAAATCCCAGTTTTGAGCAGGACGGAGACATGTGATAGTTGTCATTTTTGAGTTGTATTATTTTAAAGGCCTAAGGCTTCAACTGTGTTAGCACTGCATGTTTTTCCACGGAACTCCACTTTCCAGTTAGGCGGCAAAGAAAGCGTCACACCAGATATAGAGGCAAATAGAAAACTGGTGAATTACAGTTTTGTGCAAAGTTGCGGCTTAGAATCTTGCAATTGGCTGTGTTTAGCTACACATTAAATATATGACGTCTTTATACAGGTACTACCCGAAAAATTAGAATATCTGGTTAGAAAAGTTGTTTTATTTTGGCAATTTTACATAAAAGATGAAACCAACAAATTCTATTGAGCCATTACACGCAAATTGACATCTCTACAACAACCTTTTCAGGATATTCTAATTTTCTGGGTAGTACCTGTATATATATGTGTGTGTTTCTTAAATGAAAGAGCCATTCCACAACTGACTCAACAGGTCAGTTTAATATTATTTAATTCAGCATTTTACAAAGTCTAGCACAATTAATCCAGCTCATAAACATGAACAGCCAAGACTCCAGTTTCTGTCCAAGAAACTCCAGACTGGTAGAAAGAAGAAAACATCTCCAGAACTTCAAATCCAACAAATTCTCATTTTGGATGAACTCTACCTTTAATGCCCTGCCTGTGGCTTTTCCCTCTGCCGGCTTTACTGTAAATGAAATTACACATATTAAAAGCAGCTCTGCGAGTCGACACATCGTGCCTGCTTCTGTTCTTGCACACTGAACTTTTCACTGAACTTTTCTGCATGTGAATTTTTCATCGCAAAGACGCTTTTATTTGTGAGTCATATGGAGCGAAACCAAAGACAGAATATTCCTCAGTAGCCTAATCTGAAGGAAACAGTCAGTGGGAAACACACCGAGGGGAGGGAGGGGAGGAATGAACTGGAAATGTTGCCAAAGCAATATCTGTAATTAGGCCGAGCTGCCAAGAAGACTGAACCCTGCGCTTGGCACCTCCAGCTTGGCACGCAATTAAGATTGAGGCAGACAAATCACCGTGTCAGAGGTTCCAAACGCACAGCTGACAACGTTCTGGCTGCGGAGCCCACTTCCTCTCACTGAAGTCACTAAATGGTTTTGTCACGACACTTTTGTTTGTTTTAACCGACTCGGCTGTCGAGCGTCACTTTGCCTTCTCCGGCAGCAGATGTTTGCAATTAGGAGGCAAATTTGTGCGGAATTTCTACCATTTGCAAACACGAGCGGCCACGAGGCAGGAAACAAGGCCTAGCAAAGAAATGTGTGGTTTGTATTTTTATTTTTTTAAAAAAGAGAAAAATTGGTGTTCAACAAATTAGTGTCAATTGGTTGTTTTAGCCGCCTGCCTTTAGTTCTGTTCAAACCAGTTCAAACTTTTCTAAATGACACACAGAAAGCCACATACAATCTCTCTGTTATTTTTGGTAGTTTTCAATCAATTGACAGTAAAAAAACTTTCCATATTAAATCAGAACTTTTAGCACGTTTTCAGTGTTTGTTTTTTGGCATTTGCGAAGACCAAACGCTTGACAAACTGTTAGATCGAACAACACATCAACATGGTTTGGACGCTCCGAACTACACAGTTGACGCTCATAGGGCGGATGGCTTTTGTGCTGTACACACGCCGGCCTGAACTGTCCATCTGCTTGCTGGTCTGAGTGTTTCACAGACTGCTGCTGAGCTACTGAGATTTTCACTTACAAGCAACCTTCTTTTATTTATTTTTTTATCAATAACCCGACTTTCCTTAGAAAAATCTTAACCTTATTGGCATTTTCTTAGAACTGTTGGTCGATAGTCAAAGGTGCAGAGCGCATTTCATGCATTTCACTTCATTTCAAAGAACTGATAGAATAATTCTTTCCGAGCTTAGTTGCACAAAGGTTGCAGAGACAAAGCAGGGTTGAGTGACTCGTCTGACAGAAAGCGGGATTTCAAACAACAACAAAATCTGGATGAAGTCATTTACTGTCAGTGGGTTTTTGTTATCAGATGTTCCAACGAAGTTGCACCGAAACTTTACCCAAAGGCTGGAAACGTGGGGGTTTCGTGGGACATCATTTGCGTCAGCGACGGGGCTCCTCGTCAGTTTGCAGCATCTCCATACCAACCACAGCCACAGGTTTTGCTTGTGTTGTGAGTGGGCGGCACCAAAGTGAACAGTGAAAGTGCAACCGGAGGGGATTTATTTGGGATGGACAAACAACACATATCTCTCTCTCTCACTGAGTCTCTCTCTGAGTCTCTCACTCTCTCTTTTCTGGAGTGTCTGTTGAAAAGGAGGCGTTCTGCAGACTGTGCTGTCGTTAGCATTGAGCAGTGTCTGTCCCATTGATTTCACAAGCAGACGGACGGAACCTCCGGCTTCTACAAGGAGGCCAATGTGAAAGTACCAAAAATATTGCATTCTATGGTTTGGCCAGCAAGGGCTGCCAATATAAATACAGCTATAAATACAGAAAGTAGCGCTAAAGTTATACCTTTACAAACTGGTGAAAAATGATGATTGATCTCAATTGCGAGTTTAAAAAAAAAATCATTATATAGGCCGTGATGCCCTGATGATGTAGCCATAAAGCTGTGGGCGTGGCTAGAGTTCAGTAACCAGGTGTAGTTGGCTGACCAGCGAGTGGGCAGGTATTGGGTGAAACTCTGCACTCATCTCCAAACATTGCTCACCTCCAGTACCGCCCACACACCCAAATACGGAATCTTCCAGATCAGACACAAATGCAAGACGGTGGTGAGCTTGAAAACAACTCGGAGGCTTCAGAACTTTATATTCACAAACAGTCAACACTTCGTCCCCCAATACATGCCTTATTCTTTTCCTGCTAAAGCATTGGAACGGAATGAGGGAGGGCAGGCAGTGGGGGGGGGGGGATTTACATGCATTGACATTAGATAACAAGCAGCAGGAGCGCATGCACAGGGGGCGCTGTGACATCACTTTTTCCACTGCAGATGTAGCGATGAAAGTGCAAAGCAAAATGTGATTTTCCTGAAGTCTGAAAAAGCTGAATATTGTATATTGCTGCTTTAAAGAGAAGAGGGAACACAGTTGCTTCAGTAAATCTGTGAATAATGCATCACAGAAAAAACACACATCAACAGTGTATGTGCTCATATGAGTGAGGCTGCAGTTCCAGCTTAGTTTAACCGCCGGCTTGCACATGGTTTTAATAGATAATGCAGCGGTGATTTAAATCTGATAAGAAATTTATTTCTCACATAGCTCAGTGGTGCACAAATTTCTGCGCAAGTTCAAGGAAATAAATAAATCCGGGAATAAACCCGGAATCTTCTGGCACTCTCCCTAATTGCTCCCTCCACAATATGCTTTACAGATCCCTTGAAGATTGTTGATATTAATATTATACGAGTGAGACTTGGAATCTTTGGCCAACTTTTGGATATAAACGAGCTCAGACGAAGATCCCGAGATCCCCAAGATCGCTGCAGTTAAAATCAGGATGACATCATCCTGCCAGTGCGTGTTTAGTAGAGCACGCGGAGGGTCAAGGCTCACGTCTCAAAGAGATCACTGGCATGCAAATAGTTGCACTCTTTGTCTGAGAAACAGGAGGTTCAATAATCTGATTGTCAACAACACAACGCAGGGCCGCGTCTGATTGGCCCATTGACCCAAAACACAGCAGGGGACCAGAAAACTGATGCGCAACATCATATCATCACCACATCCAGGTCAGGACGCCACTTGCTCACGACCTCGCTAATGTTTCCATGTTTTACCACGTTCGACGTCCTGCACTTCATTTCAACAGGCGGCGAAAAGCAGCCGTCGTCCTGAAAGCAGAATTCCAACCCACGCCGAAGACTGTCCCTCGTTATGACCATTAAATTGTGATTCCACAGTGATTTACTACACAGAAAGCCCTGGACATGTTCCCAGGACTTTCCAGTTCAAACTACAATCAGCGCAACACACCAGGATTGGTCTCGCACACACACACACACACACACACGGCCAGCCGGGGCCCTTGTTGGAGGTTATTCAGCATCTGCCGGCCTGTTGCGGCTCCTTTTGATCCATAATCCGCGAGGAGCGGAAGGTGAAGGTGTTCCTGTCAGCGCGCTCGCACTCCCCTCAGACATGTTGGTGCGCACGTCTGGTACTCATGAAGCCAGAATTCAGGCTCACTCCTAAAATTACAAACATCATGAGGCAATTTGCTCTCATGAAACATGCGTCATCCGGGCAAGAACAAAAGACAAATAACCCGCCGTCTTCTTTGATTTCTTTCTTTTTTTTTTGTTTTGTTTTAATACCACTGTCAAGGGTTTCCCCCCCCCCGACCTCAGTTGATATTATGCCAACAAGGCAGCCAGCAGGGGAAAAGAGCAGCATGATTGCTTTTGGAACAATATTTGGGGGTGAACTTGTTGTACAGATGTTGGGACACGTGTGCAGCATCCAGAAGTCTGACAGGTTCCTGAAACTGTGAGCCGCCGTGATCGGAAATTTGAGCCCTCGGGCGGTCATAATTAACGACCTCTTTAGAAACGGCGGTTAAGAACGGGGTCAAACAGACAGCGATTTAACGGAAAATCGCAACCAAACAAAAGAATTTGACCGCGCCAGCGAAACAGGGCAGGATCGACACCACGTTGACGAGGCTATCGAGTGGAAACTCAGCAGCAATTTTCGCTGTTGTGATTGATTCGCAACAACAGATCAATTTTTTTTTTTTATCTTAACCGGCATGCGATGTTCCAAATTACACATAAAAAGTCACATGTGCGCCCCACCCCTGTAAACGCTGCTTTCCGCCCTGTTTTGTCGTTTTACGAGAAAAGGCTAAGCACATAATTTTTATTTTATTTTACATTCCGTAATGATTACAAGGGGTGGCGGAGGCAAGAAGAAAAAAAAAAAAAAAAGACGGAGACAAACGTGGGAGACGAAGGAGAGAAAAAAAAAATCTGCATCAGGAACGGAGGAGAGCCAGGAGGGAAAGAAAATAGCAGCACAGGGGGGCAGAGAAAGCATAAACACAGGAAATTATTCATAGACTGAGAGTTGTGTTATTTGCAGGCTTGGCACAAATACTAAAGGATTGAGCGCAGGCACACACACACACACACGGTTCACATTTGCTTGGCGTTGTGCACCATGTTTGGGAGGCACATCTCTGGAGAGCGGCGCAGTCTTCCACTCTGCTCAATATTGCATGAGTCTCGGCTAAAAGTTGAGCCGGGGTCCTTCTCTCTCTCTCTCTCTCTCTCTCTCTCTCTCTCTCTCTCTCTTTTTTGGTGTTTTTGCTAAGCAGCAGGAGTAAACAGAGCGTAGCCGCAGCATCATAGGGACAATTAAATAAACAGCGGCGCAGGGTTTTAGGGAGACACTCTCGTGCTAATCACTCGCCGCGCCGAGAGCGGCGCGCTGCGGAACAATTAAATCACCGCCGTTTATTAAAACCCTTCGCCGGAGCCGGTGGAAGGAAGAGACGAGGATTAGGGAAATATTTCCGTCCTAAAAATGTGTGACACGGGCGCCGAGCACGCATGAGTGACTTGCGCGCCATGAAAATGTTGGGGGAGAACGTGTAGGTGCGATGGTGGTGAGGGGCTGGGGGGTAGACGTCCCAGCTTAAGATTTTTAAGGCAGCACAAAGGATATTTGAAATAATAACTGATGCAAAACAGAGGATTTGAGAGGGGATTTTATGGCTCTGCTTCACATGTGGTGAGTCAGCCTTTATTCCGTAAACCCGGGGCTTATCTGTCTGTTAGGATGGGTATGATAATGCTACACCAAAGAGTAGACACACACACACACACATGCACACATACACACACACACAAACGCATACACATACACCCACACACACACACTCACACAGCAAATGTGGAGTTATGATGGGTTAAATGCTATGAGCGTACAACGTGATTTATGGAAATGAGCTTTTTTTCTTAATCGGAACTTAACGTGCATCTGCGATGAATTATCATCCAGCTAATGAGACGATCAGCCTACTTGTTGTAAAATAAGGCATCTTGAGCGATACAGTGACATCAGAAGTGGCCAGTATTTTTAAAGAAACAAACAAACAAAAAAGTGATATACGGATGACCACCTGCTATTCATCTGAAAATTAAGCTGAGGTCACTTTAAGTATTTTACATCTCTGATTGCAACTTCCTTTTAGCCGTGACAAACCAAGGAAGTGGCCACTGTAAACTCGCCATCACAAACCAAAGAAGAAGACGATATAAAGGCAACATGAACTGAGCATTTTGAATGAAAAGAGGAGCCGCCACCCGAGCCTTGCCTACTCTTGAGGACGGGAAAAAAAACGCCTTCTATTGGCTCTTCACTGCGTGGATACGTGAGATAAATCAAATCTGGTTTGTCAGGTTAAAGTTTGCCAGCGTGCTAATGGCTGACAGTGGTGCTGCGTCAAACATCGACTCCACTGAAGATGAATCTGCTCCCTTTCACTGTTATCTGCTTCGGACAAAAATGATTAGTGAGTTTCATGTCTGAATGAGGGGGAGGGAGGGAAAATTGTGTGCCAGTCCGTTTGAGTGTTCCAGGTCACTCACTTAACCGATGTCAAGGAATGTGTTATCGCCCACCAGTGACAACACTTCACCACAATTAACATCCATTTACTCGGGTTTACATTATTCCTGTTATATGATTGCCTTTGCTTCATAGCAGACGCAACAAGTACATAATTATGGCCATAATTAAGCCGCAAAATAATAATAATGATTTAAAAAAAAAAAAAAAAAAAAAAAGCGAAGTTCAGAAGCGGGCCCTGCCCCATGAGCACCTTTGAAACAATGAGTGTTCGATTCATTAGCATCTGCTGTAAGCGTATTAATCATCTAACGGGCAATTAGCAAGCTGTTACCATTGGCGGCTGGTATGTAAATATATTCCTGGGCTAATCTCTTCCTCGGATAATAAAGGAAACATTATGAAAATGAGCTCTGCCACTATGTAAATGATGGATGCCGTTAATTGCCCTTGCGGCACCTCAGCTCGGATGGTGGGCGCGGCGGCGGCGGCGGCAGGTTGGACGGGCTGCCGCCGAGGTCACGCGCCAGGCTGCCGGCGGGCAACACACTGCAGCCTGCATGACAATTTATGGGCTGTTGAAAAAGCTCTCAGAGAGCCCTTCTGCCAAACAGATAATAAAGCTCGGCGCTCGGAGTCGGGCCCAGAGGGACCAGCCGCCAGGGAAACAGTGGGCGGGCATACATACATATATACATACACACACACACACATATATATATATATATATAGAGAGAGAGAGAGGAGAGAGACTAACAAGCAAGAAACACCAGCACTAACAGACACTTTTCTATTTCCTGTCAGCACATTAGTCTTCGCTGAACATGTGCGGCTCGCCCGCGCCGCCTCGACGCTAACAGGAAGTGCAGCCACGCCGGGAGGATTTTCTGGCAGTCTGCAGCCCCGACTCGGCAGCACAACAGCACTAATGACATTCGCATCGTGACATCCATCATGGCCACGCTCATAAAGCCCTGTGCCAACATGTAGAACCCTCCGCCACCGCCGCCCTCGCCACCAGAAGCACCTCGGCCCCTCGGCGCTAATCTATGCAGTGCAGGCGCAAAGAAGCCATTACAGCTCTGAATACATGATGAGGCTCACGGCTAATGCTGTTCTCCACACCGGCGGCGGCGGAGGAGGAGGAGGATGAGAGGCAATATAATTGAGGCCAGAAGGCAGATTGTGATCTATTGACATTAAGCTCAGGCTCTTAATCTGACAGTCGTCCCCCTCAGAGACGTTGACAGACAACCGGGTGGGCAGCTGCCGCAGCCCCCAGCCACCACTCTAACAGTCACACGCACACACACACATACACACACACACACACACACACCAACCAGTCGTCCCTCTGTTTAACATCAGGCAAGTGTGAAGTACGTTTCCAGGAGACAAAACCAAACACGTTTGAACTTCCAGTCTGTTTATTTTTTTTATGGTGCCCCCCCCAACAACCCAACTCCCTCCTCCCTCCCTCCCCCACCCACCACCGGTTAAAGATCACTCGAGAGATTTGTGGCTTGTTGCCTCATAACAATGGTACAGAAATCCCAGAACACACACCCTCGCTCAAACATAACACCAAAATGGAAAATAATTACTGTACACTGACTGCGGTCTATAATTAAAGATGTGACAGGAGGGTGTGAAACAACCCAAAGTCATAAATGGACCTCCTCGGCGGTCATGCTGCTCATTTCATTCCTGAAAACACTTCCTGATTAATGGCTGACTTTGTTCAGAGGTTAATGAGCAAAACTTAAAGCAACTTAGACGCATCTTTTTAATTTTCTAAAGTCTACTAAGTGATGTGTGTATGTGCGCGCGGCTGAATGCGCGTGTGTATGTGTGTACAACCAACATGTCTTTGTAGGGCCGACATACATAAAAACAATATTGGCCGGTGAACCGCGACGTCTAGCGCAGCGCGAGGTGAATGCCCGAGCGACGATAGCCACAACAAGCTAGTCTTTTCACATGTTAAAAAAAATATATATATATATATATATATATATATATATATATATATATATATATATATATATATATATATATATATATATATATATATATATATATATATATATATATATATATATATATATATATATAACACATTTTACTTTCACCCTGAATAGGAATACGCGGTTCTAGAAAATGAATGAATGAATGAATGAACATTTTACTTTCATAACATACATTTCGGGTTCATTGTTTACCCGGATACGCTGTCTAACATTTACCGGTGCTTTCACTTCGTGTACTCACCTATTGGACAGAAGACACACAGTGATGGAGATGAGGCGGAGAACACGTCTTGCCATCTCGGACGTAGCACGAGCTCTGGGGAACAGGTGGTGTAGCCCAGCGCTTCCTTTCTCCCCGAGGCGGCACATCGTGCTCACCGCCACCCACAGGTGAGGAATGGAATAACGTCTACGCTCAAGATTGATGAAAAAAAAAAAGTTATTAATATAATCAAATAAAGACAGGAGTTTTAACCCTAATTAGTTGCACTAATAAATTAAATATTTGACCATTTATGGTGTATATGTACATGTGTAATACACGGAAACCATCGATAGCACTTTGTTAGATGGGAAACTTTTAAATGATCTGTTCTGTTCTGAACTGGCACTGGATCAAGCAAAGGGACTGTGTGAAGCCGGACCGTGTCCTCTGGGCTCAGAAAGGTCTCGTCAATTAATCCCAGAAACAATCCAAACGTTGTCTTGATAATTACAATAACCATTAGGTCTAATCCTAATCCTAATCCATTCAGGCTCCAGGAAATTGCGATGGACTGTTTTAGTACTGTTCAATTTTTTTTTTTTTAACATTTTGGGAATGAAAGGAGTCATCAAGTGAATGAACAATTAATTGATGAAAATGAAAATGAAGATGTAGTTGTTTTTTTTTACCTTCAGAATATGAGAGAGAGAGAGAGAGAGAGAGAGGAAATGTTACATTTAGAGGTAAAACAACTAAATGTTTCACAAGTAGTTGGTATAAGGGGTGCAAAGCACACGTATGCGCACACACACACACACACACAAACCACTGTCCTGTCTGCGGTGTGCAGCCAATTACAATAGAGCGTCGAGTCACATGCTAACAGCCTCTAAAACCCCAGGGATCCCAAACGGCAGCCATTTCTTCCGCCTCCTTGGCTGCCGGCCGCTGATGTCGCTGCCCAATCAGCAGCAACACTGAGTCCTTGTAATATTTAAATATGCGTGAGTGCCGGCCGTGTTATTCTTCCCACATGACTCACCACCCCCCCGAAAACCCTCCACCCTCCGCCGCCCCCTCCCCACTTCACGGGCCTGCGGAGCGTGCTGATTTACTGGCGGGTCGGCGACGAGGGGGAGGAGACGGCAGATAACGTAGCGTGGAGGGTGTAGGGTGGAGGAGTCGGGGGGGTGGTTGGGGGTGGGGGGTCGTATGCACCGCGACTGATGCGAAAAGCGGCCCCAGTGTCGGAAATCATTTGCGGTTGGGCTCCCGAGGCCCCGGTGATTCGAAGAGGCAGACTTCAGAGGGCCTGGCAGCCTGGCAGGGAAACACAGTCACATCACATTAGAAGCAGGGGCTCGCAAATGAACGCCGGGCACACCGGAGCCCTGGATGCCGTCCAGGCGCTCGGCGGATTCAGGCCCTTTATTTTTGGGGGGGGCCGAGACGCTCGGCCCGTTAGGTTTCATCCGGCGGTGGCGCCCTTTCGCACCTACGACGCGCCGACTTTGAACCGTTATTTAATGGCGCGAGTAAGTAGCGTGAACCGTCGGCCTGAACCCGGCCATAAATGGGGCGGGGGAGGCGGGGGAGGGTAATCCACTAAGTATCTAAAAACAGGCTCATTTGCGACGGGCCCGTCCACGAACGGCATCGACCTCTCCCTCTAAAACCCCTCTGCCGCGCAATCAATGCTGCAGTTTGAGTAATGCCGAGCCCATTAGGCCGCACCAAATTGCTGCGGGAGGCTGGGAAAGAGTGTCATCTATTGTGGGAAACGATTGCTTAATATAGCGGCGAGGGGGCCGCAGGAGTGCTTAGCAGAGCACAATCCGCTAAGATCAATAGCAACCGTCGGGCGATATTGTTTCAAACGAGGAAAAAGTGCAACTATGATAAAAAGCACTCAATACCGGCGTCTGGGCGGGAGAGACGCTGAGTCAGCAGTCAGGGGGCGCTAATGCGGCGCTGCAGGGAGGGAGAGGGGCATGATGGGATAAAGGAGAGCTGGGCTCGAGCCGAAGGTCAGGAAACTCTCAAGGTTAAAGGCATCGGAGGACTCGTCTAATTCGCTCGGCTGCGTTCTGTTGCAAAAATGATGGATTTACAGTCGGGACTGCACTGAGCCGGAATGGAGGCTTGAGTTTCACAGCACTTCCACGACTTCCTTGTTTGCTCTGATTGTTGAACCAAAAGCTGCAAAGTGAAAGGTGTCTGCACACAGTCAGTTCCTTTATTACGGCCTCATCGCTGTCCTGATCTAGCGGTGAGCAGCGAAGCCTCACAGCAAGAAGTTACTGCAGGAGGGGCCTTCCTCAAAAAAGTGGGAAGATTTGGATTCCTTTTTTCAATATTATGCCAATCCGCACAAACACCATTGAATGTGGATGATTAGAATACTGCGGTTGGCAGTGGGGCCTCTCTTCATCCCCCACTCCAAACCCCTTCTCTTTCCACTATCATTTCCTGCCTGTTTCTTCGCTAACATAACAGTTTTATTTATTTTTATTCGATTTTATCTCTTTCTTGTAATCATTTTGTGATGATTGGTTGGATAACCAATTGTTATTGTTTTGTTTCTCTTATAATTGTGACTATTGGAGTTTTGCAGCCATTCTTTGCTTACATTCTCACTGGTAGTTAAACTAAGATGTGACCGATAAATATGTTTCATGAAAAATCAATAAAAAAAAATTGGTAAAGAAAAACTGCACACACTCTGTTTCATTTACTTCCCTCATCCGGTCAAAAGGATGACTGGGTGACACACCAGCACATCTAAGAGTTCTAATGGGGAAAACGACCTGAAATGGCAGCATGCCACCAAACTTGGATGAAAGGTCCGAGCCAGAAGTGAACACTGGTTTAGCTCTCATGTATCAGCAGGTGCACCACGCACCCAACTCTGGATTTTTTTTTTTTTGGTTTCTTTCACCATGAAAATCCTCTGCTTTCATGTTACGGATGTTCCTCCTCCTTCCTGTCTCACTCCGGCGGATTTCTGCAGCCCGCACTCCGTCTCGCGCCTCATCAGTATGTGCCCTTGTCTTCTCCCTCCACTCCTCCGCCGCGACTACAGAGGAAGCCTGGAGAGGGAGAGAGTGAGTGAGCGGCTCCCTCGGAGCTGGATGTGGCCTCGCCGAGCCGCATTCCCTTCGTTCTGCTCTGATATTTGTAGAGCACAAACAGCAGCTCCATCAAAGGCGAGCAGCATTCCTGCAGGCCTCCTCACATCAGAAGGCACGCTGCCCTCACACACACACGCACGCACACACGCGCACACCTGACACTATACCGTGCGCTCACAGTTTCCTCAAGTTTCTACCTGCTCTGAATCCAGATGATGTTCAGCTCTCAGACTGACTGCGGAGTTGAAGTCGCTGCAACCTTTGAACTATCAGAATCCACAATAACCCAGCTCAGCCAACTCCCAGGATACAAGTAAAGTCCATTGTTCTACATCTGACCCTTTGTGATGTCACCAATGGCACTGATGCTACAACAACCCCAGGTTAGTGTTGAGGCCTCCAGCCTGGTGTTTTACATGCCAACACTGCCCTTTTTATCCCCTTCCAAACAGAATGGCTGAATGCACTATTTTATCAACCTAAAGAATATTTTGGAGGCCAGGATGAAAAGGAAAGATCAGAAAAAAGAAAACATCAAAACATGGGAGCTTTTCAGTCTGCAGCTATGACTTGACTGTTTCAGCAGAGAGACGAGTCACTTGTTTAGCCAGATTCCCAGTAGCATAACTCATATAGACAGAGATTGATCTATGTAGATACAGATAAATGTAAAAGGTGCTAATGATTGCATTTTCAGCATTTTCAGAGTTCTATTTGGAATTCAGCTCACTTTCATAGTTTTAAAGTTTGAACTGTTTTATTATTAGTCAATCTACAATATGTGCTCATACGATTTCAGTGGTATCAGATTTCTGTCAGTATCAACATTGTAGATCCATGTGCTTGCTGATTTTCTCCAATTTGAGGGACTGTGCTATTTTACCTAAATGACAATGGCGTCGCCTCACAGAGTCCCGTGAAAAAAAACCAGAACAGAACTCTAAAGGCCTTTTTGCGGTGATCGATGTCTTCACAGACGCCGGGCGCTGCAGGTGCTGCTGCTACAAAACGACTTAATTTGTCCCCGTTGAATAAGACAAGAGTCTTGAATGTCATCTGAGTCATTTTCCCCGATTCATCATAGCATCCACTCCAGTCGGCGGCGTGTAATTAATATTTAACAAGAGAGTGTAGCCAGTGTGCAGCAGCAGCAGCGAGGACAGATGAGCATTGATTTCCTGAGCTAAAAAAAAAAAAAAAAAGTAAAATAGGTGCCGTCGCCCGAAGGTGCGTGACTACGGCTGCTGACTGTAAGTAGATTAGCCGAGGTTCTGCCTGAGCACGGAGACGCCGCTAACAGCATATTAGCCCTGTTGCTTTGTTTACCTCGGCGCTGGGCTTTACTGGAGGCCACTAAATCAGCATTAACCACCACCACCGCCGCCGCAGCAGCAGCAGCACAATTAAGCCCGGCCTGCTCCGCGCCGCACCGTGCAGAGTCATGCTAATTGGCTTAGCACTAAGCCTGTTTGAAGTGCACTCGGCGCTGACACCCGCTTGTAACTGATACGCAAATCTGGCCTCATCACAGGGACGCCCAGCCAGACTAACCTGCACTTTAGTTCTGCACCGGCGGCCGATTCGTTTTGGGGGAAGCAGCTGCACGGCGGCGTTAACCGAGGTCGTACCTCGGCGAAGCGGAAGGGTTCGCGGCATAGGATTGCCGCTTCGAGCAAATTTCAGCCCGAGTGAGGAGGTGAATAAGAATTGGCCTCTGCCTTTCTGGTGGAAAAAGGAAAAAAAAAAGAAAAAGAAAAAGAAAGAGCTCTGAGGAACAAACGGAAACCTGGCGGAAACCCAAATTAAGAGGAAGGCACTGAAATTAAAACCATCATCCAGTTTCCCAGCGTATTCTGGGAAACAGGAAAATATATTGCGGCAGAAAATAAACGCACCTCATTCAGGGCGGCTAGAGGGGCATCTCCTGGCTCAGCTCGTCTGCAGGTATCTCTGGCAGACTTTCAAGGCCTCGAATTTGAATCATCCTGCGTGCAGCGGCGGCGCCTTTGAGGTCTCTCCACCTGCCAAATTGGGTTACAGCAGTCTGCGATTTCTTCCCGGGTATGGCACTAAATCTGAATTCATTTGAAAGTTGCACTGTTTACAGCCAGAGCGGCGGTGGGGGGGTGATGGTGGTGGAGGGGGGCGGTCTCGCACCTTTCCAGCCTCCTCGTCTGCAGACGTGCAGGAGAGGCGGAACTCCGCCTCTCCAGGAACGCAATTCGTATTCCTGCGGCGCGGGCAAATCCCGGCGCTCCTCGGCGGGTCAGAGGAAAATCAAAGCGGCGCACATCTGAGGAATATCAGAGCGAAGGCGCATAGATTAGTGCCCACAGGTTGTGTTGCTAATTAAAGTGTAAGAGGGCGGCTGGCTGCTCTCCGAGGACACGCGGCTGTCAAGTGATTTGCTTCAGCTAATCAATATGCTCCCAGTGAGGAAAACGGCTCGGGGATCAGATCTGCACCTCGGAATTTTTTTTTTTTTTTTTGTAGGCGACATAAATTTAATTTACAGCGAAGGAAATAAATTACTGATCCAGGGGGTTTATTTGGACCAAAATGGAAAATAGGTGAGCGTGAAATCCAAAATGATCAGAGGAGCTGCGAGACGCCTCTCCAGACAGCCTGTAGCCAAATTGTTCTTTATGGTCATGCAGAGGTTAATGTTGTTCTCGTGACACCTTGAAGATGAGAAGCTGCCCAGAGGCAAAAATCCATGTTTGAACCGGAAGGTGTGTTGGGGGTGGGGGGCGGCTGGTGGGGGTGGGGGCGGCCCTAGCGCCCTCTATTGGCACAGTCAGAGGTGCAACGCAAACAACGGTGAGGATCCACTCTTTTTTTTTTTCAGTTGTCACAAAATATCTTGCAAAAGTCCAACTGCTAGTCACCGAGCTGTCACAACATCACAGCCATCAGGGTTCATCCTGCGCTCGGGGGTCGCAGGGGAACTGGAGTCCTTCTCAGTCCCGGTTCTGTTTGTCTGCCGTCCAAGTCTGCAGATCTGTAGTCCCCATCCACTGGAAGAAAAACCAACAAACTGAAAGCAGCGACTAAGGCAATAAGCAGCAATAGAAACACAGCCCTCCATGTTCAGTCATAACTGATTGTGCCCTTCCACGGATCCGACCGCTGCAGAGAAACAGGTGTTGGCTGCGTCCTCCCCACAAATAGACTTAATCACGGTGATGCCTTTTGGCGACAGACACACCAGGAAGAAATAAAGGCCGCTCTTGATGAACTTCAAAGTCGCGCCGGCCGGCCAGAAATGCGAGAAAAATCAGCAACGCTTGATTGTTCGGCCTGTAAAACCAGATATCTGCTGTGCACACACACGTGTGCGGCCTTTGCAGCTGTGACACCATTTGCTATGAATCACCTCGCCGTGTGTAAATCATCTAAATCCGCTCTCCAGGCATAACAAAGCCCTTGACACACACACACACACACACAGGAGGAAATGTGACCGCAGCAGAAGAAAGAAAAAAAGTCTCTCTGCAACCTTTCCCCTCCTCTATTTATCCCACAATCCCCTGCTGTGATCACTGGATGTGTCTGGGGGGACGTCGGCAACAACAGAGCAGGTAATCCTCCGCCAAGCCCCTCCCTCCCTCCTCCCCCCTCACACCCTCCCCCTCCCCCTGCCCCTCCTCGGAGGCCGTCACGTCAAGTTCAAAACAAGTCGGCGTCCCAACAGTGCTGACCCTGATTTAAACCCTCGTCTATCCCCCAAAGAGGAGCTCGGCGCATGACCCAGCATGCACCGCTGGCTCGGTGGCCGAGCCGGAGCGGAGGCAGGAGGCAGGAGGCAGGAGGCAGGAGGCAGGAGGCAGGAGGCAGGAGGCAGGAGGCAGGAGGCAGGAATCCCAGCGCCGTGACGCTGGACGCGGCCTCCTCCACGGCCAACAGCGTCCTGTCTGCGCAGGGAGGACCGGCCTTCATTTGCTGCTTAATCAGCGACTGATGAGTGTTGAACATGGCGGCAGCGACTCTGCCGCCATGTTCAACACCCCCTCCCATCCTCGCCCTCCCTGAGACACTGGCGGTTTGTTCACAAGGTGTCTCCTCCACAAGTTAGCCTCTCAGCAGAAGAAGAAGAAGATAAAGGCGGAGTCTCACCTTCTGGCCACAGCTCGCAAACGCACAACAAGGCTTTTTTTTTTCTCCCACCCTGACCCCCGCTCCTGTCTTACCTTCTGCCGCTGTCTGCCGGTAATAACCTTCAACTAACCTTTAAACCGCCGTGAATAATTCAAATCCTATTTTCATATCAAGGGAGGAGTCAAGCCAGGCAATTATCTTTTATCTGTGTACTTTGTCGGAGCAAAGCATAATAAAGTCTTCCCCAGAGAGGGGAGGGAGGGTGGGAGGTGGAGGAGGAGGTGGAGGAGGAGGAGACGTCTCGGAGGAGCCACGGGGCACGAGGAGCGGCGGTGTTGGGTGAAGGTGGTGGGAGGTGAGGACGGAGAGGAAAAAAAAAAGTGAGTTGGGCAGAAAGAGAATAAAAGACACGACGGCGAACAAAGCGGCGGCGTGGCTGTGATGTGCGGAAGGCCGTCATGAGACGGAGCGAACGAGTCACTAATGAGCTGCAGAGCCGTCACGGAGAAGAAAAGCTGCTGCTGCCGCCGCCGCCGCCGCCGCCGCCGCCACCGCTTTACGTCAGCACTGTTTTTCCCAGAAAAAAGTGAAATCAGGGCCGGCGGTCGTCTGCGCCTGCTTTTGCGTCTGACGGCAAAGATAAACACGACAAATTGGCAGTTCAATTAGGACGGCGTGTAGCCGTCGCCGTCGCCGTCGTTCCTTTTTGCTTGCAGCGCCGCCGCCAGCGAGGCCAAAACTCGGGCCGTCGCTGAAGCTCGTTTCTCTGACAGCGACGCCGACGAGTGCAGGAGACGTGCTGCGTCCTGGGGAGAAGGGGAGAAAACGGAGAGAGGGAGCGAAGAGGAAGAAGGAGGAGGAGGAGGAGGAGGAGGAGGAGAGGAGGAGGAGGAGGAGGAGGAGGAGGAGAGAAAGTGGAGATGAAATTCCCTCCGGTGCTCATTAAAATTCAGCAGAACAGCAACACAAACGCCCCCACGCCACAACCCCCCCCACCCACCCACCCAGCCCCCACCCCCACTGCTGCCCCGCCCCCCTCCATCTGTTCCAACAGCCATCGTCTCGCTTGTTGCCTGCCTGCCTGCCTGCCTGCCTGCCTGCCTGCCTGCCTGCCTGCCCGGACTGTCCATGATCATTTTTGATGAATTCATAAAACTTCCCTGCATTGGTGATTGAGGGGGCAGAGGAAGAGGGGGGGGGGCAACAACAAATGGGGGCAAGGAAAGCAATATCAGGCAAGCTCAGAGAGAGCGGTGGGGGGTGGGGGGGGCTGAAGGTGGAGAGGTGAACGTGTTTCGGAGAGCGATGGGACGCAGAGATAACAAGAGGAAGAAGAGGCAGAGGATGAGGGCAGCAGCCGCCGCCTCCACCGCCTCCACTGCCTCCACCGCCGCCTCCACCGGGCTCTGCAATATTAATCTGCGGCGCGCAGATCAAAAGGCAGGTGAGCTGAGTTGTGTTCCGGCCGAGAGCGAGCGGTGGAGGGAGTTCTCTCCGCTCGGCCTTCCTGGACTAACACTCGACTCACTGCGCGCGCTCACAGCCTCCGTCCCGCTGCACAGCGAGCACTCGCATCGCAACTTCTGCAGCCCAGGCTGCAGGAAATGCAATACGCAGCGGGGGAAGAAGGTTCGATCCACTCAGAAGTGATCACGTCTCACCAACGCAACACACATTTTCTAATCTGGGTAACAACTCCGGAGTTCCACAGTCGAATAATTGCCAGCAGCAGCACGGATACGACACGTCGGACGTGAATAACAACGGGATTGAAAAGCTTCCACGTGTCAACGCTGCTCACGAGGTGTCAGCCGACTGTCTGGAAGTCCAGTTCGTCTCAAAGCAATGACGTTAACAAGAAAACAACCTCTGCAGCCTCCAGGAGCAGCGTCCGTGTTCGCATTCAGTTCCCTTTGCACTGTCAGGTCTTCTGGACCACACATAATGAATTTTAAAAAAAAAATCCTTATTGGGGTTAATTAGCTCTACAACGGCCAGGAATCAAGTAATTAAGTGCATTTACTTGCACATTAATAATATTAAAAATATATATATAAAAACATTTTCTTGACCAAAATTGAAGGCGACTGATAATATTATTTAATTTAGCGTATAATAAAGCGTAGTTTCGTCAATAAAGCGTCTCATCCGTTGAAGTTCACTCTTGTTCAATCCCAGCCAGGCGTACTTTCTGTTCACCGACAAGTTTTCATAAAACGAAAGAAGAAACAATTACATTTTGATTAAATACACAGTGATAAAGGAGAAACCTAATTAGATGAATGCCAGTTATTGCTGTTAATAATGACGAGGCGATTTATCAAACTGTCACACTCACTTCCTGCATATCTAAAAAAGTTTCATCGTGCATCCATAGACATGGCCAGGCAAGAGGTTATTTCCCAGATCATCAAAGCATCACCACCCCACAGCTTCATCATTCATAGCGCCACCTCCAGTTGTGGAGGGTCAAAGAAGATTTTCAAACAGTATAAATTAAAACATCTCTTTGTGTTTTTTCCTCTGGCTGTATTTTCTTCATGTCGATGAGAAGACAGAGGACATCTGAGGGGAATCTGGTGAAAGTTACTGGAGGCCTGTTTTCCATCAAGGTAAAACACGGCCCACATGACATTTAGGTCTTTCACAGCTGGCAGTTGACTGCTAAAGGTTTAGCGGTTTACTGTCGACCTCCTGGACATCGCACAGCCAATAGGCTGATTGGGTTCAGCTTAATTCTGAGATGATGTACGGAGAGGCAATAACAACACAGGTACAACACGTGGCTATTACGTCGTGTAAATTGCTAATGTTATACTTAGGGATGCACTGATACTGTGGTTGAGTACTCTACTCATACTCATAAAATACATGCCAATACCAGTTGTATATGTATATATATATATATATATGTATATGTATATATATATATATCTAGAAAAACATGGCAATGTTGTTCAAATGGCAGAAGGTCTTTGAAAAAACTAAAAATAAACAAACATCAAAGTAATTCTATAGTGTGTAATGGCCTTATTAAGTACTTGGTATCTGTGAGTACTGAAATGCAAGTACACATACTCTACCCGTTCAGTAAAGTAGTGGTATCGGAGCATCCCTAGTTAAACTCTTTCAACATGTTGGACCAGTAGGGAGGATGCACAGAGACTGTTGGCAGCTTTGAATTGCAGATCGGTTGGAAGTCGTGTACATCCGTCTTGCCAAGCGCCCACCCGAAGTCTTTCAACCCAATCACACCAACTGCTGCTGCGCAGCCTGATGGTGTTCTTTTTATAATAAAAAGAAGAAGAAGAAAAAGTTGACACAGTTTTTGTTTCCGCTCAAAGGAAACGAGCCTAAAGTCTTCCACCGTCAAAGCGCAAACACACAGCATCCCTTCCCTTCGCCCGGTTTCCTTCGGCTTCAGCGTTGATCATGTAAATCATTTGTTTTCGTTACTGTCACCAGTGTTGACAAAGCTCTTCGCTCAATCAACATTAATGATTAATCTGGAAGGAGGCCAGGTGTGTAGTCAGTGGAGGGTGTGCAGAATCTTCTCATTTAGTAGCTGCTGCTCCTCCAACAGAGGCAGCCTCACGCACACCGCCAGAAAAAACAACAACAACAACAACAACAACAACAACGGCGGCGGCGTATTTTCTATTTCCCTGCGGTTGTTTCTCAGCCTTTGAATTACACAGACTAATTGACCAACAGCCTGGTGCAGAATCTGTCCCCGGAGAGACGGCAGCGAGACGGAGCGAGGAGGCTGGTTAGGCAGCATCACAATGGGAGCAGACTTAATGATGTGCTGAACATCAAAAAAAAAAAAATCCTTAATAAGCTCAGAAATTCTCTCCCTCGCAAAACAACTTGTCTCCTAAAACACACTGTATGTGTTCCTTAAGAAAGGCACAATTAGACAATTACACTCAAATGTATAAATATCATTAAGATGTATCCCGAGCTAATTAATTTGCAGGATGGAGCCTCTCGTGCGGCGACGCGACGCAGAGCGGAGAAATAATGTATGCGACAAATGTAGCTTTCCATTTTCTTTTTGTTAATTCGCAGATTTCCCGCTGGGAGACGGTAAAATAACCCCCAGCTATATTTCTTCCCCCACTTTTTTTTTTTTTGCTGTTAATAATAATAGAGTTGCTTTTTCAAGCTTGGCAAATTCGAGAGGCTCATTTACATAGCTTAGAATGTCTCGCACGCCAGAAGAAAAGGGTCCAAAATGTCCCTAAAAGCCAAAACAGCTTTGTTGTGTTTTTGTTAACCCACCCATCTTTTTTTCTCCTTGTTTTTTTTCTTTAATGTGCTAATAAGTTTTCAGATTGAGTTTGTTGGGGGCGGGGGTTCAAGTGAAAACTTTCTTAATATGCCTGTATCATCATCGCCATCATCATCATCATCATCATCATCATCATCATCATCATCATCCTCTCAGCTCAGCTCCTCCGGATTCCGTCTATCTCTTGGAGAAGGGAAGCAGTGCTGTGACTTGTCCTGCCGAGTTGAAGCCGACATGCTTCAAGGCGACAGCTCTCGGCCCCCGTGGCACGACTTTGCACCTTCCTGCACGCGCTCTGTTTTTTGTGAACACAAAACAGCCAATTTGCTGAGATCAGACACTCTCTCCTGCGGAGTTTATTAGAGGATAGCCGGGAGGCTCCTGTTCACATTATGGAGCGTTGCGGGCACTTGGGATTTTTTTGGAGCTCGAAGGGGCGATGAACCCGAGTCGCTGAATCTCCACCTCGAAGTGGAGAAAGGGAGATGGAAGCGTTCACCGTTGTTGCCATTAGCATTGTTAGCTAACAGCAGTGCCTTCTGGGAGTGTTTTGAGCGTTGAAACAATGAAACAATCTAAGTGCATGCGCAAAACGGACAAAAAAAAACAAGCTAAGTTACCCAATTTTGTGTAGAGTATCCATCCAGCTAGCTAGCTAGCTAGCTAGCTAGCGATCTAATTCATCATAGATAGCACGGATTAGACTTGATGCTAATAAACTCTCAGCCAGAGTGTCATTGCACTTATTTTCAATTGTACCATTTGTTATGTTTACACCGTGGGAAGCTGGAAAAGTAAAATTTCAATGCTCTGTATATGTCACTTGTATTGTAGGATTGACAATAAAGGTACGTTGCAACCTTGTAACCATTGCATTAGCCTATGCCTTAGCTTCATCCTCAGCAATGTAGACGGTCACTCGGCATTCCGGCATGGACTCAGTCGTAAGTGAAGAAGGAGTAAATCCACATGCAGGCGTAGTGGAAAAGCCAGCCGGATTAATATTCACACCAACTAACGACTTAGCAGCCTGGGCTCCGGATGAGATTTAGCATTCAGCCCCAGTTTGTCTTTTCACCTCCAACCAGCCGGCGAGAGTCAGCGAACGCCTCACCTCGTTGTTTTCATCGCTCAGCTGGCAGCGCTGTCTGTCGCAGAGATTAATTATTCAGCGCGGTGTTTACCTCCTGCAAACACGGCAAAGTTATGTTGGCGCCGCGGCAAAAAGGCACACAATCAAAATGGCCCACGTTCACTTCTTAATTAGGAGACAAAACAAATTGGGTTTGACTGTGAGGAGGCAGTGAATTGGCAGCTGTGTGTGATCAGCGTTTCTAACAGGTTTGTCAGTCAAGCTGGGTCAAAACACAGCGAGAGGGAGACTCAGAATTACAGCCGCATGTGTGGAAACCATGCGGAAACTTACAGAAAGTTTAGTGTTTCATCAATATACTGTATCTCTCTGAGTACAGACATGCCGTTAGAAGTTTGTTTTTTATTATTATTGCCTGTCAATTTGGGGATTTCCTTTTAGTGCAGATGTTGGAGAATATTGCTTCAAAAAATAAAAACATAATGCAAATTTGCAATAAAATAAATAAGTTGCACGCTATCTTGAGGTGCTATATCGCTAAAAAAAAAATACTGTTGTTTTAATCTAATGCAGCTCATCGCTAACGGCAGCTGAACTTCTGCCACAACAGAGTTCATCCTGCCAACCTGGCAGCTCAGAAAGACAAAAATCCAAAAATCAACTCAAGCAAGCAAGTTTTCAAATTTGAGGAAGTTTTCTTTCTGGATTTTTTTTTTTAATCCTAATGTAAATGTCAACTAGGATTGGGTTTAAAATCCTAATCCTAGCAAACTAGGTTTCTAATCCTCACTGTTAGTTGTTTGCTAAACAACTAACAGTATTGGAGTTATTGCCATGAAGCCTTTTAACATTTACAAAATAATACACCAATAGCAAACATTGTTCTCCTGCACCCTGACGGTGGTCTCACACCTGCACCAAGTTCCTGAAAGCTCTGCACATGACAAATGCACTGCTGTTTACGGCAAGCGAAAGGAAAAAAATAATATAATGTTTATATATATTTGTATGTGTGTGTGTGTATTTATATATGTACATATATAATATACATATAACTATACATATACACGTATATACCCGCACATATACATATATATGTAATGTATGCATGTATGCAAGTCATACGTGGAGCAGAAAGAATCTCAGTGAGAAGGAGACACTTGTTCTGAAGAGACACTGATTTATATTCCAAAGTGCTGGTGTCAGATCCGGCACCGTGGAAAAGGGGCTCTATTACTAATAAATGAACACGCGGTAGAAAGAAAAGATTCCCTTCAAATTTGCTCGGTGACGTGAATCTTTTATGCAAATGGAATTTCGGATGAGGTGCGGCCCATCTTCAGAGACCTTGACTGTTTTTCCACAGCCCTCGATTAAAATTTATGCCACCGCTGATTTATAATTTTATTAATAGCTCGCCGCGGAGGAGGAGAGGGAAGCCGGAGTGATGAAACAGCTTCGCCTCGTCTCGCCTCTTCCTCTCCCCAGGTCCCTCTCTCCCATCGCTGGTCCAGCAGGTCCCCCGTCACCCAGCTGGCGCTCTCTCTCTCTCTCTCTCTCTCTCTCTCTCTCTCTCTCTCTCTCTCTCTCTCTCTCTCTCTCTCTCTCTCTCGATGCCGCTCTCCCTCTCTCCCCGCCTCGCTCCTCTGTGGCGCCTCATCGTGATTTTATAATTGGGCTGCGCTCATTGTTATTCAAAACCCTGTAGAACCAATTAGCGGAGGACCTCCCGACCTCCAGTTGTAGCGACTAAAGACTCTAAGTGAGGCAGCTGAGAGCAAAAGGTCTGAATTTTTCTTTCGTCCCTGATTAAAATTTCCGCCTTCCGTATCACATGCAGGCATTAAACAGAATGGCTAGTTTAATTCTCCCTTCTTTGCCTTTTAATGGAGACCTCCTCCCCCACTCCCCCACCCTCTCTCTCCCACCGTTTTTATTATTGAACTGGTTTTGTATTAATCTTTCGGGACAGCCTGGATGTTCTCCCCCTGCTCTCTTGTCAGGTAAATGTTGAGATAAAAGGATAATGAGTCTTTGGAGGGAAGCTGCTGCAAACGGGGACGTCAGCCAGGTGACCTCTGGCAACAAGCCGAGCATGAGAGGGAGAGAGGGTCCGTTCCAAGCAGAGAAGCTAAAACTAATCCTCCACACTTCCACTGCTCTTCACTGGATTTTTGTCCATGGTGACGTTTATAAGACGGCAAAATGTTTTTATTCATTGTACAGTGACCTTAAATGTCAGAAAGATGCCTATGACTGAAATGCCTTATTATTATTTTTATTGTAATAATAATCATTATTATTGTTGTTGTTAGTAGTAGTAGCAGTGGTAGCAGTAGTAGTAGTGGTACAACAAAATATGTTTTAGTCAGTTATTTAATTTTACTGAGATTAAATAACTTTTATTTAATTATACACGTCTGTTCTTTTCCATTTCACACCAGTGAATTTCTCACACTGGGCCTTGAAAGGCCATCTCCAGATTTAATAAATTCATATTGGTGTTCTACTTCCAACAGTAAGCAAGGAAAACGACAGTTCTTCGACAATGGGAGCCCTTTAAAGATTAAGTGTGTAATATTTGGAGATTTTAAAGAAGAAAAAGCAACATTGAGTTGTTGTATTTTAGATTGCAGCGTCTTTCACTCTCTCTCCCCCTTCTAAGCTTGCCCATGAGCTACGGTGGCCCGCGCACTAAAACCTGAATAACTTGTCCACCTTCTTCTTCGTTGGTTTATTTGAGGACGCAAGTGTTCACCCTAATTATGAAACACGCTGTCAGGCGGACTGGATTGTCCTCACCAGGCTTCCTTAGAAATAAGGCGGAGCAAGATGGCAGCTGGGACCTGAACCATTCTAAGGGGAGGAAAACCAAACTACTTTTATTGTACTGCAAGTATACACTTTCATTAATGTATTTATGGGCAGCATATAAACGTTTGACCAATATAATAATAATAATCCTAAACCAAGCCAAATATTACACATTGGACCTTTAAAACCAAACAGGAAGCTTGAAAAGAAGCAGCCTTTCATTAAATGGCCACTGGCCAACAGAGAAGACAAAGAGGGGCCACACAAAACTTCAGCTGACCGCAGCTACTAAAGTTGTCCTTTGACATCCACGACGGGGGCGGGCGGGGTGTCTTCGGAGCAGAGAGCCAAACAACGACAACCTGTCAGAGCCGATCCACGTCTGGATGCAGGCCGCTCACGACGCCCGACAAGCAGCGGGTGAACTCGCCGCAACCCTGCCAGCGCCGAGACGCAGCCAGTGCACAGCAGCAAACGGCGACAAGCGTCATCAGACGGTCGGCAGTCACAACAGATAAGTGGGATCGGGCGTCAGCCGCGGCCAGATGTCACCCAGAAACACTTAGGCGGCACCTGACAGCATCTGGCATCCAAAGGAAACGTGTGACGCGCGGGAGGGAGAAGCCTCAGGAAATCCCTATAAATACACCGGCGCAAGTGTCTCAACTCGCCGACGTGGCCTCCACTTGTTGACGGACGCGCAGGCAGATGGCGGCTGACAGACTGAGGAGGTATTACCAGGTTTCACGCAGTCGCAGATTATACAGACATGCTAATGTGGAGGCGGCGTGGGAGGCTTTTTAGACTCGCAGGCGAGTTCGTCGCTCAGCTCGCAAGTATTTTCTTTTGTAGGAAACTAGGACAAGAGTAAAAAGGAACTAATTTGGTCCACAATAACAGGATTATTATTATTATTATCATTATTATCATTATTATTGTTATTATTATTATTATTATTGTTATCATTATCTAAAGTGCAATATTATAGGGAGAACTCAATATGCTGATTGAGACTCTGGTCTGATTTTATTACATTTTCTGTGCCGTCTTAGCGGCGTGCTACAATGAGCAAACTCAAATACAGAATAGCACCTTCAAATCCAGTCTTGCTTCTGTTAAATACTGGCCTCATCTGTCCAAGACTCTGCCAGACCCGAGTCCTCTAATAAAGATTTGATATTAGAATCCTGACAGACAGCTCAAAACGTCGCTGACTAGACGAGATTGAGCTGCAGACAACCTCACACTCGCAGTCATCGAGGAACCAGACCTGGAACTGGATGGGAAATAAATGTTTTTTACCGCCGCTGGCACAATGCGTCGTGACTGACACAGGAAGAAGTGCCATTTTAGTTCATCCCACTTCATTAGTGCTGCATTACAGAGTTATTTCCTGATGCCCCTGATTATTGGTTGTGTGTGTTGTATATGCCGCATGATTGAGGTGTGAAAAAACTGATGGAGGAGTGGGTGGAAGAGAGACAGACGGCAAAACAACATCAAATATACTGTTTTTTTTTCCTTATGAGCTGCCAGATGGTGGAAAAAATCATAAAGACGAGCATTAGCTTAGCTAGTAATCAAGTCTGAGACCTTTACTTGGCAACTAAAATTGCTGTAGTTTCACTGTCTGTGTCCTCTTCTGTGTAACGAATACTGGATTTTTGAGTCGACTTAATGATGGTGCCTATAGCTAAACTAGCTGTCAACGAATCAAGTGAATGGAACATTCCAGTAGATTAACTGGACCTCGGCTAGCCCCGCCCCCCTTGGTTACCATTGCGACGCCTGTCAAGCTGGCTCACCCATCATGTCAAGTACAAAGCTCGCTGATGTTAGCACCTGGCGTCGCATGCAATGGCAATGGTTCTTCTGTGAACAAATAAACCATACAATGTTCAGTTAATACTGAGGTAATGTCTGTTGTTCGAGTTTAAGGTTAGCTCAATGCCGCTTAAACTGAAAAACAAACATCTCACATGCTTTTTTTAGTTTAGGCCGCTCCAATTTTGGCAAACTAGGCGGGCTAAGCTAATCAGTGCAGCAAGTGCAAGTGAGCAAGCAAATCCAGGTCTGAAGGAGCTATTTATTGTGTAATTTGAAGGTAATATGGGGCACAGAATGAACGAGTGGAATTAAATGTAAACCCACACAGTCACACAGAGTTACTCAGGAAGCTGACGGCAGCAGAACGAAACCGAGGCTTTCCTGTAAATCTTGGATTCAGATGTTCATGTGGTCTTCCACTCTGCTTTATTGATGGCTCACCTTTCTGTTTTGTTTTGTTTTTACTTTGGGAAGGTGTAAGCATCCACACTGTCCTATGAAACTTTTTTTGTCTCAACTTTTATATTTGCTGGTTTGCTTGCTTCTGCTGAAAGCTCGACAGCCAAAATACCAGAATGGACGAATGAGAACGGGCAAACGCACAGCCACAACCATACACACACATACAAAAAAAAAAACATGCTGCCACACAAAAACACCCACACAACTTCCTCAGAACAGCATGACTACAAATAATGAGTTCCAGAAAGAAAAAGAAAAAAAAATTCTGCCAAGGAGCCTCGAGCCTGAAACTTCTCCTGGAGGGGAGGATGTTTTAATAATTAGATGTTGTGTTTGTGGTCTGACAACAATGCCGCGCCATCTCCGCCGAGAAAAAGGTCAAGACATTCTTCCTTCAGATGCCAAAGCCTGGAGCGGCTCGCCTCACACCACATTGTCAAATAGTTAGGCCAAATTTTTTTGGGCAGATATCAGTCCCCTTCCCGTCTTCGCCGCCCCGGCTTTTCTTTGTGACCCTGCGTTCCTCGCAGACTCTTCAGAAGCTTCCCCCTTTCAAATATTTCCGAAATGCTGCTGGATGCTTCAAACTGCAGCCTTGTTTACTCCGCTGCCGCCACCGCCTTCCTCGTCTCAGCCTTTTATCTAAATCAGGGTGCTGTGCCTGTGATAGGGGGAGGATGGAACAGCAATTTGCTGGCGGGGCAGGAAATGAAGCTTCCTGTTTTTTATTGGGCTGCACGGTGGGATCACATGACACCGACGGGGAGCGGAGGCATGTCGGAAGAACAAGAAAGTCTCTGATCGCTCCAGGTGGCGCTGTTTCCTCACGTATTGGCAGATTTTCGCCTCGCCAGACGTGGGCATCGCATCCTGTTTGATAGTCTGTCTCAAACAAAACTAACTTGGCTTACCCACAAATCTGTTTTTCTGTGCATTAAACTGACCTGGCATGGCGGCTGAGTCGCCTGGGTAGGAATCTTTTTTTCAGTTAGTGTCAGTATTCCACAAACAAAGAGGTTGTCGAAACCCGGCAGCGCCTGCTGTCCACAAAAGCCCCTCGAAGAACTGCTAGCCTAGGTCGCCTAGCCGCTACTGAGATTAGCGTGGACGCCGCCGTTGCTGCTGTGGTATTTTCACGTTCAGATGAGAAGAAAAGGATGCAGCTGGAGTTTTGTTTTTGTTTCTTTTGCTTGAACCCAGACTGGCTCGGCAAGAGCTTTGTGAAAGAACCCTGAACTGGGTGGACTCGGCACATGCTAGTTTTATGAGCCTAACATCAACATCAAACTAAAACTGCAGCTTATAAACTATCCATCCATCTGTTCATTCATTTCCTATCTTCAACTGTTTTAGGGTCATTCTTTTTTCTTATTGATGTTGTTTTTTAGTTCATGTTGGGTTTTTTTCTCTGCTTTGACTCGACCTAGCAACAGCCAAAGCAGATTGACGCCATTTAGGGATTTTGGGACCAGAGAGTCGATATAAGATACAATACTAGAGAAATAAGTTGTTTTGACCACTTTTTTTCTTTCAGCGATGTCTTTTGCTACACATATAATGTATATAATGAACCACTTTGACAAATCAACCCCAACCCTAACACTTCCACCGAGGGCGACGGGTCATTTTAAAGCCAACCTCCCTCCGTCTCTTGAGTGCTGCTTTCCAAATCAACCATAGTTCTCTGAGAAATTTACTCCATCGACATCGCACACTGACAACACCAGAATTACCAAGAAGCAATTTCGCATTCGGCCGTTGCGGAATTGTTTTCTGAAAAAGGTCCAGAACTATCAAATTGGAGAGGTTTTTTTTTTTGTTGTTGTTGTTTTTTTTACACACACATAAGCGTGACCTTTACTTTGACATTGCTATGGAAGCGGCACCATGCTGACTGTGTCGTTTTTGAGTAAAAGTGATACCCGCACGACTACTGCTGAAATCAGGCGATGGAGCAGCGGGAGAGTGAGAAGTGAGAGAAAGAGGGAAGTTGAGGTTATTGAGTAAATCCGGACAAAGAACCGAAAGTTTGAGATGAACCAAGCGAGGAAAAGTGGAGGGATGGGCGCGTCAGTACGCAGAGAAGTTCAACAGAAGGAGTCATGTCAAGAACGTTCAGAAAAACGTGTCACAATCACGTGATTTTCCTTGTTTCTGCCGTTCATTGATTTAGTGATCGAATCATCAGACAGAAGGAAAACAGATTGAGGGACTTCGCATCATTTTGTACACAGTCAAAACATTTGCTCCATTAAAAAAAAAAAAAAAAAGCTGCAAAGTCGAAACTGACTGGTGATTTATTTATTTATTTATTTATTTACTTGCTTACTTATTTATACCACCCATTAAAGCTTTTAACTCAGAACGTTTGATGTGGAGCCAACAGCAGTAGCAGCACATGTGGCTTAAAGCGCTTTGCCGTCGTTGGCATCAGGTGACCTTATTATTACGGACAGGAAGGCACATTTCCTCAGAGGAAACCAGGAGGGTTGTCAAAATGAATGTGCTGACCAAGACTGCTCTTACTCACACACACACACACACACACACACACACACACACACAGGCAAAACCTATGGCCACAAAAACTGAAGTTGACTGAGTCAGCCGTGCCACGTTCCCTTTTTTTTTTTTGTAACCCCGTACCGAACTGTGTGCGCGCGTGTGTGTGTGTGTGTGTGTGTGCGTGCGTGTGTGTTCTGTAGAAGCTGCCTGGGTGAGTGTTTCCCTCCAAACCCTGTAAAACACCGAACAGATGGCATTCCACAGAAGTGGTTTCCTCAAAAAACGGAAAACAATGTAACAGACACGCAGAAATGAAAAAAAAACAAACAAACAAAAAAAACGATCCATGGCCGACACCCCGGCAGTCAACATTAAAACTTCTCCAACGGCTTTGTGACATTCACACTGTTTTGGGGGTGGGGGGTTTGCATCAGTGCGCTTTAACATTCGTTTCCGCCTCCCCTCACCAGTATCACCCCGCCACGACCACTTCATGACCACTTCTGCCGCCGAGCCATAAATCCTTAACGACCGACTCTATAAACTCCTTCCAGCCTTGAATATTTATGGAGGACTGCGGTTCCCCAGAGTGCCGTTTTGTGTCTGGGGCTCCACACACACGACAGAAATGTCTTCGGTCCGTTACAACCCTCGCGGTGAGAGGAACTCGCCGATACATTTGCGGTGGTCTGCCATAAACAAAAAGGGCCTCCCGCTGCCGAGCGGGGGGGGGGGTTGGGGGACATCAGAGAGTCACGCGGTCGGAGTCCCGCTGCTGGTGGCCGCCAGGTCTCCTGGCTTTGACGAAAGCCACCGCTCTCCATCAGAGGGAGACCTGGACGGTTGTGAAATGTCACCCTGGGTTTCATTACTTTGCCCTCCTCCTACTCCTCCAGATCATCATCATCATCATCATCATCACCGTCATCTTCATCTTCATAGTCATCTTTATCATCCTCATCGTCATCATACACAACCACTAGTAGTGCCTGAAAGCTGCACCTGGGCGTCGCCCTGTCCCAAGCGGGCGGGGCCCCAGTCTGACCCAGTTTCAGGCCTCCAACCCAGTCTGGCTTTTCAGATTTAGTAACAAACAAAGTTTTCTAAGTAATAAAATACAAATGATTTGTTACTGTACTTAAGTGGATTTGTCCAGTATCTGTACTTTACTTGAGTGTTTGTTTTTTTTTGTACACAAATGTCTGTCAAACTGTCTACTCCTTGCATTGGAAAATTGCGCTTGTTAATTTTGCGTTTAAAAGACACAAATTATGTTTGTAGTAATTCCCTTAATGTTTTTTTTATTATAGTTTTTGCTGCTTGAAGTGAAGCCATTTGAACTCTGCTCTGCTGCTGTGTGTAGTTAAATATAAAACTGGATGATAATTTAGAGGGAGATTATTTTGAAATACCTCAACTTTCATGGTCACTGTTCAGTATGTTTCCAGTATAGAGAAAAATAAACATATAGAAAATAACATTGGTTGTTGTTATTAAAACTGTAAACACTCAGTAGTGGCTCACTGGTCATAAGACACAGAATCAGCAATGACAGCAATCTTTTCGCTGATTTGAATGAAGTCGTGTGACCTATGAATTTTGTGGCAACTTCTGCACTGTGCTCTTCAGTTTCATGTCGAGACTTTCAGCCGCGCGAGTGCTTTTTATTTTTCGTGTTCGCGCTGACAGCTGGAATTTGGTCTGCTTAACCTGGTGGCGCATCAAAGCCACATTCAGGCGTCGGTGGCGAATGGAATGCAAAGCACTGCAAGTGGCGACGCGTCTTTAGCGGCGCAAATCAATTTTGCCGCTTTGCCGACATCCTGCTTGAAATGTCAGAGAAGAAATCCAATAATGCTACATATCTCCGCTTTCTATCAGGATAAACACTGAGTGGACGCTTCCCCAGGCTGTCCGTCATGCTGCCGTGTGGTTATTTTGTTTATCAGTCTGTTAGCGAGATAAGTCTGAAAACCCTCTTGAAGAGGTGCAGGCTGGGCCCAAGGAGTAATTCCTTAGATTTTGGCACAGATTCTCACACTGGAGAAGCTGCCTGGTGGAAGTTTACTCTTCCCAAACAATGCCTTTCATAGTTTGGCACCGTTAGACTTTGTATATTCAATGTTTGCAGGCAAAAGTCCAGAGAGAAAAAGCAACTCATCCTCTCCACTTATTTTAACACCATTATCTATGCTTAGGAATAGTTTAGTGTCCATATTTTTTACGCATGGATCGAAGGTCAGCGATACTCCCTGCCGTTCCTCTGCTGTACTTGACATGTGAATTCAATGTCTACACAAGGATATAAAATTTAGCGCAATGAAATGAATGCCCTTTAGAAAGCTGCATCCCAGAAATGGAAATTGTTGCTAATAACATTGCAGAGCCTTCAGTTAAAACAGAAGAATCTGTACTGTCGATATTTGGATTGCTTTGATGGTATACGACACATATTATGTTTTTCATGATTATTTTTTTAGAGTATCCTGAGATAAGCACTGGGTTTTTATAAATATTTGATTTCAAAAATATAAAACCTAAAACGGTTCAACCTGGGGTATTTGCTAAATGACATGAGTCAGTCAGTGTTTGGCTGGCAGTCGGAGACCATTTCCCTCTGTCTAGGCTGCAAAATGTGGATCAATATTGATTGAGTGACTTTGCATTGGGCATTAACCCTGCGGTTATGTACACATGGTCTGGGGGGTGAAGGGGCTTTATGCATGATTCAGCGACTGAATTTGTGGTGAACGCAGCTGCATCAGTGACTGGAGAAGTTAAAGCTCCCGCAGCAGACAGCAGGAAGTGAAAACACACCGCGTGGCTACGTGTTGTCTGGACCACATTGTGCATTTTAGGAGTCTAATCAACATTTCATCCTCCTGAGTAATCAACTGAATGCTGAAAAAAAAGCACTCATATTTCCAATTTAAAATCGAAATTGGAGTCGCACTGACCCCTAATAGCAGTGACCAGAGCGGATCAGAATCAAGAGACGATAACCTCGGCAAAGTAAACATACAATACACCGCGAGGACACAGGGTGAGGTACTCATCGTGTACTCACCTCCATGTCGGCGAAAGGTCACGTGGCGGCGGTCTATCCAGGAATTCAACCAGCACCACCCTGATAAATCAAGGGAGACTAGAGTTTAGAGACTATAACTATAATCTATAATGTAAACTTCTGTCATATCTTTTGCTATTTGTGCAAGGAATACTTCTACTAACAATAATGATAATAATTAGAATTAAAATTAGAATTAGAATAATACCACTACTACTTCTACCACTGCAGCATTTGTGCTAATATCTTTAGCAATAGCAAGACTTGCAGTCACTTCCTGTTTCATTTCTTTCTTTCTTCTTATTTGGGGATTTTAAGGTCAACTTGCAGCGGTCCCTGGTCACATCACAACTAAGACGAAGCTGATTGGTGACGTAGCACTTGGGACCAAAGCAACACCTCAGACTTTAAACATCGGCGATGTGGCAGATTTGAACCACAGCATGTTTTTTTTTTTTTAGCAAAACGTCTAAAGATCTGCAAGGTGGAGCGCACATCCCAGTCTGGCGCCAGTTGGCCTCACGCACTAAAACTGCCTCGAGTTTGTATCCTCCACCGTGCACCTCGTCAAACATTCATCAGTCCCGCAGCATCGCGGAGGCTCTCTCACATCGAATCCAAGAAGGCGCCGGTGGCCCGTCGTCACTCCAGTAAACAGGCAGAGAATATAAAGCAGCAGCTTTGAAGGGCGCCGCCGCCACAATCAGCTATTTTCAGCACAAACTCGAGGAGGAGAACAAACATCGCAGGAGTTTATTAGCATCCAGTGTGTCTCCGCTAACAACCGACCGATAAATAATTTATAGCTTTTACCCAAGTGCTGCCTCGCCAAGAACACGAACGCAGGGGGGAAAAAACAAGGAAAAAAACAAAGAAAAAACAACTTGGCTGTTCTCGGCGCACTGTTTACAGATGGCGGGAGCAAGAAAACAAATTTGTCGGCGCGCAGAGACGATTTCCAGCATCTAATCGTGCGCCACAGTGAGACTGTACATCATTAGCATGTTTGCTTGTTTTGTTTTTGTTTTTAGGCCGGTGGCCGTCTCAGGGACCACCAAGGGGCAGGAACACGCAGTCGCTCCGGGCTGCGCGGCCCTCCGATGAACAGAAAATGTCTCCGGCAGATGTTGTGGAACAGGAAGCCGAAGCATCATGGGACGATTCCGAGGACGGCCAGAGAGCCATTCAGCGACGTGATTCTTAGTCATCATCGGTCGACAATGGTTTCAGCAAGAGAGGTTTTGTGCAGGAGGAGCAGCTGTGTTGACCTCCAAAGTCCAGCCCGGATTTTTTTTTTTTTTGCTGGTGCTGTTTGGCACAACCTCAGCTGGACTGGATGGAACCAGATGCGGTTTCTCGCCTCGTCAACACGATAAATATTCTTGATAGGCATACATAAATAAGTTTTCCACATGTCACACTTTTGTTAAGGATGGGTGTTGTTTTTGTCTAAGATGGGCGCAGATCATCGTTCCGTTCGCTTCCCTGGTGATCTGCCAGAAAGACGGCAGCCTGGATTTCACACAAACGTGAAGCGACTCATTTTGACAGTTTGCAGTGTCAAGTGCGCCTCCACAGAGCGCTGATCAAAACAAGCCAGACACCAAACAAGTGGTTTTCCTGGCAACACACAACTTGCCCAGATGACGTTAGATGTGGACAGCAGAAATTTTACCCATTTGTTTTTGTTGTTGTTGATGTTATTTTTAACTCAGTACTCGGCGTCAATCTCAACCGTCAGCGGTTTTAGGGCTTCTCTCATAACCCGAGAAGACGGCAAATCCAAACACTTCACAAAAAGACACAGAAAAAGAATTCCTTAGTTTCTTTTAAAGGTCCAGTGTGTAAAATTTGGCCCAATTTATGATTTTTTTATTAGTAAAAGCTTAATATACTGCCCATAAATATATTAATAGTAAGTGTATACTCATAGTACAATAAAAGTAATTTGGCGTTTCTACCCATAGAATGGTTCTTATTTGTAAGAAAGAACACACATAGAGCAAGGCTCTTGCTCCCAGTTAGCTGTCACCTTGCACTGTCATATTTGTGGGCAATCCAGCTCGTCTGACAGTGTGTGAACTCTCGCGTCCTTAACTAAACCAACGAAGAAAAAGGTAAACGAGATATCCAGGTTCAAGTGTGCCACCGTAGTTCACTGGCAAGCTCTGGAGGGGGAGGGTAAACAATTGAGCGCTGCAATCTAAAATGTGACCACTAGATGGCAGAATTTTACACACTGTACCTTTAATATGTGCCGTGTAACTACTGTGGGTTATTTTAGTGGATTTTTCCTCATCCCTCTCGCAGGAGGAAAGCCGCGCACGGCGATCCAAACGCAGGCGGGGGGGCAGGCCGCCACCTTCCGCCGTTAAAACACAAACGAGGGATTAAAGAGGCTGACATGCACGGCGGAGGTGAAGAGCGAGAGCCAATCTAATTAAGATCTCAATCACTCAATTAGCATCGAGCGGCAGAAACAAATGGCAAATAAATTCCTCCATTATAACAAACCGCTTTAATTGCTCCGAGACGAAAGCTGCCGACATCTGGCGCGGCCCCTCCAGACTGCCGAGGTGTGTGTGTGTGCATGTGTGTGTGTGTGTGTGTGTGTGTGTGTGTGTGTAAAGAGAGGCAATTTGGTACAACAACACAAAGGGATCGGAAGGGGCGGGAGTTCAACGATGAGTGTGCTTCTGCTGAGCCCTGACTGCGTTTATGAGCGTGAAACTGCGCGGCGGCCCGGTTCCTCCGTCCACGCGGTCAACCGAGGGCGGCCCAATTAATGGGATTGGAGAGCCGTCACTTTTTTCCTCCCTTTCCTTCCATCCTCTCACGTCGCCGCCTCTCGCTACCCAGACGGAGAACGAGCGAGGCCACCCACTCGCCGAGGAAGAGGAGATGTGGTCGGGACCAACACGGCACCGGGGGGGGGGGGCAGCCAGGAACCGCAGCAGAGGCTCGAGGTGCAGCGCCAAGAAAAAAAGAAGAAAAATGGTGGGGAGCGGAGACAAAGTCGAAAGGGGAACGTTGGCTCCTCCGCCCTGCAGCCTGTGTTTCTCAGCGCCTTGTTATGAGTCTGTCTAACCACTTCCTCATGCCGCTGGCAGAGAGGTCAGAGGTCACCCAGGTCCTCTGACAGCCAGAACGGGCTGCAATAACAAGAGCCCCCACAGCCGACTTCTCATTTCAGACCTTTCAGATCCTGTGAAGCTTCTCCCTCCACCCACCAGCCCCCCCACTACCCACAAATCCCTCCTCATTCGTTGAGCTTCTTACTCTTCCTTCCGCATCATCGTGATGCTATCTGATCTTTATCTGATGTGAGTTCTTTTCATAAAAAAGAAGGTCAAAAACAAGACGGGGGTGGGAGGGCGGGGGAGTGATGGGGGGGGTGGGTGGAGTGATGGATGCGGGAATCCAAATGAAAAAAAAAAAAAAAAAACATTCCTTTGAAGCGGCGGCTGCCACGCAAGAGGTGGCGCATGTTGCAGCAAAATGATGAAATCGTTGAAAGATTGAGTAAAGAATGAAATAATCGGAGCGCGGCGGCGGCGGCGGCACCTGCAGCAGCTCGGATCAGGTGGCTGCCAGGTTCACGCGTCTGAACCCGCAGCCTCTCTGAGCAGCGCCGCTGCCGGTGAGGTCGGTTCAGTTCAGTTGAATAATAGGCATCGGAGACGCCGAGTGGAGAGCAAGTAGAGCTTTGCTGCCCTCTGCTGCACGACATAGGCAATGCAGCTCTGCACTGGGAACTCGACGGGAAAAAAAAAACTAATGTTGAGCCCATAGAAACACATTCGTCCATCAACACTTAGCTGCACTCAGGGTCGCGGTGATGCTGGAGTCTACCCCAGCTGTCTCAAGGCAGGGTCGCACCCTCGGGCAAGTCACCAGTTATCACAATGGCGCACAACAAAAACAAACAACCATATGCACTTACACCCACGCAAGCTAGCACCAATTTTCTCACTTCTTAAAAGAGTTCACCGGCAGGATAGAGACAAATACAACGTTGGTGAATTGGCTTGACTTGCTGTATCACAACTTTAAGTTTAATATTTTCACCCATATAAGACAGCAAAAGTCTACAAAGGCTCCCCGCTCTGTTCAAAGTCAATACGCAGATTCACGCGGGGATTTCTAGAGTTCCATCATGATCATGATATCCTTCTACTTCGTGGGGTTTAAGGCAGGTAATTCCATTCACTGATTGTTGAATCCACTGATCAGTGAATGAAACTAATATTGCAAAGCCAATTCAAAACACCTCCTATTGTAGGTTTGGCAAAATGGGTGAGCTGCGTTTTAGACTTTGGTTGCCTTTACAGCGCAATATTGTCCCCGATGTAACAAAGGCTGATGTTTCAATGACAGTCTCGACCCAGCTGGCTTTTTATATTCCTCTGCACAGTAGTCCACTCTCTTTGTTCACCCACTTCGTTGTACTCTTAGGGAAATCATCTTAAGGGCTGGATGATGAGATGTGACTGTTGTAATGAAAACACACCACAGGACCGCTGGTTCTCCGGTGAAACGCGATCCTTACGATTCAAGCTTCAAGCATCACAATGCCATCGATCAGTGGGCTGTTGGCTTTGTAAGCAAGGAGACAAATTCTCTTGTAAATCAGTTAATAGGTCAGATTCCATCCAAGGTTCTTCCTGGTTTTCCACTGGCTTAGAAGTCACATTGTTCCAATTTGACATTTTTGTTTTATTGTTACTTAAAGAAGCTCAGATTTTAAGAGCTTTAAGGCACAAATTTGGACAATTAGGCCTCGAGAAATAAAGATGGAGATCAAGAAGCAATATTTGGCATCAATCATCCAAGAGAGACGGCTTGAGGCTTGAGTAAAGAAAAAAAAAATCTCTACTTAAATTCATCATGTGTCTTCCTTTCATATTGGATTAGTTCAAACTGCTGAATCTCAGCCATGTTGAACAAATAAGAGCAAATGTGGGAGATTAAAAGGCAGACCAGCGACGCAGATGTTTTGATTTGACAGCCTGCTAACATCTTCTGGGCTCCATCCCAGTGGAGAGCTCGTCCCGCTCGCATGCGTTTATAATTATTTTATGTGACAACGTCTCCGCCTCTTAACCGCCCGTATTCACCCAGTCAAGCTAACTTTCCAGTCAGACTGTGTTAAATACCTTCAGTCCAACAGGACAGCAAGTCAGCAGATGGGACCACAGAGATGAGCCATGAGACAGTTTGACCTTTTCCCCACTGGGCTACTGGAAAATCAGCCCGCGGCATCGCCACCGCTGCAGGGGGAAAACAAACCCAATTTATTACACTGGGCCGCAGTCGGTTTGTTTGAAAAACTCTGTGAGTGAGTCTCGGCCAGGAAATTGCTAATCAATCGCAATGTTTATTCTCTGGAAACTCTTCATCTAAAGCATCTGTGAGTCACAGCTGTATTTGTGTCAGGATGTGGGTGAATTATAACCTGGGAAAAGACATTACATGAGAGAAGAGCCGGAGGTGACGAGTGCCGCTGGGCTTCCAGCTGTTTGTCCGGAGCTGGTGCGCAGTGAATCATCATCAGTGTGGTTTCTTCAGCTTAAAGAAGAAGAAAACTATTAAATAATGTTGCGGTCGTTGTCCCCCAAAGCTTGCAATCGTAAAGCTAAGCTATTAACTGACTGCTGATGATAGCTTCACAAGTACCACATGATTTCTAATTGTTATATTTGATTTTCTCCATAAAAACCTAAAAGGAGACACACATCTGCTTAGAATTGTGTTTGGTTTTGTTGGTTTGTTTGGGGTTTAACCTCGTGAAAATGACTTATTTCCTTCTTTCATAAAGAAAAAAAAAATCCAATCAGAGGATCGACACAACTCATTGTTGGAAACATGGAAGTTAATTGAGTCACAGCGGCGGTTGCTCAGACAGAAGTGTCACGACTTTGAGAAGAGGCACATTAGAGAGCTTGAGAAAACGCTGAGCTGCCAGATCTTTTTTTGGTTCATTCCTTTATTTACCAGAGGAAGAATTTAGACTCAGGCTACGTCCAAGCTTATGTAAATGATTCCCAAATAGCCAGATATTTGTCCACAGGAGGCTATCACAAACACTCACCCATGTCACTACATATTCTCGATAGGAGTGTTCTTAACACGCAGCTTATCTTTAGCACTGATAGACGTTTGAATTTTAAGGATCATGGCGAATGTTCTTCACAGCCTCTCAGGACAAGAACTGATAGAGTGGAGACATCACTTCTATTGCACTGTTTTTGCTTCTAAAACTGTTTTTCCCTTACTCAGGTTTTAGAAAATCCTGTCTTTCTGGCAGAGAAACAAGCAGTTAGATGGAGACAAAAAGAAGAAGAAGAACAACAACAACAACAAATAGAACACACAATTCTGCAGTCCTGGGTCTGAAGTGTCTACCACAGCTAAATCGCTCTTCAGCAGCGAGGAACCCTCGGCGTTAGCGGCCTGTTTGGGTTCCGCCGGCTGTCTTGACTCCTCAAACCTCCACTTATAAACCACCAGTGAGAGCGACAGAATTCCCAGACACCACGGTGGCACTGGTGTTAGTCCTCCAACTCCAAGCTTTTCCTCCCTGCTTCCATTGCAGACACCCTCCCCCCACCCTCCTCCCTCCTTCAGTCGCACTAAGGCGCTTAAGCCGACGCCCTCGGGCCCTGAACTGATCTCTTAAAGATGATCGAAGACGCCGCCGTCGGTGGCTTAGCTGGCGTTTCCCAGCGACCCCCGGACGGCCGCGTCCCACTTAAAACCACCGTGTCGCGTGTTGAGCCACGAAGTGACATGCCAAACTGGGCCGATTTTTCCGTTTGAGTGAGTGAGTCGGTGTGTTTGTATGTGTGTGTGAACACAAAGATGTGGTGAGACCCCATCTGGGTCTCACTAAGGGAGGAAGAAAAGCTGAGCAGATACGCCGAGCATTAGCGGTTAACCGACTACTAATGAGGAAAGAAGAAAAACACGGAGCTCAGATGAAACCGTTTAGCGAGCAGCGGCGTACGGAATGAATCCCCACGGCACCGAGACCCAATGAGAGTCTCGGTCAGGGACGGCTGACGCTCACGTAAGCCCCCAGTGTAATAACCAGGGGAGGGGGGTGAAAAGTGAAGGATGCCAGCCCTGTTCCTGATCTCTCACTTCATATCTCTCAGTGTGTTCTAAGCAGCTGCATCCACTCCTGCTGAAACTCAATCCCAGTTGCAGAGTCCCAGGTTCCACTGTCAGTAGAGGTGAGACGAGTCGGAGCGACGTGAGACGTCGGTGTGAGTGTTGGTGGGGGGGACTAAATTTCAATAAATAAATAAAAGTCAGAGTTCAGTTTGGGGAATGCGAGAGCCATGCTGAAACCATCGGCTTCAAATCAGCACCATGTGTCCCCCGGAGCCTTATTATCCCATAAATGACCTTTATTGAGGCAAAGTGCTTCGGAGCTCTCAGAAAACATTAAAGGGAGCCAGGAGTTGTGGTCCGGTTCCTCAGGGGACCCATGGAAGAAAAAAGCAAGGAGGAGAAGAAGAAGAAGAAGGGCCCTGTCCTGGTGTTTGTGGCTCCCAGTGTCGCCTCACACACAGGTTGGTGTCACCTGACTAATGGCCAATTAGAGACAGAGCAGCAGTTAGAGCAATTACAACCAGAGGAAAAACAGGTCCAGGGACTTGCTGAGCGACCCGGTGGACTGGAGGTCACTCAAGCAGCAGGGCGGCTGGAGAAGGTGACAGGATGGCGAAGGCAGCGCTGCCGCTCTGTCACTCTGGACTTCGGTGAAGAAGCTGCATGTGATCAATTATCCAGGAAACGGTGCATTTAGCCCCGTGTTTACAACCTCCTGGGTTTTTCCTTCCTTAGAGCTTCCGCTTCGTTTGCAAGGGGACAGAAATGAGGCAGTTTCAGTCTCACAACCAGGACGCCTGTTAGTGTAGCAAGAAAAGATAAGTCTGGGATTAACTTTTCAGACTTCTGGGGAGAATAGGGACGAATACTTGTTGATAAACATTCTAAAAAAAATCATTAATAAAGTTATTTTTTTATTCTTGATATGGGACTTTTTGAGGTTTCAAGTTTTCACATTGCCCCACATCTTTGCATCCTCTCGTCCAGCGAGTGAACTGAGAAGTTGAACTTGAAGTTGCAGAAATCCTCGAGCCGAAGACGAGTGAAAACAGCCTGGCAGGTGATTAAAGAGTGGGAATGAAAACAAGTGACAAAGTGTCGAGTCGAGGAAGCCAAAGTTGCCACAGTTTCTGTCAAACCCGAGCGAGGCCTTTCAAGGCTCACAGCGGAGAGGAAACCCTCCAGTGGTGGGTTGTGGGGGTAAAGGGGGGGGGGGGGTTTATCCAGTGTGTACACAACCCCCCCCGGCTGCTTCCTCAGCCGCATGCGGCCGATGGCTGGGGCTCATTCCAACATAAATAAAGTCTCTGATCCTTCCCGGGATGACGAATTTTTATAAAGATGGGAAAATTTGCGGTTAGTGTGGGGGGGCTTGAGGGCGGGGGCGCTGGGGCCACGGCGGTAAACCAAAAGACGAGTGGAGGTATGGGACTGATTAGGGACCCTGGAGATGAGATTAAAGAGGGATCCAGCAACAGATTGAATTGTATTTGCCATAATTGCAGAGAACAGCTTATTCAGAGCAGACCGCAAAGAAACTGGGGCATAAAAGCCGAGGGGGCGAGGAAGGCCAGCTGCCACTTGAAACCAGCAAAACTTATTTTCAAAGGAGCCGAGCCCAGAACACGTCTTGCACCAATTAGCGGGCGAGTTGGTGTGGGAGGATGAATTAGCTCTTATTCATAAAGCTGCAGCACCTTATTTACTTGTGCTGGTGATGGTGTCAGTGATCTTAGAGGCCAATCAGCCTCTCCTCCAACTCCAGCCACTGCGCGGTGTGAACATATCTGGAATGAGATAACCAAGAGGAGCCACGAACTCCGCGCTCGACATGCTGCATGAAAGAGCTTTAATGAAAAATAAATCTTGTGAGGAGAGAAAAAAAAAAAAAGAGGCCAACGGACAAATCAATAGAGGCGCTGGCTAGGAGATAAAAGTGGGAGCAGAGTGCCAGAGAGCTACTGGCGCTCATTCCTGGGCTGATTGTACGTAAAGTGAAACCACATGAGCTGAGCAGTTCCCACACGGGAAGTGAGAGTGTGTGGAGCAAAACCAAACCCCATCAAGAGGGGCCGCTTCTGCCTTTTTGCAACCCGCAGCCACTAGGGATCCCCAAGCTTGAGCGCCTGTTTGTAAAACCGTGTGAACCGCTGACCTCTGCTTTGAGTCCAACCTGGCATCTTTATGCAATGCTAATAATCATCAGAGTGGTTGGGTGAGGATAAAGGTCCAGTGTTTAAAAATCTGACTTCATTCATGATTTTCATATTGGGAAAAGCTTAGCATACTGGCCATAAATACACAAAAAAGTGTATACTAGGTACAATAAAAGTAGTGAGGTTTTCCTATCAGTAGAAGACTTCTTATATTTATATGAGGATATACATAAGCGAGGGTCTTGCTCATAGTTAGCTAACGTAACAGCGCGTTTCGTATTTGAGTTATGCTCGCGTCCTCAAATAAACCAGTAAAGAAGAAGGTGGACGAGGCATCTAAGCTTGTGCTCGCAGGCCACCGTAGTTCACTGAAAAGCTCGGGAGAGGGAAGGACCGAGTCCCCATGAGGACTTACGTGAAAGAGTGCTGCAATCTAAAGTGTAACCACTTGATGTCACTGTTTCTTCTTAAAAAAAAAAAAAAAAAAAAAAAAGTCCAAATATTACATTCTTAACCTTTAACCTTATTTTCCCATTTTGAATCTGGTATTTGCAATGCTGCAGTGTTCTCTTAAAAAGTCCCATATTTCATAGAATTTACAGTTTTCTGATACAGCTTTCAATCTGGAGCTGTGGCTTGGTTGGAATAATTTTAAAGCCAAGAAAAGATGATTTGAATGAATTAGGAAATAAATTATACCATCTCCCTTTCATCCAACCTTACGTTGTCGAGAAAAATATGCAGCCATCAGAAGCTAATCATTGTTTTCACAATTACTTGAATTATGAAACCTTGGCTGTGTTGTGATCCGAGCAGAGATTTTTAAATCAACATGTTCCGGTCTTTAATAGCTGCTACTTCATTATAAACCACACTACTGTTGCACGACCACAGACAAAAGTCACAGAGGACAGATGTAGTTTTCTATGATAGGCACTTTTATTGATTTTGTATTATTGTTCCACAAACACAAATACTATTGGCAAAAAAAGCAACCGTTTTAGACTTCGGCAATAAATAAATATACCGCTATATTTATTTAGAGGTGCCAATGAATGCGATCTAAAGTCTTTGTTAACAGTTGGATGGAAGATGGAAATATTGACAAAGGAACTGTGTTAATTCTTTATAGCGGAGCTGAACAGAAAGGAGAGCTTGCATTATTATCATCATCATCATCATCATCATCATTATACGTTGTTTTTAAACAATAGAAACTGAATTTGGCATGAAAATGAACTTTGCGGCGTGTGTTAAGCTAAAAGGTAAAAACTGGAGTGCTTCGGGTGGCTGGCGGCGTCCTGAGGTCGACGCTCGTGTGCCTTTCTACTTCCAGACCTGCTGAAGATCACAATCGTCTACACTGCCGGGCAGTGATCACAGTAGTACAAAGCTATGAAAAATATATCAGTGTAAAAGCATGAGACAATCACAACACGAACACGACTACACTACACTGTCGTATCACGAAGAGCCAGCAGGGGGCAGCAGGCGCGCTTTCCAGGAGAGCTGCAAGGCTGTCGGCTTCAAGTTAATAAAAAGGGGGTGGTGTTAACATTTTTTTTTTTTTTAGTAATATTAATTCTGCTTCTCATTAATATTCATACTTCACATTCTATCCTCTGTCTAAGAGGCTGTCTACCCTTCACCCCCCCTTACAGCTTCCAGGAACAGCGACTGCCCTCCCGCAGGCTGCTCCCGCTAAAACAATTTCAATCAACTTGGCCAGCCAAGTCTCGCCACAAGAGGGCACTCTGGTTTACCATCAGGGCGAGGGTGGGGGCGGGGGGAGAAAAAAATAGAATGACGTTCCACTGCAAACTGTGGGACACAGCAAGAGGTTTTCCCTCCACACACACCCACAACTCAAATCCAGCACAAGTCGGACCGCGAGGGCCTCGTCGCGGACGGCCTCGCAACACCATTCCTTCAGATTCGGATGATTCGTCACCCAGTCGGATCTTTGGTAACTGGTTTATTGTATAAGCGGGCGGATGAGTTGGAAGATGAACAGTTACTCGGCTCAGAAAACGCAAACACGGCGAAGCGATCGGTTCGCCTCTACTTTAAGAGTAACTCGATGCTGTAATCATCACTTCTGTCCAGTGGCCCTGAAAGACCATTTCACTGTCATCTGAAGAGAGGGGGAGGGTCTCAGAGAGGGGGGGGGGTCTCAGAGAGGGAGGGGATCTCAGAGAGGGAGAGGGTCTCTCAGAGGGAGAGGGTCTCACAGAGGAGGGGTCTCAGAGAGGGAGAGGGTCCAGAGAGGATTCAGAGAGGAGGGGATCTCAGAGAGGAGAGGGTCTCAGAGGAGGGGTCTCAGAGAGGGAGAGGATCTCACAGAGGGAGAGGGTCTCTGAGAGGGAGAGGGTCTCAGAGAGGGAGAGGGTCTCACAGAGGGAGAGGGTCTCACAGAGGGAGGGGGTCTCAGAGAGGGAGGGGATCTCAGAGAGGGAGAGGGTCTCACAGAGGGAGAGGGTCTCACAGAGGGAGGGGGTCTCAGAGAGGGAGGGGGTCTCAGAGAGGGAGAGGGTCTCAGAGAGGGAGAGGGTCTCAGAGAGGGAGGGGTCTCAGAGAGGGAGAGGATCTCAGAGAGGGAGAGGGTCTCAGAGAGGGAGGGGATCTCACAGAGGGAGAGGGTCTCTGAGAGGGAGAGGGTCTCAGAGAGGGAGAGGGTCTCACAGAGGAGAGGGTCTCTCAGAGAGGAGGGGGTCTCAGAGAGGAGGGATCTCAGAGGAGAGGGTCTCAGAGAGGGAGAGGGTCTCACAGAGGGAGGGGGTCTCAGAGAGGGAGGGGGTCTCAGAGAGGGAGGGGATCTCAGAGAGGGAGAGGGTCTCAGAGAGGGAGGGGGTCTCAGAGAGGGAGAGGATCTCAGAGAGGGAGGGGATCTCACAGAGGGAGGGGGTCTCACAGAGGGAGAGGGTCTCAGAGAGGGAGAGGGCGCAAATGATCATCTGGGCTTGAGACATACTGCGACGTGATTTCCACTGCTTCTCAGCATGGAAATTGAGATTTAAGAGACAATGAGGTGAGAATTTTGAAGAAACCAACATGACATCAGCAACTCCTGAAGGCTCATCATGGCATTTTTCATAGGAATTAGAACAGGAAACTCCCATCTGCAACTATTCACCGTGACATTTAATGCATCCTGTTGGAAATGTAATTCTGAAAATCTATTTTTATGCTTTAACCACCGCTGCTGATCGACAGCTGCATTTATTCAGATTAGAAAAAAAAAAAGTTTTGCGCCCCCTGTAAACGCTTTAAGAAATACAGTGAAATAATTGTCTACGACAGACAAAACACACAGCAGAAATGTGACTTCCCACTAAAGATATCATTTTGCAAAAGGCGACTTTGAAATCTGGCCTTGCAGATAAACTCTGTACCGTAGCAGCATGAACAAAAGAGACGCTTACAGCAACCGAAATCTGCCAGAGAACCGATTTTTGTGAGACTTGAACCTGTCAGCAACTACAAGAAGGGGAGGGGCAGCCGACGGTGGGAGCGTGAGACGGTTCATTTCTATTGAACAGTTCAACGTAAAACCTCCAGCATCAGAGAACGTGAAGCGACGAGGCTGCGTGGAGACACAAAGCTGATCAGAGTGAGGAAGCGTGTGGGAAAGTTAATGGGTCAGTGACTCAGGAGTTCATCTGTTCCTCAATAAATCAAGTCATCATGTGTTTGACTGGAGTTAAATTCTCAAGCTATTGACTTCTACTCTTGACTAACACGTCTTTAGATGTTTGAAACCGAAGTTTATACATGTGGGCACACACACACACACACACACACACACACACACACACACACACACACACACACACACAGGGCACCCACAGGGGCCACGGCAGCAGAACTCTGCAGTGGGAGGTGGAAGAAACTGTGACTTTGAGCCAGCAGGTGGCGCTTCAACACACAAACTCCTGTCGCATCCTGATGATCTGCAGCAGGGCGGCCTGGACGTCCTCGTCCATGTGACCCTAAAAGAGAAACACAGCGTGGATGAGTAACATCTCAACAGCATCGGCAGCCCTCAGGCATCCAGTGAGTCTGTGTTGGTCAGCTGGAATTCACTAATTACTGCCGTAAAGTACGCATTTACCTAAGTGAACTATCGTTCGCTAAGCTAGCTTGTTCCACGATTTTACAATGTGCGAAAAGACGTATTGTAGACTTGCGTCATAGGCTGATGACATCTATGAAATATCTATCCTGGACGTTATTCGTGAAGTCCTCTCTGCGGCGCGTGATGATACAGCGACTCCGGGGTGTCGGCGTTTAAGGTGCTAGCGTATCGCCGTAGTGCTACCATGGAATGCTAGGTGAGCTTCACGGAGTTTGCACCTAGCGTGTTTCGCTGCTTCATTTTCGGTGAAATATTCCTAAACTAAGAAACTTACATCCTTGCTTTTTCTCCTTCTCCGTTTGTTGTACGATGTAAACAACGAGCAACGCTGCCCACCCTCAGCGCTCAGTACAGCACTGCAGGTACAAATGAGCACGGGGCGGTCGTCCTGGTTTTAACATTCAGCAATTTACAATAACAGTAACACGACGCGCCGTCGCTTCTATTTTCGCGTTGACAAATTTATGTTGTGGACGCAATCGATTACGTCGACTGATCGTTGCAGCCCTGGTGAGGAAGAGAGGAACAAAAGCTACCTGTGCCGCGCTGAGAAGATGAGTACGGTAAATGGAGACCACCTCCCTGTGCTGCCTCTCAGCATCCTGACCAGACAGAGGGGAAGAAAGGAGGACGTGAGAACAACTTTTTGGTAACGGACAATGCAGCGATGCAGCATTTGAATGACGTTTTCATAGAGAAACACAAAATGGGCACAAAATGTGTTAAGGGAGCACAGCAGAGCAGTAGGGAGCCCACTCACAGCCAGCTGCTGCTGGAGGCTCTTGATCTGGGCCTGGAGTGTGTCGACGTGCTGCGTCTGCCTCTTGTTAGGCACGTTGCTGGTGTAGGCCAGCTGAGACAGACCGTTCAGTGCTTGTTTCAGTCGCTCCGCGTCCGTCAGCAGCTCTGTGATCTGGAGTATGGGCATGAATCTAAATGTTAAAATTCGCCAGGAAACACTGGAGATGTAACAACAGCAACGTCTCACGGCGCTGTAACACCTTGGTGTCAAGGCTGTGGTTCAATATTTATTCTTATGTGTGAAAACAAAACAAAGGCAAAAATAAGTCCAGCTGCCTTCCTGTGCAAGTATTACTCAACTCCAACTATAGTCATGAAATGTTTCTCAGAGAATTTGTGTGTGTGTTGTGTGTGTGTGTGTGCGTGCGTGTGTGCGTTTCAGAAGGTTTCAGCACACGTCAATCATTTTGTTTGTTGTTAATGAGACTGAATTCTCTGTACTCTGGATGTGTTGCAAGCAAGCGGCGTCATCTTGCTGCGACATCAGCAGTTCTGAGCTGGAAAGGTGACCGTTGGTGACTGCAACCTGGAGACTTGAAGGCTGATTCTCAGCGCAATACAGTGCAACACAAAAGCAATGAGGCGTCCAAAAACTTTTTCCCACCACTGTGAGTCGGATCTCCTATGGAAAACCGTTCTAATCACATTTTTCACTGCAACCTGCATGAATAAAACGGAAACTGCCCTCGACCTGCGACCCAGTTTTGAGTCGCCACCACCAGTTGAGAAACACTGCTCTACGACCCCCACCTTCTTGTCCTTGGCCTCGGTCTGCTGCGCCGACGCCTGGATCCTCCTCTGCAGGTCTCGCGTGGTGCCCAGCGACTCGTCGTAGCGCTGCTTCAGCTCGCCGATCTCCCTCTCCACGCCGCGGCCCTTCTCCCGCGCCGCCTCCACCTCCGCCAGGGCCTCGCCCTCCTTCTCCCGCGCCGCCGCCGCCTCCTGGCGCGCCGTCTGGCACTCGTCGGCGGGCGCCCGCAGCTGGCGGCTCAGCTCGCCGCCCTCCTCCTCCCTCCGCCGCTTCTCCTCCTCCAGCCGGGCCGCCTGCTCCTCCTCCTGCGGCGCGACGCCTCAGCGCCTGCGTGGCCCGCAGCAGCTCCGTCTGCAGGGCCGACACGCCCTCGGCCCTCTGGCCGCTCGTCTCCTCCTCCTCGCGGAGCTTGAGCCGCAGCCGGGCGGCCTCGGCCTCCAGGGCCTCCAGGGCCCGCAGGGCCTCGGCGGCCCGCGAGCTGCCCCCAGCAGCGCCTCCTGCTCCCGCCGCTGCTCCTGCAGCTCCTTCTGCAGGGAGCAGACCCTCTGCGCCTCCTGCTGCTGGGCCTCTCGCGCCCGCTGGCAGTCGGCCTGCGCCTGCCGCTCGACGTCGTGCAGCGCCTGGAGCTCCTTGTCGTACGTGGCGATGCGGCCCAGCTCCGTCTTGAGCCGCTCCTGGAGGTTCTGGATTTGGTCGCGGCCGAGGGCCCGCTGCTCCAGCGCCTCCTGGTGCCGCTGCTCCAGGGCAGCCAGCGTCTGGCTCAGGTCCTGGAACTTGCCCTTGAACTCCACCTCCACGTCCCGGTGCTTCTCGCTGCTCACCAGCGCCGAGTCCAGCCTCTGCTGCACCGACTCCATCTCCACCTTCAGCTTCTCCTTCTCCCGTCTGTCGCTTTGCCCGGCCGATCTTTCTTTGTCGTACTTCTCCTCCGCCTCCGACAGTTTGGCCCTCAGCTCCTCCACCTGGGAGACGTAGGATCGGTCCTTCTCCTCCACGGCCGCCAGTGGGACGAACCGGGACTGGATGGCCTCCTGGATGGTGTCCAGCTCTTTCCTCTGGGCCTCCAGCTCCTGGGTGAGCTTCGCCGCCTCCTCCTGAGCGGACGCGTACTTGGCAGACATTTCCTCGGCTCTCTCCTCCGCCGCCGCCACGGCAGCGTCCAGCTTGTCCGTGGCGGCTCTTCGCTCTTCGGCGCTAACAAAGTCCTTCCGCATCTCCACCTGGGCCTTTTCCAACTCTTGGCTCAACTTGTCGTTTCTCTCCTTCACCTTCTTTAACTCTTCTCCACTTTCTTTCTCCCTGGCCTCCACTTTCTGCACCTCCGCTCTTGCGCTCTCCAAGGTGGAGCTCAGCTCCACGTTCACTTGCTCCAGCTGCAGCCGGAGAACACGCTCGCCCTCCAGACTCTGCTTCAGAGTTTCCATCTGGGTGTTCAGCCGCTCGCCCTCCTCGTCCTCGTCCTCGCGTCCTTGTCGCACGGCGTCGAGTTTCTCCAGCAGATCGGCATTGTGGGATTTCAGCTCCTCCATTTCCGCCTGCTGCTTCTTGCTGGAGCTCTGGACGCCGTCCATGTTGTCCCGCAGCGCTGCCCTCTCAGCCTGGAGCTGCTGGACCTGTGCCTCCGCCTTGCCGTACCGCTCGCTGGCCTCCACCAGTTTGTCCTCCAGCTCCTCCAGCGCCGCCACCATGTTCTTGCGAGCCTCCTCGTGGTGCTGCACGGGCACGAACTCGGTCTCGACGCTGCTGCTCAACTCCTCCATCTGCTCGCGTAGGATGTTCCTCTCCTCCTCGCTCTCTCGGACCTTGCAGATGAGAGCCTGGCTGCGGGCGGTCAGCTCCGCCAGCTTCTTCTTCAGCGAGGCGTTCTGCTCCTCCAGGCCGGCTCTGATCCGCCGGTGCTCCTCGGCCGGCACCGTCCCCGAGGCGGCGTGGGCGGACGGACCGTCCAGCCGTCGGTTGAGCTCGGCCACCTCCTCCAGCACTCGGTCGTAGTCCTCCCTCAGCTCCGCCAGCTGCCGCTCCTTCTCGTCCACGGCGTTGCTCAGCAGGTTCTTCATGTTGTCGAACTTCTCGGCCGGCACGGTGCCGCCGCCGTGTTTGGCCTGCGCCTCCTTCAGCTGGGTCTCCATCTCCACCAGGGCCTCCGCCAGCTCCTCCCTCTCCGAGGTCATGACGCCCAGGTCCTGGTGCAGCTGACTCTCGCTGCTCTTGTACTCCTCCAGGGCTTTCTCGCTCTGTTTGAGGCGGTTGCGAACCCGGCCCACTTCGGCGGAGGCGCCCTCGTACTTGGACTTCATGTCGTGCAGCTGAGCGCGCAGCTCCTCCGCGGCTTGGCCCCCCCCCATGTGCTCCTTGACAGCGACGACGTGGGCCTGGAGCTGCTTGACCTTACACTCAGAGTCCAGCATCCTCTTCTGGACGTCGCCCAGAGCGTCCTCCAGGTCTTGGATCTGCTGGTCGGCCTGCTTCTGGATGGCGTCGCGGCTCTGCACCAGGTCTTGACACTCTCGGTTTTTACGGTTTAAGGCTGAGTGAAGGCGCGCTACTTCCTCCTCCGACGCCTGTTGTCGTCTCTTGACGGCGTCTAGTTCATGGCGCAGTGCGTCCAGCTCGCCGGGGGCGTCCCAGCCCACGGTGGGTTGACTCTTCTCTGAAGGTTTGGACAGTGAGCGCGACACGGTGGTGATCTGCAGAGAAAGAGTAAGAGTGAGAGAAAGAGGGAAAAAAACAAGTTTACATTTCTCTGTCGGTCTCTTTCATTGAAGGCAGTAGAGGGAAACTGAATGATGAATTGTGAATATTCATACCCACTGCCATTAACATCTTAAACACAACAGTTTGATATTATCTATTTATTGTCTATTTATTCTTAAAATGACAGTGTTTAAATCTTATGCTTGTGTTTTTTCACAGAAATGAATGTCTGTCTGGTTTTATGTGGGCCACGTCAAAGACAATTTTCCGTTAAGACCGATAAAGTTTTATCTGACTCTGATTCTGAATTAGATGTGTAAGACTGAAAAACAGAAGACGTACTTGTTCCGAGTCCACGCTGTGAGCTTGTTTGACCAAGGCATTTTCTTTACCTGAAAGACAACAGACAGAACCCCTAAAGTTGGCAAACGGCAGAACATTTCTGAGTCAGAACAACAACAAAAAACAAAAAAGCAAAAAAAAACTTGAGTGCAGAAAGGATGGAAATGTTACCTTTAATGACAGACTGTCCTGAGTAGTCACCCTATGGACACAAGACACAGGAAAAAATTACAAAAAGCTGAGCTAAAACTAAATTCATTTGGTTTGATCGTTCAATATCAACATCCACTCCTGCCACAAATCTTGTACTGTTTGTGCAATAGTGTAAAATGTGTCTTTCATGTGACTGTAAACCTGCAGGAGGCTCATCAAGAGAAGGTGCCAGTTTCACAGTACTGTGTACTGATCAGACTAATCAAGTGGCCAGTAGTGGCCAGTAGTGGCCAGTAGTGGCCAGTAGTGGCCAGTAGTGGCAGTAGTATCACACTTCTTGTCTCTTTGTCAGCGTTCCGTTGAGATAGTGAATATTATGCATTGTTCAAAACACAGCTGAAAGTTCTATGAGCAGGTCTGGCTTTCAGCCGAAGCACTGTGTGGCTGTAATGGGAGATCATAGTTTAATAAAACCTGGCGATGCAGTCGGTTGCAACGGAGAGAACGCACACAGCACTCATCGCTTTTATATTAGAGTGCACTATGAAACTGGGCCAGTATACTAAGCCAACTTAGTATAAAATGTATTTACTCGTGATACAAAATACAAATAAATACTTTTAAACTGACCAAAGTGCTGCGCAGCTGGACCTTGACCGTCTCCATGCCTCGAGCCCCGTCCTCTTTTTCTCTGGAACCACCCGACGCCTTCAGCTGTTCCTTCTAAGGTGACAGACAGACACAGTTAGATGAGTTCTGGGGTGAAGATGACGAGAAAAGGAGCAAAGAAGAACAGGGAGAGCAAGAAGAAGGTTTATATTGAATCAAATGGGACTCGGCTCTCACCTCTTTCTTTGCCTCTTCCGCCGTTACTTTCTCCTGCAAATGAGAAAGAAATGTCATTATAACATCAAACAATCTCCAACAGAAAAAGGGCTGTTCTCTTCATAGCGACCGGCTGCATCGCCATGGTTATTAAATTACGACGCAATCTCCCAGTACAGCCAGGCAATGCCCCATCTGAAATAATAGAACATTCCTCTGTGTTCTAAACAATCATTAGTGTCCACTATTTATAGCTGAAAAAGAAGTAAGAAGTACTACTACTACTACCACTGACGAGATACATAGTCTGGCTCTATCTGTGATTTTTCCGCCAGATTAAAAACACACGCTTTGAAGAAGCTGCTAGCAGGGGAGCGGCGCGCACACTGAGCTATTGTGCTGCTGCATTGTTGTGTTGTGCACCTGTGTGAGCTGCTGCTGCAGCAAGTTGACCTTGTCCGTCAAGGTCCTCTGCTCCTGGTGGTACTTCCTGAGACTGTCTTGCAGCGTTTCATTCTGCCTCTCCAAGTCCTGAGGGCCGATACGTACATGCACACACATTAAAATCAGATCCACATCTGATCTGAAGATTCACTTTTTTTATCCATCTGTCCTTTGTTCATTACTGCGTTTCACGACTTGAGTTTAAAGCATGTATGTTGGTGACGAGTCCCACTTACATAGATGACCTGGTCCCTCCTGCTGGACTCGGACACCGACTCTGACCGCTCCACCGAGTGCTGCGGAGCGAACAGGAGCATTTTTCACCGTTTGTTTGTTTGTTTTTGGGGTGTTTTACAACCATAGCTTGACTGTGAAATCTTCCCATACATACACTACCACAGACTGAAACAACTTTCCCTTTCCATCACTAGATGGCAGTCATGAACTTGGTACCAAAAGCGTAAAAAAAAAATAAAAACACAAAGGGGTGAATGCTTGGCAATTGCTGCAAATGGCTGTTTAATCCTCGTAGAGTCTTAACATTTGAATGATGGTGAAAAGCGATTTCATTGTCTTTGACATTAACAAGGTGGCAGCGTTGACCTTTACCGTCATTCAATACAGAGCGAAGGTTCTTGGGAAATTGCTGTCCGTTTCAAACTGTCCTCATCATCACAAATGCCAAAGGCAAGCGGCTCATGAATGCGGACAAACTGTGCAGATTAACGCCCCAGGCCTGACGAGTGTTGGCTGGATGTTTCAAGATTACCTGTCGCTTCCACTGCTCGATCTTGGCCGCCTCCTTATCTGCAACAATAGAAACTGTCACTTTCACCGCCCCCATTGCTTTAGTCAGGCAAAATCATATTCGAGCGACAGCTGCAGTTAAACTTAATTAGAGCCAAGGTTATGACTGCAGATAATGAAACATAATAAATCCATTAGTAGTTCAGAAATTGTACTTTTTTTTGGTGTATTCTTGCTAAAATCATCTTTCCACAAAATACAGACCTTGAAAAAAAATAAAAAACTATCATTTTGTATACAGATAGAACTAGGTAATGTGTATCTTGACAACACAAAACTTTTCAATCTTTGTGATCTATTCTATTCAGTCGAAGATGTAATTGGTTTCCGGGATTTTCTATTTTTTGAAGAAAGGCAGAAGCAGCAGCAGCAGCACAGACCTCTGTTGGCTTTTTCCAGGTAACTTTTGACCATGGCAACCACCTCCGAGTTCTTGCCGTGGCGAGCGTAGTGATACGCGTCATGGCCGAGGTTGTCCACCGCCTTCACGTCGCTGCCGCTCTTCAGCAGCACCTCCACCGCGTCCTTGCAGCCGTACTCACAGCCCAGAATCAGCGCCGTCCTGGGGCGGAGGGAGTGAAGCCAGACATCCAGTTGAGTATCTTCAGCCTTTCAGTTCTACCCTCAATGGTTATGAATTTGTTTCCCAAGCGAAAAACTTTTCCAATCATCTTTGCCATCTAAATGAGGCTTGTGTTTTTTTGTTTTTTTTAAGTGTTTACATACACAAAAATCTGCTTTATTTCAGAAGTTACATTAGGGATGCAATTTAAAACTGTACAAGCGTCTTGCTTCTCTATTAATCTCATTTAAATGCCAGCCGCACCGGTGCGACTGCATCAGCTGCTGCCGTTTCTTACTTGTTCTGTTTGTCGCAGGCAGAGATGTCAGCCCCGCGATCCAGCAGCAGCTGGCAGATGTGCGGATGACACATCTGGGTTGCCAGCACCAGGGGAGTCCTGCCATCCTGAACAAAGAGCAAAGAGCAAAAGGCGTCACACATGGACAAGCATGTGGATCTGCATAATGTATCCTCAACAAAGCCCTACACAGGATCTGTTTGTCTCTGCTATGAGCAAGGTTAAGTGCAGCCTAGAACATAAAGGGCTGAGACGCAATGTCAAAACTGATAAAGTCAATTTGGTTCATCAGCACGATCGCCGAACATTGCTCTCTAATGGAACTGCAGAGGTATAAATGGCAGAACCGACTCATTTTGTGGGCTGTGTGAAATCGACTGAAACACGACTTCTTACAAAATCACTGGCATTCACAGAGGCTCCACGGTCACACAGGAGTTTCACGCTGGAGGAGCAGCCGGCCATGACTGTGGAGGAGAAAACAGCTACTTAACAACTACTTAACAACTACTTAACAAGTGCTTACCACAAGAAAACACAAAGAAACAATTAGAAGGTAATAAAGTGAAAAAGACATCACAGTTTTGTTGTCAGAGCATTTATTTAGTTCTACATCTATTTGTGAGCTTTAATGTTACATTTGATAAAAATGTCCAAACTGCAAAAAAGTGGAAGCATCCACCCAACCTGCATCGTGCAGAGCTGTTCTTCCCTGTAGGTCCACATTTCCAACCGGACTGTTGTGCTGTAAAAATCATGAAAAGCAGTTTGGTTCAAACAGGACTGACTGAAGCCATTTGTTCTAATTGCCAGGCAACACATTTGGGTTTGTGTAAACTCTGCATTAATCTACTTAACAATGCAAAAGTGCTATTTAGGAATCATTCCGGGCCCGGTTGGTTCTCTCTGATTGTATAAAGCGCTTTGAGACGCCATTGGTTGTGATTTAGCGCTGTACAAATAAAAGTTTATTATTATTATTATTATTATTATTATTATTATTATTATTATTATTATTATTATTATTATTATTATTATTATTATTATTATTATTCCAGAGCAGAAAAACTGTTAAAAATGTTCTGTCACCAGCTACTCTTTAGATGGACAAACAACAAACACCAGAAGATTCAGCTGAGGGGGCAAACAAGTCCCAACTGAAAGTTTCAATGAACTTTCAAGAACGTTTTTTTTTTTTCTCAATTCTTTATGTTGCTGCCCTTCAAAGTAAAACATTTTCTATCTGTTGGCCTTAAACAGAGTATAAGTAGATAAGGCAGAATGATGACGGTTCCACTGTAGATGCCGGGAGCCACGGCGCTTGAACGATGCCGGAGAGGGAGGCTGATAATTTTTACTGAGACACAGATTTCAGTATTTCTCCCAGGCTGGAACTTGAGCAGCAGCAGCAGCAGCAGCAGCAGCAGCAGCAGCAGCGGCAGCAGCTGCAGCAAACTGCCTGCGACGCCTCAGCAGGGTGTCAGTCAGCCCGCTGGACAGCAGCCACTGGTGATGAGGTCCTGCTATGAGGCCTTGAGGACTCAATGCGCACAGGGGGGAGGGGGGGCATGTTGCTGGGTAGGCTTCACTGGCGCCTCCCCCCCCCTCCCCCACTGTCAAAAAAGAAGAACTCTCTCTAGCAACAAGAGCCAAAAATTAGCCGCGTGCTCAAGTGACATAGATGGGGCGGGAGGGGCAGCGAGTGGGGGAGAGAGGGAGTGAGGGAGGGGCCAGGCTGACTGAGGGGAGTGTTGGCGTCCAGCCGCTATGTCTGCCGTGATGACGGCACCCAGAACGGGGCCGGGGCTGCAGGAGGGGACAACTTGTCAACACCAGCGGCAGCAGCAGCAGTCGTAACCTCAGTTAGATCACCGACACAAGGAGGGGGGGGTGGCGATGACGCTGTCGCAGGGCAATATCAGGGCGATTGCACTCTGCTTGTAAACACATGAATGCTGCGGAGGGTCGCGGTGACTCAACGTGGCCTGCTGTTGACTCCTCGACAATCAGCTGTCCGGAGGGAAAGCTGAGCTGCCAGGCCACTGACTCAGAAGCTGCTCTTTGCAACATAGGTACATTTGCACATAACACCCCAACAACTTAAAAACCAAAGATGCAAATGACAAGAAGAACAGAACAGAATGCCGAGGGCGCCGTCTTAAACCTACATGCTGCAGAATTGAGAATAAGTCCATCCTCAACTTCTTTTACGTGCCCTACTTTCCAGAAAAGTGTGAGCCAAAACACACAGTTCAGAATATTGTCTTTGTGGTGTCACAAAGTGTACAGATAGCTTACTGATATTACTTCACCTGGAAGAAAAACATCACCCTGCTAAACTGAAATGGCTGGAAACATCACTTTTGTTCTCTGCGTCTCTTTAAAGGTTTCTCCCTGCAGGAGAATTGGAGGCTTTCCCCTGCTGAAATAATCTTCGATGCCACAGCTAAACATCTGACAGAGAGTCTAAACAGGAACAGGGGGAGGAAGAGAGGCTTTTACCTGCAGGAGTTTCTGCACGCACAGAGAATGTCCGTTCCTTGAAGACAGGTGGAGGGCGTTTTTACCTGAAGAGAACAAAAGTGAAAAGTTGTTTTCAAGCTGACAAAAAGCTAAAAGCGGCCGCTTGTTCTCCATTTTTGTGTGCCGTAGCTATAGCAACCACTGTTTTAAATGGAGCGCAATATTATTTCCCCAGAGAAAATGCAATAAAGTGTTACCTCATAATATTCAGATGTATAAAGCAAAGAGGTTTAATTTATTGAGGGGGATTTTCTTTAATTTGCATTACAGAATTATAATCTTTGCTGCTCTAAAAATGTTTTGTAAGTCCCTTAATATTTTAATGGCTGGCAGGATCCGGTCAACTTCCTCTATGTCTGAGTCATTAATGAGATTTTTTTTTTTTCCCAGATAGAAAATCTATACGGCTGCTTTTGTTGCTTTGACTTCATTAATGCAACGAGAAAAATCGTATTTTGTCTCCGGTTACTCAGCGATCCTTCACATCCCAATTAATGCTGCCACGCTGGAGACCATTATCACATTTGCGGTTTGTCAAGACAACGTGTCCTTGCTTTGAATAATTTGCTGTAGTGAATGATTGATGATGGAAGCGGAGATATGCGCACGCCATTTCTAGACAAGCTCCTGCCACGGACCCCGAGCGGGTTACTCAGCAACGGGATCTGTGACGCAAATGCGCTTTTACAGTTGGTCTGTCCTGCTGAAACTTTCTCTTATGTTTCCTACTTACTGCATTGAGGTGAAATATAAGCGTTGGTTCACTCCCGAGAGTAAAAACGCAGATTAAAGACTTGGTACGAAAACGGATCTGGCTGGAACTCACCAGAAGCATCGGTGGCGGTGACATCGACGTTGTGGCTCAGAATGAGATTGAGACAGTCGAGGTGTCCTCGTGTTGCGGCCAGATGAAACCTGGGTTAAAACACAAAAAGCAGACCGAGGATGAGCCAAACGGCAAGCATGCGGCACAATGAGGACACAGAGGTCGGAGAAAAACTGCACGCAAGTTCGAGTGCATTAAACAGCAAGTCCTAAAAAGACAAGAGGCTTCTGGTGAAAAAGCAAAGATCGAGAGCTGCCGTGAAGAAGATAAGGAACACGTTTAAGCCATCGAGACTTTAGAGAGCAACGCGACACTGAACGACACACAACTGCAATTTCATTTAAATGAACAATTATGTGCTTCTTCATGAGAACATCCAGGATTGTTAACTGAACTGCGACGAACTCGCGTTGTTATTTTCCGCTCAAATGAAAGATTCTTCTCCACTTAAATATCGCTGCTCGCCTGCTCCTATTTGCAGGCAAACTGTGCTGCCGCAGCGCTCGCTCCACTCTGGAGGCCCCCTGCGTGTAAACCAATCTCCGGCTCCCGGCCACAAAGTTACATGAAGCTGTTTATACACTAAGCCTGAGGTATCTGCCAAGGAGACAGCTAGGCTGTCGCCTCGACACTGTAGCGGGTATTAAAAGCCGTGTTGATGGCCAGGAGACGTTGGGTATCTGGGGAGCAGCAGAGGGTCCCGACCTCCGGGGGCAAACGGCAGACAGGAAGTCGACTGAAGTCAACCAAGTTGGGGAGATGATACCGGCTGAGTGACGAGAGGCCGAAGGGCCTCCGATGGGGGAAATCGACGGGAACGATTCTCGCCGACTTCAACTGACAAACTTCAATTGTCGGAGGTAAAATGATGAGAAACAATGATAAACGGAGAAACGCAACATGCAACAATGCCATACAGTACACGGCAGAGAGAGAGAGAGAAGTTTCATAGAATTGCACAAGTGGTAAAAACTTTGACTAGTACTACAAAGATGGCAAAAGAGGAGAGGTGGAGGTGGAGGTGGAGGAGGTGGGTGGGGCAGCCAGTGATCATTCATAGAGACAAATGGATGTGCCACAGAGGGGGCACATTTAGCGATGCCATTTCATCTTCACACCTGCTCCTTGACAGCTTTCAAGTTGACAGCCTACAGGATATAGCCGCTATTTTTAGAGGGGAGCGGCAGGGAGGAGGGAAGCAGCAAACGCATGCTTGTGTTGGAGGCCATTTATGATGATTTGTGTTTCTCCCGAAGACTGTCAAACACCCACAGGCTGTTCTCTCTCTCACCCTGGCAAGATTCCAGTCATCAACGGGTGGATTTTCCCTCAAAAATAAACTGATGCTGTGACGTGCGTCAAAGAATCTGTGTTTAATTCACCTACCAATTTTTTTTGCACTCAAAACGGTTCAGAAGTGAGTGTGAAATGACAGGAATGTTGAAATGAACTGAATTAATAAAACAGTGTTTATGTTTTCCAGACAATCCATGTGTGATTTCCTAGCTGAAGTGAAAAAAAAAAAAAAAAAGACGAAGAGGTAGAAGATGTATTTGTTATTGTCACGTCTATACAAGCCTCCAGCAGAGGATCCATGACCACTAATCCAGACAAAACACGAGAACCTTTCGCTCACAGGGGCCAATTTTGCACCGCTCATCCGGCCGGACCATCACACGGGGATGCTAAGCCCTTGGTCAGCCGGCCAATCGGAGCGAGCAGGCGTGATGGGTGGTCTCCTCTCGCTGCAAACCGTTTGGCCGGCCAGAAGCCGCGATGCAACAGCAGATAAGAGAATTCATTCATTAGCCGGACAGAGTGACGCTAATCCAGCCGGGCGCACCAAATCACTCATCCGCTCTTTAGGTTTGTAATTAGTTTCCCCCAACAGAGGTCCGTGATTACCGGGGAGGGCCGTTGGAAATTCCTCCCTTGGCTTTTTGCAGCGGCCGGAGAGCCGTGGACACGTGCGTGTCTGTGTGTGGCCCAGTGAACTAAAAGCAGCCTTGCTGAGCTGTGCCTTAGTAATTTCACAGCTGAAATGACTCGGCCCCACATTGCGTGTACATTTGTGGAAACAAATAGAAAAATCAAAAAAAATCTTTTAAATTATACGTTGTGACCCTTTAATAGTGTGGATGAAGATTAAAAAGTTCCAGGATATGCAAAGTTTGCAATACCCATGTTTTATAAGAATGACGCGTCTCTGGCCTGTCAGGGAATTACCCATGGGGAAAGTCCAGCTTTCCACTTCTTTTGCTCGCTAGAGAAATAAAAAAGTGGCAACAACAACAGCGCCCCTTCCTCCCTCTGAGACTCGATTATTTTTGTCCTCTGTCAAACAGGTGGAGGACCCGACAAAGCAAGTGTCCTTCAAGTCTAAATGCCTGTGATTCGTCACGGATGAGATGGACTGTATTGTAAGACGTATTCATCTCTTTAAAAAAAAGAAAAAGAAAAAAAGTGTAAAAAATCCAAACAGCAATGAAGCACGGAGTTCTCTCGTTTTCTCTCGAGGCCTTGACTCTTAAGTTTTTGTTTTTTTACTTTTTCTACAAATGGACATATTCAAAAGGAGGCATCACACAGACACGTCCTGTGCCGAGCGCCTCGAGAACACACCGTGACTGCCTCGACCGCCAATCACTGTGCACACTTTTAGTTTTACTTCTGCTCAAATTCTAGCACCTTATTATGAGACCAGGAATGTATCGGGTCGTGCGTGTGATTCTGTTTATTTAAATGCATGCATGTCCGCCATCGTTTGTCTTGACAATGATGCCACGGGACAATCTCACACAATGCTGGGAATACCGGGCACCTTGCTGCCGTGACCTGGACTTCTATAGTTGTATGCTTTTAACAAAGACTCTGTCAAAATAAACCCTGAGCACGGCCCAGCGTGCACCCACTTCTTCACATATCGAGGATTAAACGCAGGGCTGGGCCTCCCAGAATGCTGCTTGCATTTATAGAGAAAAGGCATTAGAGGTATTTTTTTTTCTCTTTTCTTTTTAGCTCTGGGATGATTCAGATGCGAGAAAATAAATTACCTCGAATACATTTCAGCGAGGTTTATCTATTTTTAATGGCCACGCCCTCTGTTTGTTTTTGTCCGACATTTCGGTTCAGCCGCTGCTCCGTAATAAGTTTACCGCATAAAATATGGTCTTTTGCGAGGTAAACTGATTCGGATAATAGCCTGCAGATGGGCCTAAACGCATTAGCTGGTGTCGCGAGTGCCAGAGTGGATCTGATAGAAATTCAAAGGGAGTCGCTTCCTGTTGGGGACTGCATAAACAGACTGCGGCCGGCGTGGTCAAGCTCTCAGCGGCCGCTCGCATTCTTTGCAGCGACTCCCACATTGACTTCTCATCAGGAGGACGCTGAAAGGGAAGCTTCTGAATTAAAAAGGACACAAAATGATTTGCAGATGGAAAGTCTGTCATTGGGAGTGAAGGTTTTAAAATGCCAACCGGGGTCAATTAAGCCACCGTGCATTTAAAACAGATAAAGTTCAGAGTTTTATTTCTTCAGACATAAAAAGGAAGTAGAAGGAAGTCGAAACATTCGTCCTGAGACACATTATTGAGCTCAGTTCTCAAACTGAAAAAAGAATTCCTGTCTGGGAAACACTCAGGAATGTCTGACCAAAACAATGTTTGGAATTTGTGAAGCTCAACATTTTTTTTTAAAAAAGATTTGTACATATTTAGAGTCATGGCAAACATCAATACTAAAGCAAAGCAGGTTCCATAAGAGTAGAGATGCAGTCCAACAGACCTTCACGTGTATATATATATATATATATATATATATATATATATATATATACACACACACACACACACACACACACACACACATATGTGTGTGTGTTTGTTTACTTACGCAGAGCGTCCTTCCACATCCAGCTTGGTGGGGATGATGCCCTTCTTGCTGAGGACGGCGGCCACTTTGTCCACCTCGCCGCGTTCCACAGCCTTCATCAGCCGGTCGTCATACTTGTTCCAGTCTGTGTTCTGGACAAAGGTCACGGCGAGATTCAGTCAGCGTGGTGGACGCGCTTACTATTGGTAAACTATAAAGGTGAATGTGGTTACGAGGGACAGCGCACATTTTGAACACGGGCGTCAACATTTGATGCAGCGCAAACGTTTCAAAGTCAATATAGCAACACTGTGTCCACCTCTTAAAACCAGTGATCTGGATTCTGCTTTCACGAGCTAAACGATACACACAAGGGTGAAACACGTGCGCGTAATGCGCAACGATGGTCGCCGACAGTGGCAACAATGTCTGGCTTTAGGTAACGTCAACAAGACTTGTTTTGGTTTGAATCACAATAATAGACTTTGGCTAATGCAGGATGTGCCAAGAATGTGCCGCGCTGCTGTTTCACTCAATCCCCTCATGACTGATGGCTGCAGAAGCATGGGAACAAGTCTCTCTCCGGCTTCTTAGCCAGCCTGTTTAAGTCGGGGGTGTTGTGCTGGAGGTCAATGCCCCCCGACTCCCTCCCATACACACACACACAAAAAAAACAACAGATAAAAGTATCTCACACTCTCAACTAGGATTCCGACACATGCAATAAATTACAGCAGCCACTACATTCAACATGCATCCACAAGCCACCAAATCAATCCACCGGTGATGATTTTCCTTGCGTCTCCATTACTGGAGTAGCGAAAAGCAACCTCAGGCTCATTCACTCAGCGCATTTAAGCAAAGAAGGAGAGAATCTGGTAGACACAGGGTTTGGTTAAAGGGTTACGCAACTGACAGCGAATACCTACAAAGTGCATGGAGGTGCATTTTAGCCAGCGGCTCATCTTGGGTGAGTGGAGCTGGTCCTTGTAGCGCGCTACTGAAAAGGTGGCCAGTTTTGCGGTTTACAAAAGCACAGCTAAGGAGAGAAAAAAAAAAAAAAAAAAAAAAACCAAAAGTGCACAAAAATCCCCTCAGTGTCTGAAAGCACTCAACCAGTGAGTGCAGAAAAAAAAAAAAAAAAAAAAAGCTGACAAGAGTCGGGAGTCTATTGGAGACCCGCCTAAAGCAGACTCAGCCTCTTGAGGTTCCCCCAACTCGGGCCGCAGAAGGTCAATGAGCAGGGTTCTGGAGATATTCCTGAGATGCTCGCGGGCTCTGTCGTCGGGTTCATCACTGCACAGCAGCTTTGTTGGTGGTTTCGGGGGAAGAAAAAAAAAAGAAAAAGGAAAAGGGAGGAAAAGGAAAATTGAGAGGAGGAAGGAAAGGAGGTGGAGAAGCAGTCGGGCCAGCCCTGCCAGCCCTGGGACCTGCCCTGGCCAGCAACTGCAACTCCTCCTCTGGAGAAAAAGTCAGCTCAGCCTGGCTGCCTCTCACCTCCCCCGAGGGTCTCTGCCCCCCACCCCTGCCCTCTCCGCTGCCGCCGGGCTGCCCTTTAACACACACAAACACACACACACACACACTCCTCCTGTCTTTTATTTCCCTCCCTCGTCTTTCAAAACTCGCGTACTGGGGAGAAAAAAAAAAAAAAAAAGGCGACTTCTTTAGTAACTTTCAGCCGAGACGACGCCTGACTCGTCTTCCTCGGTCCTCTCTAAAAAGCCCTCTCTTCCGTGCCTTCGTCCCCACCAAATGGCGCGTCGGCGAGGCCGAGCGGGGGGTAAATATGTGAGCTCTGCCCGGGTCTAAAATATCACCCCCTCCCCGGTAAACAGCGGCGGTGCAGACAGCCCCGCAGACTAGTTACCTCTTTATTTTTTGACCCTCCAACCTTTCTGTAGTGACGGATAGGAAGACAGCGGCTAAGAATACATTCTGGACGTGCCTGCGCCGTGACTAATGGCTTCGGTGTCCAGCGCCGCTGCCAGCGTGAAACAAGGCCAACCAAAGAGACGGCCGCTTACGTTGCCACCCCGCCCCCACAACCCCGGATCCCCCAGGTCTCCCGCGCTCCCTGCTGGACTCCCATCTGAAAATATTAATGTGTCAGACGGGGGATTACGGGCGGTCTTGGCAGTGACCCTGACGGGACACTCCAGGGGCAGGCGGCTGTTTACCCGTCCATTGAAGAAGGCTGCCGTGGCGCCAAAGCCCACCGATTCCACCTGCACCGACGCGCCAGCGCGCAGCAACTTAGGCGAAAATCATTTTGATTGGGGTCATGAAGGGGGTCCGGTGTACTTGACACATCGCGTCGGCTCCTCTTTGGCCTTGTAAGCTGCCACAGCGGCGTTAGCGGAGCGCTGCCGATATTCCCAAAACATGCAAAGAGATCCTCACCGCCTGACATGTCATATGAAGGAGCAGGTGTCGACTTACCCGAGCTGCTCGCGCTTGCATGGAGACAAAGGCGCCAAAATGGCATGCAGCCACGCCACGTGCTGTACATCGGTCACGTAAATATCTCATCTGTTGCTGCTGCTAGTACATTTCTGTGGGGATCTGCTAAAGGCACCAGCAAACAAAAGAGGTCTCTACAGTGAAAGAGAGCTGGCCCGGCGCTGACATATCGTGATGTTTTTGTCACGGAATATTGTGCATGGTTAATGAACAGCCGCCTACCTTTGCCCGAACCTTGAGTGGCTCTTGGCGGAGGATCACGGTCACTCCATTGTGCGCAAATTGCAAATTCTGGCATGCGCTCAAGTTTTCAAGTGAGCGGCGAACCTTTTCATCCATTTTAAATAAAAGGGGACACTTGACATTAGACACGGGAGAACGAGAAATACATCAATCAACGTGGACCAGGACCAGGAGAAGCGAAAACAAACACGCTGATGTCAGTTGCTATTTAAGAAACCGGAGCAAATCATCACAGGACACAGTAGGTCAGGTCAGGCCTCTACCTGTCCACACACACCAAATATCCTCGGTGCCTGGTTACACTTCAGATGGAGGCTGTTGGTACCTCCAGTTCAGTCCCACCCCCAGCCTCCATCGCCATAGGCTGGAAGTCCTAGAAACATCCCAGGTCGGTGCCCTTTCTCAGCCCCTGGTTGCACTAACGGGGCTCCAGTGTCCTCAAAGATGAAATCAGCGGCAGAAAATATCCAAATGGTCATGTGATAAACAGAGTGAGGGTGAGAGAGCAGTATTGCAAAACGCTCAGTGATAGTGGCGGTATCCAGTGGCGGACTGCAGTCACTGATGTGGTCTCGTAAGGTTTCAAACCGCAGGGACGATAGTAAACGGACGCATCTGCGCGCCCACATTAAGTCATGAAATTTTATCCCCTGACATTTTATGTGCAAATCGGACAGGCATTTGCTAATGTGAGAACTTTTGCAGACATGTCAATTTAGCACCAGAGTTGCCTGGAAAGGTCAATCGTCCAAGTCAATACCAAGTATTCAGTAATACTGTTTTTTTTACAGGCCATAAGTGATTAAAAGAAAATAAGCAGGAGGAAGAAAGGAGCAGACAGCAAACATGCAAGAAGACCATCTGACTGACTGACCACTACGTCAGTGAACCTTCTCATTTATCAGTGACGCCACAGTGGTAACTTGGTAACACAGGGACCTCAATAACTGCATGCAGTATGAATTTCTGGGTGACAAGTTGATTCATTGGTGCAATGCCCGGAGTGAAAAGCCAAAAACTCTTTCTGTATCCGGGCAAAACAGAGGCCCAAAGAGCAAGTTCAAATACCAGAGGCCTTTCAAAGAAATCAGCCAAGAAACTGTGATGAGTCAGAGCTGTGGCTCAAGAAGTGGCTCAAAAACACAGTTTCATCTTATCGTTGCCTCAAAGATAAAAAATGTGACTGGAGGGGAAAAAACAGAAGATGTATTCTGAATATGATGATGTTTGGAGTGAGCATGAGTTCATGGCGAAAACTAGGGAACAGTGCTTGTCAAACAGATATTTTTCCCTTATTCTTTGTTTCAGATGTTAAGTCGAGCATACCTTACAAGTGCTTGTCAAAGAGAACATGCTGAGACTGGCTGAGTCTGTCCCATATTACACCCATTTTTTACATTTCACTTCAGAAAAAGAGCTGCACACATGAGCATCTAAACTAAATTGGACCATATTGGTACACTTTGTGCGACATGGCACCTTTAAAGTGTGATTCTCACCTTCTCACTGCCACGCTGACACCAGTGCGGGCTCTGCTGGGACTGCTTTTGTAATCCCCCCCCCCCCCCACCCCCCACCCCCATCCCCCACTCCTCTAATGGCTGACCACAGACCTGTGCATGTCACTGTCTGAGCATGTAGACGGTAGATTTGCAAGAGCGAGGCCTCAGGGGTCGCGCCAGACGGGGTGGTGTTGAAGGCAAGTGGACAGTCCCGTACATATAGGAGGATAACAACTGTGTGAGGGAACATGTGGAGAAGTGGCAAAGCGACAGCGCAAAGCACGCTTGCGGCGAGTGCGTGGCTGGGGGGGGGGGCAGGTAAGCCGATGCTTGACGCTGCCTCCTGGATCCATGGGAGGCATCACTGATGGTTGGGACCAGGTGTCCGCAGAGGAGAGAGGCGGCTCCGCTCCTGGTATGCACATGAGTCACTTGACGCATATCTGGTTAGCTGCTAAACACAGGACCACTCTTGCTGGGCAGAGGACGGACGGACGGGAAGAGGGAGCAGCGCCCTCTGGTGGTGAGGACGGCTCTATTGCCCCTTTTTCTGTTTGTGGATCTGCCGGTGCTTTGCAACTTGAGCATATATTTACATACATGCACATACAGATTTTTTTTTTAGGATGTATCGTCTTGTGATATATTGAGCTTGTATTGAAGTCACATGATCTGCCTTATGTTGTTGCTACTTGCTTCATGAAACACTCACACTGGCAGTTCTCATAGTTTGTGGAACACTGTGGATTGATCCGCTGCTAATCCTACCAACACTTCATTTCTACACTAAATCCCTTCATCTTCCTTCCATCATTGTGTCCTTTTCTTTTAGTCTCAACTGATAGAGCACACTATACACACTATATTCAAAAAGGAGAAAATGAATAAACCATTCAAAACAAACAAAACTTCAGTTTGAAGAACAAATATCAACAAACAGGCCACATTTAAATAATAAAGTACCATATAAAATACAGTCTTAAAAGAAATACAACCTCGATACCTTTGCAATTGCACAGTTCAACTTAAGGTCACATACATTTTATTCAAATCCAGTTTAAAACCCATACAATGACGTTGAAACCACAGCAAAAGTGCATTTGGTGAGAGGATTACTGGAAGTTCTCCCCAGACCCTCAGGAAACCTCCAGCGTGTGTCCTCTAACTCCCCGAAACCGGAGCGTAGCACGTCCAGCTGCCGCGTCACACCGTTTTAGATGACTCATGACCCAGAGGGCAAAGCTGTTCCTTGCTATTTCCTCCTACTTCATTCAACCGCCACCACGACAAGCAAACAAAGTCTTCAGGAGACCGAGGCATGCAACCTTTGCTCCAACCAACTTCCCAGAATGGACAGTCTGAAAATGACTCTCAAGAACAGGAAAGTCCCAATGCAGTTTTTGAGAGACAGTTGGAGCCGGTCGCTGTAGTTTGTGAGTGATAAGTGAAAATACTGCGACAACTCCCAATGTCAATCTGGGTGATACGACTATTATTGAATTTGTGCAAAGCAGAGCGGAGCCACATTAAAGAAAAGAGAGAGGAGGCGAGAGACGAGTTGATTTAACTCTGGACTCTGGATTTAAACACACACTGATACAAAGGGTGCTGCATTTTTCTCAAGTCCAAACCATTATTCCTTGAAAAAAGGACATTTTCTAAGATGACGTGCAACTAAAACAGAAGAGAAAGGCAGAGTGATGACGGTCCAATTTTAGAATCAATTTGAATCACACACAGACTCGCAACATGTGGTCCTTTTGTTGAGAATGTAAATCATAGGAATAAAAGGAAGAAAAAAAAAAGGGAAAACTTGGAGCAAACGTAGCCACATAGTCTGAAATTAGCTGTTATTACAGTCCAACAAATATTCCCCCGAGGGTTTATCAAGCCATCAGTGTGGAACTGTGGCTGAAATACAATTTTCCTGTCAGCATGGAGAGAATTTTAATAACCATCATTGGAATTGTGTCCTGAAGCAGGGGAATTAAAAGGAGGGTTATCGGCTTTAATGCGGCTGGGATGGCTGATAACAGTCCTGCTTGTCTGAAGATGAGACAGAGGGGGAAGATCTGGGCAGACGGCAGGCCGTGGGCCAAAGACGGTAAACATCATCAGCTGGCCTGGACGGTTTTTAACCAAATGGAGAAACACTGGCACAGATGTTCACGGTGGCAACTGTTGCGAAAGGTGCTTCATTTAAAAAATAAAAACAATACACGATTTGATTGCCACTAGAAACAAAGAGGAGGAGCCAGGTCAGAGAGAAACGACGTCACAAGCGGTGAGAACTCACTGTGACTCTTCAATCTTCTCTGGCTGAAGGGACCATTGTCAGAAATAAAGGATGTCGCTTTTCATCTATGCTCAAATAAAATGACGGGGGTAACGCTGAGGACCGACACAGCAGGAGTCTTTCACCCCAACAAACAGCCTCCGGTTCTGATTTGGGGAAATGGGACAGGCCTGGAGCAGCCTGGTTCTTGGCAAAAGAGTGCAGAGGATGATTATTGGTCGCCTTTGCACACGCTTACACAGAACAATGTGACCTGTGGGACAGTCAAATGCCGAACAGAACAAAACAAAAAAATATCAATTTCCAAAAGCATTTTGCAAGTACAAAATTCATTTTACCAAAGAATTGAAAAATGAAAAAGGCAGCGCCTCAACAGTAGCAGCCTCGCAAAGGAGACGAGCTTGAGGACTGCAAATTCGGAGCCACAGTGATTAAAAAAAAAAAAAAAAAAAGAGAGAGAGAGAGAGAGAGAGAGAACAATACAGAGAAATGCGTGACGCACTCAGCAAAGAAAGTCGATCTCTGGAAGCAAAAATGACTCAGAACGGACAGAACAGGTAGCAGGAGGAGGAGGAGGAAGAGGAGGAGGGAGGCGGCAGGCAGCAACATGCCCCTGCAGTTAAATCCCTCACTCACCCACTCTGTGGCTGGTTTCACAGCAGCAGCTCGACCCAGACACGCCTCCCTCCACATCACACACAGAGCCACAGGAGTAACAAGAAAATCGGAAGAAAAACAATCGAACTGTTCCAACAACACTGTCGGACTTCGGACCAAAACCTGCTTTAGTTCTTACAATAAAATATAGACAAGACGTTTGCTAAATGCAATTTTAAAAAAAGTCTACAGGTACCGTGTCACTACAGGCACTGTGTCATCAGCTTGACACTGTGCAGCACAAGTCCAAATGAAAATGACTGATTTGTTTCTGTTAAACAGCCACCGCAAGCACTCAGAGGGAGGGGGGGGGGGGAGCAAAGTGTTCCATGCATGCTAATGTTCTGACAACCCTAAAATGAATAAACAGATAGATGGAATAGTGACTGTTTGAGCCAAAGCCTCTTTGCACTCTGTTACACACTACACCGGCGTCTCATGATTGGCTCTGGAAGTCCAGCAGACTGGGAAATTGTTCAGATTTTGTGCAAAAACAAATGCCGCTTTCTAGATGGATGAATTCACCACATGGGGCTGCTCCGCTGGGAGACTGGCAAGATGAGGATGTGGAAATGTAGAAACATGGGACCTTCAACTTGCCTCCTCCTCTCATCTTGGAGTAACGCAGTATGATGAACAAGGCGGGAAATAGTTTCCTTGCACACTTTATTGTGCAACATGGAAAAGAGTGCGCGGGCATAAAAACGATGTCTGACGCCGACTTTAAGTCGAGAAGTAGGAGGAACTTGTCTCATCTGAAAGGTGCAGGACACGAGCACGCACACACACGTGCACACAGTATGTGTGTGTGTGTGTGTGAGTGAGTGTTGAGCAGCAGAAGCACAAAGATTCTGCTGATGAGAGACAAACCACTGTGAGACAGCTCAGACTAAGCCTCCTCCCTGTGTGTGTGTGTGTGTGTGTGTGTGTGTGTGTGTGTGTGTGTGTGTGTGTGTGTGTGTGTGTGTGCGTGTGTGTTCTGCAGCAGTGCGTCAACACCAAAGTTGGCTGCAGCCCGCCCAAAGTCAGCGCAAAACTTAAGTGCCTCTTGCATGCTAATCCAGTGCACAGGACTTTGACACCGCGAAGATATTCAGAATCAGCAGTGAACTTAGGTGAGGAAGAGGAGCAGGAGGGGGAGGAGGAGGAGGAGCAGCACCGCCAGCGCAGCAGCACGGGAACACAGACTGGCCGCGCTGGCCAGATGACCTCATGGCTGCCCCCGCGGAGCCAGACATTAATCCTATAAACACAGAGGGTCACGCTTCCACCGGCTTCGCAGCCAGCACAACATCCACAGCCTGAAACAACCTCTGCTTATCCCGTCTGAGAGTTCGCCTCCCACAGCGACGGCGGACAAAATAACAGCAGGACGGTGCTCGGCCAGCTACGTCTCCGCAAGGCAAACCCAACGTTTCATTCGAAATCCCCAGAAGAAGAAGAAGAAGAAGAAGAGAAGAAGAAGAAGGAGAGCCGTGTTTCTCGTTAATGAGGCGACGTGAAGTGCAGTGATGTCACAGTACAGCGAAGCCGAGTGGCTACAGGGAGAAGATGAGGTGAACAACAACAGGAGGAGAACAGAGAGGAGAGGATTCATTCCAGGAATCACTTTCAAGTTAGCAACAGTTTGCTCTGCAAACTTTTTCCATCCAACAGTTTTTGTGCATTGGCTCCGTTTTCCAGAAAGACAGGGGAAGTCTTTGGGAATTTTCCATGCAATTTCCATAAATTTTCAAATTTGATATCCTTCGAAGGCAGCGTTTTTGACAGGTCAACTAACGCGACCTGTCAAAAACCGAGAAGAAGCACCGCAGGGATACCACAGCAGGAAGCTAAAGCCAAGAGGCTGGCGGGTAGATCAATATTTGAGTGGAAGTATTTCATTCATTCATCTTCTATACCCGCTTATTCCAATTCAGGGTCACGGGGGTCTGCTGGAGCCTATCCCAGCTGTGGAAGTAAAAAAAAAAAAAAAAAAAAAAAATAGATGAGAAAGTTGGTTTGACATGGCAAGAGGCCTCCCATGCAGAAGTATTTACACACACCTTAATCACACATTTAAAGAATGATTATGAACTTCAACATATTTTTCCAGTTTTGACTGGCAAGTTTCCATTACTAGTCAGTTCTGATGAAATATTAATTTCACCTAGCTTGTAAGTGAAGGGCGGGGCTATTTCTATTTATGTTTAATTTATTTTAATTGCCATTAGAATTTGGTGTGGGTCCTATGTTTGCTTCCTGACAGCACAGGTCGAGCAACTTCTACGCAGCTGAGTTCTGCGAGAGTGACTGCAACAGTTTAGGATGTGAGGCTCAGCTGGAGTCGCCCTTTAGCTGTGACCCGTCGCAAAATTCTCTGAACGACGTCTTTTCCAACACCGTCCACAATGCACCCACACACACCTTCCATATTCCGTGTTCGTATTTGTCTTCGTTGACATTTTGTGAACTCTAGTCTCCCTGAAAGACACTACAATGTCGCCTCCTCAATCCAACTGTTGGCCCACACGTTTTCCCCTTCAGTGCTTCCGACTTTTAACAATGGTCCCAGTTGTCTGGCAGTTGAATTCTTGCTCCATTGCACAAAGGAAGCGGCAGTGGTTGCTTTCGAGCTGATGTGAGGTTCCTCTGAGGTTACCTCCACAAAGGACCCGTTTCACTCTGGGTATTTATTGTATGGTACTGGTATTGATTTTGAAAGCAATTCTCTGCAGTGTTTCCACTTTGGTTCTTTGCTGCACTTCTGGAACCGGTTTGGACTTTTTCGCGGCAAACTTCATTCACCCCCTCAAGGAGGAGTGCAACAGCTCTATGGCCCAATTGTTTGCACGCTTCAGTTATCTGAAGTTGTCTTGCAAGGAATGAACCGTGATGTTCAGCGTTGCACGTTGTCCACTGAGGTCTTGACATTATTTAGACTTAAAACAGGATGGTTGGAATTAAACACACAGGTCCATTCGTTTATGGGAACTACTACTGCAGTCCTAACATTTGATTGATAATTCTAAGGGGCCGTTTACACGGAGACAGATTTTTTTGAAACTGCACCTTTTCAAAAATGTTTCTTGAAAAACAACGCGTTAACACGACGCCGTCTTCAAAAATAATTCCTGTTTACACGGACACGCTGGAAAACGACTGAAAACGATGTAGTACCTATGGCTGGCCTGGTGTGGTGCCGCAAAGTTTTCATTGTGTTTATTTTCACTTTGCACACAATCCACAATGGATCCATGAGCACTGTTTGTTATTGTTCACTATTGTTTGCAGTTTGTTGTAGTGGAGGTTAATGGGAAGACTGCAGGCTGAAAAAAGTGTGAAAAAAGCTCACAGCACTGCAGGACTGCTTGCAAAAAGTTTATAACATGACGTCCATTTCGAGCAGTGGGCTCTACTTCAGACTGCAGGCTGGTCAATAGTAGCAGTAACAAGTCAGTTGCCCGACGTGGTTATTGTTGTTATGAGTGGTCGTCTGCACCTGACGGCCGCTCAGGTTGCAGGGCGGGGGAGGGGTTTAGAGCTGTGACATCAGCGTTTCCTAAAAAGATCAGTTTCGGCGTTTACACAAAGCCGAAACTGATCTCTCAAACTTATCCACCCTGAGGAGCGTTTTCGAAAAAGTGCGGTTCCGGTCTGTACAGTTTCAGTGAAAACGTCGGCTTCGTGTAAACGCAAGGCCGAACTGACTGATTGGTGCCCGAGTCAACCAATCTGGCCTTCAGAAAAACAAAACCTTTTGTAATACAAAAACAAGCAACTGAAATGAATGCACAAATCTTTAAACTGTCAGATTTTTATTGTGAAATAGTTCTCATACTTGGCTGCCAGCATGAGACTCCTTCAGGCGCTGACATAATGAGTCAGTTTTTTTTTTATCCATTAATCATTTCATTTGACAGCTCGTCAAAATAACCTTTTCACTTTTATTTTCCTTTCAATTTCCAGAGAGAATTTAGATTTTGTCTTCAGGGGGTGCTAGTTGTGCACCAACTTCAGAAAGCTCTTTGGCTTCAAGTGCTTTGTTTTGGTAAGTGAATAATATGAAGTCCACATACTAAGTCTACTTCTAAACAAGTATGCAGTGATATAAGAAGGTCCAAATAACATGCTGATGGTAATAAAATTCAAATACCAAATTGGGAGTGACTAAACAGCGACGTGAGTTGAATTGAGCTGATGCTGTATAGACTGGTGACAGCATCAGTCTGGGTTTAATTGTCGTCAACAGACAAAGAATTTTCCTCAGACAGGCGCCTGTCAGAATGGATTTTTGAATTAGTCTGACCTCAAATTGGCAGAGTGCGCCACATTACAGCCACTCTAACTCAAAAAGTAAACAAAAACAAAACGCTTTGAAATTAATGGGGGTAGAAAGAGAGGATTTTTCTAATCCCACAGCCTCTCGCCAATATCAACTCAGGGCTCAGAAGGCCTGGTGGGTGTCTTCAAGCTGAACCCTAAACCTGATGAAGGAGGCTTCGAGTTAATAATGTTCAGTAGCTAATCAGCCCTGGGAGGCTGCTCAACAGCTTTAGAGAGATTCCTGAGGGCTTTAGGGAGGTGAACTAAACGGCACAGCATTTATTAGATTTAAATGACAGAGACGCACTGCGGGGTAACTGAGGCCACAACTCAGATCTGGCCGGAACCCACCAAATTTGATTGTTTAATGGCAGCTGTGGATAATTTTTTTTTATTTTTTTGGGCCAATGTGGGCACGACTAGAGTGCCCATTGTGGAACCAGACAGCTGACTGGAGATGCACTGTGCATGCCCCCCCCCGCTGAGACTGCAAACACGACATTGGCTGCTTTCCTTAATACACAGCCTCAAGGAAATCCCATTAACAATTGAATATTTGGGTTTTAAAGAACTTAACAATGTCTGGCACACTATGTAATCTCCCTGCAACGGGAGATGAATGCCATTATCTGACAAGTATTGATGTGTTGGAACACATCCGTGTGGTGAGCTCATCCGAGGACTATTTCAGTAATTTCATCAACTCAGCCCTGTATTCCAGGGCAGCAGATAGTGATCACTGCCCAGGGCCTGGCCACTCCCACCTCCATCCCCACCCTCCCTTTGTTAAAACAACACCGGAATCAGAGGCGTCTCATTCTCTGACAATACCCCCCCAACGCTTACTCATCCCAGCCCTGCTCTGTGTTTTGTGAAATAACACCGGTCCCAGGGTGGAGGAGGCTCTTATGTTTCACTCTAAACACACGGCAGCTGCTGCTGACTATGATGATGATGATGATGATGATGATGATGATGATGATGATGATGAAGGAAGGAGGAGAAGAAGAAGAAGAAGAAGAAGAAGAAGAAGAAGAAGACAGGACAAGGACTAGGCGACTGGCAGCACAAAGAGAGAGGTGAAGTGGTTTTCCAACCGTTCCAAAATATCAGATCCTCAACCCCGTTAATAGTGAAGCAATAATAGCTTCCATTACAGAGAAACACATTTACTAAAGAGCCAATGAGCAGTTCAATCTATGAGTCAGGTACTGAGCTTGGAAGTGGAATATCACAAGCACTCAGGCGAGAGGGAGGCAGAAGAAATCTCATCTCAAACTCCATTTTTACCACATATTAGCTTTCATTCATTTCACTTCATTATTAGACATTCATTCAGACAAATAAAGATTTTTATGTATTAACTTTTCTCAACATTCTTACGCGATGAAAAACAAGATCTGCTTTGTGCAAAAAATAATGAAATTCTGAAGATGTGACGAGAGAGTAATTATAATACAATAAAAGTGTGTGGTTCTGTAATTCTTTGTTTTGTAAATGACCTTTTCTTATTAGAAACTACCCATTGTGATCACTGAATACAATAAAAGGCTACATTAGAAAAATAAAAAAAGACTATCTTGCGTCCTGGACAGGACAGAAAGGTAGCAGAGACCTACTTCAGTCTGTGATTTGATTGCAGCATTTTGTCGATTGAAGAGCTGCCAGGAGCAGAGATCATTTCAAAGTTAACCATTTACAGGGTTGGAGGTGGCTGGTATGTCTCCAGGTGACAAACCTTGTAAAAAATAAAGGAAAGCAGAAAGTCCGAAATCTGTTTTCTGGCCCATTACAAGCCAACTACATCTGATCTTTGTGTCAACTACAAGTGGCACATTGCCACCCTCCACCTCCACCCTCCCACTCCCAAAACTGTAAGGAGATCTGCCCGTGAACATGAAAGCAGATCTCTGTTGTGTTTCCATTGGTCAGCGGAACAATGACAATCCTTGTTGGTATGCAAGCAAAGAAAAGGAGAGGGAAAACTCTTGTAAAGAGGAATAAGATTGGGGGAAATGGCGACACAGTGGTGCAGCGGTTAACACCATCACCACACAGCAGCAAGGATGAAGGTTCCAACTTCTTGCCCGTGGGCCTTTTTGAGTGGGTTCAGGTTCTCCACCTTCCTCTCACAGTCCTTGCGATAAACTGCCGACTTGTCCAAGGTGTAACCCCGCCTTCGCTCCAAGACCACGGCTCCAGGCTCCAGAAGCCCCTTCACCCCTGAGTGCAGGAGAAGCAGTGATAGAAGATGAATGGATGCATCAGCAGTAGCGAGATGCTATCGCGGTGACATCAGATCTCCGGGACATGTGATTGGAAGCCGCTACCTGAAGTGGGCTTTGCAGCGACCTGTTCAGACAGGCTCAACTTCAGTCTTTGAACTGCTGCAGCTACAAACGCAAAACTAACGCAGGTGGAAACGCCCCCCTAAAATAATACAAGTCTAAATGCATCCACAATGAAGCTAAATTTGCCTGAGCGGTACACAAAACCACCTGGGACCATTATGCTGACAGGCAGTTTTTCACCCAAGCAGAAAAGCAAAAATGCAAATGTCCAACTTGCTTGTTATTATTGTCGTCTGGAATCAATCTTGAGCAGCACTGCAGGGAGTGCTTACCGCCTCCCAAACATCTGAGATTATTAACTCTAAAGCCAGCGATGCAGCTGAGGTGTGGCACGGAATGGCTTTCCTTTCAACTTCCATCGTCTGACAATTCACCAAAGACAAAAGCGAACGCATGACTCATACAAGTTCATATTTGGCATTGTCGTCGTCGCAGCAGCAGCAGCGTCTTCTTGCTTCTCTGCTCATGAAACATTTAAGAGAAAATGATCTATTGTTTCATAAAGTGCCTACACCCTCATTTCCACGCAAATGCTTTCTCTCCAAACGCCTCTCTTCTTCTTCCAGCTGCAGCTGCATGCGTGATCTTCAACATGTGCAAAAGCCTCAGTGGCTGGCAGAATGTTAAAGAGCAGAACATGCTGATTTAGTTTGTGATCTTTTTGTATTAGTGCAGGATTAATTCGAGGTGAAGTTAGGGTTGATCTGCAGTACACCAGATTTTATACTGACTCTACACTGCAGAGCATCCAGTCACTGGCAATCTGGAAAATAACAAAATCAAAAAAAGGAAAAAAAATGGAAAAAAGGAAAGAAAAAAAAGCTTCAAAGGCAGCGCAAGAGTGTCTGCCACAGCAGCTGGTCATGCCTTCACGCCTCCAGCCTCAGTTTCACGGATAAGTGCAGTCGGCACAGCGCACAAGACGAGCCGCCACCGCAGAGAGAAGCCAGCCTCACATGTGGAACGCAGTTTTCATATCTTTTTCAAAACTGAAATCAAGTTCAGCCGGTTCTCGGGTGGAAAATGCTGGAAGACACAACGGTTCCCACAGGCTATGAAGGGCACCGTTTGAAGGAACTGGCCAGATGCTCTGTGGTTGTATGTTTTTCGCCAGGGAATTGTGTTTTGCGTTATGACAGGCCAAGGAGGAGACACAAACAGGCAATCAATGCGAACACGAGGAGCTGATTCAATGAGCGCGATGGAGTGGAAGCTCTCGAGCACTTGATTAAAAGACTCTCTTATTGTGGCCACGCAAGGACGAAGATCCTTCTTCAAGGATGAAGAATCTCATCTTTTGTGTCTTTTTCGTTTCTCTCCAACAATGGAGGACAAGCAGTGCCAAGCACTTGACATTGCTTTGAGACCGGAATGCTTTGAAGAAAAAAAAAGACAATGCATTCCAGCACAATTACAGTCAATTATGTCTACAATCACCTGGCGGAAGCTGCTCGGCTGTGTGATTTGTACTCTGCCTGCTCCTTGTTTACCTGCTATGATGTGAATGGTTTGGAAGGTGATGCAACAGTGGTCCAGGGATTCCTCTTAATAGCGAAATAACAGAATTTCATCCAATAACAATCAATTCTGGAAAAGCAAATGTTGAGCATTTTATTGGTTGATTCCACAAGTCGCCGACAGTGGATCGCTCTAGTCGAGACTCAACTGCTCTTTCAATGAGAAAAAAAAATGATGAATAAAACCTCAGTCTATATCTTGTCTGAATCCTTCAATACAGATATTGATAGGCTAAAAGTTTCAAGACAGCCTAATGATTCCAAAGCCAATCAGTGCCCTTTTTGTTCTGATGAATGCGGAAGCTAAATTGAAAAGTGTTTCGAAATACTCAATTTCAAACTTCATGGGCAACAATAAACAGAAATTGGAGCTCTTAATGGTGCAATTCCAAACCCAATAATACCCATAATTCACTGAATACAGTCATTACGGAACAGTCACAGACACTGTACTAGAAGAGGAAGAGGACCCGGCTTTATGTTTGTTAAAGTTCGTCCAGGTTTCCGTCGTTGCCTTCACTCCTCTCCCACCCGAAAAATGTGGACTTGATTTTTCTGCACATGCAACTGACCTCTTGAGAGCAAAGGGTTTGAGGCACACACCTAAAACATTAACATTCATTTTGTTGATCTGATGTTGTTATACATGACATAAGTTAAAATTTGTTAAAATGTGAATGTTCGCCGCTCATGGCTGAATGGTGAGAAACTATCAAGACAGACACAAAACCGCTTCATTCATGAAAGACTGTTTTCTGGCTTTTAAGGCCACCGTTTACCACACACAGCTCACTTTGGCTTTGTGCCTTTCACATGGTAATTGCAGGGATCTGAAAACAGAGAGCAGAGCCAAACACCCACTGAGGGCTGAACTGTGTAGAATGGTCTGCTAAGTAAAATTCAGATCAGCTTTTGTGGCTTTTACGACTCACTTAACATCTGCGGGCCACTGGACAGATATTCTTTACCGTTTTGCAATTTTACACGATTTTTCATTCTGCATTCTTGGCCGTGTATGCAGTACACACATGCACACTTAAAAGTCCAAACAAGAATAACTGTAACATTCCTGCAAAGGCTTGTGCTGTTTCCATGGTGCTGGTGAGCCTCAGCGGCTAATTCTAAGCTATACCACAACAAAGAAAGTTTCACAGGAATCAGGGCAAGAAATATTCTGAAGCCATTAAAGACATAAAATACTCCAAGAAAATTTACTAGGACAGAACTACAACTTTTTAAAAAAAAAACTACCCCCTTGTGAAAAACTCTGTGAAAAGTATTGCAAAACCTGGAATATGTTTGTTTCTGGGGAGGGCTGGGGGTGACGAAATGCTTGGCAGCCACCAGTCTAAAGCTTTGGATGGTTTTCTGTGAACACCGTCAGATGAGAAACAACTTTTTCAAACCCATTTAGTCCTCAGTTTCTGTATCAACCAGGGCCTTTATTGTGTACGGTTATGAAGAGGAAATTTTTGTTTATTGACTAATACAGGTCATAATAATAACATCCATTCCATAAGAAGCAATTTAATGATCGTCGACAAACACACTGCATGTTTATTCAGGATCCTTTCACTTCTCTTGTTCAGAAATCCTTTAACAGTCAGTTAATATTTTTTTTTTTAAGTACACCAAACCATGTGAAGTGCAGGCCAACACCAAGAAACAGAGCTGACCTTCACAAAGGTTATGGTGATTTGTTTTTGTTTAATAGGCAATAGGTCATTGGGTATTTGCAATCATTTCTGAGCGTGCAGGTATTGGGAAAGTTAGAAAAATAAAAGAGGAAAGACAGAGGGGTAATTCATGGGTCTGATCTTCAAAACATAAATGTCAAATATTTTTCCGTAAGGATAATAAAGTGAACATGGTAAAAGGTCCCATATGTCCATCCAGTTGAGCAATCGTACACAATTCAATATTCAAAAACTCAATAGAACCTGAGAAAACAGCATACTTCTCTTTGCTCATCTTGCAAAAAAAAACAAACGCCTCCACTGCGCCCTGCTACAAATGATGCTTTGTTAGACTTTTGGAAGGGGACACAAACAAGATAGCCATGACACCATCAGCGGAACCAAATCCTCTCTGTGAGTGTTGTTACTAAGGAATCACTACGGTATCCGTACATTTTGTGACATCACAAAGGGATCGTTTCCTGAACTTTGTGTTCAAGCACAAACAATTTCCGTTTCTTTCACTCAAAACTTATTTTTTCACTCCTCATGGAAAACAAGCGTTCTGCAAGACATTATGAAAGCTGGTATATAATACTGGCCTGTGGTGGCATTTGCTCAGAACTTGAAACCCATATTCAAACTGCCCTCAAACACAGTACTTTCAAAAGCTCTTTATTCAGCAAAAGCACAGTCCCAAAACTGATCGTCTTCGACCAAAACACATTATCAGAGTCGTTTCGGTTTTGAAAGCTGCTGTGATTCATTCCACTACTGACTAAGCAGGACGACAATACTTCTTCGCAATGACAATTAACAAGTCTCTGTTAATTGTTAATTCAGTTTCTGGGGGTCATTGCAATAGAGACGAAACCTTCACCATAACGACATAAGCGGCTGTTGTTTGGACCCAAACCGGACTTCCATAACAATTGATCTGTACGGATTTATTTTTTTTTTTTGCCCCAACAGACCGTGATTTAATCAATCAAAGCAACCAAACTAAGACGGTCGCCGGGTCGGGATGGATCACTGCAACCCCTGAACATGGATGCGAGTTTGACTGTGTCAGGTCGCGTCCAGGCAGCGCTCCCACACAACAAGAGCAGGTGGCGGCCAAACGGCCAAACACCGCCGCCGCCGGGGTAACAAAACCAGGCGCAACGTGGTCGCGAAGGGCGGGAGGTGTCGGGTTTGCGCTCAGTTTATCACCACATTCTCAAAGAGTTTTAACACAGAGAGCTAAGTCAAGTGTGTGCGACTGGTGGAACTCTGGCAAAACTTAAGCGTCGTTACCTCGGGGAAAAACAAGCAACTTACTGTGATGGTAACTTCGTGCTTTTTCAGTCGATACTTGAGGCTCTTCATCTTGAAACGTGCCGGTCCCTGGTGTCAAAAGTTCCCTCTGAAGAATACGTTCATCGAGAAGACTAAATCTTACAAGAAAAGTCAGGCGAACTAAGTTTTCTCGGTCCCTTTTTCCCCCTTAGAGCGAGTTTCACCTGACGCCTAACCACAGAACTGGGCTCACACTTTGATTGACAGTGCCGCGAGTCAATGAAACGGATGCATGCGCGGGCTTATCACTTCTCATCCAATTGGCTGCGTCTGGTGGGCGGGACTTCCTCGTCCTGGGAAGTTGGTAGAAGTTGTAGGAGGCATCTTGGGACGGAGCAGGAAACCAACCTGGTGTGACGTAGGGCTCACCTGAAGACCGCAACACTGGGAAGAGGCAAACAACCCGGAAGCAGCTGCCGAGAACTCACTGCGACCCCCCTTTTTTTCTCACCTGGGCGCGTTTGTTGTTGACTGTAAACAAACAGCACCCAGTACTTTGGATCACTTGCAATGCAAACCTCGTCTATCCAAATGTTTTTCTCAGCGCTGGTAAATACCAGTTTTTCGAGTGACACCCTTTCATTATGAAAGACCTCAGCCTTCATAACACTTGTTCCGTGTCGAGCCACTCAGACAACTGACAGCTAGTTTTCTCACACATATTTGATATTCTTAGCTGGCACAGACATTATAGACACTCCTTGAAAAGTTTTTTAAGAATGTTATTAAATGTTTTTGTTCTTTTTAAATTTCAATATGGAATTTCTTCTTTTAAATGTAGTTTGTCTGTGGTTTATTTTAAAGTGACATTTAATTTTTTTTTTACGACCTTTCTTTTCTTTCTTACAGAGTAGGCAATAAAGTGTTTGCTGAGCACTACTTTAATAATTAATTAACAAGATTATATAGATTTGAATCTGTGTGTAAGCTAAGAAACAGCCTATTAAATAAATAAACAGTCTTGTACATTAAAGAAAACTATCTGCTCCAACCGCATCCTCAGATGTAAACAACCGATAAACAAGTGTACACAACTTTTAGTGATCCATCACTTTCAACACAAAGGCTTTTTTATGCCCTCTGCATAATTCCCTCCAAAGCGGTACTTAAAATGGCATGTACTGTGTGCATGGTAAAAGGAAGGTGAGAATGCTGCCCCCTCATGGGCTAAATTTTAAAAATGCTAACAGGTCATGGCAGCGCTTCAGGGTGTTATAAGATGTTATGGATCACCTGTGTTTGTTCTGACGCCAGGGTGGGCTGTGTGTGCAGGATGGTGATGAATGCCTGTGATTCTGGGGGATTAAAACAGGTTGAGGAATATGTAAAGCTGGAAATGAGCCCTTTAAAAATAATTGTGACATAAAAATAAATAAGTAAATAAGTAAAATAGCATTTTACAGTTGTTTAAAATTGTTCTGAATGTGGTAATATTAACCTCGGAGACTCCGCTACAGTCATGCAGCCTCTTTGAGCCAGGGCACAATGACTCACTGACCAGTGAACAGAGTGGTCTGATTATATATGAACTGAACAGCATCCTTTCACTCCATGTCTTGTAGTGCTGATACAAAATACACATTTGTTACTTTGATTTGCTGGTGATGTGGATGTTATAGATTACATTTAAAAAAACAACAACAAAAAAAAACAATTAATAGAATTAAGTATATGTGTTATGCGAATTGTAATTCTAAAATTTCCTTTGAGCTTTGCATCTTTTGCCAATATAACAAAGAAAAGACTAGTGCAGTGAATACTTGGTTCTGGGTGAAGGTGCACAGGGACCTTCCAGAGAACCATCATAAATCCTCATGCACATTATAACCCTCCTCGATGTGCCAGCATTTCCCATTAAATGGTCATAAGCAATCCAGCCATGACGCAAGAGGCAACCGAGAACGACTTCCTCTGCGACACATTTAGTTGCACAAATGCTATTAGTTCGGTTTGTTGTTGCGATCATGTATTTCTATCTCATGGAGACTGACAGTCCAGTGGGCTTCACCTGAATGGCAAGAGCTGCTTTTTTTGAATAGTTATGTTTTTCTATTCATCTTCATACTTTTACTTTGAAGCCCGGCATGAGACGCTTATTTGTCTCAGCTTTGATAAACCTTGAGCACGTTCAGCTGGTCTTTTTTTTTTTTTTTTTTTTTTTTTAATTATTTCTCTGTGATAAAGTTGATAACGCGTGTCGCTTTCTGCTCACTTATTAATTAAGCACACTTTCATATGACTGCTTCAGTCATTGTCAGCTGTTAATGCTGGATTACTGGAACACAGCAAACAATGGTCGGATTGTGTGTATGGTTTTGTTTTTTTTTTTTACAAATCATTACAAATGCACAAGATACAGATACAAAAAGACATGGACTGCTGAGAGCCGGCCAGAGGGACCGGCTTCAAATTGCACCTCATTTTTCAGAAGAATCACTAATAAATACAGACATGCAACAGTGACAAATATAGACGGAATGCACCAAAACACACCAAAGAGCTGCTTGTTAAGACGGAAAGTAACTTTTTTTTTTCCTTTCATCCCAAAGTGACAGGAGAGAGTTTGAGCTGTGACGAGCTCCCGAGACTTCAGAGGGACGACACGTCTCACTCCAGCTGAAAAAATGTCAACCGAAGCTGTGCGCAAAAGAGGCTCTCCTGGTCATTTCTCTCTCACACAGCCTTGCGGTGGTACTCTGGGGGCGCCACCTCATAGTCGCTGGCACTGAAGAGGGTGGCGTTCTTTACCAGGTACCTGCAGAGAACCGAGAGGTGCTTGTATGTCAGACTGTTCCAACACCTGCTTAGTGATGAAGGTGCAATTCAACGTGTTCCCGACGGCAGGAACAACAGAATGGAGCGCACTGTCCAGAATGAAGGTGCACCGGCGAGTGACAGAAGACAGTGTGACAGAAAGGCCCTGATCTCAGGTTGCAATCTTTATTCATTTAAAACGTGTCATTTTTCAGAAATATGTGACAGCTTGTAAATACGCTTTGAGAAAGAAAATCATATTTTTTTTCTTTCAGCTTGGTTTCTATATTTTCAGTCGTGACTCGTGATTCCAATTGACAGAGACCTTGCAATTCTCACATTATGCCAATCTTTTCTTTTCACTGAAGAATAAAGTAGAGTGTATTTCTTCAAAATACACCCAGATCCACAGAAAAAAGCATATTAATCCCTCTGTTTCCAGTCACCTGTAAAAAAAAAAAATAATTATACCGTTTTTACCTTCCTATTAAAACTGGTGCTTTGTTGGACTTTTCACATTCTTGGATGGGAATGAAAACAAGGCGGCCTGAGAGGGCGGAGCCAACACCTGGCTGTTGGTGATTAAATCAGCCCTTTGTGACATCACAAAGCATTGGCTTGCCAATGTTTTCTGGGAAAATGAGCGGGCAACAGAAGCAAAGGATGGAATGATTTCTGGGCACTCAAACCACGAGGAAGCGTTTGTCTGCATCCCTCTGCTCAGAAACAACCTTTTTCACACAATCCTTGATCTGATATTTATCTTCTCCAGTCGGCGCAGAAAACTTCAACGCAACTTTTCCCTCCACTCGACAGACCGACTATCTGTGATAACGCAGTCCACACCTTTGAGGTCTCGGGCAGCCTTGGCCCGAGAGACGTTTTACACTCACTGACCCGGTGCGTGTTTTGTTGATGTAGCCCAGCTGCTGAAAACATGTCTCTGCAAATGTGGCACTTTGTGTAAGTGGCGAAAAGAGCTTTGGTGCAGAATCCTTGGAAGACAGTGACTTTGTGGAGCCTGACGTGGGCGTTCTTCAAGTTTAGAACTTTGCAGAGTCAAACTGGACAAGCAGGACAAGGAAAGTCTGTTTCATGGACAGCATTCAGGAGGGCAGCAATGTGAGGACGCGCCGGCTTCTCAAAAAAAAAATTCTAATGCATTGATTGTTATAATTACACAATCTAAGCCAAGGACACAATGCGAGCCTCATATTGACAGAGACAATTTTTGCTGCAGATAAAATGGCAATGATGTCTGCAAGCGCCGCTCAACAGCTGAGATAAAAACACATCTTTTATGAGCGAAGTCGGACATCACGTCAAATATTGAATCAATGTTTATTTAAGCTTTCCCCCTTTTATCATTCACATGCGTGAAAGGAGAAGAAGCACCTTGTGTTCACCACAATGTGTCTTAATGTAACATAGTTTCCAGCTCACAAAGAGAATAAATAACTCATGTTGGAATTAAAAAAGCAGCACCTTTTCTTTTCCGTCTTTAAAACAAAAATATTTTTTAACCTTTTATTTTTGAAGGATTTCTTCTACCTCACGCAGGCTCCACAATCCAATAAAGAACCATCGATTCTTTTGATTTGAGATTATCTCCCAACAGTCACAGAGCGGATCAGCCCGACACTAAATTACTCCCACACGGTCGCGTAAGAAAATCAATGTCGCAGCCTTTCGTTGCAGACAACCTCTGAAACCTCGAGCCTGCGAGGCTGCACTCATGCGGACGCGGATGGAACAAGACAACATGAGACTCGCATGCGCGCGCGCGGTCTCTGGCGGCGCGGCGCGGTGCAGTGCGTGCGTGCGCAAACTTACTTGAGGAAGTCTTGGAGGTAACTGAGCAGCAAAGCCAGACTCTTCTCATCCAGCGGCGTGTAAGCCAGCATGGCTCCAATGCGGACTGGAGGAGAAGCGAAGAGTGAGGGCCGTGCGGCTCAGTGCGTGCGGATGTGCGTTCCCTGTGTTGCGGGTTTCCCTACCGAACAGGCGCAGCAAGTGCGGCGCGCCGTACACCTGCGACATGGGCGTGTCCGGGCGCTCGCTCAGGACCTCGGCGTACTGCGGCCTCTCGAACTTGTACAGCAGCTGGGTGCCCAGCATCACGTTGAAGTACTCTCGAATGCCCGCCACCACTTCAAGTACTCCCTGAGGGGGGACGAGGATGACCCGCCACCACTTCATTCTCAGCAGAAACCAGCGCCCGCCGCCCCGAAGCGGCTGCCAGGACGTTGGCGCAGGGGAAAGGGACACCACAACACATTCATGATCTATTTGGCCAATCAGAATGTCACTTGCAGACACGTCAGGACGCAGCCAATCAGAACGAGCTGAGACACAGCAGCACGCACGACGCTGTGACGTCACGCTGGGAATAAACTCTTTTCTGGGGATTTTCTGGCCTTTATCATTTTTTTTAATCGACTGTTTATCTGTCATTGTAGTGTTGGCTGAGTCTCGATGGGTCTTGATCAAAAATCCCGAGTCCATCCAGTCCGAGACGAGACCGAGTCCCTTAAAAAGCGGTCTTGAGACCAAGACCAATCTCCAGTACTACAACTAATTTACCCAGTTTATCTAATTGGTTTATTATGGATTTCTGGATAGATTGGATTTCTCCCCATTCACTTACAAAACAATTGTACTTGTGGGTTTGTATTCTTACTTATTGTCAGAGTTCCCTTTGGATTTCTTATGGTTTGAATAATCCTCCAGGATGGTTTCCACGTTCTTCTTGGCCGGCAGATGAAACAACTGTAAGCAGGATGGAATGATATGAGAGATTAATGCCTTGACCTCGTCTGCATCACAGAGGAAGGCCACTTTGTTTTGTTTTTTTTGTTTAATTTCTCAGAAAACCTGCTTCTGCCGGGTGATGAGGTCCCAGTCGTCCACCAGCCACGGCTTCAGCTCCTCTGGGATTTTCACTTTCACCTCCACGCGGTTTGTGAACATGTCCTCCTAGGCAATGGAAAATAACACAACAAATTTGTTTTTTTTTTTTTTTTTTTTTTTTAAAGATTTCAATTTGAACCAGCGAAGTGAATTTACCTTTGGGGTATCGTCTTTTAGTAATGGAAAATTGTGAGAACAAAAAGATAAATGGAAAAGGAATTGACACGGCATGCTAAAAGGCTTATTTTAAAATTGAAGTGTGTCTGACCTATAAAGAAAACACTTTACACCTTTTTACAACTTGGCTAGAGGCCTCATTATCTTTGTCGTGCTTATGTTCAACCACATCCCTGAATCATGACAATTTATTCCTATGACTAGAAGCACTTTTGTGGCAGCAGAACCCACTTCTTTACTCAGACTCTTGTTATTGTCTTGGTGTGCACAGTGTCTCGCTGCTGTGATTCAGCATGCCAGCCTTTCCAGGTCTTTTCTGCTGTCTTGGGTAATGAAAAGCATTTAACCCAGAGTAACATTCAAGCAGGACTGGATGGACAACATTCAAATGACCAAGGACTTTGGATTCAAGGTCCTTAATCATTTAGTTTTTAAATGATTTTGGTTGGGAAAGGGCACTGTGGCACATAAAAGTCCTTTGTGGGAACTTCATTAAAAAAAACACACACACACAACGAGAAGCAACCACTAGCAGTGAGCCCACTGGCCCAGCAGTGGTTGAGGTCACATACACTCTCCACAGTTGGATCGACCCGAGCCCTCTTCTTCCGCGGTGGCTGGGGCGTCTCTCCACTGCTGGTGCCTTCACCAGGCCCTGGAGCTGAGAAACAAACAGTCAATCCAGTTGATCAGAATTTTGCTGTGACATGATGGTGGCAAAAATGTAGAGTAAAATCTGACACAGGGGTAGGAAAGGTAATATAGTAATAATAATAAATATATAATAATAATAGCTTGTAAAGTTTGTTCTTACTTTTTTGTTTTGCCTTTTTTACTTTCCTGCAACAGAAAGAAGAGGTTAGAAGTGACAGTGATGCGGAAGAATCGCAGGGGTGACTGCATTCTTGCGTGTGTAAGCTCACTGGAACATTGACACTGCAATATTTTAACAATGTGTTAAGTAAAGGTTGGAAAGCAGGAAAGATGCTCACAGATCAACATTTTTCTGCTGCACAGCAGCTATCTTCTTGCTTGGTGCTAAACCCCTCATCTTTCCCTCAACATAATGATCCCTGGGAAAAGAAGAACAGGCAAGAAGGTGATGGTCAAAACATGACTGAGCAGTACAAGGAAGCCAGAAAAAAAAAAAATCTAAGATAAAAATAAAGTTGACCTTCATTGGCCACAAGACTAGGAAATTTCAAAGAAGGGAAAAAGAAAAACTTACTGATTGGCCTTTTGAAGCTCTTTTTGTTTTGCAAGGTTGCTGTCCACATATTTGAGAACTCTGCTTTCAGGAACCCATTCATCCCAGCTGTGACAGGAACATAAAAGAGAGCAGCAAAGATGATGAGAAGTCCATCGGAGAGGCCATAGACTCAGGTCACACCTCACATACCCCTGTCATAGTAGCGCTACCTGTGAGGACTTTATATACACTTCCATTCATTTGCCATTCTTTTGTATGGCAAAGCCCTATTGTTCACGCCAGCCTTAGACGCAGCGTGGCTCACCCTCACCTGAAAGGGTATGGTGGACCTGCCATATGATAGCAATTCACTTTGAAATGTCATAGCTCTGTGTGGTATGTATCAATGCAGCAAACCTGCACATCCTCAGTGGCCACTGGTGCGGCGGCCTTGACGCCCATAAATATCCCGCTCGTTTTTCCTTATGGTCCAACACGCAGAATATTGTAAATTGCTCTTTTAACCTGACTTCAATTCATACCTTATCTCTAAATGTATCTAGAGATATTCAGCCTAAAGTGTTGCGATGAAGCTTGTGTAGACCAGGACGAAGTAAACCGCACTCTCCCTCCCAGTACAGGTAGAACATCAAGTGTTCCGCATTAGATAGAAACACAGAAAGACCAACAAGAGAGAGAGATAGAGGAAAAAGAAGCAGCAAAATATGCTCACTTTTTGTTCCATCCGCTGTAATGAATGAAGTATTTGATCAGCTTATCCTTTATGTTGATCTTTACGCACTGAAACGCAAGAAACCACAAAAACGCATCAATAACGAGTGCCTATTTAGGGTGTACTTCAACACACACACACACACGTCGGGGCAGGTAACGCACCTTTGCTTCATAGAGCAGTGGCCCATGAAAGCACAGGACTCTTTCACCTGGGAGGAGACAAAACACAAGTGAAGATGGAGGGAAACGAGGACACATGAGACAAACACCAGCAAACAGGCGTAATAACTCGATAAAACCCGATCAAATATCCTCCCAACCACCTCGAAGGGACTGAAATTGTTTCTCTCGAAACCCCTGCGTGGTATTAAATCCTTCGTACACAGAGGTTTGGACTCTGCACAACATAAACAAAAGCTAGCTAACGGTTAGCTGCATGCTAACATCTGTTTTACACATTTACCTTTAGTTAATACTCGTTAGCGTTAATATACCAGTGTTTCGGGACAGTCTGGATAAATCGCTGACGTTTGGTGTGACAGGGGCCCAGTCTCCACCCCTGGACACCACTGTTTTTAAGCCCGGGCATCGACATCAACAAACCCGCCCCCCTTTCACAGGCGCTAGACGGAAGATCAGCCGTGTTTTGTTGCTCTTTTTTCTCCACCGACCTTCTTGAAATTTAGGTTTAGGGTCCTGTTTTGGCGCCATTCACAGACTCAGCTGATCGGATCCCTGGGTGATCAAATTCGTGCATTGCCAGAGCCCATTTCTTCCATACACAAACACCCCCGACATCGGTGCCAAAGACAGAGAGTAGCCGCGGATGGCCTGCCTGCCGCTGGGTCACCTGACCGACAATGACCCGGAGCCTGTCGTGCGGCGTTCAAGTACTCCTCCTGTGGCTCGTACAGATAAACATTTTTTTTCCCAGGCATACACGCGATGGTCCGTCCTGCATGGCCACCTCAAAGAATATTTTCCTCGAATGATTTATGCGAGTTTTTTTTGTTTTGTTTTGTTTTGTTTTTTTGTTTAGTTTTGTTTTGTGAGAAATTTGAAATAACTTGTAAAATATGAAAACTTTAGCCTTTATCTTTTTCATTTTTCATCTCTGAAAAAGGAAAAACATAATTTGTCTCACATCGAATTTTTGGACTGGAGAATTTTCAGGAATAACCCGATTATTTTAGAGAGATAAAAAAGTAAAACCTTTGAGTTGCACATGTGTATGTATATTGAAATGTTTCATATGGATAATTCAGTTCTGAACACGTTTGCTGAATCCAGTGTTTCTGTAGTGGGGGGAAAAAAACAATCCTGTCTGGATTAAAGACTGTTTTCCCAAAGTTCACCTAGTATTATTCAACCCAGTTGTTGATGAAGACTCTGCTTTGGCAGCTTGAGTCATCCTGGTGTATTTACAGGCTGTGATTATATTTACAGTGATATATTCCTTTATCAGGTATGAGAGAAGCACAAAAAAAAACTGTTTTTCTTTGTAAATTCTTTTGACGTGATGTTGTGCGTCCAACAAACTGGCGAGTTTGAGTGGCCATGTAAGGCCCCGACCTCTGCACAGAGTGGTTGGAGTCTGGGGCAGCATGTGAACATTTTTGTGGTGGTTCCACTCCACTGCCAGGGCTTCTTTGAGTTTTCTGGCCCTGAACCATGTTCTGAACAAGACAAATTCTCATGAGCTCTGAACTCACTGAGGTTCACAAGTGTGATTTGAAACCTGTGTTTCCACCAAATTAATGGTGTCACTTTCATTTTTTTACACAGTTAAGAGTCTTAAGTTTAAGTTTAAATGGTGCGTGAAAATGAGTCAGTAAATCCTTCAGACACCCATGTTATTCACTGTTTTCCCCACTATTTCCTTTTATACTTTGGGACAAATGAGGTGAAGATAAGCAGTACTGAAGGCTGACAATTTCAAAATTGCAGGTGTGGCTCCAGTCTTTCAAAATGGACTTGTGTACTGAAACGAAAAAGTCCCTCAACAACTGTCCCTGGAGACTTCATTATCATTATGAATCACCCTTCACAGTCCCATAAACATGTTTTGTTCCCTTTAGAAAATGTTTATTTCTTGCCAAACAAGTTAAAATGGAAAAAGCACACTTCATGAAATAAGCAATTACAGATGAGGGACTGCATGTTAAAAGGATGGAAGAATCATTTGAAAGTGTCAGAAAGATGCAGAGGATTTGGAATGAATATCAACCTGTCAAGTTGTGACCTTTTCTCCAAAGTAAGCTGGGAAAGTGATTTTACTCCATCATCAGTAAGTTTTTAATCTCAACATTCGACACTCAAATAAGTTATGACCACTTCATATGTCCCCGTGTGAAAAGCCCATCAAAACACAAACACAACAAATGGATTCACATCATCTTTTTTCAAAGAGGCCTCTTGCTTTCCATCGTTCCTCACAACTAAATATGTACCGAATGGTTCAGGTGGATAAGTTCATGTATTGGCTTATTATACTGTCAACATCAAACATTGTTCACAAACTCCATTCACTTCTCCATTTTCACACGTGTCAAATTCAGCACGTGCAAGAGCGAGGGCCCTCCGCCTCAATCGTTTCTGACATGATCTCTTTTTCCCGGCCAGATGAGAATGTATTTGCATTAAAAACCCATCAGCTGGTGTAATTGTCTCCATAAATGCTCTCATCTATTTCAGCTCACGGATCAATCGGACACGTTTGTCAGTTCCATCACTTTTATTCAAATGAGTCCTTCTTATGGCGCTCTGCCTGACACGTTTAATTAAGACTTTGTACGTGATGAGTATGTTTTATTCAGGACGGAACATGATGTTGGTACACATTTTTCCCGGACATTTACAGCATCGCATTAAGCTCTCCCCTCCCCCGGTTCTTGCACAACGTGCACTGTAGTTAATATTCATCAGCATCCTGTATCCGGTGGCAAGCATATTCTCAGGCAGGTGAAGTCAAAGTGCGCTCATTGATGCGATATATTGCGACATCTACAGCTGCTGTTTAAAGCGGTGCACGGATGACTGCCATGCGTAATTACGCACGCACACCACAATGTCAAACAAGAAAAATACATCACTCAGAACACTGAACAATAGCCACGGTGCTGCTATGCGTGATTGTTTTGCACAACAATAGACACACTTTGTATGTTCTTCCCACAACAGAAGCGCAGTTGGCAAAATAACAAGCACACAGCAACGGGAAGCACAAGCAAAATCACAGTTTTCAAAAGCTATTCCGCCCGGGACCTGAATCTTTGAACGTGTGCGTTTTCTCCCGCGCGTAATGGTGCCTTCAGACAGCGGTTCCCCACAGCAGCTACCCTCTCCGAACCAGCGCCCTAAGCTTGTTCCTGAAGTCCTTCCTCATTAAGCAGTAGATGATCGGGTTCAGGCAGCTGTTGGTGTGCGCCAGACACACGGTCACCGGGAACACGTAGGTGTGCACGACGTAGTAAGCTCTGTCCCAGTTGGCGACGTTCAGCTTGACCAACACGCTCCACAATGTGATGGCCTGGTTGGGCATCCAGCACAAGAAGAAGGACAACACGACGATGGTGACCGACTTGGTGACCTGGGACCTCCGCCTCGGGTTGCTGGTCCTCATGCTCCGGTTTTGGATGAAGCGCAGCAGCATGATGTAGCTGATGGACACGATGCACATTGGCACCACGAATCCCACCAGGATCTTCTGGATGTGGTAGACGGCCAACCAGTACTGGCCGCCGGGGAACCTAAGCAGACAGAGTTTTTCTCCCGTGACGTTGGTCACGGCGGAGAATATCGGCGTTGGCGCGGTGGCCAGGGTGGCCAGCGTCCAGATGATGGCGCACACCCACTTTGCGGAGCAAGATTTACGCACGGCGCTGTTATTGAGCGCCGATGCGACCGACCAGTAGCGCGTCACGCTCATGGCGGTGAGAAAGAAGACGCTGGCGTACATGTTCATGACGGTGACCGAGAGGACGATCTTGCACATGGCGTCGCCGAACGGCCAGCTGAAGTCCAGCGCGGTGTCCACGGCCCAGAAGGGCAGCGTGAGCACGAACTGCAGGTCCGTCACCGCCAGGTTGAGCACGAAGAAGTTCACCCTGGACTTCTTCCTCTCCTGTCTGACCCTGGTGAAGAAGAGGACCAGCAGGTTGCCCATCAGCCCCGCGGCGCACACCACGGAGTAAACGACGCAGATGAGGCACCTGAGGACCAGACTGCCGTCCGCCGTCAGATTGATGTCCTGCAGGTTACTGAAGACCTCCACCTGCGACGACCTGTTCAGAAAAACGCTGTCGTTCTCTGCGTCCATGGCTTCCAAGTTGCTCACACGCTGTTAGAACGGAGAGTTTTGGAATAAAGGTCGACGTTCAGCATCATGTTGGAATGTGGCTGGATCCCCGAGCGTCGCATCAGTGACTTGAACAGCAGCAGCAGCTGCCGCCCCCTCTCATCCGGATCCTGCCCGCCGTCCCGCCCTGTCCCCTCCTCTCCGACAGACCGCATCACTGCCCCTCGCCTCCCACAGGCTGTCAGGAGAGTTGGCCTTTTAGGACCTTTCCCGTCGGATAGGTTAGAAACACTATTATTGGCCCCTAGGAGAAGGCGTCATCTCGTAAGCAATTATCGGGGGGGGGGGGACTCCCAACATAATATATTCATTACATGTTCATAAGAATGAAGGCTTGTATCTGGAATTATGTTTCAGGATGAAATCAAACTGGTAAAGTGAATACTGGGTTCTGAGCGCGAAAGTATTTCTCTGCTGCCATCTTGTGTTCACTTTTAAGGACTGCATGTTGGACCGGTCTGGACCTTACATGAGGGGCGCTTTGGTGGGAATTCCGTCAGCGTTTGAATTTTTTTTCCACACTATTTAAACCTTTATTTAATCAGGCAAGTTATCAAGAACAATAACGGCCTGAGGAAAATGGAAAAAAGGAGCTATTGATGTTTTTGGAGCAGTAGCAGCACCCTTTGTGACATCACTGAAGGCCAATTTCGAGAAACGAAAGCTTTTACACAAGCAGCGTAGACACAAATGAGGCAAAACATGGAAATGTAACAGAATGCATTTTTTTTATTACACCTAAACTTTTCTACATAAACATGGAACATTCAATAAGTAAACAATTTCTTCCAATGCAGGTAATAAATATTTTTTTTTACTTAGTATATTTGTACAAACTGACACTGTGTCTACTGTACACCATTGTCTCCTCTTTCTACTTGAAAAGCCTTTTTTTGTTGTTGTTTTAAACTACTGATTGTTCTCAGATCGAAGCCATGAAACAGAACCTGTGAACATTTTAAGGCAGTGAGTGCGCTGACTTTGAGATCTCTTTGCATGTTGAAGACTCTTTCCTGGACCGCACTCTCATTATTATTATTATTGTTATTATTATCTTTATTGTTTTAAATAACAGTTCAGCTTTTGTTTTTTAAAAATATATAAATTATTTTCTCCCTCTGAACTGACACACAAAAAAGAATCATACAGACAGACATCAAACACTCACGTTTGGATCTCATTATTTCACTTTCTCATACAGACACAATATGCACATTGTCGTCTTTTCCCTTTAATCAGCGGTTGAGACATCACGGTAGCTGTGCTGCTTCAGATGGGGAGGGGGGGGCAATTGGGAAGGCTGACCCCAGCTACTGTTAAAAGTGTACCAGTTCCTTTCACATCATTCCGTGCCTGGTTGTTGGGGCCTGATTTTACACAGCAACATGTCGAAATCAGCACAAGATTAACACAAGTGCTGTGAAAACAGGTTCTGTTTTTTTTTTTTTTTAAACGTGCGCGTTTTCACACCCCTAAGAAAAAATCTTTCTGTGCTTCCCTGTTTCTCTGTGCAATCTGACATTTACCAGCAAAAAAAAAAAAGAGTCCAGTTTGAAAAAAAAAAAAAGACTTCAAATGACAGTTGTCCTTCAGAGGATGTGGAGGACGGCTCCCGTTGCGGAACCATGTGGAGTGGGAGGACATATGACCTTTGTGGATGATCCCTTATTGTTCTTACTCCAATCGATCACGGCCTGATGTTTTATCTCACATACACAGATCACCACCACACCACCTATCTCTGGGATAAATTAAATTTTGACAAAAGTGAACCGAACCCCAATCACTTGATCAGCAAGACCAGCATCACAATCATCAGTAAAATAAGCAAATGTATCATTCGGCTCAAAAAGGACAAAACAGAAAACATACATTTCTATTGTTACACCTGGGTGATTCTGTCAGTGTTAGTTTTCACTGGAACTTTTTGGATCATCAGTTCTACATTGTATGCTTGGACACTGGGATCCATTGACATCCCTGTCGTCTTCCACTGAGAAAATAATTTATCTTCTGCACATGTCCATTCTTCACAGGGGAAAACAACAGGGACCCTAGTTTAATACTGTAACCAGGTATTTTTTGGCTAATGTGCTAGGTTCAAAGAGGGTTATTTACCTGCAGGAGTTGAAAAATCCAAAGTACGCACAACTTGTTGCATGGTGTTCTTTGGAAAGGGCAGACTCATTTGTTTTCGTTAAGGCTTTGATGCAATGCAAACATTTCTATTTAACTAGAATAAAGCGTTGGCTTTGGTTTCAGCACACCAACTTTGCTTGTGTAACAAAAACCCCGCAGAAGAAGACATTGTTTGATATGTGGTGGGGTCTTAAGCAGGTGCTGAATTCGACAACAGGACAATGAAAAGGGCCAGCTAAAACTGTTAGCATTCACAGAACAACTAAGAACTAAGAAGAATGCTAACATAAAACTTTGTGGATGTCAACTATTTGCCAATTTTAATTATCTTTGTTAATTAATTTGTTAATTAATTAATACAATTGAAATATTAAAACATATTACAAAATTGGCTAATAAAGCCATTATCATTTTTTTTCCACAATTCTAATTAGATATTTGACACCCTAAAAATATATTTTTAGTGGATTTTCTCGACAACAATGAAAATGTGTAAATTCCCCAAATATTTTACTTTGAAACCACAGACTATATGAGGAGATCGACAAAAGGTGAGTCTGTTAAAAATGGAGCCACAAGTTCTGTATCACCCCCAGGTGGTCGGTTGCAGTATGTAGAATTAACTCCTTCTTTACAATATCAAATGGAACACTGGCGCAAACCGAAAAACAAACAAAAAAAATCTTCTGTTTCTCCTGTATACATTTTCCAAAAATAGCTTCCATTTGGACTATTTCAACTTTTAAATTGAATAAAATGCCTACAATGATTTGAATCCCATTGCATTAAGGAACCTCGATGCAATATTCAGCTTATAAGACTTCAGAAAATAACCAAAGTTTTCTATGTACAGAACTGGCGGAGCCATGACAGAGCACTGCGGACGAGCAGGAAGCTGGTGCGGCGTGGTCTACATGCAGCGTAAAAGCATGACCTCTAGTGGTGAAACAGTATAACATATCGTCCCTTTAAAATCAGAGTTGGAATCTCTTTATGCTGACTTGAAGCTGAAATGATTCTCACTGAACTGATGATCCAACACGCATTAATAACCATGACGGACGAGCCTATTAAAAAAAAAAAGAGGAGAAAAACTACACAAGTGAAATCAATGCAACATTTTGTGTCTGGAAGATGGTCTCGAGTTTGTGCCCTTGTTGAAGTTGTTTGTCAGTTCCCGACTAAAAATATGCAACGTGTTTCCACGATAAATAACTAAAAATAGTACCTTTCGAGAAATAACACAATACAAAGGATAATGGAAAAAAATGCATATTAAATAAAACTGTATCGCAACAGCTCCCTAGGATGGTGAATCTCAAACAAAAGCACAGGCTCTCACTCATTCACACACTCACTTGAGGCAATTTAATGCTCTGTATAAAATAATATATATATATATATATATATATATATATATATATATATATATATATATATATATATATATATATACACATACATATGTATATGTATAGAAATAAGGATAGAAAATAAATAAAATACTGCACAACACAGGAAATACACAAGACGTTCCGGCTTTCCGGTGGAGAGCCGGGGGTTGGTTCCCATGACAGGATTAAAAAGTGAAGCTGAGAAAGAGACAAAGGAGAGTTGGAGGGAGGCTTGGGGTGTGTGTGTGTGTTTGAAGAGGTCTTGGATCTGCCATTAGTTGCTAAGAGACGGGACAGCGGAGGGGAGGGTTAGCTGTCAGAAGTGATGACCTGGCGGCAGCGGAAATTACCTCAGGATGTCTGGCGGGTGGACCGGCGGGGTGAAGGTGATCATTAAAGGGGACACTGGGGGACTTTTAAAGAGGCCCAGGCTGGTGCGGAGGGCAGCCCACCGCAGTCACGGGGAGCAGAAAACGTCTCGACGCGGAAGGATACATTCATGGATAAACTGAAGCCATTATCCCCCCAACACACAGCTGAGACACCTTCACAGTGCGGCCTACGTCTTGGTCACATGTCAGTCTGTCCCAAAAAGAAAGGCCGCTTTCCCCGCCGCTGTTCCCACGGACAGGTTTCCCCCCCAAAAAATGCCCCAAGTCTCCATCTGAAGTGGGAGCAGTGGTTCAGGTGCGGCAGCTGAAGACGTTCCCCTCAGGCTGGAGAGCTCCGCCCACAGGCACTGGATAGAACTTGGTCACGTGACGTGGCGTGCAACGGGCTACAGCACGCTGCTGCTGCTGCTACCTCGGCCTCGCTTTCAAATCACGATCCCTTTTTAACAGTCAAGCACAAGCACTCTGTCAAATTACAGGTACAGTATGTCATATTTGGTGTCACGCGAGAAATACAGTCTCTTTCCTTCTCGCTGGAGAACCCTTAAATTTGGCAATTTATAAATAGTCTGGTTCTAAATGCTGTGAGCTCAGTGTCTCGCCACTGACAAGATTCTTCAAGACTGAGAAAGGTGACGGGAGAAGCGGATCTAAAAGTGAGGAAAGAGGAAAAAGCCATGGCAACAGGCGTGTAGAAGAAGAAGGAGGAGAAGAAGAAGAAGAAAAAGAAGAAGAAGGAGAAGAAGAAGAAGAACCTCCTGTCAAAGCAGCTCACTAGACCCAAAAAGTCCCGGTTTTACATATAAAAAGTAAAAGGAAAATAGATTTTGTTCTCTGTACACGGTGCCGCTCGTCGTCTTTGTATAAAAGAGCCGTCGTCCTCGTCCGGGTCTCTGTCGGGGCAGCGTCTTTGCCCTCAGTGTTCAAACACGCTGGGCAGCTTTCTGACCTGGGATCAGGACACAAGCTTGGTGCCTACACAGCTGCTCCACTCCCTCCCCACCCCCAACTGCTCTCAGGTCAGTCTGGCAAAGGAAAAAAAACAAAGCCGCCGCCGGGTCTCCTTGAACACGGCTGGAGTCCCACAGCTCCGGCGGCGACCCGGGACCCGTCTAGTTCCTGGGTCAAAACCTTACCCTGCGGTCAGCTGCGCACTGCCGCTGGACCCAAGGCCAAGTCTTTGGGTCAGTCCAACGATATGACGTCGGGTATCCCCCCGTAAATAGCTGCCACGGCGGCCTCTGCGCTGCTCCGGCTGGCCGCCGCAGCCGCCGCCGCCGCCACCACCCCGGGTGCGTGTGCGAGGAGTGGAGCGTGGAGTGCGTGGTGGACGTCCCGGAGGCTGGCGGCCGACACCAGGCTGCCGCCGCCGCCCGAGCCGCTCACCCCGTTGGTGGGCACGCTGAGCGAGGTGGCCGAGGACGCCGAATGGTTGAGGTACAGCTGGGAGGAGGAGGAGGAGGAAGAGGAGGAGGACGGGGCGCTGTAGGGCAGGAAGCGGTTGAGGAGCAGCTCGTGGTCGTCGGTGGCCGAGGCGGCGGCGGCGGCGGCGGCCGCCATCACCATGTTGTAATGCTGAAACACAGAACAGGGCATCGCCGTGATGAGTGGTGGTGGTGGTGGTGGCCAAATACCAATTCTGATTTCTAGCACTCGGGAAAGCGTTCCAGAACTCAGGGTGGTCATCCATTTATTTCAAGTCAGAACTCAGCGGCGTCAACATTTAAATCGCTCGTTTTCTGAGAACCTGGACTCTTGTGTCATGTTTAATGCGTGACACGTCTGAGGTGTCTGATAAGAGTTTAAATGGCTGTAAGTCATTTTGATAAACGTTCCAGCAATGGATCTTGATCTAGACAGTAACCTTAACAGTCAAGGTGCATGAAGAGGTTTTTTTTTTTTTTTTTTTTTAATATTTTTTAAGAGTACTTAAAGTTTTTTTTTCTTTTTTTTTCTTTTTTCAAAGCAGCAAAGAGCTACCAAGGTAAAGACAAAGCAAAATGTGCTCTGCTGTATAAAAGAGGATTAGGGCCACAAGAAGTTAAAAGAAAAGAAAAGAAAAAACAGGAGGGAGATTTTCATTTTGACTTTTAAGTTAAAATTTTATGAATAAAGTCAAAATTTCACGAGAAAGGTCCACGTAAAAAAAGCTGAAATTTCGGGAATAAAGTCGACGTTAAAAAAGATGAAATTTTGTGAATAAAGTCGAAATTTCATGAATAAAATTGACGCAAATCAAGTGGAAATTGGCGAGTAGACTGGATGGATGGTGGATTAACCAAGTTACTCACAATTAAAAGTAAACTGCCAAAAAAAGGCGTATCCCACAAGGTTCACCAACATTTTGGCTTTTACGTCAACTTTATTCTCGAAATTTCAACTTTATACTCGAATTGTAAACTTAACTTAATTTTTTTCTCTTCTTGTGGCCCTAATCCTCTTCCATACAGCTTTGGCTGCGGGCTAATGGAATGAATAATAAATGACCTTTCAGAAGCACATTGTAATAATAACAGAGTTAATGAGGGCGAGTCCAGGTGGAGACAGGACGCTAGCAGAACAATATTTTCTATTTAACAACCACACACACGAATTGTGTTACAGCTGCCACCCGCCTGCTTCAGCACAAGTTAACGTTCAGCTGTTGAGAAAGAGCCAAACTCTGTCAGGGCTGCGTTTCCTCCTCACTGACTGTGCCCTCCTCTCGCTCACAACTTATTAAAAAAAAAAAAAGCTCTATTAAAAAATTCAACAGCAGCTTCTCTCCTGAGGAGACGTCCCTGATGTGGCTCTGAAAACGGCCCGCAGCTTTTTCTGACGTCTGTGATGTTCGCGGAATCGGAGAACATGAAGAACATGAAGCTCTGAGAAACAGGAAATGCAGCTGCAGCTGTGAGCAAACATAACAAACACTTTCTCACACTCTCACTTTGGACCTCAATTTAAAATGTTTTAGTGACATCCGATTTTACTTTATTTGGATGTATTGGACTTAAATAACATTTTATGTTTGTTGTTCCTTTTTAAAAAAAAAAAAAAAAAAAAAATGTCTTCCGCAGTTTAAAATAAATCATCCAATTTCAAAATAAAATTCAAATGTCAATCTAAAGGCAAAGCGCAAGCAAATAGACAAACATCTGGCCAGAAAACAGATTTTCCTCTCCAACAGCCAGTCTAAGGCCAACTTTAGATTTTTTTGTGTGTATATTCCCAACAGTGTATGCTGCTGTCCTTTACTTTATCAGAATGATGCTCATCAGTATATTATAAATAATTAAATGTAAAAAAACAAAAACAAAACATCTCTCCACTGCTTTCATAAAAAAAGGACAATTTATCCCTGTAAGATCATATTTACTTACTGTATTTTTTAAACATTTGATATTTGAAAATTCATTAAAGAAACATCACAAAAATCCTCAGTGTAGCTGACAGTGTCCCAGTGCATCATTAACGTCATTTCCATAATCCACTCTGTCTGGACAGAGCGGGAACGTTTTAGCTCCTGCCATAAAACCACCTGGCAGTAAAACCTCCTGGCAATTTGGTGGAAAAGTGTCTAATGTCACCATTCAGAGCTGTGTGTGAATTCAACCCACCATTAGCCGATTAGCTGGCCACCATCATTTATCAAATTACATCTTCAGGAGGTAGGAAAAAAAAGTGATGACATTTATGGCTCTGACCGACAGTGAGTCAGAATGACTGAGTCGCAGCAGGTCGGGTGACATTTGGACAAGCAGGTTCAAAAAATAAAGGTTTTATTTTATTTTTTTTCTTCCATTCTAGCAGTTGTCACTGAAAGATGAAGCTTTAATGTAGCTTTAATGTTATATGAAGAACATCTTTGCGCCTTTGTGTTTTTCTGGAAGATAACAACGGGATCATTTGTGTGATAATGAACTGTTAAGAATGAGACACGACGTGCGTACCTGATGATTGTCGCCTTGAAGAAAGGAGAAGAAGTTTAACTCTGGAAGTCAGAAGAGACGCAATCAGCGGTGAAACCACAAAAAAAGCCAAACACAAACTTGAATCAAGATGAAGCCACTCAGACTCATGACAGTGCGCAGGTCTCACTGTAAACTCAGCAAGAAATGGTGTTTAGCTTCCGTCTCTCTGAAACACTGCGTGACACGATCACTCCTTATATATCGAAAGACTAGGTTGTATACAAGCACATTTCAACTTTTTGCCTAAAAAATTAAAAGTTTTGTTTTAAAGTCCAGTCTGAATTTTCCGTCATTTTCTTTACTGGCAGTGAGGGATTCCTGGAGACAACTCCAGTCTAATTCAACATTAAAAAACAAGAGTTTTGAAACAGTCTTAGCTGTAAAGCCGTATGTGCTGACATCGAAACCTGCACACAAGGGAGTTATCTTGAGCGCTGGCAGGCCTGGTTACCTGACAGCTCGTTGGGGGTGTGGTAGTACGGCCTGTAGTCCTGGATGAGTGGCGGGACCGGAGGGATGTAGCTGGTGTCCACGGGAGGCATGCTGGGAGTTCGGCTGATAGGGGAGGCCTGGTGGTGCAGGTTCAACACCCTGAGGGGAGACGCAGGCGAGGGGGAGGGGCTTCAGTCTTCAGCTTTTGAAACATTTCAAACCAAACGCAAACGCAGAGGAAAATTAAAGCTACACTACACAGAAAAGAGAAATTCTTAACGACTAAAGAACCTGATATTTGATGATTTGATTTTGATCAACCACAGATATGAGCCAAGCCGCTGGAGACACTGAGTTCCCCTCAGTTAAGACATTAGCGAGGCAGCCAGGGGTTCAGGATGAGAGCTTTACTGCTCGTCTACAACCATATGGGACTAAATACAGTTGAAAGCACAGTTGAGTCAAGTGTCAATAAGAAAAACAAAAAATCCTAAACTGACTTGTCTATTCTCTCTGGAAAGTGTGTGTTGGAGCATCACCACAAGCCTAAACCAATAGCCGCGTTCAGACTGCCAGCCAAAATCCGATTGTTAGCCCATCCAGACTGAAACCGGATGGCTCTTTTGTAGTCTGAACAGTCACAAACCACATGAAATCTGATTTCTGCAAAGCGTATTGAAACCACCTTCGGGAGGCAGTTTCAAATCTCATTTGGACAGATCGTCTCAGTGTGAACAGCTCCAATTACACCGATGGGTTTTGACTGTCTGTGACATCACTTTACACGACGCGAGATCCAATGCGCCAGACCAGAGGGCGCCATTCCAGATGCGGAGCTGTAACGTAATGGAGCAGACAGAAGAAGTAGGAAACAGCAGTCCCCGGACAGAGGAGGAAACTCATTGGCTCATCGGTCTGTGGGGAGATACAGTAGGTCCATTCGAGCCAAGCTCCAGGGCAGGTATCGCAACAAGTGCCGCTGTCGCAATTATATGACGTATCCACACTACACACGCTGGACAACGCCTCCGCTCCGACGTCGTTGCTACAGCAACCTGTCAGATGGGGTCAATAATGTGGCCCAGTCTGAACAGAGCCACATCCTATTTGGCCACTTGCTAAAAACAGTGTGGACAGTCAACCCTAAAAATCGGATTTGAGAAGGAATCCGATTTGAATCAGATTCGCCTGCAGTCTGAACACAGCCTTAGTAGATCTGACTCCTTCAGTAGATTCACTTCCTTCAGCAGCCTTTCAAAAGATCATGGTCGTCATCATGTCCCTTTAATTAAACCCACGCTAGGTTGATTCGTCATGCAGGAAACGGCTTCATTTTTTTGTTTCGTTTTTATTCGTCCGACTGAACCAGGATTGCAACTGCATAAAAACAAAACGGACAAAAAAAAACGGAACGGCCCAAGCGAGAAGGTAAAACAAGCCTCATTTCCGCAACGGATCTGACCCTTTGTTGATGACGGGCGGTGATGTCGGCGACATGGAGGGACAGGCTCTTTTGGCCGGAGGAGGCAGAACCGCTGGTGGTGGCGGCGGCAGAGGAGCTGGCGCCGGCGACGACGACTCCTGTTCTTCATCGTCCGAAGAGCTGTCCAGCGTCAGGTCGATGACCTCCACCTTCTTGCCACCGCCACCGGATGAAGAGGATCCGTGCTGATCCGGGGAAGCCTGCGTCCGACACACACCTGCAGGGTGGCAGAGTGGTCGCGCTTGATGCCAATTTAATGACTTGGGCTGCATTTTACAAAAGCTCCACTCACCATCCAGCCCGTTGTTGTAGGACGCCGCCGGGACCTGCTGCACCTCCTTCTTGGACCTCATGGGGGCCCAGCTGCCGTCCTCCTTGAACTGGATCTCGTCACAGTCCGAGCAGCTGTTGAGGATCTCCACAAAGAGCCTGCGAACGAGCACACGCACGTCACGGCGAGACACATTCTGGAAAATGTGCCTCGCACCAGAGAGGAGAGGAGAGACGATCTGCTTCTACTTGAAATGGAAATAAATGCAAGATTTCTTCCTGAATACAGAAACTGAACTTTATGTTCAGTGCGTTCAAAAGATCTTTTTTCTTTTTCTCTTTTTTCTTTCAGAAAAAAAACCTGGATAAAAACTCAAAAAAATTTTTGCATAGAAACAACTGCTGACAGTCAAGTTCAGATTTCATAGCCGCATTCATCAAACAATTATTGAAAAAGTAAAAAAGTATTGAAAAAGAAAAGGATTGAAACTATATTTTTGCCTGAACAAAAAAAATCTATTTTGTTTTGTTGCCTTCAAAGTCATTACTCTGGATGATGTCAAGAGGACTATTGACTCCAACAGCAGGTGAAGTCTCAGTCTGGTTCTAATAATCACTGGCACTTGATGTTAAATACGAGGCTAATCTTCAGCTTCGATCTGCATCAGAGAGCAGCCACGGTGGCCCGGCCCGCCAGACTCGACGCCAGTTCTACAATTCCACAGCCAAAATTCCGATAAAGATGTTTCTGAATGTGTTTTGCCTCCCCGACCCCGCTGGCCGTGACACGGCGGCGTCAGGTGGCGGCGCTCACCCGTCGATGATGAGGTGTTCGTAGGGGGCCTTCTTGTCGCAGACGGGACACACCCAGGTGGGCTTCTTCTCGTTCATCTGGATGTAGAGCGTGGCGTCGAAGCACTGCAGGTGCGAACACGTCAGCGCCCGGCAGGGGATCGTCAGCCGCATCTTCCCCAGCTGCACGGAGGCACAGGAGGTTGTCAGGGCATGAGTGGGAAAGCGAAAGCGCAGCAGCAGCAGCAGCAGCAGCAGCAGCAGCAGCAGCAGCAGCGACGCTGTACGGCTATACAGTAAACGCATAAATATTCCAAACATTCCAAACACTCATGGAAGAGGCTTGCGATGGAACCGAAGGAACCAAAGAGGCGAGTAAGAGCACGTCAAACCCAGGAGAATGAGCAGGCATGTCCTAGCACGGCCCCATATCATATGTTTTCAGTTCTTTAATCTTCACGCATGAAAAATATCAAAATAAAACGGAAAGAAATTGCAACGGTTCCCCAAAAGTAGAATATTTGTGTCCATCACCTCGACAATGTCTTCGTACAGCCTACTGCAAAATAAAAAAGGAAGTTAAAAGGTAGCCTCAGAGGGCTACAGGTGCTGTCACTGACCTGGAAGAGGTATCTAAAAGGTATCAGCGCCCTTTGTGACATCACAACGGGCTGATTTCCAGAACAAAATCAAATAAAAGAGCAAAAAAGCACACAAAAGAAGTAACGAGCAGACAATTCTCATTTGACAGGACAGAGAAATATTGTTGCTGCTAGCATCTGCTGGTGTAGAGTGCAGAGAGTTACTTTACCGGGCAGAGCAGAGACACCCGAAGGCTGGTGGTGGCTATTTCACTGTCTGGGTCTGCTGTTAGTTTTTCCTTGACTGTATGGGAGGAAAGCACACACGCACACACAGGCCCACACACACACACACCAGTGAAGACAGAGCAGACAGCAAGAAGTTCTTTAGAAAACATCCAAGGCCGTGGTCGCATTCACTTCACAGCTCAGAGTAAGACTTCATCTACCTACAATATCTGAGAAAGTGACAGACGACCCAAAAACTTGTTTGTTACCTTCTCACCAAAGGCAGGAATATTCAATATAGGCTCTTTATATAGACTATCAGCTAATCATGATATCGCTTGATCCTCTGGAGTTGAAAAGATAAATAGATAACATTCATAATAGCGTCTGTTGCAAATAATAAAGTGTTTTCTATTTAGATAGTGGAGGAAAATGTGCCCAAAAATCCATAACTTATTTATTTCTTTATTAAACTGAGAGCTCCTTGAGATAGATGTCCTTTCTCATTTTCGAGGGGGTCCATACAAATAAAGACAAACAATACAAACATGAGAAGTAGTGACTACTAACATAGTACAAAATATATAACGTATAACTTGCTTCCTTAAATATAAAAATATCTTATTGAGGAGAAATAATGTGATGCCAAGTCCTTACTGAGGGCTCTGGAGTGGTCTGGGTTCCTGATGCCTTTCGCTCGTAGTCTCTGCAGCAGCACCATGGACGACTGCTGCTTCACCAGGTACACCGCCATGGAGTAACTCTGTGTGCACACAGGAAACACACCACAATCTAAAATAATTGTAAACCTGTTTCCCCTGCCACTGGTAACCGAGCACAACACACCACCTGGCTACAGGTTAGCCAGGTAGCCAGGTAGCATGCTGCTAACAGTTTGGTTGTGTGCACACACTGAGCTTCCGGTGACATCATAGGAAGTTGGTTGAACTTTTCATGACTGAAAGATTGCAAATGATGAGTTTATTTGTACCTAATTATGTTCTTTCTTACCACAACGCGCTCTGGTTCTGTAGGCACTGACAAAGGACCTGAGCGCTGCTTCAGTCTGTCTTTCACGGTGCCTGAGTATAAAGTTGGGGCCAAGCTCAGTCCATCTCAGTGCCAGCATGCTAAGTTATGGGAGCACTGGTGGGGAATTGTGTGAATGTTGTTGATTCGTTTAATGTATGTTACATATGTTTAACTGGATTTAAATTATTTCTGATATGAAATATGATGTGTTTTGAATTGATTCCAATTAAAAAAATGTAATTGTAAGGTCCAGAAGGGAGGCCTAGACCTGAAATGCAGGGAATCTACACAGCCCAGGCAGTTAGAGAAGGGCTATGCTATTTCTGGCCAAGTTTTCATTTTGGTAAAAACTTTTTAATCAGTATTTTTTTTGTTCTGTTACGCACCCATTTCCATGGACTGGTTAAGAAGCGCAATTATAAGACTTTTTTTTTTTTGCAACAAAAGGGTCTTTGTATTGCTACTTTCTTCTTCTTTCCTCTAATTCTTGGAGGGTAAATTAATTTTTTCCCAGTTGGCCTTTCAGCACCCTGCCCTTACTCAACGTCAGAATGCACAATAAAAAAAAAAACATTATTCAGTGTTCGGTGCTGCTCAAAACTGATCCTGCTGCTGTGTTACTTTATACTTTCACTTTAAAGGGCTAGTAACATTTATATAAAAAATCTGAAAACTATATACAAGGTTGCAGATAGTGAAAAAAAATGAAAGATAGGTTGAAATAGAAATAGAAAAAATATAAGAATAGAAATAGAAAATAGGTTGAAATAGAAAAAGAAAATAGGTTGTTCTCATTGTCTAATAAAAGACGTTTATCAAGACTTAAAGAGCATGTCCACACGCTTCTACCACAGCCTAGAATGCAGATGCGGGGCTCTGGGTGTCGTAATTTTAGCCTGACATCACCACTAGGTGGCACTAGTTTTTTGGAGATATATCTAAAGCTGATGGCCTCAGAGGTAATTGTAGTAAAAAAAAAAACAAAACACAGAGAAGTGCATAGAAAGAGACGGGTTACTAGAGGTCAAGTCTGCATTTTCTGATTTTGTGACCGCACATTTCCTGGACTTCACATCGCACTCCCACACAAAGCTCAGGTGATGCAAATTCTGTTCAATGGTACACTTCTGTAGGCAGAACACTTCAAGGCTGAATTTCAAACAACTGTCTGTGATGCAAATGTGCTGTAAGCCTACCTGCGCTTCAAACAAGACCTCTCTTCCTTCCCCCTCCCCCACCACCGCGCACGCGTGGCCTCCTGTCTGTCTACCCGCTGACGAGACAATAACTCAGAGAGACAAGGCGGCTCCTG